>CM064573.1:58072427-58672427 GCA_032716605.1 Paralithodes platypus | reverse complement strand
GAGGCAGCAAAGGATCTGACATCGCGCGCAGAACCCCTACAAACAGGGTGACGGGCACGAACGGTCCGACAAACGTGGCGGCCCAGCTGCACCTGCTAGAGCCTCCCACCTGTCCGAGGAGACACCCACACAGCAGTACCTGAAGGCGGCGCCACAGACGCAACAGAGGAGTGCAAGGCTGACACCGGGCACAACACATGGCGAGGATGCCCACGCCGGAAAGCCTGGACGGCGAAAGGCTGGAAAACGGGGGCCTCCCTCCCATGCGTGGTAACAAAAGGTGGGGAGGAGGCGAACGAGACGCCATGCAAGGACGGGGAGAATCGCACGCAGTCCCGGGGCCGTGACAATGCCGCTAGTGCAGACACCCGATCCCCAGTGGCCAGAGCAACAAGGAAGAGTGGACGCCCGAGCAACGGAACCGGCGTAGCGGCCCTTGTATACGTGGGGGAAGCCAGAAGGACCAGAGCCCGCCCCAGATCCCACAGCGGAGGGACCTGGCGCGGAGGCGGTCGATCCCGGAAGGCAGCCGTCAGGAAGGAATCCAGCACCTGAGGAGGAACGACCAGCCCAGCGACGGACCCAAAGAACCCCCCGGACGGCAGACAAGTGGGTACGTATAGCTTCGACTGGAAAGCGACGTGTACGGAAGAGGTGAAACAAGGAGCGTAGGACGAGGGAAGGAGAGCCAACTGGCAGGCGAGTGGCCCGTAGCCACCTAGTAAAAGACCTCCAGCGGGACCCGTAAGTCCCCCAAGGAGAAGACGGCCAGGAACGCTGCAGGAAGTCAGTCAGGGCCCGGCCGGGGACCGGGAGCCACCGTGCCTCATGAACAAGCACGATGCGAAGGCCAAAGAGGTCCGCAGGACCCCAACCTAGCCCAAGTGGAAGCCGGAGACAGGTAGAGGGACCGGACTCGGGCACCACTGCGGCAACCGGGCGGACCAAGTCCGTGCCGGCCACAGAGGCGCGAGGAGCCAGACGCAGCAGTGGTACAGCCGCAGCTTCGCGAGGACTGGGCACATCAACAGCGCGTCTGGTGGCGGAAAGATGGATATCGACCGCCACCTGTACCAGGCGACCATGAAAGCGTCCGGACCCCCCCCCGGAGCGCGAGGCCGGAGGGAGAGGTCCAGAGGCAACTGGCGCGGCACCCCCGAAGCGAACAAGGCGACCTCCGGAACACCTCAGGAAGCCGCGAGGTCGGCGAACACAGTCCGTTTGATCGCCCATTCTACAAGAACGCCCTGCCCTCTCGACAGGGCGGCCGCCCAAAGGGTGGCAGGCCCGGGCAGGGAGGAGGCATGCAAGGAGAAGGGGTGTCGGTCCGCGAGGAAGAACAACTCCACCGAGACCCCCAATAGAGTCAACGACCTGGAGGACCCCCGCATAAGGACAGCTTCTCTGAGTGTCCAACCCGAAGGCCACCGACTTACCCCGAAGGGCCAGCGCGTGGTCCCGCAGGAAGAACAAAGGAACCAACAATCCGAGGGCATAGACGGGTAAGAGGAGGGAGACCCACCCATCTGCCGGGAAGTGGACGTCCCAGGTCCGATTGGGAACCTCACCCAACCTCGCTCGACGTATCTGTGGTTACCCAGACCGTCGGCGGGGGGGGGGCGGTCCAGGGCACAGCCGCAGAGAGCGAGCCCCGAGCAACCCAGCGACCGAAGCGTCGGCGAACGGTACGCGGGAGCGGCAGGAGCCGATCCATAGGGGCAACGGAAACACCGCGGTGCCCATGAGGAGGAGGCGGCGGAGCCAGAGGCTCCCTAAGGGAAGGGGCAGAGCGGCCCAATGCAGCGAACCCACGAACGAGTCCCAGAGCCACCCCGGGAAGGAGACCGAGTGCAACACGGCGAGGACCGTCCACCGAAGGTGCACCGCGGCCGGCAGACCCCGGGTCACCGTAGCGCCGGACAAAACCCATGCGAGACCGACCCATGGCACGACACGCGACGGGGTCAAGCGTGACTTGGGAACATCGAAGGGGAACCCTAACCGTGCGATGTTGCGAACGACTGTGAGGGCGTCGCCAATGCACAGGCCTAGGGCGGCGGAAACTACCAACCAAACGGCCAAGGAAAACAGGAGCTGGAGCCCGCTCCTGAGGAGAGGACCCAGAGCCTGCCCCACCAGTGCGGAGAAGATCTGCGGCGCGATGTGGAGACCGAAGGGAAGGCCGTCGAAGAGGAACACACGATCGGAAGGCCGAACGGCCAAGAATCGCCGGAAGCGAGGATGGAGAGGAACGAGCCAAGACACATCCTGGAGGGCCAGCGACACTACCCACGACAGAGGGCACAGGGCCAGGCGTACCAGGGGTACCGGCAGCATCCGAAACCGTGTGTGCACGATGTGCCCGTTGAGGGCCGACAGATCCACCACCGGTCGCATCGCGTCGCAGGTCGGCGACGGAACCAGAAAGACACGGGAGAGGAAAACCGGGTGACCGGCGGTCAACTCCCTCGACGCTACCCAGCTCGGGCATGGAAGTGAACACGTGGGCCACCTCTGAAGAGATGGGCCGTTGTCGGTGACAAGAGCGGAGTGGGGGTCTGGACGACCACCTCCAGGTGAGACCCCTCCGCGCAACCCGCCGCCCCCAACGTCCCTCGCGGCTACCGAGGGGCGCAAGGGCGAAAACAACCCGAGGGAGCACCCGAGAGGAGGGGAGCGACCCGGTACGCCCCGGCGAGAAGGAGAACAAGGAGGCCGACCCAGAGAACTACACATTGTGTTGACGTGGAGGTACCCCCGGTACGGGCCGTGCGGGCATGAGCGCCACGTTGACCTCCTCTACCCCCGCCCCCCCCCAACCTCGTCGAAAAGGGCGGGCCACCCCAACCCCAGGCCGGCGCGGGGCTGACCCCTTCGAAGGGCGGCCAGCCCCGACACAGAGGGGATGAAAGGGGCAAGAACAGAAGGGCGAGGCGGAACCGACGCACAGGCCCGCAACGTCCCAGTCCTGCGCCCGTGCAAGGAGGCAGCACTTGCAGCAGCACCCCGAAGAGGACCGGCAGAAGGATGGGACTGAGAAGACCCCGCGCGCGGCACAGCGCGTCGGTGCGTGACGTAAGCAGGGGCCGGAACGACACAGCGCGGCGTCGCGTGTCGGAAGCAGGGGCCGCCGACAGAGAAGCGTAGCATTCCCAAGCATCCTGCATAAAAAAAACCCGACGTATATAGCGCAGAGTACAACAAACCCTGACGAATAACCAAGGGGGCCGGCCGGCAGAACGAAGACCGTACCGTCGTGCGGTGCCGAGTTGCCGCGCACAAAACCGCCTTCAGCTCGGGAACCAAAGACACCACGAGCCGAAGGTGGACCCGCTGAACGCGGTCCAAACCCTCGCGAAGATCGCCTGGCGCAGACGCCTCGAAAAGCCGCAGGTGGTGAACAGACGTCTGGAGGGAACCTAAAGACAAGACAATAAGTCCGTCACCCTCTGTCGCAAGGGAAAAACCTTGGCGACAGAGGGCTGATCCGGGTGAGAGAAGAACGGGGTAGCAATAGAACAAAGTTCAAGAACGGGCGCGCTCATCCAGGACCAGAACGCGCCGTCCAACCCGCCGACAGACACAAGAGGAGGCAAAATCAGGGACGACTCCGGGGGAGGGACGGAAGGAGAGCCGTCGACGGATCGGTGTGTGAAGTCGAAGGCCTCAGCAAACCAGGCCTCCAATGGGAGAGGGTGACCGAGCATGATGGCTAAGCCAGGCGTACCGGCGTCGCACAAACCTGTCCCATAGGAGGACAGACCCGTCAACACAGCCAGGGACTGAACAGCCGGAAGGATGTCAGGGCGGCTGAAGTCTGACCAGAGCGTAGGCCTGCAGAAGGGAGGGGGACCGTAGCAGGGGTAAGTAGGGTGAGGTGCTGAGGGTGAGTCACCGCCAAGAAGGGCGAGAAGAGGGAGTCTTCCATCGACTCCAAGCGCCCGTCGAAGCGTGACACAACCCAGCCCTGCATAGCCGACAATTGATCCGAGAGAGGCTACCCCCCCCCCCCCCCCAGATTGGTCGGCCCGCAGGGGCGAGCGTGAGCGGGAGCGAGACCCACGACACGAACCAGCAGCGGCGCGGCCCAAGGAAGGCGAGCGACGACGGTTGTGTCGCCGTTGAGGGACTCGTCCCCGATCACGAACGGCCGAGGGGGAAACAGCACCATTCCCCTCTTCCAGCGACACATCAGCTCCTGAGAAAGGGGACCCCGAAACCTCGCGAAACCCCACCGAGGCAAGAGGAGGGGTACCCCCCTGGCGAGACGGTAAGTGAAGGTCAGGAAGAGAAGAATGAGGAGGAGCAGGACGACGGGAGTGGGAAGGCTGGCCGGGTGAAAGGAGGCCAGGGGCCGCGGGGGGAAACAGAGCAAGGATCCCCGGGGCTGAGATAACAGGGCGGCCCGACACCGAGGCGGAGGAGGGAGGGACCACCACCGTGGGACGAGACCGTGAAGGAAGAATAGGCACTGAAGCAGGTGAAGTAGGAGAAGCAACGACATCCAGGCGGACCCTCCTGGACAGTGTAGGAGGAGGGAGCAGAGGGCCAGCTACAGCATGAACAACCCCGCGCGGATAGGACAACGTAAGAGGAAGTCGTCTGGGCTGGGGAAGCGGGCGGAAGGGAGTAGAGCCCCTATCCGTAGAGGCCAGGGGAGGGCGCACAGGGGCAGAGCCGCTAACCCCGGCCTCAGGGCGAGAACCATGACGAGGGCGATGGGCGTCGTCAAGGCGAGCAGGAGGACGACGAGGCGAGCGAGAGCGTGGACGGAGCCGGGGAACCCCCCGACGATGGGACGACCGGCTGCGGGACCCAGGGGAGAGGGCCAGGTGAACGGCCTTCAGTCGGGTCAGGGATACCCAGGGCGACGCGGATCCGGTCGGCAACAAAGGCCGGGGAACGGCGGCCCACAGTCCTAATGAGGCGGGAGACCATCGTCCACACCGACGGAAGGGAAGCAGAGGCCACAGCCGCCGCCAAGGAACCAGGGCCATGGAGCAGCACAACCACCAGGGCCAGACACGTGCCACACAGAGCAGGGAGGTAGGCCGTAGAGGACACACAGAGCGAGTGGCGCAAGCAGGACTTGTGCCTCTCCAAGCACGGGGAGCGACAACCAAGGCGAAAGCAAGGCAGCCTACCTGCACTAGAAGAACACACACCATAATCAGCACGTCGAAGGAGTAAGTGGAGAGAATGTCCAAGAAGAACCAGGGAAGGAGCATGGGGAAACAGGAACACACATGCAAACAGGTATCCGTACTCACCCTAAACTGGGAGCACAGAGGTAGGTGAGGAGGGCGGCCGAGGCGGAAGAGCACTAGCAGAACCTGCAAAGATGGAGAAAGTGTTAACCACCACTCAACATCTTACATGCAGGGCCTATAACACCAGTAAAGTGCATACACCAATATAGTATCAGGCAACAAGATGACATAAAAAAAAAAAATCAATAATGAAAGCCAACTATTACCGCAAATTTGCGGGCCAATGGAGGCATAACCGTACCGACACCACCCTCCTGCAATTTCGCGGGACCCCCCAACGATCTCCGCAAATTTGCGGGGAGCCGAAATGTCCCAGAGGTCCGAATCGAGCACCCCGCAAATTTGCGGGACCGGCCGAGATGGTCCGGCGCCGAAAAAGCGAGAGGAGCGTCTAGGGAATACCAAAAGAGGCCCAGAAAAAAGCGTCATCTCCTTATGAACTCCAAGCGACGATGGCCATCAAGCTGAGCAGTGTCTTCCTTGATAATATCCTGACTCAACCGGTCAAGGGAGAGGCAAGGAAGACACACCAGGGGAGAGGAGGCACATCCCCCAGGAACCACCCAACCCACAGAGATAGAGCAAAGCCCATGAGGAGAAGTGGCAGGAAGGGTGGTTTGGCACAAACAGGGGCCCCCGTAGGGTACCCCAGGATTGGGCAAAAGGGTATGAAAGGATGGAGGTGAAAACAGTAAGGGAACACAAAAACCAGTAAATGAAACTGGCGAGAAAAAGGGTGGCCTAGCCGTGAGGAGAGAATGTGTCAGGGGCGAAAAACCCTGTGGTGTGAGGGAGGGGCCCCCGTGGGGTACCCCTGGATATCACGAACCACCAAGCGCCCAGGCCCTTGAGACACAGTGAAGGCTCGAAAGGGGGGACTCGGGAATAACGCTAAAAATGCGGCCGACACAAACCCGACAAACAGCACCGCCACCACGAAATCTCAGATTGTGAACCAACTGTACACCTAGGCTATGAAAATATGAAAACTCATAGGGGCATAGCAATTCCTGAATGAGAAACAAGCTAGGCTAAAATAAGCTAAAAGCTAAACTATGCCCAGACTAACAGGAAAAAAGAATATGAAAAGAGAAAGGAATGAAAAACACACACGAGGAACGCCAGGCGCCCCCGTACCTTCGGTAGCTATTTCCACACGCGTCTCCATTAAACACACTGAGGAGCCCATTTACGTGTGCCCTGTCTGTAACATCTGTCTAACAAAAAAGAAGGCCAGATAAGCCGAAACGAACCTAAACAGGGTGAATTAAAGGAGCACAACAAAAGCGACTGCATTCAATGGAGCGCGTGAAAAAATGATGACAAGAGAGGGTCGCTCATGCGCACGTTCGACAGGGATCTGCACATGACGGAACACGGGATGGGCCTTAAGCGGTAACTAAGGTAAACCCCTTTTTCTTCTCTTCTATGCTTTTTTCACCTTCGGTGGTAGTTTTGGTTAATGTACAACGTCTCCTAGAGCAAGATAAGGAGTAGACTCTAGACGTTTTCTTTTTAACCGCGGTTGGAATGACGACATAGCAGTCAAAATAGACAAGTCGTCATTGCAATTAGGTTAATAGCCTTGACGTTGGATTTGCCAAGACTACTAACAAATATATATATATATATTATATATATATATAATATATATATACCAGTATATATATATATATATATATATATATATATATATATATATATATACACAGTATATATATATATACTGTATATATACCGGTATATATATTCACCAGATTATTATATAAATACAAATAATTTGTCCAAATATTCGAATACGAATGCAAATACTTTGACTTTTATTTGGAATAATTTGAATACGAATATGAATACAGGTACCCTGAATTACTGTATTCGAATACGAATAACAAATACGAATATTCCATCCCTGACTACTACCCCCTATGTTTAAATACTCCATTGTTAATTTATGTAAACTGTAACTCACATCTGTCTTTTTTTTATATCCCCTGCAGATTGCAACATTGTGTACCTGAACCATGAGTGATAGCCCACTGCGTCCTCCCCGTGGGCGCGGTCGTAGTAGCCGTGGGGCCCACATATTCCAGGCTCTATTGTCTGCTTCTCGCCAGCCACGGCCACCTGCCCCGAGGTTTCTCCAGCCAGCCCTCACTCAACCTGGTCCTCCTCAACCAGGCTTCCCTCAACCTGGGCTTATTGACCCACAATCCCTCTCCACTCAAACTAGTGCTACTGAGCCTGTAGCAGGTTCTACTAAGCCCCACCCCACTGAACCACCTTATGTTCACCCAGACTTGACAAAAAGGGAAAAAGCACCATGTCCACCGTTGGCAGAGCAAGCACTGGCACGACCCTCCCTCGCTGTTCCAACTCTTCCACCTGGCTTGGTAAGTTCATCTAGCCTATACAGTATATTTTAATTTTATAATAGCTGTTAGATTTTTACAACTGAATTTTGCATTTTGCTTAGGCTATACTAGATAGAGCTTCAGTTTTGTGCATTAATACAGTATGTGCATGCAAATAATAATGAAGAATAACTTTTCCAGCTTCAGTTTTGTGCATTAATACAGTATTTGCATGCAAATAATAATGAAGAATAACTTTTCCATTTACTGTGCATTTTGTTTCTCCAGGGAAGGGGTCTAGCCCTGTTAACTGCCCGAGGAAGAGGAACAATGATAGGAAGGGGACGCGGCCTCTTTCGTCCTCCACTTCCGAGTAGTGCACCAGTGCCAGATCCGACACCATTAACAAAACCAGCAGAACCTGAACACGCAACAAAGCAACAGGTGACTGAAGCTGCACCAAAGTCAGCTGATAGCCAAATTACATCAAAACCACCAGAGACAGAGATACCCCAGAGGCAACAAGAAGATGCGTTACCTCAGAAGCAAGCTCTTGGGATCAAACAAGATCAAACGGTAAGGTTGGCTTACTTAGGATTTTCCTTTACCCTACCCCATGTTTACGTACTTTAACTTGTCCTGCTACTGTACTTATCTTGAGGATTATGCTTAGCATAATATTTTACACATTTAGACCAAATCAACTACAGTACTATACCATGTTCCAAGTAAGTAGCCAGAAATTGTGAACCCTAACGTCTGTGCATTAATACAGTATGTGCATGCAAATAATAATGAAGAATAGCTTTTCCATTTACTGTGCGTTTTGTTTCTCCAGGGAAGGGGTCTAGCCCTGTTAACTGCCCGAGGAAGAGAAACAATGATAGGAAGGGGACGCAGCCTCTTTCGTCCTCCACTTCCGAGTAGTGCACCAGTGCCAGATCCGACACCATTAACAAAACCAGCAGAACCTGAACACGCAACAAAGCAACAGGTGACTGAAGCTGCACCAAAGTCAGCTGATAGCCAAATTACATCAAAACCACCAGAGACAGAGATACCCCAGAGGCAACAAGAAGATATGTTACCTCAGAAGCAACCTCTTGGGATCAAACAAGATCAAACGGTAAGGTTGGCTTAGGATTTTCCTTTACCCTACCCCATGTTTACGTACTTTAACTTGTCCTGCTAATGTACTTATCTTGAGGATTATTCTTAGCATAATATTTTACACATTTAGACCAAATCAACTACAGTACTATACCATGTTCCAAGTAAGTAGTCCAGAAATTGTGAACCCTAACGTCTGTAACTCCAAAAGGGCTTGAGCTAAAGGGCTGCAAATCTCCACATCTATTCCCTGGCCAACCCTTCCCAAATGGTAGAAATATTAGCTTGATTACTTGTTTTTTTTTTAGTTATTTTGCAAGTTTTAAATTATATTAGAGACTAATGTTAAAGAGTTTTGGCCTACTTACTTGGAATAGGGTATAGGCTAATCACAGGAAGTCCACTAGTGTTATGAGGGACCAAATTTCCCTGTACAAGTTACTGGTACACTACACTACTTGAGGATAAATTTGAGACTGTGAACAGTGAAAAAAACACTGACTCACCCCCCCCCAGGGGGTAAGGGGGCCTTCATCTAATGGTGGAGGAAAAAAAAGAATATGCCTCACGCATCCTACTGCATGTCGTACAAGGCGACTAATAGGGGGGATGGTGATAGACTTGCGGACCAAGTAGCCATCACTATACAATGAAGCCTTGTTATTGGTGCTGGCATTGTCTCTATATGATAGTGCTGTGACAGGGCTTCATTGTACTTGCTCCAAGTTGCCTAATGGCGGCACACTGGCAGTGGGTGTCGCTCCCTCTGGACCCGGCCCTGGCGCCCTGGGCCCAACCTGGACGAAATGGATCCAGAGGGTACAGTACGTAGTGTTTCCCCGGACTGGCACTTTCCGCCCGATAGTATAGGGGCCCGAACCTGGAGGTAGCGCTCCAGGAGGCTGCCCTGTCATTTGGCGAAAAATATCAGGCCAGTCGTAGTGCCGTGTACGCGCACGGGGTGCGTCCCTGCGGCTGGTTCTGGTGGGGCGTACCGAGGCCACTGGATCCTACCCCCTTGTAATCACTTGGGGGATGGTGCTGGGAATGGTCCCGGGGTAGACTGGAGCCGGAGTTCTGGGGGGGGGTGATGCCCATCTGCCAGCCAAACCTACCTAACTATGACTAAAATCAAAGAAAATAAACGTAAGTCCGATGAAACAAAACCGCACAGGACAATGACAAATGCCCCCCACAAACTCAGACTTGCTAGTGTGAATGTTGGTAGTTTGAATCTGCATGCGAATGAAGTGGCTGAGATGTGTGAGAGGAGGCGAGTGGACGTCTGCTGTACCCAGGAAACACTCTGGAAGAGGCATGGGGTACAGTGGGTTGTCGGAAGGAGGAAAAGATATAGGATATACTGGATGGGTGTGGAGACTGATAAAGCGAAAGGAGGAGTGGGTGTTCTGGTGGCTGAAGAGCTGGCGGAAAGTGTGCTTCAGATTACGAGAGTTAGTGAAAGGCTGATTGTTTTGAAGTTGAAAGTTGGTGAAAGAATTCTGAATGTGATATCTGCATATGCCCCACAGGCTGGTTTACAGAAAGAGATAAAAGAGGACTTCTGGAATGACACCGTCAGTGTCATTTCAGGCCTCTCGGAGAATGAAATAACTATCGTGGGGGGGACCTCAATGGTCACGTGGGAGCATCTGCAGATGGATACGAGGGGGTACATGGAGGAATTGGTTACGGAAGGAGAAATCTAGAAGGCGAATATATATTGGAGTCCTGCGTTGCACTCAACATGGTTGTGTGTAACACAAAGTTCAAGAAAAGACAGAGCCACCTGATCACATATAACTCTGGGGTCTCCAGTAGCCAGATAGATTACTTCTTGGTTAACAGGAAAGACTGGAAACTAGTTCGAGATGTAAAGGTCATCCCGAGCGAAGAATGTATCCCCCAGCATAAGCTACTTGTGTGTGACATGAGCTTATACAGAGATCCTAAGCGCAAGAAGGTTTACATACCCAAAAGGAAAGTGTGGCTGCTGAAGGACAAGGAAGTTAGGGATAGGTTTCATAATGAACTGGAGGAAATGAATAGAAATAAGGAAGCTAGGCCTAACGATGTAAATAGCCAATGGAACTTTCTTAAGCATAGCCTTATCGCTGCCACTGACAAAGTCTGTGGGAAAACAAAGGGTCACCCCAGGAATAAGACCTCTTGGTGGTGGAACGATGAGGTAGAACATGCTGTGAAAGAGAAAAGGAGATGCTTCAAAGCATGGAAGAAAGGTGGCAGCAGGGAGGAATACCAGGCAGCTAAACGAACTGCCAAAAGAGTTATTTACAATGCTAAAAATCGCATTAAGGACCTGGTCCTCGAACAAGTGTGTAACACTGACAATCCCAATGGGATCTTCAACCTAGCTAGGCGAGTTAAAAATGACAGTAGGGATATTATAGGTGAACAGTGTGTTAGAGATGATAATGGGAAGATTGTGTATGCAGAAAATGAAATCAGAGAAGCATGGAAGGTACACTATGAACGATTGCTAAATGTAGAGTTTGAATGGGATAAGGAACAGCTTAGTATCGAAAAACCAATATCTGGGCCCCCTCCTTTGATAGCACCAGCTGTAGTGAGCGACGCAATCAATAAAATGAAGGACGGTAAAGCTCCAGGTTGCTCCGACATTGTCGCTGAGATGATAAAAGCCTCAGGGGAGATTGGTGTAAACTTAGTCACTGAGTTGATAAACACCATTATTAAAGATGAGAAAATCCCAGAGGATTGGCTCAAAAGTGTAATAGTAAATATATACAAAGGAAAAGGGGATGCGCTAGATAGAGGAAATTATAGGGGCCTGAAAATGCTTGACCAAATCATGAAGGTCTGTGAGAGAGTCCTTGAGGGTTTGATCAGGCAAAGCATCTCTATTGATGATATGCAGTTTGGTTTTATGCCAGGACGTGGTACAACCGATGCTATCTTTATAGTCAGGCAGATACAGGAAAGATACTTACTAAAAGGCAGGGATCTTTACTTTGTGTTTGTGGACCTGGAGAAGGCCTTTGATAGGGTACCTAGAGATGTTGTACAGTGGGCTATGAGGAAACTTGGTGTGGAAGAGTGGCTGGTGCGTGTGATAATGAAGATGTATGAGGATTCGCGAAGTTCGGTGAGGGTGAAGGGTGTACTGAGTGATGAGTTCGCAGTCCGTGTTGGAGTCCATCAGGGTTCAGTGTTAAGCCCCCTCCTCTTTATTATGGTCTTGGAGGCGCTGTCTAGAATTTTTAGAGGCGGACTCCCGTTGGAACTGTTTTATGCAGACGATTTAGTCCTAATAGCTGACAGTATGCAGGATGCTGAGGCCAAATTCAGAGAGTGGAGAGAGGGCATGGCGAGCAAGGGTTTAAGAGTCAATATTAACAAAACCAAGGTTATGCATTGTAGTTTGAGACGAGGCAATGTGGAAAAGAGCGGTGCATACCCATGTGCAGTGTGTGGAAAGGGAGTGGGCGTTAACTCAATTCAATGTAGCATCTGTCGATGTTGGGTACACCATGGGAGTAAGCGCTGTAGTAGAATAAAGGGGCCCCTGCCGAAGGATAAGTCAGAAATAGAGAAATTTGAGTGCGTAGTGTGCAAAGGCGAGCTTGTGTTAAGTGATGATCCTGTGGCTGTGAATTTTGGAAATGAGTCTTTGGAGCTGGTGAACAAGTTTTGTTACCTAGGAGATACCATCTCTGCCGGTGGTGGGGCCGAGGCTGCCACTGTTGCTAGAATTAGGTGTGGCTGGGGGAAGTTCAGAGAATTGATGCCAATCCTGACCATGAAAAGAATGCCTCTCCCCCTGAAGGGAAAGGTGTATGCCTCATGTGTTAGAAGTGCAATGACGTATGCCTCAGAAACATGGGCCGTTAAAGTAGAGGATGTCAACAGAATGGAGCGTAATGAGATGAGAATGGTGAGATGGATGTGTGGGGCCAGGCTACAGGATAGAATAACAAATGTTGAGCTGAGGAGACGTTTAGGTATAAAGAGTATTAGCGAGGTGATGCGTACAAGTAGACTGGGATGGTATGGACATGTGGAGAGAATGGATGAACAAAATTGGGTGAAAAAATGCAGGTCTGTGATTGTGGAGGGAGCTGCACCAAGGGGTGGACCGAGGAAGACCTGGGATCGGACTATACGCGCCGATCTCAAATCCAAGAACTTGACAAGTGAAGCAGCCCTTAACAGGGTTGCCTGGAATGCCGCCATTAGGACAAGAGACTGAAACAGCACTTATGTGTGGAACACTCAGTCTTAAAATTTTATGTATGTATGTATGTAATGGAGCTTAGAGAAATGTTTCAAGGTGTCAAACTGGAGCCATTTTGTTTGAAAACTTGAATGAGTATGAGAAGGAATGCAAGAAAATTAACATGAAATAGCATTGTTTTGGCCATTTTATCACTTCTAAAAACATAATTTGAACTATGTATGTATGTATGTATGTATGTACGGTATATACTCAGGCACATACCCCATAGCAGGGGGTGGCCGACTCGAGACCATAAATTTTATCTTTCTTTCTATTGCCCAACGCTGTGATCCCCGAGGGAATGGCCACGAACGAACCGCCCCCATGCACCTCTGTCCCCAGTCAGTCGACGCCCCTCCTCCCAACCAGCACCGCCTTCATCCATATACTTCCTCACTCCATCCTTCCACCTCTCCTTCGGTCTACCTCTCCCTCTCTGTCCTTCCACCTCGCTCTCGTACACCTTCTTAGTCATTCTCTCGCTTCCCATACGTTCCATATGGCCGAACCATCTCAAGTTGTTCCTTTTCACACTTTCCAGCACATCTACCTCTACACCACACCTCCTTCTTACTTCCTCATTCGTCTGTCTATTCCTCCATGTAACTCCGCACGCACTTCTCAAGTAACTCATTTCCACCCCTCTCACTCTTGGTCTGACTCTCTTCCCGAACACCATGCTTCGCTTCCGTAAGTTAGTGTCGGGATTACCACACTGTCATCCCCGCCAATGGGGAGCCACCTTGTCGTGGTGGCGGGGCTTGAAACGGGGTCGTTGGTGTTACTCTCTTTAGGGCAGGGATTCAATCGGCGTCGTGGACAAAGTGCCCCCCCGTCGTCATTGGGGTAAGCGGAACCTCCCGGTGACGACGTTTTTCGTGTTCCCATTTTTGTTTTAATTTTGCGGAGGATTTCCTCCCTATTTTAACTAAATTGTGCCGGCTAGGCTCGAGAGCCTTCCCTCGCTGAGTCTGGAGTACTGGCTCCTCTCCGTTTACAGGGGCCGTGACGGTCTAGCTCACCGCCCGAGGGGGCTGGTCCCGGGAGCGGCGACGTGGTTGCCCGCGTTGATGCCCCTGGGGTCGCCCATCAGTGGGGACCGGTCTCGGTTCCAGGGGTCCGTTTTCCCTTCCTGGTGGGTTTCCTGGCTTCTGTCCGGCTGCCCTCCATTACGCACAGATTGGGGATGATTGCAATTAACTTTGCCCTCGGTCCCAGTATAGCGGTTTTGCCTAAGCTTGGCCTTTCTGTGCGTTTTGGTGCTATCCCCCCTAGTCTAGGGGGGTAGGGTATGAGGATGAGCCCCCTGGAGACCTGCCCCTGTTTGCGCCACCGGTATAGAGGCTGGGGCTCCCTGACTCACGACGGAGGGTTCTCTGTTGGCCCTTCTGGTATGTTCTTTATTTATTGTTTTGTTTCTATTTTTTTTCTTTTTCTTTCTTTTTTTCCCCTCGGTTATGTTTTTCTTTCTTTTTTGATTTCCGATAAAATGAAAATAGAATAGTAAAAACAACTAGGGTCATCATGGATCAGCCATGCAAACCTCCTCCCCTGGATCCAGCTTTGGCGCCCCCGGTACTTGACCTTTGCATACCCCTGGACTCTCCATCTGACCTTCCTCTGCCCTCTGAGTCTACCACCTTGGACACCTCCCCTCCGAGTTGTTCCGAGTCTGATGCTCTCTCACGCTCTGATACTAAATTACCTGCTTCTACGACTAAGGATTCCCATCCTCCATCTGTGGACCCTACAATGGCCCCTGTTCATATCGACTCTCCACAGAGCCCAACTACACCTGCCGCTCATGATTTAAATGTCCCTCCCCTCTCCCAAGATAAGAGAGACCCTCCTTGTGTTGAGTCTCCTGTTCAAACCATAGACCTTGGCGTGCCGGGTTCTCTTGACACGCCCTGCTCCTCAGCACTACCCGTTAACCGACTTACAGTTTCCACTGACCACCTGCAGAGTGACACAAGTGTTGGTGACCCTTCACCTCCCATCGACGCTGTTTCTCCACCATTTCAGCCGATTGTTAGTTCAGCCACTACTTCCACCTCACTCGTTGCAACTCTGGAGCCTCACATGCCTCATTCCGGCCCCCAACATCGGCGGAAACCTCGGCGTCAGTTTGTCCCCAATGCCACCCTCCGGCACTTCGATTAAATTTTTGGCGATGATGACTGGCCGCGTTTCCTCGTCATACGACCGGCTTCCTACATCTCGGGGGCTAAGTTAGAGAACCTCCTCCTCTCGGCGCATGCAACTTCGGACTTATCGTTCCGTGAGACTGGTAATAATGATTGGATTGTGGAAACCACTACTCGTGCCCAATCTGAGACATACCTATCTCTTACTACCTTGGACGATATCCCTGTTACTGTCACGAAACATAACGATCTCAATTACATCCTCGGTACTGTTGTTCTACCCTCAACTTATGACCATGACGGACTTCCTGATAGTCGACCCTCCTGTCGTCGTTGCGCTTGCGTTATCCAAATGTGCACGACGTTGATTTGTATAGTATCCCAAACAAATCAACTCCTTCTCATCCTCTCCGCATAGCTCGCATTAAGTTTAGTGGACGTTCCCTCCCACGAGACGTCAGGATCGAAGGACAAAGGCGTGAAGTACGACCTTATGTTCCCAAACCGTTACAATGTACAAACTGTTCCACCTTTGGTCACTCAGCGGGTAGGTGTAAGAAGGTTCGGGTGTGTGCCTTCTGTAGCTCCGTCAAACATGCTACCCGTTGGAATTGTGGCACTCCAAAGTGTGTTAACTGTGGCCTTGAACACCATGCTCGTTCAAAGCAATGTGTGTTCTACATGTACAATGCTGAGTTAAAGCTTCTCATTAGTCGGTCAGGCATGTCTGTCAGAGAAGCTAAGCAAGAACTGAGAGTAAGAGATGTTAAAGATCCCTCTAGAGATATGACTTACAGTGCTAGACTTCGTGCACCTACAACTGACGTTTCTCCCGGTAGTCGACGACGTGAGGACAGTGATGCTGTGTTGCATTCACCCCTTTCTAGTCCAGCCACTGTTCCCCTCTCCAACCGATTTCATGCACTGAATACCCCTCCCCCTGTTCATGAAGCCTCCACCCCAAAAGCATCCGCGTCCCCTTCACCAGTAACTGATATTCAATCCTTGCCTCTTGCCCCAGCTCCCTCTACCGATGTTGACGATGTCATGGATTCTACCCCCTCCACCAGTAAACGCCGATCTGATGCTCTACATTCTCCCTCCTCAGATCGTCAATCTCCCTCCGTAAAACGTAAGACCCTCACAGCCCGACCTATGCCTCCCAAACCTCAACGTGTCCCTCCTCGCTCTCGCATCTTCCGCTCTGATATGGGTTCTCCGTCCCAGCCTCCCTCACTCCACACCCCCTCTACGCCTGCGTCCCTCCCGCCTACTCGTCCTCGACCTCACGCACCTATCAATGTTACCGCCTCGGGCTCCCATGCACCCCACTGCGGCTGTCATGACTGCTTTGTGCGGGAGTATCGCCGGACGCCTACCCGCACTAAATCCACTGTTGCTGCGTTGATACGCTCCTTTCTCCGTGACCATACATACATACATACATAAAATTTTAAGACTGAGTGTTCCACACATAAGTGCAGTTTCAGTCTCTTGTCCTAATGGCGGCATTCCAGGCAACCCTGTTAAGGGCTGCTTCACTTGTCAAGTTCTTGGATTTGAGATCGGCGCGTATAGTCCGATCCCAGGTCTTCCTCGGTCCACCCCTTGGTGCAGCTCCCTCCACAATCACAGACCTGCATTTTTTCACCCAATTTTGTTTATCCATTCTCTCCACATGTCCATACCATCCCAGTCTACTTGTACGCATCACCTCGCTAATACTCTTTATACCTAAACGTCTCCTCAGCTCAACATTTGTTATTCTATCCTGTAGCCTGGCCCCACACATCCATCTCACCATTCTCATCTCATTACGCTCCATTCTGTTGACATCCTCTACTTTAACGGCCCATGTTTCTGAGGTCATACGTCATTGCACTTCTAACACATGAGGCATACACCTTTCCCTTCAGGGGGAGAGGCATTCTTTTCATGGTCAGGATTGGCATCAATTCTCTGAACTTCCCCCAGCCACACCTAATTCTAGCAACAGTGGCAGCCTCGGCCCCACCACCGGCAGAGATGGTATCTCCTAGGTAACAAAACTTGTTCACCAGCTCCAAAGACTCATTTCCAAAATTCACAGCCACAGGATCATCACTTAACACAAGCTCGCCTTTGCACACTACGCACTCAAATTTCTCTATTTCTGACTTATCCTTCGGCAGGGGCCCCTTTATTCTACTACAGCGCTTACTCCCATGGTGTACCCAACATCGACAGATGCTACATTGAATTGAGTTAACGCCCACTCCCTTTCCACACACTGCACATGGGTATGCACCGCTCTTTTCCACATTGCCTCGTCTCAAACTACAATGCATAACCTTGGTTTTGTTAATATTGACTCTTAAACCCTTGCTCGCCATGCCCTCTCTCCACTCTCTGAATTTGGCTTCAGCATCCTGCATACTGTCAGCTATTAGGACTAAATCGTCTGCATAAAACAGTTCCAACGGGAGTCCGCCTCTAAAAATTCTAGACAGCGCCTCCAAGACCATAATAAAGAGGAGGGGGCTTAACACTGAACCCTGATGGACTCCAACACGGACTGCGAACTCATCACTCAGTACACCCTTCACCCTCACCGAACTTCGCGAATCCTCATACCGACGTTTACCAACCCCTGATAACACCGCCTCTCATAACTCTTCGTGCTTATGCACTTTTCACTTAAAGTCACGTTCAGATCTTTCACACTCCAAGATAGCTACTATTCTCCATGACCTGTCCTCTAATGTGTCCCCCCACCGTCCACATCGAAACTCCCTGCCTTCTCATGACCCTCCCCCCAGACCCGTTCCTCTTCATCTCCAACAGCCGAACAGTGCTGTTAATTTACGTAACCTGACATCTCTCACTTAACCTGTTCAATCCCTATACAGTATACTACAATGGAATTGTAATGGTCTCTCATCTAGAGTCCATCTAGGTGAGATCCAGCGTTTACTCCATGTCTATAATCCAATGTGTATTTGTTTACAACACATTGGAAATTATAATAAATCCATCACCAACTACCACCTTGCGTGCTGTTCTCTATCCCCTGATGGAGAATATGGCACAGCAATTTATGTCCATCATCGAGTAACTTTTGACTTGTTTCCCATTCGTACAAGTTTCCTACAGCACACTATCCTTACTCTTCATATCCCCGATGGTGACTCTGTTACCATTTGCAATATCTATAACAAACCTGCTTACAATTATGACTTTTCCTTGCTTTCTCAGTTTTTCTCTACACTACCCTCTCCCATCTTACTGTTGGGTGACTTTAATGCCCATAGCCCTATATGGGACCCTACTTCCTCCAATCCTGATACAGCCGGTTCGCAGATTGAACATTTGCTTCTGAACCGTGACCTTTGCTGCCTTAATGAGGCCGACTCACACACTTACTTTTCTGCTTCCCATCATACTTATTCCTCTGTTGATGTCACCCTGTGCTCCACAGCAATTATTGATAAGTTCGAGTGGCGGGTCTGTGTTGATACGTTCTCAAGCGATCACTTTCCTGTCATCCTGTCTTACTTGCAATTCCGTCCATGTCCTTCGCTCCCTCGCTATAACTTCCACAAAGCTGACTGGGATGCATATGTCCTCCACACCAGACAAATCCTACCTTTTAATCCATTAAGGGATCCTGATGAAACGCATTCAGTCCTCGTTAATTTTTTTACTAATGCAGCTACTAAGTCTATACCCCAGACGACTTCTTCCCCCCTACATCGTCGAGTCCCCTGGTGGGACAGCACCTTATCCACTCTTGCTAAAAGTAAACATGAATTAGGCCGCCGCCTCGATAGTCTCAATAAACGTTACAATTCTTTATGTTCACACTTACCTTTACGCGATGATCTTCTATGCCATTCCATCTCGTTATTGATGGATATATGTGCCATCAAACCTCACTACAATCGACTATCAGCTAAATTCCGTCGAGAAGTCATCCGTAGTAGATCCGAATCCTGGAAAACTTATGTCGCCACCATTTCCCCGTCTACCCCGATATCATGCGTTTGGCATAAATTCAGGAATATTAACAGCCTTCACATTGCCCCTCCGCGCCATGCTTTGGTACACGGTGGCCGTACTGTTCACGATCCCCTTGAGATATCGAACCTCTTGGGTCAACATCTTGCCCATGTCAGCAGTAATGAGAGGTTAGACGATAATTTCCGCCGCCATAAACTTGAAATGGAGTCGATCCCCCTCAACTTCTCTTCACCAGACACCTTTGATTATATGCATGCTTTACTATGGATGAATTTGAACATGCACTCTCCAATTGTCCTAACTCCGCTCCTGGCCAAGATAACATAAGTTTTGCCTTACTCACTAACTTAGCCCCCCTTGCTAAATCCTACCTCTTGCAATTTTATAATCAGGTGTGGATCCGTCATCAATTTCCTACCTCATGGAAACATGCTATTGTCGTCCCAATTGCAAAACCTGGAAAAGACCCGAGCTTGCCCTCGAGTTATAGACCGATATCCCTCACCAGTTGTCTTTGTAAATTAATGGAGAAATTGGTCAATACTAGACTCACTTGGTTCCTCCGTCAAAACACTATTCTCACTCCGACCCAATTTAGCTCTCAGAAAGATCGATCTACTCTGGACTCGCTTACGTTATTAGAATCTCATATCAAGCGTGGCTTTGAAAGTAAGTCCATCACCGTCGCCGTTTTCTTTGACATCCAGAAGGCATATGATACCACGTGGCGGCGTCCCATCCTGCAACTACTTCATGATAGTGATGCCCGTGGCCATCTACCTTTTTTTATTTCCAACTTTCTTTCTGATCGAACATTCCAGACTCGAGTGGAGGGAATTCTTTGTAATGTCTTTCCACTCGTCAATGGTGTTCCCCAGGGCAGCGTTCTCAGCAGCAAACTTTTTGCCGCGGCCATAAATAAAGTCATTCAACAATTGCTGCCGGAAGTCCATGGCAGCCTGTACGTTGATGATTTTACCATCTATTGCACTGCCCGTACCCTCAGACATGCTCAACGTATACTCAACATCTCCATCCAACGGGTGATCGCCTGGGCATCTTCAGTTGGCTTTCAGTTTTCGGCTGAGAAAACTAAGGCAATAGTCTTCTATCGAGACAAACGCTGGCTCCGTGGCCAGTCAATATCGCTTCGAATGGGACCCTCTCAGATTTCTTTCTATCCCAGTGTTAAATTCTTAGGCATAATCTTTGACCAACATCTCAACTGGAGAGACCATGTTCAGTATACTAAAGGTAAAGGCCTTCGTGCTCTCAACCTCCTCAGAAAACTATCCCATACCACTTGGGGTGCCAGACGTACCACTATGTTGATGCTCTACAAGGCGGTGGTTCTTTCCATCCTCGACTACGGCTGCCCCATTTATGGGTCTGCCTCTGCTTCCGTTTTGAAGATGTTGGACCCTGTTCATACGCAGGGTATGCGTCTCTGTACTGGAGATTTCCGTTCCTCCCCAAATACCTCCGTCTTAGCTGAGAGTGGCGAGCCCCCGCTCTCCCTCCATCGCGATTTAAGTTACTATGCGCCGTGCATTAAAAATTAAACATGGTGACTCTCCCACTAATTCCCTTTTCAGTGATATCTTCATTCCCGATCCGTGTCCATCTTCCCCCTCCTTTCCGATTCGTGCTACAATTCTCCTCAATTCTCTTAACTTTCACATTGCTGTTTCGCCGCCTGTTGTCTCCCCTTCCCCCCCATGGGTTATCTCTCTCCCCAATGTTTGCACTCACCTCTCCTTCCTCTCTAAGAGATATCCTTTTGTCCCTAGCCATCACTGCCAACACGCACTCGAACACATACGTCGTAAAGGCCCCCATTTTGCCATCTTCACTGACGGGTCTAAGACTGACTCTGGGGTGGGCCTCGCTGCTGTGTCCTCTACTAAGCTCCTTCAGTTTTCTCTCCCGCCCCAAGCCTCTATCTTTACTGCTGAACTTTTAGCTATCCAATCTGCTATTGACATTATACGTGACACCCCTCAACAGCCCTTTATAATTTACAGTGACTCTCGTAGTGCCCTCGAAGCGCTCCGTGCTTATTCGTCCTCCCACGTAATAGTTTTAGCCATAAAACACGCTCTCCACGAGATGAGCCTACGTGGATTCCAGGTCCAGTTATGTTGGATTCCTGCTCACATCGATGTCCGTGGCAATGAAGACGCCGATGCTGCGGCTAAGAATGCTATTTTAATGATCCCTCGCCAGCCCCACCTTCCGTTAGGTGATTGTCTGTCCTTACTCAAGCCTTCTATTCTTTGCACGTGGCAATCTCATTGGGATGCTCTACCCTGCAATAGTAAACTCCGTGCAATCAAACCTTCTGTCCGTCCTTGGCCCTTGTCTTCCAGGTCTCACAGGTGTGAGGAAGTTTTACTAACTAGACTTAGGATAGGCTATTCCCGGCTGACTCACGGTTATTTGATGTCCACTCCCCGCACTCCGCCCCCTACCTGCTCCTCCTGTCATTCCCCTCTAACTGTTCGCCACGTCTTTGACTGCCCAGATACTGCCCGTCTGCGTACGGTTTGTTTTGGTACTAAATCATTCACTGACCTTTTATCCGATTCTCCGTCATTTTCCTTCCCCCCCTATCGTCCGTTTTTTGCGTCGCCTTAACCCTCCAGCCCCGGCTATGTATTATATATATATTCCTCGAAACCCGGGTGTTTTGACCGAAAAACGTCTAGGCTAGGCTACCGTATATTCGTTAATCAGACTGCTTCCCGCATTCCCGCGCATACCCAAGCGTAGCTGTGTTATTTACCTGTAGAATGGCATTAAGTAGAGCTCTCTAAGTCAACTGGTTGAGCTGTGATGATGATTTCATTGAAGATAACTTTATGGCCAAAACAGCCACTTTACACTACTTTTCGATACTTAACAACAACATACAGGCACACACGAACAAGCGACGCTCTCCTTCTTGTGGCCGGAGATGCGGGGCGTCGGTCCAGCCGGCTGTTGTTTACATGCGTCGGACCGACGCCTCGCACACGAAGCTCACAGGCTTTCAACCACTGGGCGTTCAAGAGCCCTTCCGGGTACCTGTTATATGCTTTTTTATGGGCGTTCAAGAGCCCTTCCGTGGTGAGAGGGTTAAGCTCCTTTCAGTAATCTGATCCAATCCTTCGGGCCAGATCTATGAGAGTTCCGTATGGAGCTCAGTGGTCTGGTTAATCTGCTCTACATAACTAACTAACCACACTGTCATGCAAGGATTTCTTCACTTCCATACTGACCATCCTATTTCTTGTTACTGCTTTCAGCGTTCCTACAACCCTCTTCCCCTGTTGCACCCTCTCCCGCACTTCTTCATCCATAGTCCCATCTTTACTCAACACACTGCCCAGATACTTAAAAGAGCTGACGATCTCCATAGCCTGACCAGTCAACTTCACCTCACACTCTGTGACTTCACCCCTTTCGAAGACCATAACCTTGTTCTTCCCCGCGTTTACCTTCAAATTCCGTTTATCGCACACTGTTCCAAACTCATTTACCAGACCCTGCAACTCCCATTCATTATCGCTCATCAGAACTGTATCATCCGCATACAGCAGTATAGGCAGCTTCCACTCATGTCCCTCCCTTTTCAGCGATACACCAACATCCACTGCTCTTCCTACAGTGAAAGTCCTTTAATTCGGAGGCCGATGCCTCGGAATGCCCGATGGTTCGGAACTTTTTTGCCAGGGTATTTATTTAGCTTTTTTCCACATAAAATTGTAAAAAAAAAACATGAAAAAATAGAAAAAAGACAGAAAATTGCCGAAAGCAACGCGCCGTATTATCCAATTCGTCACCCACGCCAACTTTCCGTATGTCCCGGATGTTCCGAGCCGGCGGTGGGCTAGATTGATTACTTGTACTCTGTGTGATTGATTTCAAATATATTATGTGTGGTAAGTAATCTATCTATCTATCTATTGCCTGACGCCGCAATCCCCGAAGGGGTGGCCACGAACGAACCGCCCCCATGCACCTCTGTCCCCAGTCAGTCGACGCCCCTCCCCCCAACCAGCACCGCCTTCGTTCATGTAGTTCCTCACTCCATCCTTCCACCTCATATTCGGTCTACCTCTCCCCCTCTGTCCCTCCACCTCGCTCTCGTACACCCTCTTAGTCATTCTCTCGCTTTCCATACGTTCCATATGGCCGAACCATCTCAAGTTGTTCCTTTTCACACTTTCCAGCACATCTACCTCCACACCACACCACCTTCTTACTTCCTCATTAGTCTGTCTATCCCTCCATGTAACTCCGCACGCACTCCTTAAGTAATTCATTTCTACTGCTCTCACTCTTGGTCTGAGTCTCTCAACCAACGTCCATGCTTCGCTTCCGTAAGTCAGTGTCGGGATTACCACACTGTCATGCAAGGACTTCTTCACTTCCATACTGACCACCCTATTTCTTGTTACTGCTTTTAGCGTTCCTACAACCCTCTTCCCCTGTTGTACCCTCTCCCGCACCTCTTCATCCATAGTCCCATCTTTACTCAACACACTGCCCAGATACTTAAAAGAGTTGACGATCTCCATAGCCTGACCGTTCAGCTTCACCTCACACTCTGTGACTTCACCCCTTTCGAAGACCATAACCTTGCTCTTCCCCGTATTTACCTTCAAATTCCGTTTTTCGCACACTGTTCCAAACTCATTTACCAGACCCTGCAACTCCCATTCATTATCACTCATCAGAACTGTATCATCCGCAAACAGCAGTATAGGTAGCTTCCACTCAATTCCCTCCCTTTTCAGCGATACACCAACATCCACTGCTCTTGATAGTATTTCTTTCATGACTCCATCCATATATACAGTAAACAACCACGGGGACATCACACACCCCTGTTTCAAACCAACATTCAGGTCAAAGAACTCGCTCTGCTCACTCTCCACACGTACTGCCGCCTTTGCACCCTCATACATGCTCTTCACTGCTTTCAGCAACTTGCCCTCTACTCCGTATATTCTAAGTACTTTCCACAAACCTTCTCTATCCACTCTGTCATAGGCCTTCTCCAAGTCCATAAAGGCAACATACACCTTTTGTTTCTTCTCCAGATACTTCTCCACAACACAATTCAGGGTAAAAATCTGATCTACACATCCTCTTCCCTTCCTAAAACCTCCCTGCTCGTCGCCTATCCATTTCTCCGTTCTCACTCTCACTCTCTCAATCACTACCCTACTGTATACCTTCCCTACTACGCTTAGAAGACATATTCCTCGGTGGTTACCACACACTCCTCTTTCCCCTTTGCCCTTATATAGGGGGACTATTATGCCAGTCTTCCAGTCATCGGGTGCACTCCCCTTCTCCCATGCTAGTTTGCACATTTTCCATACCCATTCTATCACTATCTCACCACCATACCTCAACATTTCCCCACACACTCCATCTGTTCCTGGTGCTTTCCCCAACTTCACTCTTTTCATGGCTTCCCACACTTCTGACCTCCTGATCCCCACCTCCTCCTCCACTACTTCTCTTCTTCTCCCTCCCATACCATATCCAGCTATGTTTGCTGGCTCTTCATTCCTTTCATTTAGCAACTCACTGAAGTACTCCCTCCATCTTTCGACTCTCTCTTGCTTCTCGGCTAGCATTCTCCCATTCTTATCTTTCACACCCTTACTGTTTCCCTTGCTACCTTCCCTAACTTTCTTGACTTCTTTCCAGAACAGTTTCTTACTCTCCCTCCATTTTACACTCAGATTCCTTCCAAATTCCTCATCTACTCTTCTCTTACTTTCCTTCACTACTCTCTTCACCACCCTCTTACTCTCCACGTACCTCGCTCGTTTCTGTCTCTCGGAATCTTCATTCCCTCTACTACCCAACCACTCTCTATATGCTTTCTTCTTTTCTTCCACAGCTATTCTTACCTCTTCTGTCCACCATGCTGTACCTTTCACTCCCCTCCCTCTTCTCCTCACTCCACACACCTCCTCACATGCTGCACAGATCTCATCCTTAAACACCTTGCTCATCTCCTCCACTTCCTCCATAACTTCCAGGTCGAACCCACCTAGTCGTCTTTCCACTGCTCTCCTGTACTCCTCCCTGACTTCCTCCTCCTGCAACCTCTCCACCCTCCTCACCATTCCACCCTCCTCTCGCCTCCCTCCCGCTCTCCTCACCCACTTCTTTTGTATCCTAACCTTAGCTACCACTACATAATGATCAGACAGACCCCCTCCAATACCCCTATACACCCTAGCATCCATCACAGATTTCTTCATTCGTTCATCCACACATACATAATCAATCAATGACTTTCGTTCCACCACTGTCTTATCCTTCATCGTCAACATCCGTTTCCACGTGTACCTGTGGATCATTCTGTGTCGGAAGAAGGTGTTGGCTATCCACAGCCTCCTCCCCACACATACGTCCACAAGTGCACTACCATTCCCATTCACCTCTGATGGTACCCCCCACCCTCCCACCACTCCCTCAACTTTCCTATCACCCACCTTACCATTCATATCCCCAATCAGAAATATTCTTTCGTTCTTGTCAAACTTCTCCAGGCACGCCTCCACATTCATCCAGAACTCCTCTTTCTTTCTTTCAAGTATATCCTCTGTCGGGGCATACACGCATACAATCACCCACGTTTGTATTCCTACTTTCATTCTCACCCACACAATCCTTGAACCCACAGACCCATACTCTCTTACACATTCCTTCCATTTGCTACTTACAAACAAACATGCACCTTCTCTCGCTGTTCCTTCACTCACTCCAGCACACACACCCATTCCACATTCCCATTCTCTCACATCTGAACCTTTCCATTTGGTCTCTGTCATTCCACATACATCCAGCCTGGCATTCATTAACACTTCCAGAACCTCTCTCTCTTTTGTGCCATCATTCATGCCACTAACATTCCACGTAGCCATTCTCAGAATGTCCGAAGGCATGTCCTTAGTCGGTCGTGGTTCGTCAACGTTGGTTCCGTCCGCATCCGAGGCTGTTCGTTCGTTTTTCTTTGCTTAGATATTTTTTCCGGGTGGGGGTCGCAAGCCCACCGACCCAACCTCTTTAGTCGCCTCTTACGACACGCAGAAGGCACGTGGGGCATATTCTATTCCCTAACCCCCAGGGTAAAGTAATCTCCTCATAATATGTATTTAAGTATTCTCAAATGCATTCAGTGATAGGGACGTAGTGGGCCTGGTGGTAATGATAAAGGAAATAAATCCCCACCATCAAAACAGACAGAGAGCAAACGCCGGTCTAGGCTACCGACGCCGACTCTGTGTCAGACGAAAGCGCCGAAATTATGCCAATGAACTATAGGTTAGGCTATATATGACTGATTTCAAATATATTATGTGTGGTAAGTAATCTCCTCATAATACGTATTTATTAGTATATATGGTAAACAAAATGTGAAAATAGCAAGAAAGAGGTCAAAATTATGGACCTCTGCACCAATTATAATTATTCCCATAAGTTCTTCAGTTCTGCTATGGCGAATCTCGCTATAGCGGTAGAATTAGGGCATCAATTACCCACGATAGCAGAGGGTTGGGTGTACATGCCTGATGGTTCGGAAAATCTGCTAATTCGGAAGGTCGGAACCCCCCTGCCTTCCGGATTAAAAGACTTTCACTGTATTTCTTTCATGACTCCATCCATATATACAGTAAACAACCACGGGGACATCACACACCCCTGTTTCAACCCAACAATCAGGTCAAAGAACTCACTCTGCTCATTCTCCACACGTACTTCCGCCTTTGCACCCTCATACATGCTCTTCACTGCTTTCAGCAACTTGCCATCTACTCCGTATATTCTAACTACTTTCTACATACCTTCTCTATTCACTCTGTCATAGGCCTTCTCCAAGTCCATAAAGGCAACATACACCTTTTGCTGCTTCTCCAGATACTTCTCCACAATACAATTCAGGGTAAAAATCTGATCTACACATCCTCTTCCCTTCCTAAAACCTCCCTGCTCGTCGCCTATCCATTTCTCCGTTCTCACTCTCACTCTATCAATCACTACCCTACTGTACATCTTCCCTACTACGCTTAGAAGACATAATCCTCGGTGGTTACCACCGAGTCAGTTGACGCCCCTCCTCCCATCCAGCACCGCTTTCATGCATATACTGTACAGTACTTCTTAACTCCATCCTTCCACCTCTCTCGGTTTACTTCTCCCTCTTTGTCCTTGCACTTCACTCTCATACACTCTCTTACTCATTCTCTTGCTTCCCATACGTTCCACATGGCCAAACCATCTCCAGGGATTCTTTTTCAAACACAAAAAACAAAATACAAATTCACACACATCTAGGTCATCCAGGAGAAGACCCAGAGACCAGGGTCACCAAGGTCCCTCCAGCACTCCCCCGGCCCCCGACCACCTGAAGAGGTTCCGATCTCAGCAGGCAGACATGCAGCGAAGCCCTACCACAACAAGCCCGCCCACCACACTTCCAGGCGCACCCTTCATATAAACCGTCTCCCTGGGCCAGGTGCCTGATAGACTATTATCTAGTCCAACTTGCGACCAACCCCTTCCCCCAAATGACCACGTGTTCACTCATCTATTTAAGTCATCTCATTTGCCATCTCATCTCATTTGAGTCACTAAAATGATACCTAGATTGCGTAATAAACCGTACGAAGATCGTTTAAAAGAACTAAATTTGTTTAGCTTAACAAAGCACAGAATGAGAGGTGACCTAATAGAGGTGTTCAAAATCTAGGGATTCAGCAACCTAAATGTAAGCGAATTATTTACGATCAATCAAGCAAACATGAGAAACAATGTTTATAAGATTATAGGCAAGCGTTTTCATTCTCATGAGGCGAAGCATTTCTTCTTCAACCGTGTTGTGAGTAATTAGAACAGACTACCCTCGAACATTGTAAACTGTAATACTGTCGAAACATTCAAGAACTATCTGGATAAACACTTGGCAAATAACCCCCAATTAACACAGTTTCTTTCAGAATAACGTGCAACGAAGTGTCAACGCATACCGCAATGTATATTGATATTCATACACCTGTTCCCTTTCAGAATTTGTAGTAATAGAGTTAGCTTAGATTACAAACTAACCATTTTTCTCCCTGTCCTATCCAAAATTCTGTGTCAGTTTTTCCATTCTACATGGTATTTTTCTAACTGTTTCCATGCCAGCATTAGCTGGAGTGAGTGGGGGTGTGGGGATCGGTATTTACACCATACCCGAAAGAGGATTAATGGAGCTCCGATCTTACTCTCAACCATCTGAACAATTTTACCAACACACCTAAACTTCGTTAAATGCGGAAATAGCCTTACGAAAATATCATGCCCTGGTGGGGGCACGAACTCTCGACCCTTGGGTGTGAGGCAGACACCTTACCAGTTAGACCAATAGAGATATCCCACTTGGCCTGTTCGGCTCAGGGTATTTCCGTATCCGAGGTCTGTTTAGGCTAGCCTATTTTCACTGACTTTACACTACTTCACCTTCCGGGCAGCGAAAGCTCCGAACAGAGAGGAACGAACAGAGAGGAACAAGCTTGAGCCGAATCGACCGAGAGTCCATCAGAGAGATGAACGGGAATGGTGAGTCAACTTCACTGAGCGGTGCATACACGCACCTACAAACTGCCCAGTTGGCAACTCGCTTGGGTGGCTGGCAATGGGAGGTTTGACGTACCTCCCAACCTACCAAATAGGAAAACCTACTATTTGGTAGTAGTCTTGGAAAATCCAACGTCAAGGCTATTAACCTAATTGCAATGACGACTTGTCTATTTTGACTGCTATGTCGTCATTCCAACCGCGGTTAAAAAGAAAACGTCTAGAGTCTACTCCTTATCTTGCTCTAGGAGACGTTGTACATTAACCAAAACTACCACCGAAGGTGAAAAAAGCATAGAAGAGAAGAAAAAGGGGTTTACCTTAGTTACCGCTTAACCCTCCAGCCCCGGGGGCTATAGCTTGCGACTGTGCTCCGGTACCGGGTGTTTTGACGATCTTTGGCCTATGTTAACTACTCTGTAAGTCAATGAATATGTCATGTAATGTTGTAAATAAAAAAGAATAATGTTCCACAAACCTTCCTCTGTCGAATGGCGTTGAGTAGAGGTCTCTAGCCCCTCTGGTTGCATAATGGTGAGCGCGGGAAGACGAGTGCTTTTCGGCGGCAAATTCTTCCCGCGTTCGGACGCGTCGCCTCGGCCATGGCTACGACGCACCTAGCCGCTCGCCGCGCCAAAGTATTTATCTCCCTTAGACGATTTTAGTGTTTGATATTGAGAATGTGATGTTTATTTGATATTTTCTAGTTATTTTGAGGCCAATTATATAAAATATGTTTATTAGGGTATCACTGTCACTGATATTGCTAATTTTCACTCGATACCGTACATTTTATTAGTAATTGAGGTAGCTTATTGTTGTATTAGGCACTGATTATTCGTTATCACAGGTGTTTATTATACTTTGGCCATCAAATATTAGGTCTTGTGTCACTTTCACTTTGACAAATATGCTTTAGAGTGTCACTGTCACTGATAATGCTCATTTTCACTCGATACCGTACATTTTATTAGTAATTGAGGTAGGTTATTGTTGTATTAGGCACTGATTATTCGTTATCACAGGTGTTTATTATACTTTGGCCATCAAATATTAGGTCTTGTGTCACTTTCACTTTGACAAATATGCTTTAGAGAGTGTCACTGTCACTGATAATGCTCATTTTCACTCGATACCGTACATTTTATTAGTAATTGAGATAGGTTATTGTTGTATTAGGCACTGATTATTCGTTATCACAGGTGTTTATTATACTTTGGCCATCAAATATTAGGTCTTGTGTCACTTGCACTTTGTACGATTTATATACATATTGTGTCACTTCACTGATTATTATAGGTTTCACTGAATACGTACATTTGTATTATTAATTAAATGTTCTCATAATACATGACTTTTGTAATTACATGGTTTTCTTCCACTTTTTGCCTATATAATATTAGTGTACATATTGTCATTTTATTTGGCAATTTCAGTATGATTATTAGAACTCCAGCTTGGAGTGGTAATCAAAGAAGCAATCTACAGAGTGCCACCTTGCACTCCACACACTCCAGGGTTGACTTTTTACCTGACCTCGGCTTCACCCTGCTGTTGTAGCAGACATGGCACCGCTTCTGCTGTGTTCTTCCGGATTCATTCTGAGGCAGGGAACCAAGCCTGTGCCTAGTCAAGTATTGAGCAGACTGCAAGCGGTCAATAACGGCGGGCCCAGGATGTGCCACTGCCCTCTGTGGCATAGCATACTTCTCCAGGAGCTCCGTCAACACCTGCTTTTGGAACCTCCGCAGGCTATTGAACTTCATGGGTGTGTTCACATTCCGAAGCTTGTATATGTTGTAGGCATTCAGAACTGACATGTCCACCATATGCAGAAAGAACTTTTTGTACCATCTGCACGAGGTACGCAGGCAGTCAATGAAGCCTATCTGCATGTCGGACTTGTCCACCAGCCTCATGTTGATGTTGTAGTCCAGGACAGCATCGGGCTTGGTCACCCTGGCCTGGGTGCGGCGATCCACCTTGCCAGTCTCCACCATTTCCCCCTTGTGGATGGTGGTCAGGAGGTTGACCTTCCGCTGGTCGTGCCAGTGGATAGCCAGAATGGGCCCCGACTTCTTCTTGAACACATCACCTTTTTTGGTCTTTGGAGGGAAAGGTGGCATGCCCTTCCTTTTCCCTCGTACTGTGCCTACAGTCCCCGTCTTGCGCTCATGCAGGTACTGTGAGAGAGTGGGGGACGTGTAATAATTGTCCGTGTAGAGGACGTGATTCTTATGAAAGTAGCGGTCCATCATGGCTTGCACCACTGCTCCGCCAAAGCCAATGAGGGGGTCCACAAGCAAGTCCCCTTCCTTCCCGCTGTAGACCAGGAAGTCCAGGACATAGCCAGTTTGGCAGTCGCACAGCACAAAGAATTTTATGCCAAAGCGATGTCTTTTTGAGGGGATGTACTGCCGGAAGCTGAGTTTTCCCCGGAACAGCACAAGAGACTCGTCAATGACGACCTTGCGGAAGGGCTTGAAGTAGGAGGTGAAGCGTTCTCGCATCATCTCATACAACGTCCTAATCTTCCACAGCTTGTCTGGGAGGTGGACGTCAAGGTTGGTGACAAGATGGAGCGCTGCGAGGATATCAAGGTACCGGTCGCGAGACATATATTTCCCGAAGGCAGGGGTGGATATCAGATCATTGGTGATCCAATAGTCAGGCAACCTATGCTTCTTGACATGAGGCATTAGCATGGTGAGTGCCAGGAACACCATGAACTCTTTATGAGTCACTGGGGTCCACTGCCTCATGTGGCCCTTGGTCACCTTTCCCAAAAAGTGGACCTGGAATTGGTGCTGCTTATTTGTCTCTTTGACAACATAGCCTACCACCTCCTCATCAAAGAAGGCCTCAAACAGTTCGTGTGGTGGAGCATTGGGGCCTGCAGGAAAATTGGGGGTAACGCCTGAACCCTCCAGTACCTCATCAAAAGCTGGCACATCAGGGTTGTATGCATCCTCATCAACTACGTCTTGCCACTGAAAAACGTAGAATGGGTCTTGTCTACGCTGACGAGGAGCTCCAGCTGGTGGCCCAGCACGCCCACGGCCAACTCGGGAGGCGCGCGCCCTAGGGCGGCGAGGGCGGCGGCCAGGGCGGTGGGCAGCACGACGGGCAGCACGACGCCGGGCCAAGCGGATGGGTCGAGGGTCGTCGATGTCCATATAGTCATCGTCAGAGTGGTCATCTTGCCCTGACGGTGGACCTATGTAATCATGGCCAGAGTCTTGAGAGAGGTGCCCTTCATCATCAGTGGCCCCCACATAATCTGGCGGGGAACCAGTGATGCGTGGGCGGCGTGCGGGTGGGCGAGGTGGGGAAGGAGTGGCAGGTGAGGCTGTGTCCCCCCGAGGTCCCGGGCTCCTTGGCCTGCGACGAGTGACAGAAAGCAATGTTTCACTGTCACTAGGGCCAGGTATTGGTGATGCGAGCTCAAAGACTTCTTCAGGAAGACATGTTGAAGGCGGGAGAGGTGGGGAGGACCGTGGGGAAAGTTGCGGGGACGTATGGCTGGGGCCGGCCGGGGTGGACGCCGCGGGAGCCTCGAACAAAACTCTCTTACTTTTCTTAATTTTCTTGGTATATTTCCTACCTTTCCCCTTTTCGGCAGCAGTATGTCTCCTGTCGGGGGACCTAGGAGGCAAATAGGCCGAAAGTGTGGGGTCCTCAACCCTTGGCAATGGTGGGGGTGGTGGGGAAGAATGCGGGGCATCCGGGTCATCTTGGGTGGCGTGGGTAGATAAGGGAGACAATGGCAGACGAGAAGGGTCACCACGCTGACCCTCACTCACAGCCTCATCCTCACCAAGTAGTTTTGCTTGTTCCCTAGCTGCCGCGGCCGCCTTTTCAAGTATTTTCTGCTTATACAAATGTAGCTTGAAAGGCGATTTACCAGGGGAAGGGCTTGGCGTCGTGTCACTTAAGCGAAATTTGGTGAGTGACCTTGAACTCTCCCACTCGCTCACTCTCTCAAGTTCACTGTCTTTAGGTAAACCAGCTTCCTCAACAACTGGTACATCACCTTCATCACTCTCATCACTGTCATGTTCTCTCGCAAATCCCAGGAATTGCTCTTCTTTATCACTCTCATGGCCATAATCACTCGACTTATAATTACTGGAGTCGTCACTGACTTCATCATCAACATTATGCTTGGCATCAGCTCGCTCATAAAGTCTCAATGTCGTCTCAATACCTCCGGGAGATAACACATTTAGGCGATGGCGTCGGGGTAAGGCGCGACGAACAAGCAAGGGCGTCGTAGGAAGCACGGTATCGGACACAGCGGAATCACTATTTGGCGTACTGTCCATGATGGCGTCGGGGTAGATACTGTTGCTGTGGCGGAGTTTACGCCTGGTGGCGCCACCTACCGTCCCACGATACCGAAAATGTACGCGCGGCATTCGAAAGCACGCATGCAAGCAATGGGCGTTCAAGAGCCCTTCCGGGTTGCGCGGGCCGAGGTTGTTATGGGCGTTCAAGAGCCCATCCGGGTTGGAGGGGTTAAGGCCCATCCTGTGTTCCGTCATGTGCAGATCCCTGTCGAACGTGCGCATGAGCGACCCTCTCTTGTCATCACATCTCACGTCAGCAGAAGAACGCGGATGGGCAGGGGTCCGGCGTGAGGGAGGGTATTATGTACGTTGGATTTTCCAAGACTACTACCAAATAGTAGGTTTTCCTATTTGGTAGGTTGGGAGGTACGTCAAACCTCCCAATTTGTTAGTAGTCTTGGCAAATCCAACGTCAAGGCTGCATAACAAATAGGAGGAGGACATCCAAGCCCAACCTACCAAAAAAACCAATGCATAAAACAAAATTACGAATGACAAAGACACAATTTAAACAAGAGAGTTTAATAAAAGAGTGAAAAACTGAGGAGTAGCTAAAAAGAACAGTTTTAACACATGCCCGTCATTCATAGTAATGCAAAAACATAGACTTGTCTGAAACCAAAAAGGTACTGTACCCAAAATCCCTTTTCTTCAAAAACCAACAAAAACACTGAACACAAGAACAAAACACAATTTTCAATGTGGCAAAAACACTTATGTACTGGAACAATACATAATTCCAAACTTGCAATCCAGTGTTGCAAACCCATACACCCCCCCCCCCCCCCCCCCCCCTTTGTCAAAAAAACAAAGGAAAAGAATGAGGGACAAGGGGGGAAGACCAGGGATCTTCGCCAGAGCACCAGGAAACACGACCCCCGAGAGCAATCACCGGCCGAGGGGGTCGAACACTGGACACGGAGAGGTAGGAGGAGATGAAGGAATTGATAGAAGACCACAAAACCGCTGAGGCGAAGGCAGGGAAGGATCGACGTGGCAGGAACCGGAAGGAGGCAGCAAAGGATCTGACATCGCGCGCAGAACCCCTACAAACAGGGTGACTGGCACGAACGGTCCGACAAACGTGGCGGCCCAGCTGCACCCGCTAGAGCCTCCCACCTGTCCGAGGAGACACCCACACAGCAGTACCCGAAGGCGGCGCCACAGACGCAACAGAGGAGTGCAAGGCTGACACCGGGCACAACACATGGCGAGGATGCCCACGCCGTAAAGCCTGGACGGCGAAAGGCTGGAAAACGGGGGCCTCCCTCCCATGCGTGGTAACAAAAGGTGGGGAGGAGGCGAACGAGACGCCATGTAAGGACGGGGAGAATCGCACGCAGTCCCGGGGCCGTGACAATGCCGCTAGTGCAGACACCCGATCCCCAGTGGCCAGAGCGACAAGGAAGAGTGGACGCCCGAGCAACGGAACCGGCGTAGCGGCCCTTGTATACGTGGGGGAAGCCAGAAGGACCAGAGCCCGCCCCAGATCCCACAGCGGAGGGACCTGGCGCGGAGGCGGTCGATCCCGGAAGGCAGCCGTCAGGAAGGAATCCAGCACCTGTGGCGGAACGACCAGCCCACCGACAGACCCAAAGAACCCCCCGGACGGCAGACAAGTGGGTACGTATAGCGTCGACTGGAAAGCGACGTGTACGTAAGAGGTGAAACAAGGAGCGTAGGACGAGGGAAGCAGAGCCAACTGGCAGGCGAGTGGCCTGTAGCCACCTAGTAAAAGACCTCCAGCGGGACCCGTAAGTCCCCCAAGGAGAAGACGGCCAGGAACGCTGCAGGAAGTCAGTCAGGGCCCGGCCGGGGACCGGGAGCCACCGTGCCTCATGAACAAGCACGATGCGAAGGCCAAAGAGGTCCGCAGGACCCCAACCTAGCCCAAGTGGAAGCCGGAGACAGGTAGAGGGACCGGACTCGGGCACCACCGCGGCAACCGGGCGGACCAAGTCCGTGCCGGCCACAGAGGCGCGAGGAGCCAGACGTAGCCGTGGTACAGCCGCAGCTTCGCGAAGACTGGGCACATCAACAGCGCGTCTGGTGGCGGAAAGATGGATATCGACCGCCACCTGTACCAGGCGACCATGAAAGCGTCCGGACCCCCCCCGGAGCGCGAGGCCGGAGGGAGAGGTCCAGAGGCAACTGGCGCGGCACCCCCGATGCGAACAAGGCGACCTCCGGAACACCTCAGGAAGCCGCGAGGTCGGCGAACACAGTCCGTTGCATCGCCCATTCTACAAGAACGCCCTGCCATCTCGACAGGGCGGCCGCCCAAAGGGTGGCAGGCCCGGGCAGGGAGGAGGCATGCAAGGAGAAGGGGTGTCGGTCCGCGAGGAAGAACAACTCCACCGAGACCCCCAATAGAGTCAACGACCTGGAGGACCCCCGCATAAGGAAACAGGGGACAGCTTGTCTGAGTGTCCAACCCGAAGGCCACCGACTTACCCCGAAGGGCCAGCGCGTGGTCCCGCAGGAAGAACAAAGGAACCAACAATCCGAGGGCATAGACAGGTAAGAGGAGGGAGACCCACCCATCTGCCGGGAAGTGGACGTCCCAGGTTCGATTGGGAACCTCACCCAACCTCGCTCGACGTATCTGTGGTTACCCAGACCGTCGGCGGGGGGGGGGGGGCGGTCCAGGGCACAGCCGCAGAGAGCGAGCCCCGAGCAACCCAGCGACCGAAGCGTCGGCGAACGGTACGCGGGAGCGGCAGGAGCCGATCCATAGGGGCAACGGAAACACCGCGGTGCCCATGAGGAGGAGGCGGTGTAGCCAGAGGCTCCGTAAGGGAAGGGGCAGAGCGGCCCAATGCAGCGAACCCACGAACGAGTCCCAGAGCCACCCCGGGAGGGAGACCGAGTGCAACACGGCGAGGACCGTCCACCGAAGGTGCACCGGGGCCGGCAGACCCCGGGTCACCGTAGCGCCGGACAAAACCCATGCGAGACCGACCCATGGCACGACACGCGACAGGGTCAAGCGTGACTTGGGAACATCGAAGGGGAACCCTAACCGTGCGATGGTGCGAACGACTGTGAGGGCGTCGCCAATGCACAGGCCTAGGGCGGCGGAAACTACCAACCAAACGGCCAAGGAAAACAGGAGCTGGAGCCCGCTCCTGAGGAGAGGACCCAGAGCCTGCCCCACCAGTGCGGAGAAGATCTGCGGCGCGATGTGGAGACCGAAGGGAAGGCCGTCGAACAGGAACACACGATCGGAAGTCCGAACGGCCAAGAATCGCTGGAAGCGAGGATGGAGAGGAACGAGCCAAGACACATCCTGGAGGGCCAGCGACACTACCCACGACAGAGGGCACAGGGCCAGGCGTACCAGGGGTACCGGCAGCATCCGAAACCGTGTGTGCACGATGTGCCCGTTGAGGGCCGACATATCCACCACCGGTCGCATCGCGTCGCAGGTCGGCGACGGAACCAGAAAGACACGGGAGAGGAAAACCGGGTGACCGGCGGTCAACTCCCTCGACGCTACCCAGCTTGGGCATGGAAGTGAACACGTGGGCCACCTCTGAAGAGATGGGCCGTTGTCGGTGACAAGAGCGGAGTGGTGGTCTGGACGTCCACCTCCAGGTGAGACCCCTCCGCGCAACCCGCCGCCCCCAACGTCCCTCGCGGCTACCGAGGGGCGCAAGGGCGAAAACAACCCGAGGGAGCACCCGAGAGGAGGGGAGCGACCCGGTACGCCCAGGCGAGAAGGAGAACAAGGATGCCGACCCAGAGAACTACACATTGTGTTGACGTGGAGGTACCCCCGGTACGGGCCGTGCGGGCATGAGCGCCACGTTGACCTCCTCTACCCCCCGCCCCCCCAACCTCGTCGAAAAGGGCGGGCCACCCCAACCCCAGGCCGGCGCGGGGCTGACCCCTTCGAAGGGCGGCCGGAAGTGGAAGGCCGGCCAGCCCCGACACAGAGGGGATGAAAGGGGCAAGAACAGAAGTGCGAGGCGGAACCGATGCATTGGCCAGCAACGTCCCAGTCCTGCGCCCGTGCAAGGCGGCAGCACTTGCAGCAGCACCCCGAAGAGGACCGGCAGAAGGACGGGACTGAGAAGACCCCGCGCGCGGCACAGCGCGTCGGTGCGTGACGTAAGCAGGGTCCGTAACGACACAGCGCGGCATCGTGTGGCGGAAACAGGGGCCGCCGACAGAGAAGCGTAGCATTCCCAAGCATCCTGCGTAAAAAACCCCGACGTATATAGCGCAGAGTACAACAAACCCCGCGAATAACCAAGGGGGCCGGCCGGCAGAACGAAGACCGTACCGTCGTGCGGTGCCGAGTTGCCGCGCACAAAACCGCCTTCAGCTCGGGAACCAAAGACACCGCGAGCCGAAGGTGGACCCGCTGAACGCGGTCCAAACCCTCGCGAAGATCGCCTGGCGCAAACGCCTCGAAAAGCCGCAGGTGGTGAACAGACGTCTGGAGGGAACCTAAAGACAAGACAATAAGTCCGTCACCCTCTGTCGCATGGGAAAAACCTTGGCGACAGAGGGCTGATCCGGGGGAGAGAAGAACGGGGTAGCAATAGAACAAAGTTCAAGAACGGGCGCGCTCATCCAGGACCAGAACGCGCCGTCCAACCCGCCGACAGACACAACAGGAGGCAAAATCAGGGACGACTCCGGGGGAGGGACGGAAGGAGAGCCGTCGACGGATCGGTGTGTGAAGTCGAAGGCCTCAGCAAACCAGGCCACCAATGGGAGAGGGTGACCGAGCATGATGGCTAAGCCAGGCGTACCGGCGTCGCACAAACCTGTCCCATAGGAGGACAGACCCGTCAACACAGCCAGGGACTGAACAGCCGGAAGGATGTCAGGGCGGCTGAAGTCTGACCAGAGCGTAGGCCTGCAGAAGGGAGGGGGACCGTAGCAGGGGTAGGTAGGGTGAGGCGCGGAGGGTGAGTCACCGCCAAGAAGGGCGAGAAGAGGGAGTCTTCCATCGACTCCAAGCGCCCGTCGAAGCGTGACACAACCCAGCCCTGCATAGCCGACAATCGATCCGAGAGAGGCTACCCCCCCCCCCCCCCCCAGAGTGGGCGGCCCGCAGGGGCGAGCGTGAGCGGGAGCGTGACCCACGACACGAACCAGCAGCGTCGCGGCCCAAGGAAGGCGAGCGACGACGGTTGTGTCGCCGTTGAGGGACTCGTCCCCGATCACGAACGGCCGAGGGGGAAACAGCACCATTCCCCTCTTCCAGCGACACATCAGCTCCTGAGAAAGGGGACCCCAAAACCTCGCGAAACCCCACCGAGGCAAGAGGAGGGGTACCCCCCTGGCGAGACGGTAAGTGAAGGTCAGGAAGAGAAGAATGAGGAGGAGCAGGACGACGGGAGTGGGAAGGATGGCCGGGTGAAAGGAGGCCAGGAGCCGCGGGGGGAAACAGAGCAAGGATCCCCGGGGCTGAGATAACAGGGCGGCCCGACACCGAGGCGGAGGAGGGAGGGACCACCACCGTGGGACGAGACCGTGAAGGAAGAATAGGCACTGAAGCAGGTGAAGTAGGAGAAGCAACGACATCCAGGCGGACCCTCCTGGACAGTGTAGGAGGAGGGAGCAGAGGGCCAGCTACAGCATGAACAACCGCGCGCGGAGAGGACAACGTAAGAGGAAGTCGTCTGGGCTGGGGAAGCGGGCGGAAGGGAGTAGAGCCCCTATCCGTAGAGGCCAGGGGAGGGCGCACAGGGGCAGAGCCGCTAACCCCGGCCTCAGGGCGAGAACCATGACGAGGGCGATGGGCGTCGTCAAGGCGATCGGGAGGACGACGAGGCGAGCGAGAGCGTGGACGGAGCCGGGGAACCCCCCGACGATGGGACGACCGGCTGCGGGACCCAGGGGAGAGGGCCCGAGCAGGGAGAGGGCCAGGTGAACGGCCTTCAGTCGGGTCAGGGATACCCAGGGCGACGCGGATCCGGTCGGCAACAAAGGCCGGTGAACGGTGGCCCACAGTCCTAATGTGGCGGGAGACCATCGTCCACACCGACGGAAGGGAAGCAGAGGCCACAGCCGCCGCCGAGGAACCAGGGCCATGAAGTAGCACAACCACCAGGGCCAGACACGTGCCACACAGAGCAGGGAGGTAGGCCGTAGAGGACACACAGAGCGAGTGGCGCAAGCAGGACTTGTGCCTCTCCAAGCACGGGGAGCGACAACCAAGGCGAAAGCAAGGCAGCCTACCTGCACTAGAAGAACACACACCATAATCAGCACGTCGAAGGAGTAAGTGGATAGAATGTCCAAGAAGAACCAGGGAAGGAGCATGGGGAAACAGGAACACACATGCAAACAGGTATCCGTACTCACCCTAAACTGGGAGCACAGAGGTAGGTGAGGAGGGCGGCCGAGGCGGAAGAGCACTAGCAGAACCTGCAAAGATGGAGAAAGTGTTAACCACCACTCAACATCTTACATGCAGGGCCTATAACACCAGTAAAGTGCATACACCAATATAGTATCAGGCAACAAGATGACATAAAAAAAAAGTCAATAGTGAAAGCCAACTATTACCGCAAATTTGCGGGCCAATGGAGGCATAACCGTACCGACACCACCCTCCTGCAATTTTGCGGGACCTCCCAACGATCTCCGCAAATTTGCGGGGAGCCGAAATGTCCCAGAGGACCGAATCAAGCCCCCGCAAATTTGCGGGACCGGCCGAGATGGTGCGGCGCCGAAAAAGCGAGAGGAGCGTCTAGGGAATACCAAAAGAGGCCCAGAAAAAAGCGTCATCTCCTTATGAACTCCAAGCGACGATGGCCATCAAGCTGAGCAGTGTCTTCCTTGATAATATCCTGACTCAACCGGTCAAGGGAGAGGCAAGGAAGACACACCAGGGGAGAGGAGGCACATCCCCCAGGAACCACCCAACCCACAGAGATAGAGCAAAGCCCATGAGGAGAAGTGGCAGGAAGGGTGGTTTGGTACAAACAGGGGCCCCCGTAGGGTACCCCAGGATTGGGCAAAAGGATATGAAAGGATGGAGGTGAAAACAGTAAGGGAATACAAAAACCAGTAAATGAAACTGGCGAGAAAAAGGGTGGCCTAGCCATGAGGAGAGAATGTGTCAGGGGCGAAAAACCCTGTGGTGTGAGGGAGGGGCCCCCGTGGGGTACCCCTGGATATCACGAACCACCAAGCGCCCAGGCCCTTGAGACACAGTGAAGGCTCGAAAGGGGGGACTCGGGAATAACGCTAAAAATGCGGCCGACACAAACCCGACAAACAGCACCGCCACCACGAAATCTCAGATTGTGAACCAACTGTACACCTAGGCTATGAAAATATGAAAACTCATAGGGGCATAGCAATTCCTGAATGAGAAACAAGCTAGGCTAAAATAAGCTAAAAGCTAAACTATGCCCAGACTAACAGGAAAAAAGAATATGAAAAGAGAAAGGAATGAAAAACACACACGAGGAACGCCAGGCGCCCCCGTACCTTCGGTAGCTATTTCCACACGCGTCTCCATTAAACACACTGAGGAGTCCATTTACGTGTGCCCTAGATCACGTAACATCTGTCTAACAAAAAAGAAGGCCAGAAGAGCCGAAACGAACCTAAACAGGGTGAATTAAAGGAGCACAACAAAAGCGACTGCATTCAATGGAGCGCGTGAAAAAATGATAAGAGAGGGTCGCTCATGCGCACGTTCGACAGGGATCTGCACATGACGGAACACAGGATGGGCCTTAAGCGGTAACTAAGGTAAACCCCTTTTTCTTCTCTTCTATGCTTTTTTCACCTTCGGTGGTAGTTTTGGTTAATGTACAACGTCTCCTAGAGCAAGATAAGGAGTAGACTCTAGACGTTTTCTTTTTAACCGCGGTTGGAATGACGACATAGCAGTCAAAATAGACAAGTCGTCATTGCAATTAGGTTAATAGCCTTGACGTTGGATTTGCCAAGACTACTAACAAATCTTCCACAACCCAACCCAAGCGCGTCTCACATACACTCCCTGGTCTCTCCTCTCCCCTTCCTTGTCCTGTGGGGATCGGTTTTTACACCATACCCGAAAGAGGATTAATGGAGCTCCGATCTTACTCTCAACCATCTGAACAATTTTACCAACACACCTAAACTTCGTTAAATGCGGAAATAGCCTTACGAAAATATCATGTCCTGGTGGGGGCACGAACTCTCGACCCTTGGGTGTGAGGCAGACACCTTACCAGTTAGACCAATAGAGATATCCCACTTGGCCTGTTCGGCTCAGGGTATTTCCGCATCCGAGGTCTGTTTAGGCTAGCCTATTTTCACTGACTTTACAGTGGGGGGGGGGGGAGCCTTCTTCTTTGCTATCCTTTTCTCTACCTCATAGTCAATAGATTAATAGTTTTAGATATCCAAACTGCCCCATAAGGACCAATAGGTCTGTTGCAGTTTGTTCTCCTTTGTATTCCTTTGTATCTATTCACAAGCATTCTCCAATCATTCCTGTTTATTACCACATCCCTTGCCTGATCTATAGTCATTCCTCTATCATCCAAAGCTTGTCTTACACAGTCTCTCCATCTCAATGGGTGTCTTCCTACCCCTCTATCTCCCCTTGTATCTGACTCACATATTCTCTTTGTAAGCCTTTCATCTTCCATTCGTTCAACATGACAATACCTGCTCAGCACCCTTCTGTCCACTCTGGTCAACAAATGTTCCTGCTACCCCACTCTCCTACGTATCTCTTCATTCCTCAATCTGTCTCTACGAGTAACTCCACACATACTCCTCAAGCAGCTCATCTCCATCACATCCAGCTTTCTTCTCTCCTTTTCCTTCAGAGCCGTTGTCTCAGCCCCATACAGTACATCACTGTTGGCACAACAATTCCTTGATACATTGCAATTTTTTACTTTCATTCCGAGATTTCTCACCTTCCACATACAGTAGGGTCCCGCATAAAACGTGTTCGCATAAAACGAGTCTCGATTAAAACGACCGACCTAAAATTCGCTTTGTACGAAATATCGTCGCTTTGTATGAAATGTCGTTCGCTTTGTACGAAATATCGTCGCTTTGTATGAAATGTCGTTCGCTTTGTACGAAATATAGTTCGCTTTGTACGAAATATAGTTCGCTTTGTACGAAATATCGTTCGCTTTGTACGAAATATCGTTCGCTTTGTACGAAAATTTTCGCTTACAGTGAACAAAATGCTGTGTTCACATAAAACGAAATCGCATAAAACGCCCTCGTTTATCGACCATAAACTCGTTTTATGTGAGACCCTACTGTACTGTACTTCCCATTGCTCCGAAAATCTTCCTTCCTTCACACACACACTCTGTTTTACCTCCATTTCCATGCCTCCATTCCTGCTTATCGTTCCTCCTAGATATTTAAAACACTACTTGTTCCAATATTTCCCCATCCAGCCTCACATCTAGATTCACCCTAAGATCACCCCTATTACACACCATTACTTTACTTTTATTGACATTCACCTTCAGTTTCCTCTTCCCACAAATCACACCAAAGTCTTTGACTACCCGCTGCAGTTTCTCCTCAGAATCCGCCACCAACGCTGTGTCATCAGCGAACAGCAACTGATTCAACTCCCAATCTCTACCATTCTTTCCTACTAAACCCAATCCTCTTCCCATAGTTCTCATTTTCACCTCCCTCACCCCCCGCCGATAGGGAGTCACCGTGTCGCGGTGGCGGGGCTTGAAGCTTGGCCAGTGGACTCTGTTCATAGGGGGGACAGACCTTCTTATGTTCGAGGCTCCGCCGCCCTAGTGGACCACGACCTCCCTCCTCGTAGGTTTCCAGAGGCCTGCAAGGTACCACTTTTCTGTCTTTTTCCCTCTCTAACTTTGTCCTTTTCTTTGCTTCCCCTTCTTCTATCGTTGACGACTGGACTATATATAATTGATGGAGGGTGGATGTGGACGGCGTTCCCTTCCACCCGTAGAACTGGAGTACCTGACGTGCACGCACGAGGGGAACCTTTTATCGTCAAATCTCGCTCTCTGTGCTGGACCCGAGGCTGACGAGTTGACCGTCTATAAGCACAGGGGGTAGGGATGTATATCAGGGTTTGACTCCTAGGGCAAATACCAAGTCCTCTAATTATAGGCTCCGTGGTGGGTATGGAGCTTATCCCGGACGAATCATAATACAGTACCTTCGTCATATGGAGACTTCCTCTGAACCCTTGATCACCGTCACTGGCATGGATATGGATATTGAGACTTATTCACCTTCCTTGACCGTCATCCTCTCGGATGGTGGTGGCACTATGCCGGATTCTTTACCGGCCCCTGCACCGTCCTTGGACTCACCCCTCTCTATGGACCCCCCCTATATCCCTGACCTTGGCAAGCCTTCTACGGATAATGTGACGAATTTTCCATCGTCGGATAGAGAGATCGATCAGTTGGTCCCCCTGGCATCAATTCCAATGCAAAGTACTGCCGCTGTGACCAAGATTAGCGATGACAACCCCACAGTCTCAACCTTAACTTCTAAATTACCAGATCATGATCCTAGCCTTAGACTACCTATTCATTCAGTCGAGGACCTTAATGATGAAGCTCGGATGCCCTCCGCTGACACCCTTACGGATACTTCGTGTATCCCTGACCAGTCTGCGACTACATCTGTTACCATCGTACCTCAGGATGCTGGATCTGCTACCTCCAACAAACCTGCTTATGTACCTCCAAGATCTCAAAGGCCTACTGTCACATTAACTAACCCTCGGCCGTTGCATACCTTGAGTACCGGTACTGAAGGGAATTCAACTGCCCATACTGTGCATCCTGCCCCACCGACCACTGATTCAACTCTGACCTCACAATCTACCGACACATCCACTCCTCATTCCTCTCATAAAGGATCTACATCTACTGTGCAAACCCTCAAGCTGCATGTTCCTCAGTGCACACGGAACAAAGGTCGTCGTACCACATATACCCCAGTCCTAAAACCAACCCTAGACGCCATGTTTCGTCCCCCTGATTGGCCTCGATTCTTCGAGGTCACTGGTGATCCCATGGACGATCTTGATTTTTATGATTCTCTTGCTTCGACCTTCGGTGACTTCACCGTACACACTGTCGGGAAAGGAAAACGCATGATTGAGGCTGCCACACAAGAACAATCAGAAGCCTTACAAGACCATTTTCTCACCCACGTTGGCAGGTATACAGGTAAGGAAGACGAATACCTTAATCAGCGCATAGGTACAGTGGCCCTCCCCTCGGACTTCGAAATTGCTGATCAGGGCTTTCAAGACTCGGCCCCACGCATCTTGAAATTATTGAAAAATACAGACCCCCTCCATCGTCAAAGTCGACACTTATGTTGTGCCCCAACGCTATAATCGACCCAGTTTGCGTATTGTCAAGGTATTCTTTAAGAGGCACGTCCTCCCCATGCATGTCAAACTAGCTGGACGACAACTGCCAGTACGTCGCTACGTTTATAGACCTAGACAATGTACAGAATGCTGGCGTTTTGGTCACACTACTGCACGGTGCAGAGCACGCTGTCCTCGTTGCCAATATTGCGGCTCTGAGCTCCATGATCTGGAACACTGCCAGTCAAAGGAGGCCAGATGCGCAAATTGTGACGGATGCCATGAAGCTAACAATAGGGACTGCCCACATTACAAATTCCAACGGGAGATACTACACCTACAGGCCTCGACGGGTCTCCCACTCAGGGCGGCCGAAACGCGACTCAGGAACGAAGGCAAAGCTCCTCCCTACCGGAGATATGGACCTCCCGCAACAGCTGCTACTCTCCGTCCGAAGGGACCATGTACATCACAAAACAGTCCTCGACGTTCTCCCTCCAGTGAAACATTTCGCCTCGCTAATCTCTCTTCTCCTGGGTTGTCCACTTCCAATAGATTCGAGGGCTTTACCAGCATCTCGGAAGATATGGAATTTTGGTCAATGCCTACGGAGGAGGTCGTGCGACGTACCCCTGACCACGTAAATGCTCCTTCGCCACAACCTCAACTACTAAGGACACAGGCTTCTAAAAAACGCCGGATTTCCATACCAGTTAGGCCCCTTTCTCGTAATTCGGACAACGACTCACCCACCCAACTGTGGACCATGCCTAATCACGATCCAGACTGTGGATGTCACGACTGCGGCAAATACTTTCTCCTCCGGCACAAAACCTCCAATCCTAGAGCCTTCGAAGACCATTTAAGGAACTTTGTATCCTCTCGTAGTCCAATAAACAATAAGCAACATCACAAACCCCCTTGCTATTGTGTCTCTCATATCCAACACCCTGACCTTCCACCCACAGACATAATGACGCAATTCCTGAAGGACAATAATCTCATTGACTCCGATCTGACCGAAATGGTACTCACACGGTCTGCATTTGATATCCATCAATCGACAACACCCGTTACCCCAACTCCTCACGAAAAGTGTGGTACTCGTAAACGTCTACTCACAAAGGACGCTCCCTGTGATTCAGACCCTGATGAACACCCCCCAATTCCAAATACTCCGCTTCCTCTTGCCACTCATACGGAAAGCACGACTGAAGAACCTATGCATCTGGATACCCCTGTGCCACCCTCCTCTGATAACCCCCATTTGATCTGCAGCAAGGGTATTCCCCCTGGTGCCTGCGGATGCTCTGGATGTTTTCGGGAGTACATCACCCCACATCTCTCTGAGCCAGATTCTCAAATACTTGCACGAGCAAACGCCTTCATCATTGCACGTACTCTCCCCCCTAACACAGATACTGCCACTACTTCACCGCAGGACTTTATACATACATTACAGCTAAAGCTCCTTCACTCTTTCTTATATCAAAGAAAGTCTTAACCCTACCCTCTTGTCAAAACCTCAAATTGTGAACGTCGACGCATCTTTTGTGCTAATAAAGAATAATAAAGGTACAAAAATAATACTTGCATTAATATACAGACCTCCAGCTCAATCAGTGCAAACTGACCGAGAAATTTACGAACAAATTGCAGATGTAAGTACAGTAGGGTCTCACATAAAACGAGTTTATGGTCGATAAACGAGGGCGTTTTATGCGATTTCGTTTTATGTGAACACAGCATTTTGGTGGCGCAATATCGTCAATTTTCACTGTAAGCGAAAATTTTCGTACAAAGCGAACGATATTTCGTACAAAGCGAACTATATTTCGTACAAAGCGAACGACATTTCATACAAAGCGACGATATTTCGTACAAAGCGAATTTTAGGTCGGTCGTTTTAATCGAGACTCGTTTTATGCGGGACCCTACTGTAACTCACAAGATACCGTAATTTTTGGCGACTTTAATTTACCTGTGACCAAGTGGGGCGATACTCTTACTTCACTCTCCGGACATGACTTGTATACGAACTTGCAAGAGAGTTCGCTTTATCAATTTGTTCGAACGCCAACCCGTGGTAATAACGTTCTTGACATTGTACTTGCAACAAAAGAAGAATTAATAGAGAATTTGAATGTTGGTGATGAATTCAGTAACAGCGACCATCGTACGATAACTTTCACTTTAAAGTTTACTAGTAACGAACCAAATAGTAGCATCGAAAAAGTCCCTAATTTCAAGAAAGCAAACTTCCATAAACTTAGAGCTATGTTTAAAGAAACTGACTGGAGCTTTTTAATTCACAATAACGACATAATACATCTTGGAAGTTATTCGAAGCCACTTACCTAAAAGCAGTGCAAGACTGCATACCATCGAAAATACGGCGTCCAGGCCATAATAATAAGCCCAAATGGTGGAATAAAGATATTTCAAACTGCCTGCTTGCTAAAAAATTTGCTAATGATAGATTAAAATCCTCACAAAATGACGAAGAACGGCTGAAATTTGTAGAGCTACGACGCAAAGCCAAAAAGTTAATTAGCAAAGTAAAAAGACCTTAGAGTTACATATTGCGAATCAAAGTAAAACAAACCCGAAAGAATTCTATAGTTATATCAGAAAGAAAAAGTAGTTACTTCAACTGTTGGACCGTTAGTCAATGAAAATGGAGAATACACCAAAGACGAAGTACAAATGAGTAATGCCCTCAATACCTTCTTTGCATCAGTTTTTACAACAGAAGACCTCAGTGATATCCCTACACCATCGCCGATTCAGATTGATAATTCAGATGTTCTAAGCAATATCACCGTTACAGAGAGAGAAGTATTGAATTGTTTAGATAAACTCAAGGTAAATAAACGCCTGGACCTGATACAATCTCGCCTAGAGTTCTAAAGGAAGCTAAGGATAAGCTCTCCAAACCACTGACATTACTATTCAATAAATCCTTGCAGTCTGGAACTATGCCCGATCAGTGGAAGCTAGCCAACGTAACACCGATATTCAAAAAGGCAGCAAATCCCTACCCAGTAACTATCGTCCAATTAGCTTAACCTCAGTTGTATGTAAAATGCTAGAAACGGTCATACGAGACAGACTCGTAAATCACTTAGAGGAAAATAACATACTTAAAGATACTCAACACGGCTTTCGTAAAAAACGTTCCTGTTTAACAAACTTCTTAGACTTCTTCCACGATATCCTCAACCTCTACGATGAGAGTAAAGCTGTAGATATTATATACCTTGATTTTCAAAAGGCCTTTGACAAAGTTCCCCACAAACGTTTACTGCTAAAACTAAAAGCGCATGGAATACAAGACGTGTGTTGAAATGGATAGAAAATTGGCTCAGCGACAGAAAGCAAAGAGTAGTCATAAACGGTAAGGCATCTAAATGGACCAATGTAAGTAGCGGGGTACCCCAGGGATCGGTACTAGGACCAATTCTCTTTCTAATTTACATCAACGACATAGATGAGGGTCTCACCTGCACAATCTCAAAAAATTTGCTGACGATACAAAAATTGCAAATAGCGTACTCTCAAAAGAACAAGTTGACGATATGCAACACAATCTAGATAAATTGTCATGTTGGGCCCAAATTTGGCAAATGAGTTTCAATGCGGATAAATGTAAAGTACTACATATCGGATACCTAAATGAGAAAGTAAACTATTCGATGAATGGCACTCAGCTTAAGAATGTAAACAGAGAAACCGATCTGGGAGTAACAATATCGAGTAACCTAAAACCGAGTCAACAATGTTCAGAAGTTGTTAAGAAGGCAAACAAAATAATTGGCTTTATAGGCAGGTCATTTGAGCATAAATCCAAAGAAGTTTTCCTAACCCTTTACAATTCCTTAGTCCGCCCTCTTCTGGAATACTGCGTTCAATCCTGGTGCCCTTATTACCAAAAAGATATAAACAAGCTAGAACGAGTTCAATGTAGAGTTACCAAAATGATACCTAGCCTAAAGAACAAACCATACGAAGAGCGTCTTAGAGAATTAAATCTATTTCCTTTAACCCAGCGCAGATTAAGAGGTGACTTAATTCAAGTGTTCAAAATCATCAAAGGCATCGACAATATGAACTGTAGTAAGTACTTCACTATCGACCAATCTAATTACACGCAGGGAAACGGTTGCAAAATTATTGGTAAATCTTTTAACTCACACGAATCTAAGAATTTCTTCTTCAATCGAGTTGTCAACTTGTGGAATGGGCTTCCCCGAAACGTTATAGACTGCATCACCGTTGATTCATTTAAACTGCGCCTAGACAAATATCTCGCATCAAACCCGCGACTGACTGCGTTTGTAAATGAATAACTTTATTTTATCCCCCCCCTCAGTTACTAACCCATCTGTTTTTTAGAGGCGGACTCCCGTTGGAACTGTTTTATGCAGACGATTTAGTCCTAATAGCTGACAGTATGCAGGATGCTGAGGCCAAATTCAGAGAGTGGAGAGAGGGCATGGCGAGCAAGGGTTTAAGAGTCAATATTAACAAAACCAAGGTTATGCATTGTAGTTTGAGACGAGGCAATGTGGAAAAGAGCGGTGCATACCCATGTGCAGTGTGTGGAAAGGGAGTGGGCGTTAACTCAATTCAATGTAGCATCTGTCGATGTTGGGTACACCATGGGAGTAAGCGCTGTAGTAGAATAAAGGGGCCCCTGCCGAAGGATAAGTCAGAAATAGAGAAATTTGAGTGCGTAGTGTGCAAAGGCGAGCTTGTGTTAAGTGATGATCCTGTGGCTGTGAATTTTGGAAATGAGTCTTTGGAGCTGGTGAACAAGTTTTGTTACCTAGGAGATACCAGCTCTGCCGGTGGTGGGGCCGAGGCTGCCACTGTTGCTAGAATTAGGTGTGGCTGGGGGAAGTTCAGAGAATTGATGCCAATCCTGACCATGAAAAGAATGCCTCTCCCCCTGAAGGGAAAGGTGTATGCCTCATGTGTTAGAAGTGCAATGACGTATGCCTCAGAAACATGGGCCGTTAAAGTAGAGGATGTCAACAGAATGGAGCGTAATGAGATGAGAATGGTGAGATGGATGTGTGGGGCCAGGCTACAGGATAGAATAACAAATGTTGAGCTGAGGAGACGTTTAGGTATAAAGAGTATTAGCGAGGTGATGCGTACAAGTGGACTGGGATGGTATGGACATGTGGAGAGAATGGATGAACAAAATTGGGTGAAAAAATGCAGGTCTGTGATTGTGGAGGGAGCTGCACCAAGGGGTGGACCGAGGAAGACCTGGGATCGGACTATACGCGCCGATCTCAAATCCAAGAACTTGACAAGTGAAGCAGCCCTTAACAGGGTTGCCTGGAATGCCACCATTGGGACAAGAGACTGAAACTGCACTTATGTGTGGAACACTCAGTCTTGAAATTTTATGTATGTTATGTATGTATGTCCCCTACTAACTTCCTAATCCTGCCACGGACATTAGTTCCAGGGCAGTAATTCCCTTTCCAATGTTCCCTTACCCACTCTAAACCACTGTTTGGACACTTGATCCTCAGTGTTTTGGAGGACAAGCAACCTAGAAGGGTCACTAGATCTGTTGTTGCTTGATTTCCTTTTTACTCCTTTGTACTCTCCAACACTTGTTCCCAAACTCGTAAAACAATTCTCTGCAATAAATGACGATGAATTACCCAATTCATCTGCCCCTACGTCTCAAATCCCGCAAGCAACTATCCCTCCCCGTTCTTCGCCTGACTCCTTAAACGACATCACACCCAATACAGATGTGTCCGCCTCTGTACACAATGCCTCATAATATTGTCCAGTGGAACATTAACGGATACCAAGCTCGCCTTCATATGGGAGAATTACAAAGACTCATTCGCTTATACTCTCCAATCTGCATATGCCTACAGCATGTAGGCAATATTGTGATCCCCCCCAGACATTACTCTGTCACTGTTAGTTCTCGATTACCCCCACACACTATCGTGCAGCAATTCTTGTTCATTACCAATATCCTTTTCTTCCCGTCACCCTCAATCCCAATCCATTTCAAACTTCTGCAGTTACCATCTCCCTCCTACAGCTTCCATCCCTCACTATTTGTTCGTCCTACAATCAACCCTCTTGTAAAGATGACACAGCTGATCTTCTCCATATCACACAACAACTAACTCCTCCTTACCTCATTCTTGGTGACTTCAATGCACATTCCCCACTATGGGGAAGCCCGTTTACAGACACCCCGGGTAAATTATCTGCAATAAAACCTCAAACTAATGGAATACCCCAAGGCTGTTCCCTAAGTAGTGTACTCTATGATATTGCAATAAATAGTGTTACAAAATGCCTCCCTCCAGATATCTCTCATAGCCTCTATGTGGATGACTTAGCCATTTATTATACGTCTCCTAGTTTCACACACATTCAACGTCGTCTAAACACTGCTCTTCATTCCATACAAGCTTGGGCGTCCTCAACTGGTTTCCGCTTCTCGACTGAAAAAAACAATGCTGTCGTTTTCTATCGCGACCTTAGACACTTGCGTAAGCAGTCCATCACCCTCTCTAGGGGTTCTTCCAAGATTAAATTCCTTGCCTCCACTAAATTCCTTGGCCTTATCTTTGATACCCACCTAAATTGGAAATCCCATGTTGCCACTCTGAAGGCTCGGTGCCTTCAGCGCATGAATGTCCTCAAGTCTGTGGCACGTGTTCATTGGGGTGCTGACCGATCTACGTTACTGCTCTTTTATAGATCCACCATTCTATCTGCCCTGGATTATGGTTGCCCGGTATATGGCACTGCCTCGGCATCCACATTGCAGACACTTAACTCCGTTCATCACCTTGGCATACGTATTAGCTCAGGAGCTTTCCGGTCCTCTCGTGTGTACAGTGTGCTCAGTGAGGCTGGGGTCCTGCCATTAACGTATCATCGTCAGCTGGTTCAGCTGCGAACTGCCATCCGTCTCCAACAGGATCCCACATTGAAGGACCTTACCTTTTGATACCTTTTGATGTGTTCGCCACTCTTCTAGCGGCACCAAGGAGCGCGACGCCCCTCGTTATGGGTGGTGATCTGGTGCAGTAGACTGTTTGAAGCGACAGCTCGCTCCCTTGCGAGGATGGGCTCGTCTGGCACTTTTTGCAGTTCGACATCTAGGGCTCTCTTGAAGTTGTCTAACAAGATGTCCCTCATGTCTCTTACTCGCCGTGGGAGTTTGTTGAAGAGACGTGGGCCTCTGTGTGATAACCAGCCCTCTCGCAGAGAGCCCATAGCACCCCTGTTATTCATCCGGGGATTTCGCATTCCCAGCCTCTCCTATCACTGAATTTCATGACTATCGGAGTATGTAGGTTTGGTACTAAACCCTCTGCGATTTTGCACGTGTATATTATTAGGTAATGTTCTCTTCTACGTTCCAGTGAGTACAGATTCAGTGCTCTTAAACGCTCCCAATAGTGTAGATGTTTTATTGAACTTATATGCGAAGTGAAATTTCTTTGTACACTCTCTACGTCATTTATTTCACCTGCTTTGTATGGGGATGTTAATACGCTACAGTATTCAAGCCGCGGTAGCACTAGAGATTTGAAGAGCGTTATCATAGGCAATTCCCCGCGTGTTTTAAAAGTACGCAGAATCCAACCCGTTAGACGTTTCGCAGCCGCCACTTTGACCTGGTTATGTACTTTGAAACCCATATTTTCAGACATTAATACCCCATGGTCTTTCACACTGTCTTTCCGTTCTATTATGTGGTTAGATTCTGTTAAGTAATTTGTAATTTCTTTAACACCATTATGACCTTTTCCGTTCCCAAGATTTTTGTGTTACTCCTACTACTACCTTGCCTTTTACCCTCCTATCCCGCCAATTACTCGCATCTTACAATATTCCAACACCTCATTCGCCCCTCCCCTGTATTTCAATTACCCCCTGGATCCTTAAACACCCTGAAGTTTGTTTCTATTTGACAGACCAAGTAGAGGCTGTGACTCCAGTCCAACGCCGTACCTTAGCATTACAACATCTTGATAGTCATGTTCCAGCTGCCTTCATCTACACTGATGGTTCGAAGGTTCCGGATGCCGAGGTAGTGCAGCGGTTTCTGACCATGGTATCCATCAAAGCTCCCTACATCCTTGTTCCACCGTTTTCACTGCAGAGTTGTGGGCTATTCATGGTGCCCTGACCCTCATCTCTGCACTTCCAAACAATCCTCCTCACGTAGTTATCTGCAGTGACTCAAAAAGTGTGTTGCAAGCATTGGGAGAGTACGCCCCACGTGACCCATTGATCATCGATGTTATCCTGAAAATCCACGAATTAAAATGCAGTTCTCGATCCATCACCCTCTGTTGGATCCCCGCCTATGTAGGCATTGCGGGAAATGAACGTGCTGACGCCCTTGCTAAACAGGCCTGTCTAGGTGCTCCGGCATCCACTGTCCTCAGATCGAATGACCTAATTCCTGTAGTTCGACGGCATATTCATGAAAAGTGGCGCTCAGAATGGAGGGATCAACCATTGGGAGGTCACCTTCGTTCCATCAAAGACAACATTCACATGTGGCCCTCTTCACTCAGCCCCTGTCGCGCTGACCAAACCCTCTTAACTCGATTATGCATAGGACACACGAGACTCACTCATGGATATCTAATGACCACTCCCCGTAGTCCTCCGCCGGAATGTCACCATTGTCGCACAGTTCTTACTATCCCTCACATTTTATGCGTTTGTCCCATGTACGGCCCTGAAAGACGTCGCTTCTTGCGACACACCTCTTTAACCCTCCAGCCCCGGCTATGTATTATATATATATTCCTCGAAACCCGGTGTTTTGGCCGAAAAACGTCTAGGCTAGGCTACCGTATATTCGTTAATCAGACTGCTTCCCGCATTCCCGCGCATCCCCAAGCGTAGCTGTGTTATTTACCTGTAGAATGGCATTAAGTAGAGGTCTCTAAGTCAACTGGTTGAGCTGTGATGATGATTTCATTGGAGATAACTTTATGGCCAAAACAGCCACTTTACACCACTTTTCGATACTTAACAACAACATACAGGCACACACGAACAAGCGACGCTCTCCTTCTTGTGGCCGGAGATGCGGGGCGTCGGTCCAGCCGGCTGTTGTTTACATGCGTCGGACCGACGCCTCGCACACGAAGCTCACAGGCTTTCAACCACTGGGCGTTCAAGAGGCCTTCCGGGTACCTGTTATATGCTTTTTTTTATGGGCGTTCTTTCTGACTCAGATTAATTCTCGTTCATAGCCATCCGCCATTTCTTAGCAGCTCTTAATATCTACGATGAAATCTGACCAGTGACCTATATGACTTGACTTACTATCCCCCCGCCGACCACTAGCCTTATGAGGGCCTCGGCCCAGAGGGCTAGTTTAAATTAAACACGTCTTCAACAACAACAACAACCTCCCTCACCACACCATCCATAAATATACAGCCATGGTGACATTATACACCCCTGTCGCAAACCTACATTTACCCAGGGCCGGCCCTAGCCTTTTGAGGCCCCTAAGATGAGGTTCATTTGGGAGCCCCCCTGTCATTTGACATAGTTTGTCATGTGCAAGCGCCAGAGGTGCGAGCTCTAGGGGGGTCCGGGGGTATGCCCCCCAGATTTTTTTTTTAAATTTAATGTGTGAAATTGAGCATTTTGTGCTTTTTCAGGCCATTAAAGAGTGAAAATTACATTACTCTGATGTCTCTATATTTATGCTATTCAGAGAGATTTTGGAAATTAAGTTATTTTCTTTACACATTAACCATAAAATAGTAAATCCAGGTTCCCCTCATAAATGTTCTTAACCTATACAGTATCAGCGAGTCCTTTTAATAACTATGCCAACTTGTAGACGCTTTTATTAAAGTTGTGGAAGGACCTTTAGTAATAAAATGGCTACTGACTATCTACATCAACTCCTTTAACTGCTTCAGATCCTTCTTAAGCTGTATAAAATCGTCTAAATATAGCTAGATGCAAACAAATAGGACATCACCAATATTTTATGGGAAAAGTGGCAATTTTGGGAAAGGTTGTTGTTGTTGTTCCCCAAGCTGCCTGGCCGAACAGCCCCAAGGCCCCGAGCAAGGCCAAGGCCATAACAGAGCGCCCCCACAGAACCCTCCCTGCCTACCACAATAAAGTCTGGGTGACCGAAGCCACTCCATGGCGGGGAGCTGAGGAGGGTGCGGAAATGCCCGGGAAACCAAAGCCCCACCCAAGGCCCTGTGCCCCTCAGCAATTATGAAGAGAAAGTTGAGGGGCAAAGGAAAAATGTGACGCTTTGGCTTCCAATCTTGGTAGATTGGGAGGTCAATCCACGGAAAAGACGCCGTCACTTGAGATCTAGGAAATACATAAGTAAAAGGAACAGTCGGAGGTCCTGATGTGGCGGCGTCTACGCCGTGGGGCCACCTCCCGAGACTGCCAACCGCGGATGGTTGCCGACCCTCCACTGCCGAAGACAAAATCAACGACCAGTGGAGGAAAACCGGATGCCGGCCGCGGGGAGCAGTTTCGGGAGCCAAACCGTCACAACCATCCCCTGCCCCCTCCCTGGGGGCACGGGTCCTTGGAGCGGCTTCGGTCGCGCCGGGAATTTCCACACCTCTCACACCACACACACACATCACACAGTTTTTCCTACACCGAGAAATGACTCTCCGGCTGTCATTTCTCGAAGACTTCTTCTAGCCGGAGAAATTGAGAGCAACCCAGGACCCACGTACACATACATATGTCCAACTTGCTCAAAACCCATCACTTCGAGTCGCCATACTAAGGGTTCAGTTCTCTGCAATTCATGCGGGACCTGGACCCACTTCACCTGCACAACACTTGCCTCCATGAAACACTACACAAACACTTGGACCTGTTCCTCATGCCCCTCCCTCTCCCAGTCAAATCCCTCACCTAAAACCCGTCCACCTCTCCTCCCCAACCCACCTAACCTTCCCATATCATCCACTCCCCCCCCTAAAACCCGTCCACCTCTCCTCCCTAACCCACCTAACCTTCCCATACCATCCACATCCTCAACTCAACACACCACACCCCATCCTAATCCATTCCAACCCCCATCTCCTGCTCCCCAATCCCCCCCCCCACCTCACCCATCCCCCCCCAGGGGGGGCCCCCCCCATCTCCTGCTCCCCAATCCCCCCCCCCCCCACCTCACCCATCCCCCCCCCCCAGGGCGCGCCCCCCGCCAGGGGGGCCCCCCCCCCCCCCCCCCCCCCACCCCCACCCCCACCTCGTGCAGCAGCACCCAACATACATCGTGCACATAACATTAACATTCTTCAACTGAACATAGATGGCATCAACACAAAGAAACACGAACTCTCACACTTCATCAAACAACACAACATACCCATTGCCATCTTACAAGAAACAAAACTCCGCACAACACAAAAAACACCCGCATTTCATAATTTCACCACCATCAGACAAGACCGGGCTGTCGGCGGGGGCGGTGGACTCATCACCCTGGTACACAAAGAAATATCATACATAGTAACCAGTGTACAAACCAAATCCCTCCTCCCCCCAAATGATAACACAACAGAAATACAGTCAATTAAAATACGCACTGGCAACAACTCCAACATAACCATCATAAACACATACATCCCTCCCCAAACATCCCCTACAGTACCAAATGAATACAGACCACACTTACAACACATCACAAACACCCCACACACCCCACACATCATCCTGGGTGGTGACTTCAACGCCAAGACGTCGGCCTGGTTTGTCGACAACCCCGACACAGACAGAGGGCTGGTACTACAAAACCGATAACCTCATCATCCTTAACGACATCCATCAACATACCCATATTCCTCACCAAGCCCTCTATAACCCATCATCTCCAGACATCACCTTTTGCTCCCCAGAACTCGCCCCCACAACATCCTGGAGGGTGGTCAGAACCTTAGGCTCTGACCACCTCCCGATCATTATCACCACCAAAACCAGACTCACCCTAGCTAGCCACAAACACACATACACCAATTATAAAAGAGCTAACTGGGAAGCATTCACAAATGAGACAGAACAACACTTCACAACTCTAAACAGTACACCCATCACTAACATCAACAATGCTGTACACATACTCAATAAAACTATCCAAAATGCTGACAAGAAACACATTCCAAGAGGTAACAGAAAAAGACACAACCCCAACTTCACACCAGAAATTTAAAACCTCATCAGACAACGCGACATACTGAAACACTCCCCAGCACCCCACACACAAGACATCACACAACAAATTCAAGCACTCAACACCCAAACTAACAACAAAATACAAGAACAACAAAAACTAAATTGGAATAACTTCCTACAAACACTTGATCACAAAACAAACACCAAAAAACTCTACAAAACACTAAACAGCATCACACTTTCCAACAGCAACACAACACAATCACATGCTGCAATCACAACAACAGACTCTACTCCTTCATGTAAACAACAAGCAAACACTCTCATCAATCACTTCTCACATGTCAGCCACCTAAAACCTCACAAAGACGACCGACGTGTCATCCGACGTAAGAGACAATTCCCCACAGACCCTGACTATACACCCTTCACCAATCACCAGACAAAGCATATCATCAACAATCTCAAGCACTCACCCGCCTGTGGCCTAGACAACATAAGCAACATACACCTCAGACACCTGGGACCACAAGGCATACAAGCACTCACTAACATATCAAACTACAGCTATTCACACAACACAATACCAGACATTTGGAAGCATGGTATCATCATCATTCCCCAAACCCAACAAAGACCCCACGCTACCCTCCTCGCACCGCCCCATCACACTCCTTTGCTCCCCCTCCAAAGTCATGGAACGCCTAGTATTACAACTAATTACACCTGACCTACCCCTAGCTCCAACACAACATAGCTTTAGGCCACTGCACTCCACAAACACTCTTCTCACAGACCTTACACAAAGAGCTTTCGACGGCATCAACTCAGCTAGACCACCACACAGATCACTATTAGCCACACTCGACATTAGTAAAGCCTTCGATGCCATCCCCCGCCACAACCTAACAAACAAAATCTACAACACAAACATGCACAACAACACAAAACGGTGGCTGGCCAACTTCCTAGCAGGCAGATGTGCACACGTATCTTTTGCCGGTCAGTCATCTAAAATCAGAAACTTTCCAAACGGAGTCCCACAAGGATCCGTCCTATCGCCCGCACTCTTCAATCTGTACATGCACGATATAACTACACCCAATACGCCCCAAATAAACTTAGCCTCCTATGCAGATGACATAACACTCACATGCACACACCATGACCCAAAAAGAGCAACAGATCTCCTTCAACCCTATCTCAACACACTACATGGCTGGTGCACTACAAACAGACTTAATCTAGCCCCAGCCAAATCCACCGCAACCCTGCTCACAAGTTGGACAGGAGAACACGAATACATCCCTCAACTCACCATAAACAACACACCCCTAACACATACACACACACCCAAAATCCTAGGAGTAACATATGATACTCATATGACATTCAAACAGCACACCACAAACATTAAAAAGAAACTGACACCCAGACTTAACGCCCTCAGGTCACTTGCTCACACAAAATTTGGACACAACAAAGAAACTACCACCACAGTATATAAACAATACATAAGATCAGTGATGGAATACGCAAGCCCAGCCTGGGCTTCTAACCTAGCTGAAACACATCATAAGACTTTACAGACTATTCAAAACAAAGCCCTGAAGATCATTACAGGCTGCACAGCTACTGCACCCACAGATCACCTACATCAAGAAACCAAAATCCTCGAAGTCAAAGACCATCTGGACATGAGAGGCACTCAATTCCTGGCAGCAGCCTCCACGAACCAAGACCACCCACTAAACTACATGGCAACACACCCACAGACACCAAGAAATATCAAAACAACACCCAGCACACGGTATCACACACAATTATTGTCCTCTCTTCCTCCCTGCCCACCCCAAACCAACTTCCAGAAGCACATCCATACTCATATCTCTCACCGATCCATCCACTCACTCACAGACAACACGCAGCTGCATGCACGACCTCCCGAAATCCATCCTTCCGAATCCTCCCTTCCTCGCGAGGACAGAGTCCACCTGGCCAGGCTGAGATGCGGACACCATCCAGCTCTCCTGAGCTATCAGAAGAGACTGGATGACTCCGTTGTCGACTCCTGCCCGGGATGTAACACAGCACCCCATACCATTAAACACATCATAGAAGACTGCATTTCACACAACCACTTACGCCAACAACACAATCTACACTCAATGAGAGCTCTGTGGGAAAGCCCGATCGTGGCCATGGCCTTCCTCAGGGACTCGGGGCTGTTCGGCCAGGCAGCTTAGGGAACAACAACAACAACAACAACAGTCGGAGTAAGCTACGGGTATGGCAGAGATCGCTCAGTTCTCACTCTGATAGACCAGCCCATCACCATATGACTAGAACCCAATCCTCTCAGCATCAGCTAGGAAAGGCCCTAGAAAGCCGCCTTTGGCGGGTGGATAGCTTCCCTATTTCACCCCCTTTTGGGGTTGGGCACCCGCTTGGGAAAGGTAACATCAGTAGGCTACAAACTGCTACAAATTATTTAACCACAAAAAATTTGAGAGAATGAAAGTTGTTGGAAATACTGTACATTTAGGTAAATTATAATTGAATACTGTAAAAGTGCTAAACATGAAAGGATTAAGGCAGGGGCACTCAACTATAGTCTATTCATTATAATTAGGTAACAAATCTTGACCACTACATACATACATACATACATGCACAAATTTAAAGACCGAGTGCTCCACACAAAATGCAGTTCTGGTCTCATGTCCTAATGGCGGCATTCCAGGCAGCCCTGTTAAGAGCTGCCTCACTTGTCAGGTTCTTTGATTTAAGATCAGACTGCACAGTCCGATACAGCGTCTTTTTTTGGTCCACCCCTTGGTGCAGCTCCCTCCACATTCATGGACCTCTATAACTAAAAAACGACTAGAATAATCCAGCTAATATTTCTACCATTTGGGAAGAGTCAGCCAGGGAATAGGTGTGGAGATTTATAACCCATTTGGTCAAGCCATTTTTTTTTTAGTTACATAGGTTAGAAGTCACGATTTCTGTCCTATTTAAAATGAATGGACTATAGTTCGCTTCGAGGTCCAATCACACATATCTCTTTGGTAGCAAGGGTCCTGGCAGCCCTGTTAAGAGCTGCCTCACTTGTGAGGTTCTTTGATTTAAGATCAGACTGCACAGTCCGATACTGCGTCTCTTTTGGTCCACCCCTTGGTGCAGCTCCCTCCACATTCATGGACCTCTATAACTCAAAAATGACTAGAATAATCCAGCTAATATTTCTACCATTTGGGAAGAGTCAGCCAGGGAATAGGTGTGGAGATTTACAAACCATTTGGTTAAGCCATTTTTTTTTAGTTACATAGGTTAGAAGTCACAATCTCTGGCCTATTTAAATGAATGGACTATAGTTCGCTTCGAGGTCCAATCACACTTATCTCTTTGGTAACCAGGGTCCTGGCGAATACCCCCCCCCCCTTGATTAATTTCAACCCTTTCAGTAAACAGTAGCCTTTTCCTACTTTACTTTGGCTATAAGTAGACAGTATTATTTATAATAGGAAGGGCTTGAGAGAGCTGGTAAGTTACGTGATAGTATTTACTATATCCATTTTTACAGGTCCTTCGTAACCTGCATACAGTACTGTATAAGCGTCGTATATTTTCCAGAAATGAGTCATAATGCTGAAGGTTTTATATAATTGCAAATAATGTTAAAAATTGTTGTGCAAGTGTAATGGAAGGTAGGAAACGATATATTTATCCAAGAAGACAGGATGATTAGCTGTCATATTTCGGAGAAAAATGTGAACAAGGAATGGAATAGGCAATAATATTGGAAAACAATAGAAAGGAATGAAAACTTTGGAAGGGAGAATGCTTCAAAGCTTCAACCAAGATGTTGCCATGAAGCAGAATGACTAAACATCTTTCAAAACATGATGAGAAGCCCGTGATTTTGAGGGTGGATGAAGGAACACATTGCATTTGGTAGGCACCTATTATTGTTGCTGTAGTAAATTATGTCCTGTCTTGTGTGAGTTGAGAGCACCCATTTAATCTTGACGCTGTCTTTTCTTTCGTTTTTCGGCACCCGACTGATATACCCTGCTCGGAGACATGCTGATGAATGACGGAGGTGGTGAGGGGATACGTGCATGGATCATGGAGTGACGTACTTGTCACTGGGGTGGGGTGGGGGGGGGTTATCGCACTTCACAAGCGAGTTAATTTGCCAATTATTAAGTCTTAATATTTTTAACATTACTATATTATTAATTCAAACAATCCCTTTGATTTCTCGAATCAAATATTTTTGTAAATCGAGGGACACGGAAACATCATTGTTACCATATGTGTTATAATAGGCCTATACCGTTATTAATGCAATTTTAAAGGTTTTTGCCGAACTATTGAATGCCTAATGTCAGTTGGAGTTTTGGGGCCCCCCTGGAGATGGATTAAGTAAGACAGTTCCTGGAGTGAGATGGGATAGTGGGGCGATTGTTGTTTTTAGGCTGGCAGACGACCACCTCACGATGGCGGGAAGGCGTGAAAGCCTAGCTGGGGATGAGGAGGAATACGAATTTGAAGGCTTTATCACCGAGGACAAGGATGATCAGTTGGCAAGTATGAAAACACAATTGATGGGTCTAGTGAGATGGAGGGGAGTGATGGAAAATTGGAGGAAGGAGTTAGGGGCTAAAGTAGAAGTTTTGTCCGATATGTGTGGCGTTACTAGCGGGGTGGATAGGCCTAGGCCAGTAAGTGACAGCCTAGAGGCAGTGATGGCCAGAGTAGACGAGTTAGCGGCGGAAAATGTGGCACTCAAGGCTCAGCTTAAGGAATATGAGGGCCACCTGAGTGAGGAAGTAAAAGGAATTAGTGAGGTAAAAAATGAGTGGACAAGGGTAGAGAGTGCCACGATGGTAGCCCTTGAAGAAATTGTGAAGGAGCAGAAGGAAGAGAGAGAAAAGGAAAAGAAAGAGTTTGAAAAAATGTAGTGCAAGTTTTAAAGAAGAAAGAGAAGGTAGTGAGAGAGACAATAGATAGAGGTAAGTGTGTAGTAATCTTTGGAGATGTGGAAGAGCACCTGGCAGATATGAAGGTAAGAAAGGAAAGGGATGTTGTGAAAGTCAAGGGGATACTGGATTACTTAGACGAGGGTTATGGATGGGTAAAAGAATTGGAGGAGGTGAGAAGGTTAGGAAAACATAAGAAGGGCGAGATGAGACCACTAAGAGTGGAACTAAAGTTTAGATCAACAGCAGAAGCAGTAGCCAATGTGAGCTGGAAATTAAATTCGACAGAGCTGAATCATATAAGGGTAAAAAAGGACCTAATTGTAGAAGAACGAGAACAGTTAAGGGAACTCCAAGCTAAGGCTGATGAAGAGAATGGAAAGTTGTCTGAAGAGCTAAAGAAGATTTTTTTTTGGAGAATAAGGGAAGGGCAAGTAAGGAAGTGGTACATCAGGAGCCACTAAGAACCGAAAGTAAGAGGAGTGATAGGGAAAGAGACAGAGAGACAATTACGAAGTCAAAGCAAGGAGACGGAGCGAGAGATAATGCAGGGAGCAGGGGACCGGAGAGAGAGTCAGGATGTGGAACAGAGGGAGAGAGAGGGGGAGGGAGGAGAATAGAATTACCAGGGGAGGTGGAACTGGGTCAGGGAAGGGATGGAGGAGGAGGTAAACCTGGTAGGAGGCAGAGAGGGAAGAGAAACAAGGAGGTGGATTCAAATATACTGTGCTACTACACTAATATAGATGGAATAAACAGTAAAAAGGTAGAGTTAGATGATATATTAAGAAAAGATCAACCACAGATAGTCTGTTTGACGGAGACAAAGCTGAACCAGGACTTTGACAGCAACATAGTGTTTAGTGAAGGATATAATATATGGAGATATGATAGGAAGGGTAAAAGGGGAGGTGGAGTGGCAGTATTAGTTAAGAACCCTATGACAGCAAAGCACGTGGAGTTAAATAATGATAAGGCAGAAATAATGGCAGTTGAACTCAATGATATAGAAGGAAAAAAGCTAGACATAGCAGTAGCTTACATGCCACCAAAGACCAGAGCATGGAGGGAGTTGGAGTTTGAGGAGATGGTAGAGGATATGATTCAGTCGTTGAGAAGATTGCTTTTAAGGAAAAATCGATTGATCTTGGTAGGAGATTTCAACTGTAGTGAGGTTGATTGGGAATCGGGAGATGCAGGGCCAAATCAGATATCTTGGGGAAGTCGGCTAGTGGAGTTGGTTACGGAAAATGTACTTGCACAACATGTGAAGGAAAATACAAGAATGAGGGGTAATAACGAACCTTCTAAACTCGATCTGATTTTTACAAAAGATCCTCACGAAATTAGTGATATAAACTATCTATGTCCTGTAGGTAAAAGTGATCACCTATTACTAAAATGGAAGTTGACCTCGAGTAATGCCAATAGATTAGACAATAGCTACATAAATGACAGATTAAATTATAGTAAAGCTGATTATGTATCCTTGAAAAGATATTTAGAGGGAGTAGATTGGGATCTTATTTTAAGGAACAGGACGTACAAGGTAAATATAGTAGATTCCTCGAAATTTATAGAGTAGGAACCAATCTGTTTGTCCCAAAATATAAAACTGGAAATTTTACTAAGCAGAAAGATTGGTTTAATTTGAAATGCAAAAGAGCTTTGGGTAGGCGTGATGCAGCTTGGGCTAGATTAAGAAGAAGGAACACTGAGAGTAATCGGAATAAATATAAACAGGAGAGGAATAGATATGTTAACATAATTAGGCAAGTTAAAATGAACTATGAGAAGAACATAGTAAATAAATGTGCAAGTGACCCTAGATTATTTTATAAATATATAAACAGTAAGTTGAAGGTAAAGAAACAAATGACTAAATTAAGAGTTGATGCTAGGACGTATGAAAATGTATCGGACATGTGTGAGGTAATGAATAACAAATTGGGGTCAGTTTTTACTAGAGAGGAAGGTTTTGACGAACCACAGGCGGGAGTACTGGAGAGTGGTCTTAGTAAGATTGAAATAACTAGAGATGAGCTGTTAACTGCGATGAGAGGACTTGAAATAAGGAAAGCTATGGGACCGGATGAAGTGTCTGCCTGGGTTTTAAAGGAGTGTGCAGAGCAATTAGTGGAGCCAGTGAGGGACATAATTCAAGCTTCCTTAGATAAAGGACAGGTTCCTGTTGAATGGAAAAGAGCAAATATCATCCCGATATACAAGAATGGAAACCCTGAGGACCCTCTAAACTATAGACCAGTTTCACTTACTAGTATTGTATGCAAGATTTGTGAAAAGCTAATTAGGAAGAGATGGATGAAAATGTTGGAGAGAAAGAAGATAATAACCCCAAAGCAATTTGGATTCAGAGAAGGGACATCTTGTGTTACCAGTTTGCTATGTTATTACAGTAGGGTGATAGATGTACTCCAAGAAAGAGGCGGATGGGTGGACTGCGTCTACTTAGACCTTTCCAAAGCATTCGATAAGGTACCACATAAGAGATTGTTATCTAAGCTTGAGACGCTAGGATGTGTCAGGGGGAGTTTGCTGAAATGGATGGAGAGCTATCTAACAGATAGGGAAATGAGGACCAACATTAGAGGAACTTACTCATCGTGGCGGAAAGTTGAGAGTGGTGTGCCGCAGGGATCTGTGTTGGCACCTCTCATGTTCCTTATGTACGTGAATGACCTGCCGATAGGCATAAATTCCTACATGTCAATGTTTGCAGACGACGTAAAAATTATGAGACAAATAACAAATAAAAGTAGTTGTGAGGAGCTGCAAGGGGATTTAGATAGAATATATGAATGGAGCACCAAGTGGAAAATGAAATTTAATATAAGTAAATGCCATGTGTTAAATATGGGAAGAAGTGTGAATAGACCAAATTGGGAGTACAGGATGGGAGATAATATAATTAGCAAGGCCGAAAAAGAAAAGGATTTAGGGTTGATTATACAAGATAATTTGTCGCCAGAGAAACATATTAACAAGCTCTTTAGCGGAATGTATGCAATGGCCAGGAATATGAAAGTTGCTCTGAAATACTTGGATGAGACCATGGTAGCGAAAATTATGAAGAGTATGATTAGACCAAGATTGGAGTATGCAGCAGTGGTGTGGTCCCCGCATCTAAAGAAGCATATTCACAAGTTAGAAAGAATCCAGAGAGCAGTTACTAGATTGGTTCCAAGTCTCAGAGAACTGCCATATGGAGGGAGGCTAGACAAATTAAATCTACCAAGTTTAAAAGAGAGGAGAGAGAGGGGAGACATGATAATGATGTACAAATGCACCCGGGGGCTGGATAGGGAGGATATGTTAATTATGGATACAGGAATAACTAGAGGCCACAGCTACAAAGTAAAAAGACCTACCTGCAAGAACGATATCAGGAAGTTTAGCTTCCCCTATAGATGTATTGACAAATGGAATGGGCTGGAGGAGGAGGTGGTAGGGGCAAGGAACATCCATATTTTCAAGAAAAAATTGGATAAAAAGTAGACTGAGAGACGGGACAACACGAGCTTAGCTCAACTCCTGTAAACTACAATTAGGTAAATTAGGTAAATACTACTGTTATAAGATATCCTATGGCCTCTCACCTATCAACCCCACCAACTTCTTCACCATGGCCCCTAGGTCTGGCACTAGAGGCCATAGATACAAAATACAAGTACAGCACTGCTCCACCGAAGCCAGAAGAAGATTCTTTTCCCAAAGAGTCGTCAACAGGTGGAACTCACTATCAGAGGACACCGTTACGGCACCAAATCTTAGACTCTTCAAGCAACGCCTCCAAGCAGAAATACACAACACCCTCCATGAATATCACACAAAAAACACACATATCAAACACATAGACACAGCTAAATCTAGTCTCCAATTGGGGCACAAAATAAACTAACTATCTCTGTCAGACTCCCAGTATCTTCTACTAATTGTACATCTAGTTAGAGTGCCCGTATTCATGTCTTGGGTCCCTACTGAACACAGCCACTAGCTACTCTGTGGTCAGTGAGTGGCCCTACCTGGTAAGTAAGTAAGTAACACGCTCTGCTCCCTTCATAAAAACTCTTAACTGCTTTTAACAAATTTCCTCAAGTTTCATAAATCCTTAACACTTTCCACATTGCTTCACGATCCACACGATCATACGCTTTTTCCAAATCCACAAAAGCCAAAAATATCTCCTAATGCTTCTCTAAATACTTCTTGCATAACTGTCTTACTGCAAAAAGCTGATCCACACACCTTCTTCCCCTCCTAAAACCGCACTGTTCTTCTCCTATTGCAACTTCCGTACACTTTATTATCCTCTCTATCAACACTCTGCCATACAGCTTTCCAACCACTGATAATAAACTAACACCTCTATACAGTAGAACCCCTACCATCCGGTGCTCTCAGATCCAGAAACCCAAGAAACCCAGAGAGGCATTTCAATCCAGACTCATGTTTCAGCCAACCAAACTTGTCTGGATGGCTTGGGAAAAATAAAATCAATCCGGAAACAAACAAGATGAATACAAGTTACCGCACATATTGTTTACATCCAGCTTTAACCCTCCCCCCCCCGGCCTGCCTGTCCTAAGGACAGTGTCGGGTACCCGGGCGATTTGGCCGAAAAACGTCTAGGCCTAGGCTACCGTATCTTTGTTATTTTAACTGCTAGAAAATTCCCACGCATATCTAAACATACTGTGGTTTCCAATCTGTAGACTGGCGTTAAGTAGAGCTCTCTAAGTCAACTGGTTCAGTTGTGATGACGAGAGCGCATTTTGCAGCGATTTTAGCCATATGAGACTTTTCACTACTGAAATAACAACATACAGACACACAAAAACAAACTACGCCTCTCCTTCTTGTGTTCGGAGGTGCGCGGCGTCGGTCCAACCGGCTGTACTTACACTAGTTGTCATACTGTGCTTTGAAACTATGCACTGATGGTCCAGACACTACTTCGGCTGGCAATTTGTTCCACCCACTAATCGAGTTGGTAGGAAATCTTTTACTTTTCAGATCAGATTTACTATTAGGCACTTTCAGTTTGTAGCTGTGACCTCTTGTTCTCTCACCTCCATCCCTCTCTATGAAGTTTTCTTGGTCGATTTTGTCAATACCTCTAACACATTTGTATATCTGAATTTGCTGTCCTCGTTTCCTTCTCTGTTCCAGTGTAGGTAGATTCAATCTCTGGAGCCTCTCTTGGTACTCCAAATTTTCCAAACCTGGGATCATCCTCGTAGCTGCTCTCTGTACCCTTTAAATTTTGTGGATATGTTTCTTCATGTGAGGGGACCACACTACAGATGCATATTCCATCCTGGGTCTTATTATTGCCGTTATTATTTGTTTCATGGTGTTTTCATTAAGATAATTGAAAGACATCCTGATATTTGCCAATAGTGCTAGTGATTCTCTCACTATCTTATTTACGTGGTTTTCTGGAGACATGTTATCCTTAAATTCTATCCCCAAGTCTTTTTCTTTTTCTGCTTTGGGAATCACTTCGTTTCCTAGTTTATAATCTTTTCTAGGTCTGTACATGCTTTTACCCATTTCTAGAGTCTTACATTTCCCTGCATTGAACTCTATATTCCATTTGATACTCCATTCATGGATCTTTTGCAAATCTGCTTGGAGCTGAAGGCAATCCTCCTGGGTTCTGATCGTTTTAAGTAGCTTAGCATCGTCCGCAAACATGCTCATGTAGCTTGTTAGTCCCTCAGGTAAGTCATTTACAAATATTAGAAACATGATTGGGCTAGGACAGATCCTTGTGGTACTCCACTCGTAATTTGAGTCCAGTTTGACGATTTCCCCCTTACTGTTGTTCTCATCTGTCTTCCGCTAAGGTAGCTCTCCATCCATTTCAGCAGTTTGTCTCCTACTTTTCCCTCATGTTTTATTTTCCACAGCAATCTCTTGTGTGGAACTTTGTCAAATGCCTTTTTAAAGTCTAGGTAGGCACAGTCTACCCATCCTTCCCTCTGGTCCACTGTGTCTATTACTCTAGAGTAAAAACTCAACAAGTTGCTTACACATGATCTGCCTCCTCTGAATCCAAATTGTCGGCCAGTAATTAATCTTTTGGATTCCAGGTAGTTCACCCATTTGTCCCTTATTAATCCTTCCAGAATCTTCATGAGGATGCTCAATAGTGATGCAGGTCTATAGTTCAGTGGTTTATCTCTGCTTCCTCCCTTAAATATAGGAATAATGTTTGCTCTTTTCCATTCTGTAGGTACTATCCCTGTGTCCAATGATTTGGACATTATATCATATATTGGTATTAAAATGTAAAACGTGCAAACTAAACAAACCAAAATTTGGACAAGGACAATATAAAGTCAAATTAAATGATCAAAATCGCTATGTGGAAATAACGCTTACTAAAATGAAAATTATTAAATAAAAGAACACAATCCACCACATAGGGTGTACATTACTACATGAGCAAGTTAATCTGTTTCCCAAGCAAACTAATCGCACATATAACAACGCACTATCGTCACGTTAAAGGAAGTAGTCAAGTTTGGGAAGTCCGGGACGTTCTGGCAAATTTGACTAAACTCTGCATGAATAAAGAAACTACATGTTAAATGTCAAAATATTATTTAAAAACAAATTTGCAACATGACAAGACATTAACTATCTATCTATCTATCTATTGCCTGACGCCGCGATCCCCGAAGGGGTGGCCACGAACGAACCGCCCCCATGCACCTCTGTCCCCAGTCAGTCGACGCCCCTCCCCCCAACCAGCACCGCCTTCGTTCATGTAGTTCCTCACTCCATCCTTCCACCTCATATTCGGTCTACCTCTCCCCCTCTGTCCCTCCACCTCGCTCTCGTACACCCTCTTAGTCATTCTCTCACTTTCCATACGTTCCATATGGCCGAACCATCTCAAGTTGTTCCTTTTCACACTTTCCAGCACATCTACCTCCACACCACACCTTCTTACTTCCTCATTAGTCTGTCTATCCCTCCATGTAACTCCGCACGCACTCCTTAAGTAATTCATTTCCACTGCTCTCACTCTTGGTCTGAGTCTCTCAACCAACGTCCATGCTTCGCTTCCGTAAGTCAGTGTCGGGATTACCACACTGTCATGCAAGGACTTCTTCACTTCCATACTGACCACCCTATTTCTTGTTACTGCTTTTAGCGTTCCTACAACCCTCTTCCCCTGTTGTACCCTCTCCCGCACCTCTTCATCCATAGTCCCATCTTTACTCAACACACTGCCCAGATACTTAAAAGAGTTGACGATCTCCATAGCCTGACCGTTCAGCTTCACCTCACACTCTGTGACTTCACCCCTTTCGAAGACCATAACCTTGCTCTTCCCCGTATTTACCTTCAAATTCCGTTTTTCGCACACTGTTCCAAATTCATTTACCAGACCCTGCAACTCCCATTCATTATCACTCATCAGAACTGTATCATCCGCATACAGCAGTATAGGTAGCTTCCACTCAATTCCCTCCCTTTTCAGCGATACACCAACATCCACTGCTCTTGATAGTATTTCTTTCATAACTCCATCCATATATACAGTAAACAACCACGGGGACATCACAAACCCCTGTTTCAAACCAACATTCAGGTCAAAGAACTCGCTCTGCTCACTCTCCACACGTACTGCCGCCTTTGCACCCTCATACATGCTCTTCACTGCTTTCAGCAACTTGCCCTCTACTCCGTATATTCTAAGTACTTTCCACAAACCTTCTCTATCCACTCTGTCATAGGCCTTCTCCAAGTCCATAAAGGCAACATACACCTTTTGTTTCTTCTCCAGATACTTCTCCACAACACAATTCAGGGTAAAAATCTGATCTACACATCCTCTTCCCTTCCTAAAACCTCCCTGCTCGTCGCCTATCCATTTCTCCGTTCTCACTCTCACTCTCTCAATCACTACCCTACTGTATACCTTCCCTACTACGCTTAGAAGACATATTCCTCGGTGGTTACCACAAACTCCTCTTTCCCCTTTGCCCTTATATAGGGGGACTATTATGCCAGTCTTCCAGTCATCGGGTGCACTGCCCTTCTCCCATGCTAGTTTGCACATTTTCCATACCCATTCTATCACTATCTCACCACCATACCTCAACATTTCCCCACACACTCCATCTGTTCCTGGTGCTTTCCCCAACTTCACTCTTTTCATGGCTTCCCACACTTCTGACCTCCTGATCCCCACCTCCTCCTCCACTACTTCTCTTCTTCTCCCTCCCATACCATATCCAGCTATGTTTGCTGGCTCTTCATTCCTTTCATTTAGCAACTCACTGAAGTACTCCCTCCATCTTTCGACTCTCTCTTGCTTCTCGGCTAGCATTCTCCCATTCTTATCTTTCACACCCTTACTGTTTCCCTTGCTACCTTCCCTAACTTTCTTGACTTCTTTCCAGAACAGTTTCTTACTCTCCCTCCATTTTACACTCAGATTCCTTCCAAATTCCTCATCTACTCTTCTCTTACTTTCCTTCACTACTCTCTTCACCACCCTCTTACTCTCCACGTACCTCGCTCGTTTCTGTCTCTCGGAATCTTCATTCTCTCTACTACCCAACCACTCTCTATATGCTTTCTTCTTTTCTTCCACAGCTATTCTTACCTCTTCTGTCCACCATGCTGTACCTTTCACTCCCCTCCCTCTTCTCCTCACTCCACACACCTCCTCACATGCTGCACAGATCTCATCCTTAAACACCTTGCTCATCTCCTCCACTTCCTCCATAACTTCCAGGTCGAACCCACCTAGTCGTCTTTCCACTGCTCTCCTGTACTCCTCCCTGACTTCCTCCTCCTGCAACCTCTCCACCCTCCTCACCATTCCACCCTCCTCTCGCCTCCCTCCCGCTCTCCTCACCCACTTCTTTTGTATCCTAACCTTAGCTACCACTACATAATGATCAGACAGACCCCCTCCAATACCCCTATACACCCTAGCATCCATCACAGATTTCTTCATTCGTTCATCCACACATACATAATCAATCAATGACTTTCGTTCCACCACTGTCTTATCCTTCATCGTCAACATCCGTTTCCACGTGTACCTGTGGATCATTAACAATAGTACAAAATACAAATATTGATAAGATATCTATACTATTACAAAATAATATATAAAATACAGTACAGCACTCACTAACGATAGTGCTATCGGGTAGGTACCTGTAAGCATAGCATGCCTCAAGTGACCCCTATCAATAACTACCCTACAAATAACCTACATTTATAGCACAAATAAACTAAGGAAATCGCAAAAGTAAGCAATTGATACTATCGACAATGAATACATATAATATAAAGACAAATAATTACAAAATATGAAGTAACAACAGATTTAAACAAAGAGTATGGTATACTCAGTTCCTTGGCATTTTCTTTAATAATCCAGCCTGATACTCCGTCCGGTCCGGTGGCTTTGTTTGGGAGGTTTGACGTACCTCCCAACCTACCAAATAGGAAAACCTACTATTTGGTAGTAGTTTTGGAAAATCCAACGTCAAGGCTATTAACCTAATTGCAATGACGACTTGTCTATTTTGACTGCTATGTCGTCATTCCAACCGCGGTTAAAAAGAAAACGTCTAGAGTCTACTCCTTATCTTGCTCTAGGAGACGTTGTACATTAACCAAAACTACCACCGAAGGTGAAAAAAGCATAGAAGAGAAGAAAAAGGGGTTTACCTTAGTTACCGCTTAACCCCTAACTAGCGGCGCGCAACGTAAGTCGAGTATAATAAATCTGGACTATCTGGCGGCGCTCGACATAGGTCGTGTGGCAATTTCAGCACGTAATGTTGCTGAGAGAGAGAGACAAGTGGTGGCAGGAGAGTAGCGAGCGTATGACTGCTCCAGACCACCGCGGCGAACCTACTGACACGAATCCCACCTCTTCCCTCCCTCTCTCACTCGCTACATACTGAATTTTATGGGGAAAGTACCGAATTACATGCTTTTTGCACTCGCGTTGCGCGGTTGTTGCAAGAAAACTAGCCATCATAAAAGGATCGTTATGGTGTCATTGGAAAGCTCTGTTATGCCCTTTCAGGGATAGATACTTGTTTTACGCTCTGGGTCTTATTTAGGCATGAAAATGATCACGTAAACAGCCCTATTTTGGCTAAAAACACCCCGCTGGGCGGTACATATAAATAAACCGCTAGCCCGCTAATCTAGTGTTAAGGCCCATCCCGTGTTCCGTCATGTGCAGATCCCTGTCGAACGTGCGCATGAGCGACCCTCTCTTGTCATCGCATCTCACGTCAGCAGAAGAACGCGTATAGGCAGGGGTCCGGCGTGAGGGAGGGTATTATGTACGTTGGATTTTCCAAGACTACTACCAAATTACGGTTTTGACAACCCGTAAGGGAAGGAAGGAAAAACTACTATTTATTGGTGGCTCCTGAAGTCAATGACGTAAGAGCCTATGGTAATATGGCCTCGTTCCGGGCTCCTCTGAGCCCGGGTTAATCCTGATCACTACGGTCGAGAACCAATATCTTCTTAGGGGGTACCCCTTAATCATTCCTAAGGTACTTCATTGAGACGGAGCCACTGAAAAGTGAAAAATAAAAGAAAAAGGAATAGTACAGTTCAAACGCCGCGCCACTTGCGCATTCAGATCTTCCTCTGTTCCCATGAGCATGCCTTGAAATCCCAGTTGGCCTTGAACTGGCCTCTAAAGTATATACCAAATTGAGCATGTGAATGGGAAGGGGATGGAGGGAGGGCAATTTCGTCTTTGACTTCAGGAGCCACCAATAAATAGTAGTTTTTCCTTCCTTCCCTTACGGGTTGTCAAAACCGTAATTTATTGGTGGCTCCTTACGTCAATGACGTAAGAGCCTAGCATATCACGACCGGTGGAGGGACCTTCAGATGCTCTTTAGCTATAAAACAAAATAAAAGGAAGACTGAGAACTAATATATGAACTGTGACATGTATTTACTTATAAAAGGTATAACAGTAAGACAAAATATACAGTATAAGGCGGGTACCATTAAAAGAAGCCTTATTTCATAGAAACAGAACTATTGAGATGTGAATACATACTGGTAATCTATCTCATCAATTTAGCGTAAAAACTAAAATAATTTTAAACATTTGTAGTTGCAATAGACATAGGTATTGCTATGTAATAGATATCATGTGGTCATAACATTCTTGTTATATGTTTCAGATTGTGTGACCTGCCTTTTCGTCATGGGACTTCAACACGCCCCCCTCTTTTCTTTCCATTTATAGTGACTGTCAGGGCACACTCTCTCTTATGCTGTTGGACTGGTAATAAAAGTGTTGAATCAGATACAACAGACTACTTAATGCCCTCAAGGGGTATGTTCTTGCCTTAAAGCTATGCATGGTAAATTGGGTCTCTCCAGGTGTACTGACAAATATCTGGATAGGAAAGTATTGCTCGAAGACCAGAGACCTGTTTGAGAGATATCTTCTACTGAAAAGTTGTTGAGGAACCTGATGGTAGTGGCCCACTTGCGGACGTCGTGAGCTTTGGCAATGCCTCCTTAATTACATCTACTATCGTGGATGCTAAAACTTTTTTCCCCAACCTTGATGAGCCATCTGGAGAAACCCATAAATGTTCCTTATTTCTAGGGATAACAGACTTAAAGTAGGTATATAATGCTTTCACAGGACATAGTGCATGGTGTATCCTTCCTTTTTTCAAGGCAGGAATGGAGAAAGGTGTAAAGATATGTTCCTGGTGCTCGTTTTTTGCAATAAAATCTGGTGCAGGTGCAATATGTACAGAGTCGTTATTAGGGGCAAACCGTAGACAGTTTGGGGACCTTGCCATGGCTGCCAATTCTGAGACCCTATGGCCAGTTGCTAGGGCCATCAGAAATACACACTTCTTGAGTTTCTTCTCTATGTTTGGTTTCACCGAGTAGGGCCTAGACTGTAACAATGCTAGGACCCTCGAGATTGACCATTAAGGAAGTAGCTGACGATTTGGGGCTCTGAGTTTGAAGCAAGCTCTCATAAACCCTTGTTCGTCTTTCTGGGGTAAGGATAGACCGGTAAGCGTGAGGAAGGGTTCCTTCACTGCCGACAGGTGGTTTCTAAGTGTGTTAACTGCTAGATTCTTAGTTTCAAACAAGTAATTTAGGTATTTCAATAACAAGGAAGCTGAGTACAACCCACGTTGTAAATTGTTTCCAGTGAGAGCTGTATTTGTTAGTAGTCTTGGCAAATCCAACGTCAAGGCTATTAACCTAATTGCAATGACGACTTGTCTATTTTGACTGCTATGTCGTCATTCCAACCGCGGTTAAAAAGAAAACGTCTAGAGTCTACTCCTTATCTTGCTCTAGGAGACGTTGTACATTAACCAAAACTACCACCGAAGGTGAAAAAAGCATAGAAGAGAAGAAAAAGGGGTTTACCTTAGTTACCGCTTAAGGCCCATCCTGTGTTCCGTCATGTGCAGATCCCTGTCGAACGTGCGCATGAGCGACCCTCTCTTGTCATAATTTTTTCACGCGCTCCATTGAATGCGGTCGCTTTTGTTGTGCTCCTTTAATTCACCCTGTTTAGGTTCGTTTCGGCTTATCTGGCCTTCTTTTTTGTTAGACAGATGTTACGTGATCTAGGGCACACGTAAATGGGCTCCTCAGTGTGTTTAATGGAGACGCGTGTGGAAATAGCTACCGAAGGTACGGGGGCGCCTGGCGTTCCTCGTGTGTGTTTTTCATTCCTTTCTCTTTTCATATTCTTTTTTCCTGTTAGTCTGGGCATAGTTTAGCTTTTAGCTTATTTTAGCCTAGCTTGTTTCTCATTCAGCAATTGCTATGCCCCTATGAGTTTTCATATTTTCATAGCCTAGGTGTACAGTTGGTTCACGATCTGAGATTTCGTGGTGGCGGTGCTGTTTGTAGGGTTTGTGTCGGCCGCATTATTAGCGTTATTCCCGAGTCCCCCCTTTCGAGCCTTCACTGTGTCTCAAGGGCCTGGGCGCTTGGTGGTTCGTGATATCCAGGGGTACCCCACGGGGGCCCCTCCCTCACACCACAGGGTTTTTCGCCCCTGACACATTCTCTCCTCACGGCTAGGCCACCCTTTTTCTCGCCAGTTTCCTTTACTGGTTTTTGTGTTCCCTTACTGTTTTCACCTCCATCCTTTCATACCCTTTTGCCCAATCCTGGGGTACCCTACGGGGGCCCCTGTTTGTGCCAAACCACCCTTCCTGCCACTTCTCCTCATGGGCTTTGCTCTATCTCTGTGGGTTGGGTGGTTCCTAGGGGATGTGCCTCCTCTCCCCTGGTGTGTCTTCCTTGCCTCTCCCTTGACCGGTTGAGTCAGGATATTATCAAGGAAGACACTGCTCAGCTTGATGGCCATCGTCGCTTGGAGTTCATAAGGAGATGACGCTTTTTTCTGGGCCTCTTTTGGTATTTCCTAGACGCTCCTCTCGCTTTTTCGGCGCCGGACCCTCTCGGCCGGTCCCGCAAATTTGCGGGGTGCTCGATTCGGTCCTCTGGGACATTTCGGTTCCCCGCAAATTTGCGGAGATCGTTGGGGGGGTAAATTGCAGGAGGGTGGTGTCGGTACGGTTATGCCTCCATTGGCCCGCAAATTTGCGGTAATAGTTGGCTTTCACTATTGACTTTTGTTATGTCATCTTGTTGCCTGATACTATATTGGTGTATGCACTTTACTGGTGTTATAGGCCCTGCATGTAAGATGTTGAGTGGTGGTTAACACTTTCTCCATCTTTGCAGGTTCTGCTAGTGCTCTTCCGCCTCGGCCGCCCTCCTCACCTACCTCTGTGCTCCCAGTTTAGGGTGAGTACGGATACCTGTTTGCATATGTGTTCCTGTTTCCCCATGCTCCTTCCCTGGTTCTTCTTGGACATTCTCTCCACTTACTCCTTCGACGTGCTGATTATGGTGTGTGTTCTTCTAGTGCAGGTAGGCTGCCTTGCTTTCGCCTTGGTTGTCGCTCCCCGTGCTTGGAGAGCCACAAGTCCTGCTTGCGCCACTCGCTCTGTGTGTCCTCTACGGCCTACCTCCCTGCTCAGTGTGGCACGTGTCTGGCCCTGGTGGTTGTGCTGCTCCATGGCCCTGGTTCCTCGGCGGCGGCTGTGGCCTCCTGCTTCCCTTCCGTCGGTGTGGACGATGGTCTCCCGCCACATTAGGACTGTGGGCCACCGTTCCCCGGCCTTTGTTGGCGACCGGATCCGCGTCGCCCTGGGTATCCCTGACCCGACTGAAGGTCATTTACCTGGCCCTCTCCCTGCTCGGGCCCTCTCCCCTGGGTCCCGCAGCCGGTCGTCCCATCGTCGGGGGGTTCCCCGGCTCCGTCCACGCTCTCGCTCGCCTCGTCGTCCTCCTGATCGCCTTGACGACGCCCATCGCCCTCGTCATGGTTCTCGCCCTGAGGCCGGGGTTAGCGGCTCTGCCCCTGTGCGCCCTCCCCTGGCCTCTACGGATAGGGGCTCTACTCCCTTCCGCCCGCTTTCCCAGCCCAGACGACTTCCTCTTACGTTGTCCTCTCCGCGCGCGGTTGTTCATGCTGTAGCTGGCCCTCTGCTCCCACCTCCTACACTGTCCAGGAGGGTCCGCCTGGATGTCGTTGCTTCTCCTACTTCACCTGCTTCAGTGCCTATTCTTCCTTCACGGTCTCGTCCCACGGTGGTGGTCCCTCCCTCCTCCGCCTCGGTGTCGGGCCGCCCTGTTATCTCAGCCCCGGGGATCCTTGCTCTGTTTCCCCCCGCGGCTCCTGGCCTCCTTTCACCCGGCCAGCCTTCCCACTCCCGTCGTACTGCTCCTCCTCATTCTTCTCTTCCTGACCTTCACTTACCGTCTCGCCAGGGGGGTACCCCTCCTCTTGCCTCGGTGGGGTTTCGCGAGGTTTCGGGGTCCCCTTTCTCAGGTGCTGATGTGTCGCTGGAAGAGGGGAATGGTGCTGTTTCCCCCTCGGCCGTTCGTGATCGGGGACGAGTCCCTCAACGGCGACACAACCGTCGTCGCTCGCCTTCCTTGGGCCGCGACGCTGCTGGTTCGTGTCGTGGGTCTCGCTCCCGCTCACGCTCGCCCCTGCGGGCCGACCAATCGGGGGGGGGGGGGGGGGGGTAGCCTCTCTCGGATCAATTGTCGGCTATGCAGGGCTGGGTTGTGTCACGCTTCGCCGGGCGCTTGGAGTCGATGGAAGACTCCCTCTTCTCGCCCTTCTTGGCGGTGCCTCACCCTCAGCACCTCACCCTACCTACCCCTGCTATGGTCCCCCTCCCTTCTGCAGGCCTACGCTCTGGTCAGACTTCAGCCGCCCTGACATCCTTCCGGCTGTTCAGTCCCTGGCTGTGTTGACGGGTCTGTCCTCCTATGGGACAGGTTTGTGCGACGCCGGTACGCCTGGCTTAGCCATCATGCTCGGTCACCCTCTCCCATTGGAGGCCTGGTTTGCTGAGGCCTTCGACTTCACACTCCGATCCGTCGACGGCTCTCCTTCCGTCCCTCCCCCGGAGTCGTCCCTGATTTTGCCTCCTCTTGTGTCTGTCGGCGGGTTGGACGGCGCGTTCTGGTCCTGGATGAGCGCGCCCGTTCTTGAACTTTGTTCTATTGCTACCCCGTTCTTCTCTCACCCGGATCAGCCCTCTGTCGCCAAGGTTTTTCCCTTGCGACGGAGGGTGACGGACTTCTTGTCTTGTCTTTAGGTTCCCTCCAGACGTCTGTTCACCACCTGCGGCTTTTCGAGGCGTCTGCGCCAGGCGATCTTCGCGAGGGTTTGGGCCGCGTTCAGCGGGTCCACCTTCGGCTCGCGGTGTCTTTGGTTCCCGAGCTGAAGGCGGTTTTGTGCGCGGCAACTCGGCACCGCACGACGGTACGGTCTTCGTTCTGCCGGCCGGCCCCCTTGGTTATTCGTCAGGGTTTGTTGTACTCTGCGCTATATACGTCGGGTTTTTTTACGCAGGATGCTTGGGAATGCTCCGCTTCTCTGTCGGCGGCCCCTGCTTCCGCCACACGACGCCGTGCTGTGTCGTTCCGGACCCTGCTTACGTCACGCACCGACGCGCTGTGCCGCGCGCGGGGTCTTCTCAGTCCCGTCCTTCTGCCGGTCCTCTTCGGGGTGCTGCTGCAAGTGCTGCCGCCTTGCACGGGCGCAGGACTGGGACGTTGCTGGCCGGTGCTTCGGTTCCGCCTCGCACTTCTGTTCTTGCCCCTTTCATCCCCTCTGTGTCGGGGCTGGCCGGCCTTCCACTTCCGGCCGCCTTTCGAAGGGGTCAGCCCCGCGCCGGCCTGGGGTTGGGGTGGCCCGCCCTTTTCGACGAGGTTGGGGGGGGCGGGGGTAGAGGAGGTCAACGTGGCGCTCATGCCCGCACGGCCCGTACCGGGGGTACCTCCACGTCAACACAATGTGTAGTTCTCTGGGTCGGCCTCCTTGTTCTCCTTCTCGCCTGGGCGTACCGGGTCGCTCCCCTCCTCTCGGGTGCTCCCTCGGGTTGTTTTCGCCCTTGCGCCCCTCGGTAGCCGCGAGGGACGTTGGGTCGGCGGGTTGCGTGGAGGGGTCTCACCTGGAGGTGGACGTCCAGACCCCCACTCCGCTCTTGTCACCGACAACGGCCCATCTCTTCAGAGGTGGCCCACGTGTTCACTTCCATGCCCGAGCTGGGTAGCGTCGAGGGAGTTGACCGCCGGTCACCTGGTTTTCCTCTCCCGTGTCTTTCTGGTTCCGTCGCCGACCTGCGACGCGATGCGACCGGTGGTGGATCTGTCGGCCCTCAACGGGCACATCGTGCACACACGGTTTCGGATGCTGCCAGTACCCCTGGTACGCCTGGCCCTGTGCCCTCTGTCGTGGGTAGTGTCGCTGGCCCTCCAGGATGTGTCTTGGCTCGTTCCTCTCCATCCTCGCTTCCAGCGATTCTTGGCCGTTCGGACTTCCGATCGTGTGTTCCTGTTCGACGGCCTCCCCTTCGGTCTCCACATCGCGCCGCAGATCTTCTCCGCACTGGTGGGGCAGGCTCTGGGTCCTCTCCTCAGGAGCGGGCTCCAGCTCCTGTTTTCCTTGGCCGTTTGGTTGGTAGTTTCCGACGCCCTAGGCCTGTGCATTGGCGACGCCCTCACAGTCGTTCGCAACATCGCACGGTTAGGGTTCCCCTTCGATGTTCCCAGGTCACGCTTGACCCCGTCGCGTGTCGTGCCATGGGTCGGTCTCGCATGGGTTTTGTCCGGCGCTACGGTGACCCGGGGTCTGCCGGCCGCGGTGCACCTTCGGTGGACGGTCCTCGCCGTGTTGCACTCGGTCTCCCTCCCGGGGTGGCTCTGGGACTCGTTCGTGGGTTCGCTGCATTGGGCCGCTCTGCCCCTTCCCTTAGGGAGCCTCTGGCTACGCCGCCTCCTCCTCATGGGCACTGTGGTGTTTCCGTTGCCCCTATGGATCGGCTCCTGCCGCTCCCGCGTACCGTTCGCCGACGCTTCGGTCGCTGGGTTGCTCGGGGCTCGCTCTCTGCGGCTGTGCCCTGGACCGACCCCCCCGCCGACGGTCTGGGTAACCACAGATACGTCGAGCGAGGTTGGGTGAGGTTCCCAATCGAACCTGGGACGTCCACTTCCCGGCAGATGGGTGGGTCTCCCTCCTCTTACCTGTCTATGCCCTCGGATTGTTGGTTCCTTTGTTCTTCCTGCGGGACCACGCGCTGGCCCTTCGGGGTGAGTCGGTGGCCTTCGGGTTGGACACTCAGACAAGCTGTCCCCTGTTTCCTTCTGCGGGGGTCCTCCAGGTCGTTGACTCTATTAGGGGTCTCGGTGGAGTTGTTCTTCCTCGCGGACCGACACCCCTTCTCCTTGCATGCCTCCTCCCTCCACCGGTTGCCGCGGTGGTGCCCGGGTCCGGTCCCTCTACCTGTCTCCGGCTTCCACTTGGGCTAGGTTGGGGTCCTGCGGACCTCTTTGGCCTTCGCATCGTGCTTGTTCATGAGGCACGGTGGCTCCCGGTCCCCGGCCGGGCCCTGACTGACTTCCTGCAGCGTTCCTGGCCGTCTTCTCCTTGGGGGCCTTACCGGTCCCGCTGGAGGTTTTTTACTAGGTGGCTACAGGCCGCTCGCCTGCCAGTTGGCTCTCCTTCCCTCGTCCTACGCTCCTTGTTTCACCTCTTCCGTACACGTCGCTTTCCAGTCGACGCTATACGTACCCACTTGTCTGCCGTCCGGGGGGTTCTTTGGGTCCGTCGCTGGGCTGGTCGTTCCGCCACAGGTGCTGGATTCCTTCCTGACGGCTGCCTTCCGGGATCGACCGCCTCCGCGCCAGGTCTCTCCGCTGTGGGATCTGGGGCGGGCTCTGGTCCTTCTGGCTTCCACCACGTATACAAGGGCCGCTACGCCGGTTCCGTTGCTCGGACGTCCACTCTTCCTTGTCGCTCTGGCCACTGGGGATCGGGTGTCTGCACTAGCGGCATTGTCACGGCCCCGGGACTGCGTACGATTCTCCCCGTCCTTGCATGGCGTCTCGTTCGCCTCCTCCCCACCTTTTGTTACCACGCATGGGAGGGAGGCCCCCGTTTTCCAGCCTTTCGCCGTCCAGGCTTTACGGCGTGGGCATCCTCGCCATGTGTTGTGCCCGGTGTCAGCCTTGCACTCCTCTGTTGCGTCTGTGGTGCCGCCTTCGGGTACTGCTGTGTGGGTGTCTCCTCGGACAGGTGGGAGGCTCTAGCAGGTGCAGCTGGGCCGCCACGTTTGTCGGACCGTTCGTGCCCGTCACCCTGTTTGTAGGGGTTCTGCGCGCGATGTCAGATCCTTTGCTGCCTCCTTCCGGTTCCTGCCACGTCGATCCTTCCCTGCCTTCGCCTCCGCGGTTTTGTGGTCTTCTATCAATTCCTTCATCTCCTCCTACCTCTCCGTGTCCAGTGTTCGACCCCCTCGGCCGGTGTTTGCTCTCGGGGGTCGTGTTTCCTGGTGCTCTGGCGAAGATCCCTGGTCTTCCCCCCTTGTCCCTCGTTCTTTTCCTTTGTTTTATTTGACAAAGGGGGGGGGGGGGGTGTATGGGTTTGCAACACTGGATTGCAAGTTTGGGATTATGTATTGTTCCAGTACATAAGTGTTTTTGCCACATTGAAAATTGTGTTTTGTTCTTGTGTTCAGTGTTTTTGTTGGTTTTTGAAGAAAAGGGATTTTGGGTACAGTACCTTTTTGGTTTCAGACAAGTCTATGTTTTTGCATTACTATGAATGACGGGCATGTGTTAAAACTGTTCTTTTTAGCTACTCCTCAGTTTTTCACTCTTTTATTAAACTCTCTTGTTTACATTGTGTCTTTGTCATTCGTAATTTTGTTTTATGCATTGGTTTTTTTGGTAGGTTGGGCTTGGATGTCCTCCTCCTATTTGTTATGCAGCCTTGACGTTGGATTTGCCAAGACTACTAACAAATTGGGAGGTTTGACGTACCTCCCAACCTACCAAATAGGAAAACCTACTATTTGGTAGTAGTCTTGGAAAATCCAACGTACATAATACCCTCCCTCACGCCGGACCCCTGCCCATCCGCGTTCTTCTGCTGACGTGAGATGTGATGACAAGAGAGGGTCGCTCATGCGCACGTTCGACAGGGATCTGCACATGACGGAACACAGGATGGGCCTTAAGCGGTAACTAAGGTAAACCCCTTTTTCTTCTCTTCTATGCTTTTTTCACCTTCGGTGGTAGTTTTGGTTAATGTACAACGTCTCCTAGAGCAAGATAAGGAGTAGACTCTAGACGTTTTCTTTTTAACCGCGGTTGGAATGACGACATAGCAGTCAAAATAGACAAGTCGTCATTGCAATTAGGTTAATAGCCTTGACGTTGGATTTTCCAAGACTACTACCAAATAGTAGGTTTTCCTATTTGGTAGGTTGGGAGGTACGTCAAACCTCCCAATTGTCTCAGAGTGGAAGCTGTGTACTGGTTCGTGAGCTTGTCCGTGACTTCCTCGTCGTAGGATGGGAGCCACTTGGATTTTGAGAATGTCCACATAGCAAAATTGAGCGAGGTCTGCAGGTTCCCAATTTCTTCCAAGTGGAAATCTGTTGTTGTTGTTGTTGTTGGTCCCCAAGCTGCCTGGCCGAACAGCCCCAAGGCCCCGAGCAATTCCAAGGCCATAACCGAGCGCCCCCACAGAACCCTCCCCGCCGACCACAATAAAGCCTGGGTGACCGAAGCCACTCCATGGCGGGGAGCTGAGGAGGGCGCGGAAACGCCCGGGAAACCAAAGCCCCACCCAGGGCCCTGTGCCCCTCAGCAATTATGAAGAGAAAGTTGAGGGGCAAGGGAAAAATGTGACGCTTTGGCTTCCAATCTTGGTAGATTGGGAGGTCAATCCACGGAAAAGACGCCGTCACTTGAGATCTAGAAAATATATAAGTTAAAGGAACAGTCAGAGTAAGCTATGGGTATGGCAGAGATCGCTCAGTTCTCACTCTGATAGACCAGCCCATCACCACTGAAGTGGAAATCTGTTAGGGGGAGTTGCAGGGGGTTGTTGCACCATTGAGTAAGTTGAGTGTACCACGCTTGAGTAGGCCACATTGGAGCGACCAGGGTTACTTGTCCCTGGAACGATCTGAGGTGGTGAATGACTTTGCACATTAGTGAGGTGTCTGGGGGTGGGAAGAGGTAAATCGATATCCATCTGTTCCAGTCTACTGTGAAGGCATCCGGGCCTCCCTCCCGTGTCTTGAGGTCCCGAGAAATGTGAGCCTGGAGCTTCGTTGATTGAAGAGATGCGAACAGATCGATTTGTGGTGAAAATGGTAGCACTAATTGGTTGAACGTTTCTTGTTTGAGGGCCCATTCCACTGAAGTGCTCTTTCCCTTGGATAGAGCATCGGCCCATAGATTGGAGACCCCTGGCAGGTATGTTGCGTGGATTACTATGGAGTATTTCTGGGCTAGAAAGAATATCTTTTCTGAGAGGTCTTGAAGGATCCTGGACCGGGTGGAGCCTTGTTTCTTTAAGCAAGTTACGGAAGCCATGTTGTCCATCCGGAACGCTATTGATCTGGAGGTCAATGACGTCGCATGGTGCCTGAGAAAGAATAGAGGAACTGCTAGCTCTTTGGCATTGATGTGACACTGACTTAGTGTGGTCCATTTCCCGTGGTTCTGATGGCCTTCCGTTGACTGGTAGCCCCACCCTATCAGGCTCGAGGCATCTGTGTCTATCCATAAGGTGGGAGGTGGATCTGACCAGTGTGTCACCGATTCCCGTACTTGAGATCTTGTCCAAAAAGCCAGGAGATGTAGGATCCTCTTTGGGATGGCGAGCGGGTAATTGTGAGGTGTTAGAGGGAAGGCTTTGTTGCCTAGCCAGATTAGTCTCTTCAGTCTGAGGCGGCCTAGGGGTACTGTCATTTGTACCCAATTTAGTGAGCCCATCAAAGATTCCCAAAGTTTCCTGGTGATATTCTTCGCATGTAATACTCTGAACAGTTTTAATTGTAGACGTTTGGCATTGGCTGGGCTTTGCTTTATCGTTTGGAGTTGTGTGTCCCAGATTAAGCCTACCCATTCCGCTGATTGTGAGGGAGTGAGCATTGACTTCTCCAGGTTCACTCTGAAGCCCAGCTTTGTAACATGTTGTACTACTTTCAAGGTTTGTTCTTGGCATTGGAGAGGTGTGGACCCGAGAATCAACCAGTCGTCTAGGTAGAACAGGATCTTTACTCCATTTTCGAGTAGTGGGAGGAGAGTTTGTTTGACTATCTTGGTGAAAATTCTGGGGGCTATGTTCAGACCGAAGGGCATTCTGGTGAACATTACTGCTTTGTTTCTGAATGGGATAGCTAGGAACTTTTGGTATCTTTTTGCTATTGGGATGTGCCAGTAGGCGTCTTTCAGGTCCAGGGTAATTATCCAGGCCTTTGGTTGTAGTACTAGCCTTACTTGGGAGATAGTTAGCATTCTGAATTTTGTATTGTGAATTGACTTGTTGAGAAGGGACATGTCTATCACGGGTCTTAGTTGACGGCTGTCTCTTTTTGGGACGAGGAACATGCGTGACAGAAAAACTGGTGTGCCCTGTGGAGGGTGAGTGAGAACTTTGTCTGTTAACATTTGGTTTATCACTGTTACCAATTCTGGAGATAGCTGTATCTTGTTGGGCTGAGCTCTGAGGTGGGGTCTTGCCAGCCATTTCCATGTGAGGCCCTTCTTTACCACTCTCTTTGCCCAGGATCTTTGAGGCCAATGCTGGAAATTTTCCCTGAATTGGCCTGTCGAATGCCGGGCCATTTCTTGGTTGATGGCCTCTTGGAAAGTCAGTTTTTTTGGATCCTGGGTCGTTTGGTGAGAGTTGGTGGATTGGTGGTGACCTTGTGGTTTCTGGTGGTTGGGAGCATGGCGTCCTGCTTGATGAGTCTGACGTCCTGTATGTTGAGGTCTTTGTTGTGACCCGTAGTTTTGTTGTTTTGGTGGAGGTCGTGTGTAGGGTGATGGTTGGGTCCTTGGTGAGCCTCGACCTCTGGCCTGGTAGTGTCCTCTGTGCCCTCTGTTGCTTGATGAGTTACCCCTGTGCGTCTGAAATGTATGAGGGGTATATTGGCGAGGGGGGAACTGGCCCTTCCCCCTTCCCCGGTGAGGGTGAGAGTGAGGGTGGAACCTACTAGGGTGGCCTTGCCTATATGCTTGAGACTGTCTTGACGTTGCTATCTCGGGTCGTAGTAGTAGGGAGTGGACTTCGTTCCATGTTGTTTGGGGCATTAATCTGCTGGTGAATAGGGGTGAGAGGAGGACTCGAGCGGCGATATCTTTTGGCATTTTCTTGGACAAGTGGATGCGTATATCTTGTCTTGCTCTGGCTGCTTCATAAATAGCAGTCTTGACATCACCCGTGGTCATTGGAGAGTTGACAAGAGATGCTCTCCTGATGAGATGGAGAGCTGTTCTGGATTTTTGTTCAGCGATGGAATCTGCCACCTGTCTCATGGAATTAGAGAGCTTCTGCCATGTGATGAAGCTTGATAGCAGTCTGTGGGCTTTTTGGCGTAGTCTAAAATCCTTGTCGATGAGCGCTGGAGTAGGTGTCGAGATCATGGGGTCATTGGATGGCTTGCATACTATCTTTGGAGCTCTGAGATAATCCCAGAACCCCTGGGGAATGGAGTCGGAGTTGTGCACATACATTGTGGCAAACTGATGATCATCTTGTGGGATTTTTTGGGGTGTAGTATCCATCCTGGAAAGGGCGAATTTTTCTGCCCCAGATACCCATTCCGACCATGGGCCATAGCCTAAGGATGAAACCTCCAGCATGGGAATTTTACTTTCGGACATTTTTGTGGAGCATTGTATGTCTGTTGCGAGAGTGGATAGAGATTTAATGGCATTATGCCCATCGGCTTTATTCAAATCCGACCATGGTTTGAAGCGTTTTCCCGAGGGGACTGCGGATGTCTGTGTGAACGTAAAGTACCTAGCGTCTGACATAGACGGGAAAGGTTTTATGATTACGTCCAGTACTTGGTTATGTGCGTCTTTTGCCCGGAGGTGACGCAGTTCGTCCATTTCGATCACCCAGTCATTTGGGACTGGTATCAGTTCTGGATGGCTTGTGTCCGCATCTTCAGGTGTTTCCACTGGTATTTGTTTCCAGTGACGGGAGTCCCCAAACAGAAGAGGGAAGGGTTTCTTGGAGATTTCCGGTTCCTGTTCAATAGGGGGGGGGGGACGAATATGGGACAGGAATAGGTTACTGGGAAGGCCAGTGGCTTGAAGACTGGACTGAGTGGAGGATGACGGAGTGGGTGTTAATTCCTGATCATGCTGTTTTGGCTGGGCAGGTATCTGAGCTAGAGGAACTGGGTCGGGTGTGGCTGGTTGTAGCATGGATGGGGACAGGGTCCTACATTGAAGGTCCTGGATAGCCTTATCCATAGAAGCCAATTTCTGATGTAAGTTGTCTGTTAACTCGTTGGTCAATGATCTTAAAGTATCTTTCATCTCTCTCCATAAGTCATTACGAGGGCTCAGTCTTGAGTCTATGTCAGACTGGTGAGGGTCTTCTCCTGAATGGTCTCCCTGATAAGTGTGGGAGTCCTTGTCATTCCAACTTTCGTCAGTGTGGCTGCTGGAAATGATGTCGTAGCACTCTATTCTGTCGTCGGCCATATCATAGGGTTCTTGGGTATCTTCAGGGGGTATTGTATGTTGATCTTCTTCAACTGTTCTGTACCCTACTTGGTCTGGTTCTGCCAGAGTGGAATGGTAAGATAAGTGTCCTGGGGTATGTATTTCCGCTCTTGTACATATCTTGATTGTATGAGGGGGAGCTGGTTCGGTAGGGGTAGGTAAGGGGGTTAGTTCAAATTGTTGATCCATAGAGTCCGCCCACTTGTCTAGGGATAGTGGGGAGGGGTTGACCTCCTCAGAGCCTGGTTCAGTCTGGATGCATGGTGGTTCTTTGGCATGGGGTTTCCTTGTATGTTTGTGTCTTTTACTGGGCGACTGGGGGCTGGTTGACCTCTCTCTCTTCTTGCTAGAATGTGACTTTTTCCTGTCGTGTGATGAGGAAGAGCTACGGGATCTAGCTACGGATATCTCTAAGAATTTTACGTACTCTGGGTTTGCAATTTCTGGGTGTTTCTTTAATGTACCTGAAATATACGATTTTACCGCATGCCACACAGCTTTCAGAATATTCTTACATGTGTCGGGGGCTAGTGTAGAAAGTGGGTTATGGAACTTAGCTATGTAATAATTACACCTGTCACAAACTTTAGGGTTCCACCTAGCTTTTGTCCTATCAATACACCTAGCATGATAGGAGCAGAGATTATGAGCTGTAAGGGATAATGTGGTGCAATCCCTGCTTGAGCATAGGGTTGAGTCCTTGGGAGGGTCCATTTCATGTACTGTGATACTGTCCATGTAGGCTGGTGAGGGTTCCGGGGAGGAGAACCCTCTGAAGGAGAAATCGTCTTCCAGGATGAGGACTTCTGTTTGTTGCACCTTAGCTTTCTTCTATGGTTGCATGTAGGCCCTGATGAGAGGGGAGAAAAGAAAACAAAAGGATTCTTTTAGAGAGGGAAGACAATTTGTGTTTGTTTCCTGAAAAACTAAAATTTTGTACGTAGGCCTACCCCTGTAAATTAATTAAATTAAGTAATTAGTGGGAATAATCTTAGCCGGTGGACCAGAACAAACGTCTAAAGATTTGACTCGTAGACTCACCTGATATTGCAGGTTTGTTAGGTGTGGGCCGGGGCCCACAGGTGGCTTGGCTCGGGCTGTCAAGGGCTTGGAGTCCGGGATAATGTACAGGACCTGTTGTGGTATCTCTTGGTATGGAGGGGGTAGGTCTAATTGATGATCAGAGCTCCTCCTCTGTAATGTCGTGTCTTGCCTGAGCCTGTTGAAATATCAAGGAGTCAATGTTGCATAATGAGGTAAGCATTGTTCTTATTAGGTTTACTTTGTTTGGGCTAGGATTAGGGTCTAGCCTTGCATGATTTGCTTTAATTTAATTGGTTATAGAGATGTGTTTATCATAAGTTCTCGTATTTGACTTAATTCTGAACATTTTGTTAAATATTGTTTAACATGTTTAAGGTTAATTAGCTTACTATAGTATGGTTTAACCAAGAGTACTCAGTAATAATTTCTATTTGAATCCTGTATTTGGGGCCCTTCTCTTAGGGTACCTGGTGTTGATGGGATAGGCTTAGGCCTAGCCTAGTGTTAGAGTACCCGGTTCATAGCTTGATGGTATCCGGCCGGATGTTGTGGGTTATAAAAAGACCTATTCTAGTCTGGGGATATCTGGGTACCAGGGACTGTTGTCATACCCGGTAGTTCCGGTACCGGGTCTTGGTGCTCTGGTTTTATAAATATAAGTCCTAGGGAAAAACCCGGGAGTCTTGGGTTATATTTATATGGTAGTAATGTCTTTCCAGACCATCCGGGTACCCGGGACTTTCGCCATACTCGGTAGTCCCGGTTGCTGGGTCTTGGTGTCAGAGTTTCATCGAAATGAGGACTAGGATAACCGGGGAAATTATGAGTGTATGGTAACATAGTGTTGTCCGCCTGTTTGGGTGGATTTCCCTGCCCGGCAGTCTTGAAAACCCGGGTCTTGGGGACCGGGGTTTGTTGAGATAATGACCCGGGAACCGGGAATTTGTATTGAATGGTATTCTGGTGTCTCCCGCCTGATTGGGCACTCGGGACTGCCACCTCGCTGGCGGTCCCGGTGTCCGGGCCTTGGTACCCGACCCTTTTGTGATGGGTCTAGGTTACCTGGGTAATTGGAATAATATCAAACCGGGGATTTGGTCTTGAATGGTATTCTGGTGTCTCCCGCCTGATCGGGCACTCGGGACTGCCACCCTGCTGGCGGTCCCGGTGGCCGGGTCTTGGTACCGGACCCTTTGTGATGGGTTTAGGTTACCTGGGTAATTGGAATATTATTGGGAGGTTTGACGTACCTCCCAACCTACCAAATAGGAAAACCTACTATTTGGTAGTAGTCTTGGAAAATCCAACGTCAAGGCTATTAACCTAATTGCAATGACGACTTGTCTATTTTGACTGCTATGTCGTCATTCCAACCGCGGTTAAAAAGAAAACGTCTAGAGTCTACTCCTTATCTTGCTCTAGGAGACGTTGTACATTAACCAAAACTACCACCGAAGGTGAAAAAAGCATAGAAGAGAAGAAAAAGGGGTTTACCTTAGTTACCGCTTAAGGCCCATCCCGTGTTCCGTCATGTGCAGATCCCTGTCGAACGTGCGCATGAGCGACCCTCTCTTGTCATCACATCTCACGTCAGCAGAAGAACGCGGATGGGCAGGGGTCCGGCGTGAGGGAGGGTATTATGTACGTTGGATTTTCCAAGACTACTACCAAATAGTAGGTTTTCCTATTTGGTAGGTTGGGAGGTACGTCAAACCTCCCAATTTGTTAGTAGTCTTGGCAAATCCAACGTCAAGGCTGCATAACAAATAGGAGGAGGACATCCAAGCCCAACCTACCAAAAAAAAACAATGCATAAAACAAAATTACGAATGACAAAGACACAATTTAAACAAGAGAGTTTAATAAAAGAGTGAAAAACTGAGGAGTAGCTAAAAAGAACAGTTTTAACACATGCCCGTCATTCATAGTAATGCAAAAACATAGACTTGTCTGAAACCAAAAAGGTACTGTACCCAAAATCCCTTTTCTTCAAAAACCAACAAAAACACTGAACACAAGAACAAAACACAATTTTCAATGTGGCAAAAACACTTATGTACTGGAACAATACATAATCCCAAACTTGCAATCCAGTGTTGCAAACCCATACAGCCCCCCCCCCCCCCCCTTTGTCAAAAAAACAAAGGAAAAGAACGAGGGACAAGGGGGGAAGACCAGGGATCTTCGCCAGAGCACCAGGAAACACGACCCCCGAGAGCAATCACCGGCCGAGGGGGTCGAACACTGGACACGGAGAGGTAGGAGGAGATGAAGGAATTGATAGAAGACCACAAAACCGCTGAGGCGAAGGCAGGGAAGGATCGACGTGGCAGGAACCGGAAGGAGGCAGCAAAGGATCTGACATCGCGCGCAGAACCCCTACAAACAGGGTGACGGGCACGAACGGTCCGACAAACGTGGCGGCCCAGCTGCACCTGCTAGAGCCTCCCACCTGTCCGAGGAGACACCCACACAGCAGTACCCGAAGGCGGCGCCACAGACGCAACAGAGGAGTGCAAGGCTGACACCGGGCACAACACATGGCGAGGATGCCCACGCCGTAAAGCCTGGACGGCGAAAGGCTGGAAAACGGGGGCCTCCCTCCCATGCGTGGTAACAAAAGGTGGGGAGGAGGCGAACGAGACGCCATGCAAGGACGGGGAGAATCGCACGCAGTCCCGGGGCCGTGACAATGCCGCTAGTGCAGACACCCGATCCCCAGTGGCCAGAGCGACAAGGAAGAGTGGACGTCCGAGCAACGGAACCGGCGTAGCGGCCCTTGTATACGTGGGGGAAGCCAGAAGGACCAGAGCCCGCCCCAGATCCCACAGCGGAGGGACCTGGCGCGGAGGCGGTCGATCCCGGAAGGCAGCCGTCAGGAAGGAATCTAGCACCTGTGGCGGAACGACCAGCCCAGCGACGGACCCAAAGAACCCCCCGGACGGCAGACAAGTGGGTACGTATAGCGTCGACTGGAAAGCGACGTGTACGGAAGAGGTGAAACAAGGAGCGTAGGACGAGGGAAGGAGAGCCAACTGGCAGGCGAGTGGCCTGTAGCCACCTAGTAAAAGACCTCCAGCGGGACCCGTAAGTCCCCCAAGGAGAAGACGGCCAGGAACGCTGCAGGAAGTCAGTCAGGGCCCGGCCGGGGACCGGGAGCCACCGTGCCTCATGAACAAGCACGATGCGAAGGCCAAAGAGGTCCGCAGGACCCCAACCTAGCCCAAGTGGAAGCCGGAGACAGGTAGAGGGACCGGACTCGGGCACCACCGCGGCAACCGGGCGGACCAAGTCCGTGCCGGCCACAGAGGCGCGAGGAGCCAGACGCAGCCGTGGTACAGCCGCAGCTTCGCGAGGACTGGGCACATCAACAGCGCGTCTGGTGGCGGAAAGATGGATATCGACCGCCACCTGTACCAGGCGACCATGAAAGCGTCCGGATCCCCCCGGAGCGCGAGGCCGGAGGGAGAGGTCCAGAGGCAACTGGCGCGGCACCCCCGATGCGAACAAGGCGACCTCCGGAACACCTCAGGAAGCCGCGAGGTCGGCGAACACAGTCCGTTTCATCGCCCATTCTACAAGAACGCCCTGCCCTCTCGACAGGGCGGCCGCCCAAAGGGTGGCAGGCCCGGGCAGGGAGGAGGCATGCAAGGAGAAGGGGTGTCGGTCCGCGAGGAAGAACAACTCCACCGAGACCCCCAATAGAGTCAACGACCTGGAGGACCCCCGCATAAGGAAACAGGGGACAGCTTGTCTGAGTGTCCAACCCGAAGGCCACCGACTTACCCCGAAGGGCCAGCGCGTGGTCCCGCAGGAAGAACAAAGGAACCAACAATCCGAGGGCATAGACGGGTAAGAGGAGGTAGACCCACCCATCTGCCGGGAAGTGGACGTCCCAGGTTCGATTGGGAACCTCACCCAACCTCGCTCGACGTATCTGTGGTTACCCAGACCGTCGGCGGGGGGGAGCGGTCCAGGGCACAGCCGCAGAGAGCGAGCCCCGAGCAACCCAGCGACCGAAGCGTCGGCGAACGGTACGCGGGAGCGGCAGGAGCCGATCCATAGGGGCAACGGAAACACCGCGGTGCCCATGAGGGGGAGGCGGCGTAGCCAGAGGCTCCCTAAGGGAAGGGGCAGAGCGGCCCAATGCAGCGAACCCACGAACGAGTCCCAGAGCCACCCCGGGAGGGAGACCGAGTGCAACACGGCGAGGACCGTCCACCGAAGGTGCACCGCGGCCGGCAGACCCCGGGTCACCGTAGCGCCGGACAAAACCCATGCGAGACCGACCCATGGCACGACACGCGACGGGGTCAAGCGTGACTTGGGAACATCGAAGGGGAACCCTAACCGTGCGATGTTGCGAACGACTGTGAGGGCGTCGCCAATGCACAGGCCTAGGGCGTCGGAAACTACCAACCAAACGGCCAAGGAAAACAGGAGCTGGAGCCCGCTCCTGAGGAGAGGACCCAGAGCCTGCCCCACCAGTGCGGAGAAGATCTGCGGCGCGATGTGGAGACCGAAGGGAAGGCCGTCGAACAGGAACACACGATCGGAAGTCCGAACGGCCAAGAATCGCTGGAAGCGAGGATGGAGAGGAACGAGCCAAGACACATCCTGGAGGGCCAGCGACACGACCCACGACAGAGGGCACAGGGCCAGGCGTACCAGGGGTACCGGCAGCATCCGAAACCGTGTGTGCACGATGTGCCCGTTGAGGGCCGACAGATCCACCACCGGTCGCATCGCGTCGCAGGTCGGCGACGGAACCAGAAAGACACGGGAGAGGAAAACCGGGTGACCGGCGGTCAACACCCTCGACGCTACCCAGCTCGGGCATGGAAGTGAACACGTGGGCCACCTCTGAAGAGATGGGCCGTTGTCGGTGACAAGAGCGGAGTGGGGGTCTGGACGTCCACCTCCAGGTGAGACCCCTCCGCGCAACCCGCCGCCCCCAACGTCCCTCGCGGCTACCGAGGGGCGCAAGGGCGAAAACAACCCGAGGGAGCACCCGAGAGGAGGGGAGCGACCCGGTACGCCCAGGCGAGAAGGAGAACAAGGAGGCCGACCCAGAGAACTACACATTGTGTTGACGTGGAGGTACCCCCGGTACGGGCCGTGCGGGCATGAGCGCCACGTTGACCTCCTCTACCCCCGCCCCCCCCCCAACCTCGTCGAAAAGGGCGGGCCACCCCAACCCCAGGCCGGCGCGGGGCTGACCCCTTCGAAGGGCGGCCGGAAGTGGAAGGCCGGCCAGCCCCTACACAGAGGGGATGAAAGGGGCAAGAACAGAAGTGCGAGGCGGAACCGATGCACTGGCCAGCAACGTCCCAGTCCCGCGCCCGTGCAAGGCGGCAGCACTTGCAGCAGCACCCCGAAGAGGACCGGCAGAAGGACGGGACTGAGAAGACCCCGCGCGCGGCACAGCGCGTCGGTGCGTGACGTAAGCAGGGTCCGTAACGACACAGCGCGGCGTCGTGTGGCGGAAGCAGGGGCCGCCGACAGAGAAGCGTAGCATTCCCAAGCATCCTGCGTAAAAAAACCCGACGTATATAGCGCAGAGTACAACAAACCCTGACGAATAACCAAGGGGGCCGGCCGGCAGAACGAAGACCGTACCGTCGTGCGGTGCCGAGTTGCCGCGCACAAAACCGCCTTCAGCTCGGGAACCAAAGACACCGCGAGCCGAAGGTGGACCCGCTGAACGCGGTCCAAACCCTCGCGAAGATCGCCTGGCGCAGACGCCTCGAAAAGCCGCAGGTGGTGAACAGACGTCTGGAGGGAACCTAAAGACAAGACAATAAGTCCGTCACCCTCTGTCGCAAGGGAAAAACCTTGGCGACAGAGGGCTGATCCGGGGGAGAGAAGAACGGGGTAGCAATAGAACAAAGTTCAAGAACGGGCGCGCTCATCCAGGACCAGAACGCGCCGTCCAACCCGCCGACAGACACAAGAGGAGGCAAAATCAGGGACGACTCCGGGGGAGGGACGGAAGGAGAGCCGTCGACGGATCGGTGTGTGAAGTCGAAGGCCTCAGCAAACCAGGCCTCCAATGGGAGAGGGTGACCAAGCATGATGGCTAAGCCAGGCGTACCGGCGTCGCACAAACCTGTCCCATAGGAGGACAGACCCGTCAACACAGCCAGGGACTGAACAGCCGGAAGGATGTCAGGGCGGCTGAAGTCTGACCAGAGCGTAGGCCTGCAGAAGGGAGGGGGACCGTAGCAGGGGTAGGTAGGGTGAGGCGCGGAGGGTGAGTCACCGCCAAGAAGGGCGAGAAGAGGGAGTCTTCCATCGACTCCAAGCGCCCGTCGAAGCGTGACACAACCCAGCCCTGCATAGCCGACAATCGATCCGAGAGAGGCTACCCCCCCCCCCAGATTGGGCGGCCCGCAGGGGCGAGCGTGAGCGGGAGCGAGACCCACGACACGAACCAGCAGCGTCGCGGCCCAAAGAAGGCGAGCGACGACGGTTGTGTCGCCGTTGAGGGACTCGTCCCCGATCACGAACGGCCGAGGGGGAAACAGCACCATTCCCCTCTTCCAGCGACACATCAGCTCCTGAGAAAGGGGACCCCAAAACCTCGCGAAACCCCACCGAGGCAAGAGGAGGGGTACCCCCCTGGCGAGACGGTAAGTGAAGGTCAGGAAGAGAAGAATGAGGAGGAGCAGGACGACGGGAGTGGGAAGGCTGGCCGGGTGAAAGGAGGCCAGGAGCCGCGGGGGGAAACAGAGCAAGGATCCCCGGGGCTGAGATAACAGGGCGGCCCGACACCGAGGCGGAGGAGGGAGGGACCACCACCGTGGGACGAGACCGTGAAGGAAGAATAGGCACTGAAGCAGGTGAAGTAGGAGAAGCAACGACATCCAGGCGGACCCTCCTGGACAGTGTAGGAGGAGGGAGCAGAGGGCCAGTTACAGCATGAACAACCGCGCGCGGAGAGGACAACGTAAGAGGAAGTCGTCTGGGCTGGGGAAGCGGGCGGAAGGGAGTAGAGCCCCTATCCGTAGAGGCCAGGGGAGGGCGCACAGGGGCAGAGCCGCTAACCCCGGCCTCAGGGCGAGAACCATGACGAGGGCGATGGGCGTCGTCAAGGCGATCAGGAGGACGACGAGGCGAGCGAGAGCGTGGACGGAGCCGGGGAACCCCCCGACGATGGGACGACCGGCTGCGGGACCCAGGGGAGAGGGCCCGAGCAGGGAGAGGGCCAGGTGAACGGCCTTCAGTCGGGTCAGGGATACCCAGGGCGACGCGGATCCGGGCGGCAACAAAGGCCGGGGAACGGTGGCCCACAGTCCTAATGTGGCGGGAGACCATCGTCCACACCGACGGAAGGGAAGCAGAGGCCACAGCCGCCGCCGAGGAACCAGGGCCATGGAGCAGCACAACCACCAGGGCCAGACACGTGCCACACAGAGCAGGGAGGTAGGCCGTAGAGGACACACAGAGCGAGTGGCGCAAGCAGGACTTGTGCCGCTCCAAGCACGGGGAGCGACAACCAAGGCGAAAGCAAGGCAGCCTACCTGCACTAGAAGAACACACACCATAATCAGCACGTCGAAGGAGTAAGTGGAGAGAATGTCCAAGAAGAACCAGGGAAGGAGCATGGGGAAACAGGAACACACATGCAAACAGGTATCCGTACTCACCCTAAACTGGGAGCACAGAGGTAGGTGAGGAGGGCGGCCGAGGCGGAAGAGCACTAGCAGAACCTGCAAAGATGGAGAAAGTGTTAACCACCACTCAACATCTTACATGCAGGGCCTATAACACCAGTAAAGTGCATACACCAATATAGTATCAGGCAACAAGATGACATAAAAAAAGTCAATAGTGAAAGCCAACTATTACCGCAAATTTGCGGGCCAATGGAGGCATAACCGTACCGACACCACCCTCCCGCAATTTTGCGGGACCCCCCAACGATCTCCGCAAATTTGCGGGGAGCCGAAATGTCCCAGAGGACCGAATCAAGCCCCCGCAAATTTGCGGGACCGGCCGAGATGGTCCGGCGCCGAAAAGCGAGAGGAGCGTCTAGGGAATACCAAAAGAGGCCCAGAAAAAAGCGTCATCTCCTTATGAACTCCAAGCGACGATGGCCATCAAGCTGAGCAGTGTCTTCCTTGATAATATCCTGACTCAACCGGTCAAGGGAGAGGCAAGGAAGACACACCAGGGGAGAGGAGGCACATCCCCCAGGAACCACCCAACCCACAGAGATAGAGCAAAGCCCATGAGGAGAAGTGGCAGGAAGGGTGGTTTGGCACAAACAGGGGCCCCCGTAGGGTACCCCAGGATTGGGCAAAAGGGTATGAAAGGATGGAGGTGAAAACAGTAAGGGAACACAAAAACCAGTAAATGAAACTGGCGAGAAAAAGGGTGGCCTAGCCGGCTAGTGAGGAGAGAATGTGTCGGGGGCGAAAAACCCTGTGGTGTGAGGGAGGGGCCCCCGTGGGGTACCCCTGGATATCACGAACCACCAAGCGCCCAGGCCCTTGAGACACAGTGAAGGCTCGAAAGGGGGGACTCGGGAATAACGCTAATAATGCGGCCGACACAAACCCGACAAACAGCACCGCCACCACGAAATCTCAGATTGTGAACCAACTGTACACCTAGGCTATGAAAATATGAAAACTCATAGGGGCATAGCAATTCCTGAATGAGAAACAAGCTAGGCTAAAATAAGCTAAAAGCTAAACTATGCCCAGACTAACAGGAAAAAAGAATATGAAAAGAGAAAGGAATGAAAAACACACACGAGGAACGTTAGGCGCCCCCGTACCTTCGGTAGCTATTTCCACACGCGTCTCCATTAAACACACTGAGGAGCCCATTTACGTGTGCCCTAGATCATGTAACATCTGTCTAACAAAAAAGAAGGCCAGATAAGCCGAAACGAACCTAAACAGGGTGAATTAAAAGAGCACAACAAAAGCGACTGCATTCAATGGAGCGCGTGAAAAAATGATGACAAGAGAGGGTCGCTCATGCGCACGTTCGACAGGGATCTGCACATGACGGAACACGGGATGGGCCTTAAGCGGTAACTAAGGTAAACCCCTTTTTCTTCTCTTCTATGCTTTTTTCACCTTCGGTGGTAGTTTTGGTTAATGTACAACGTCTCCTAGAGCAAGATAAGGAGTAGACTCTAGAAGTTTTCTTTTTAACCGCGGTTGGAATGACGACATAGCAGTCAAAATAGACAAGTCGTCATTGCAATTAGGTTAATAGCCTTGACGTTGGATTTGCCAAGACTACTAACAAATCAGCATGTCTTACATCATTTTTCCATTGTAGTGGGACAAGGGCAACTATGATATTATTATGGGTGCTCATTGGGAAAATAAATTTATATATACGAATGTTTAGATGAGCAGAACCCGCGGGTTAATACAAATCCGATCCCTTAATGTATGGTATATAGGAAACACTCATGTGACAAAACTTGAAGGTAATAAATATGAAGGGTGAATCGTGACCGACTAGAGTGGAAACTAAACGAATTAAATTAAAAGAGACTTGAATGTAAATAATGAAAGCACTTTTGTCCCCAATAAACAAATTCGGTGGCGTGACGAGTAAACCCTGGCCAGGGCACAACCAGCGGTTACTGTCTAAACGAATTAAATTAAAAGATGCTTGAATGTAAATAATGAAAGCACTTTTTGTCCCCAATAAACAATTTCGGTGGCGTGACGAGTAAACCCTGGCCAGGGCACAACCAGAGGTTACTGTCAGCCGATATAGTTAAAAAGGATAGGGCACTTTATAAAACACTGATACTTAAGGGAAAAACTGACAAATTACACTTCAAAAACAAATTTACAGAACACTAAGACACTGTAGCTATAGAGCCGAGGTTCGTGTGATACGAACAAACGAGATAAAACCTAATAGTTAGCGGCTCTGTGGAAAGTGGCTTCTTGAATGGCACGTTCGTAGGCCAGCCAGACGAAAGATCTTACTTCACAGGCTTACAAGTGAAAATTAGTCCATATACATACTTTCTTAGACGCATATACTATTACAACTGCATAAAAACTCACTATGGACAAAGATTTCGCGTCGAAGAGGGGCTATATAAACACTGTGGTGGAGATAAGAAAACTTTGTCTGCCTCCTATGGCCTACGGACGAGAGAGGCCAGTTCAAGGCCAACTGGGATTTCAAGGCATGCTCATGGGAACAGAGGAAGATCTGAATGCGCAAGTCTGTACTATTCCTTTTTCTTTTATTTTTCACTTTTCAGTGGCTCCGTCTCAATGACGTACCTTAGGAATGATTAAGGGGTACCCCCTAAGAAGATATTGGTTCTCGACCGTAGTGATCAGGATTAACCCGGGCTCAGAGGAGCCCGGAACGAGGCCATATTACCATAGGCTCTTACGTCATTGACGTAAGGAGCCACCAATAAATTGGGAGGTTTGACGTACCTCCCAACCTACCAAATAGGAAAACCTACTATTTGGTAGTAGTCTTGGAAAATCCAACGTCAAGGCTATTAACCTAATTGCAATGACGACTTGTCTATTTTGACTGCTATGTCGTCATTCCAACCGCGGTTAAAAAGAAAACGTCTAGAGTCTACTCCTTATCTTGCTCTAGGAGACGTTGTACATTAACCAAAACTACCACCGAAGGTGAAAAAAGCATAGAAGAGAAGAAAAAGGGGTTTACCTTAGTTACCGCTTAAGGCCCATCCTGTGTTCCGTCATGTGCAGATCCCTGTCGAACGTGCGCATGAGCGACCCTCTCTTGTCATCACATCTCACGTCAGCAGAAGAACGCGGATGGGCAGGGGTCCGGCGTGAGGGAGGGTATTATGTACGTTGGATTTTCCAAGACTACTACCAAATAGTAGGTTTTCCTATTTGGTAGGTTGGGAGGTACGTCAAACCTCCCAATTTGTTAGTAGTCTTGGCAAATCCAACGTCAAGGCTGCATAACAAATAGGAGGAGGACATCCAAGCCCAACCTACCAAAAAAACCAATGCATAAAACAAAATTACGAATGACAAAGACACAATGTAAACAAGAGAGTTTAATAAAAGAGTGAAAAACTGAGGAGTAGCTAAAAAGAACAGTTTTAACACATGCCCGTCATTCATAGTAATGCAAAAACATAGACTTGTCTGAAACCAAAAAGGTACTGTACCCAAAATCCCTTTTCTTCAAAAACCAACAAAAACACTGAACACAAGAACAAAACACAATTTTCAATGTGGCAAAAACACTTATGTACTGGAACAATACATAATCCCAAACTTGCAATCCAGTGTTGCAAACCCATCCCCCCCCCCCCCCCTTTGTCAAAAAAAACAAAGGAAAAGAACGAGGGACAAGGGGGGAAGACCAGGGATCTTCGCCAGAGCACCAGGAAACACGACCCCCGAGAGCAATCACCGGCCGAGGGGGTCGAACACTGGACACGGAGAGGTAGGAGGAGATGAAGGAATTGATAGAAGACCACAAAACCGCGGAGGCGAAGGCAGGGAAGGATCGACGTGGCAGGAACCAGAAGGAGGCAGCAAAGGATCTGACATCGCGCGCAGAATCCCTACAAACAGGGTGACGGGCACGAACGGTCCGACAAACGTGGCGGCCCAGCTGCACCTGCTAGAGCCTCCCACCTGTCCGAGGAGACACCCACACAGCAGTACCCGAAGGCGGCGCCACAGACGCAACAGAGGAGTGCAAGGCTGACACCGGGCACAACACATGGCGAGGATGCCCACGCCGTAAAGCCTGGACGGCGAAAGGCTGGAAAACGGGGGCCTCCCTCCCATGCGTGGTAACAAAAGGTGGGTAGGAGGCGAACGAGACGCCATGCAAGGACGGGGAGAATCGCACGCAGTCCCGGGGCCGTGACAATGCCGCTAGTGCAGACACCCGATCCCCAGTGGCCAGAGCGACAAGGAAGAGTGGACGCCCGAGCAACGGAACCGGCGTAGCGGCCCTTGTATACGTAGGGGAAGCCAGAAGGACCAGAGCCCGCCCCAGATCCCACAGCGGAGGGACCTGGCGCGGAGGCGGTCGATCCCGGAAGGCAGCCGTCAGGAAGGAATCCAGCACCTGTGGCGGAACGACCAGCCCAGCGACGGACCCAAAGAACCCCCCAGACGGCAGACAATTGGGTACGTATAGCGTCGACTGGAAAGCGACGTGTACGGAAGAGGTGAAACAAGGAGCGTAGGACGAGGGAAGGAGAGCCAACTGGCAGGCGAGTGGCCTGTAGCCACCTAGTAAAAGACCTCCAGCGGGACCCGTAAGTCCCCCAAGGAGAAGACGGCCAGGAACGCTGCAGGAAGTCAGTCAGGGCCCGGCCGGGGACCGGGAGCCACCGTGCCTCATGAACAAGCACGATGCGAAGGCCAAAGAGGTCCGCAGGACCCCAACCTAGCCCAAGTGGAAGCCGGAGACAGGTAGAGGGACCGGACTCGGGCACCACCGCGGCAACCGGGCGGACCAAGTCCGTGCCGGCCACAGAGGCGCGAGGAGCCAGACGCAGCTGTGGTACAGCCGCAGCTTCGCGAAGACTGGGCACATCAACAGCGCGTCTGGTGGCGGAAAGATGGATATCGACCGCCACCTGTACCAGGCGACCATGAAAGCGTCCGGACCCCCCCCGGAGCGCGAGGCCGGAGGGAGAGGTCCAGAGGCAACTGGCGCGACACCCCCGATGCGAACAAGGCGACCTCCGGAACACCTCAGGAAGCCGCGAGGTCGGCGAACACAGTCCGTTTCATCGCCCATTCTACAAGAACGCCCTGCCCTCTCGACAGGGCGGCCGCCCAAAGGGTGGCAGGCCCGGGCAGGGAGGAGGCATGCAAGGAGAAGGGGTGTCGGTCCGCGAGGAAGAACAACTCCACCGAGACCCCCAATAGAGTCAACGACCTGGAGGACCCCCGCATAAGGAAACAGGGGACAGCTTGTCTGAGTGTCCAACCCGAAGGCCACCGACTTACCCCGAAGGGCCAGCGCGTGGTCCCGCAGGAAGAACAAAGTAACCAACAATCCGAGGGCATAGACAGGTAAGAGGAGGGAGACCCACCCATCTGCCGGGAAGTGGACGTCCCAGGTTCGATTGGGAACCTCACCCAACCTCGCTCGACGTATCTGTGGTTACCCAGACCGTCGGCGGGGGGGGGCGGTCCAGGGCACAGCCGCAGAGAGCGAGCCCCGAGCAACCCAGCGACCGAAGCGTCGGCGAACGGTACGCGGGAGCGGCAGGAGCCGATCCATAGGGGCAACGGAAACACCGCGGTGCCCATGAGGAGGAGGCGGCGTAGCCAGAGGCTCCCTAAGGGAAGGGGCAGAGCGGCCCAATGCAGCGAACCCACGAACGAGTCCCAGAGCCACCCCGGGAGGGAGACCGAGTGCAACACGGCGAGGACCGTCCACCGAAGGTGCACCGCGGCCGGCAGACCCCGGGTCACCGTAGCGCCGGACAAAACCCATGCGAGACCGACCCATGGCACGACACGCGACGGGGTCAAGCGTGACCTGGGAACATCGAAGGGGAACCCTAACCGTGCGATGTTGCGAACGACTGTGAGGGCGTCGCCAATGCACAGGCCTAGGGCGTCGGAAACTACCAACCAAACGGCCAAGGAAAACAGGAGCTGGAGCCCGCTCCTGAGGAGAGGACCCAGAGCCTGCCCCACCAGTGCGGAGAAGATCTGCGGCGCGATGTGGAGACCGAAGGGAAGGCCGTCGAACAGGAACACACGATCGGAAGTCCGAACGGCCAAGAATCGCTGGAAGCGAGGATGGAGAGGAACGAGCCAAGACACATCCTGGAGGGCCAGCGACACTACCCACGACAGAGGGCACAGGGCCAGGCGTACCAGGGGTACCGGCAGCATCCGAAACCGTGTGTGCACGATGTGCCCGTTGAGGGCCAACAGATCCACCACCGGTCGCATCGCGTCGCAGGTCGGCGACGGAACCAGAAAGACACGGGAGAGGAAAACCGGGTGACCGGCGGTCAACTCCCTCGACGCTACCCAGCTCGGGCATGGAAGTGAACACGTGGGCCACCTCTGAAGAGATGGGCCGTTGTCGGTGACAAGAGCGGAGTGGGGGTCTGGACGTCCACCTCCAGGTGAGACCCCTCCGCGCAACCCGCCGCCCCCAACGTCCCTCGCGGCTACCGAGGGGCGCAAGGGCGAAAACAACCCGAGGGAGCACCCGAGAGGAGGGGAGCGACCCGGTACGCCCAGGCGAGAAGGAGAACAAGGAGGCCGACCCAGAGAACTACACATTGTGTTGACGTGGAGGTACCCCCGGTACGGGCCGTGCGGGCATGAGCGCCACGTTGACCTCCTCTACCCCCGCCCCCCCCAACCTCGTCGAAAAGGGCGGGCCACCCCAACCCCAGGCCGGCGCGGGGCTGACCCCTTCGAAGGGCGGCCGGAAGTGGAAGGCCGGCCAGCCCCGACACAGAGGGGATGAAAGGGGCAAGAACAGAAGTGCGAGGCGGAACCGATGCACTGGCCAGCAACGTCCCAGTCCTGCGCCCGTGCAAGGCGGCAGCACTTGCAGCAGCACCCCGAAGAGGACCGGCAGAAGGACGGGACTGAGAAGACCCCACGCGCGGCACAGCGCGTCGGTGCGTGACGTAAGCAGGGTCCGTAACGACACAGCGCGGCGTCGGGTGGCGGAAGCAGGGGCCGCCGACAGAGAAGCGTAGCATTCCCAAGCATCCTGCGTAAAAAACCCCGACGTATATAGCGCAGAGTACAACAAACCCTGACGAATAACCAAGGGGGCCGGCCGGCAGAACGAAGACCGTACCGTCGTGCGGTGCCGAGTTGCCGCGCACAAAACCGCCTTCAGCTCGGGAACCAAAGACACCGCGAGCCGAAGGTGGACCCGCTGAACGCGGTCCAAACCCTCGCGAAGATCGCCTGGCGCAGACGCCTCGAAAAGCCGCAGGTGGTGAACAGACGTCTGGAGGGAACCTAAAGACAAGACAATAAGTCCGTCACCCTCTGTCGCAAGGGAAAAACCTTGGCGACAGAGGGCTGATCCGGGTGAGAGAAGAACGGGGTAGCAATAGAACAAAGTTCAAGAATGGGCGCGCTCATCCAGGACCAGAACGCGCCGTCCAACCCGCCGACAGACACAAGAGGAGGCAAAATCAGGGACGACTCCGGGGGAGGGACGGAAGGAGAGCCGTCGACGGATCGGTGTGTGAAGTCGAAGGCCTCAGCAAACCAGGCCACCAATGGGAGAGGGTGACCGAGCATGATGGCTAAGCCAGGCGTTCCGGCGTCGCACAAACCTGTCCCATACGAGGACAGACCCGTCAACACAGCCAGGGACTGAACAGCCGGAAGGATGTCAGGGCGGCTGAAGTCTGACCAGAGCGTAGGCCTGCAGAAGGGAGGGGGACCGTAGCAGGGGTAGGTAGGGTGAGGCGCGGAGGGTGAGTCACTGCCAAGAAGGGCGAGAAGAGGGAGTCTTCCATCGACTCCAAGCGCCCGTCGAAGCGTGACACAACCCAGCCCTGCATAGCCGACAATCGATCCGAGAGGCTACCCCCCCCCCCCCCCCCCCCCCCAGATTGGGCGGCCCGCAGGGGCGAGCGTGAGCGGGAGCGAGACCCACGACACGAACCAGCAGCGTCGCGGCCCAAGGAAGGCGAGCGACGACGGTTGTGTCGCCGTTGAGGGACTCGTCCCCGATCACGAACGGCCGAGGGGGAAACAGCACCATTCCCCTCTTCCAGCGACACATCAGCTCCTGAGAAAGGGGACCCCAAAACCTCGCGAAACCCCACCGAGGCAAGAGGAGGGGTACCCCCCTGGCGAGACGGTAAGTGAAGGTCAGGAAGAGAAGAATGAGGAGGAGCAGGACGACGGGAGTGGGAAGGCTGGCCGGGTGAAAGGAGGTCAGGAGCCGCGGGGGGAAACAGAGCAAGGATCCCCGGGGCTGAGATAACAGGGCGGCCCGACACCGAGGCGGAGGAGGGAGGGACCACCACTGTGGGACGAGACCGTGAAGGAAGAATAGGCACTGAAGCAGGTGAAGTAGGAGAAGCAACGACATCCAGGCGGACCCTCCTGGACAAAGGAGTACAAAGGAGTACAAAGGAAATCAAGCAACAACAGATCTAGTGACCCTTCTAGGTTGCTTGTCCTCCAAAACACTGAGGATCAAGTGTCCAAACAGTGGTTTAGAGTGGGTAAGGGAACATTGGAAAGGGAATTACTGCCCTGGAACTAATGTCCGTGGCAGGATTAGGAAGTTAGTAGGGGACAGATGGGTTAGTAACTGAGGGGGGGATAAAATAAAGTTATTCATTTACAAACGCAGTCAGTCGCGGGTTTGATGCGAGATATTTGTCTAGGCGGAGTTTAAATGAATCAACGGTGATGCAGTCTATAACGTTTCGGGGAAGCCCATTCCACAAGTTGACAACTCGATTGAAGAAGAAATTCTTAGATTCGTGTGAGTTGAAAGATTTACCAATAATTTTGCAACCGTTTCCCCGCGTGTAATTAGATTGGTCGATAGTGAAGTACTTACTACAGTTCATATTGTCGATGCCTTTGATGATTTTGAACACTTGAATTAAGTCACCTCTTAATCTGCGCTGGGTTAAAGGAAATAGATTTAATTCTCTAAGACGCTCTTCGTATGGTTTGTTCTTTAGGCTAGGTATCATTTTGGTAACTCTACGTTGAACTCGTTCTAGCTTGTTTATATCTTTTTGGTAATAAGGGCACCAGGATTGAACGCAGTATTCCAGAAGAGGGCGGACTAATGAATTGTAAAGGGTTAGGATAACTTCTTTGGATTTATGCTCAAATGACCTGCCTATAAAGCCAATTATTTTGTTTGCCTTCTTAACAACTTCTGAACATTGTTGACTCGGTTTTAGGTTACTCGATATTGTTACTCCCAGATCGGTTTCTCTGTTTACATTCTTAAGCTGAGTGCCATTCATCGAATAGTTTGCTTTCTCATTTAGGTATCCGATATGTAGTACTTTACATTTATCCGCATTGAAACTCATTTGCCAAATTTGGGCCCAACATGACAATTTATCTAGATTGTGTTGCATATCGTCAACTTGTTCTTTTGAGAGTACGCTATTTGCAATTTTTGTATCGTCAGCAAATTTTAAGATTGTACAGGTGAGACCCTCATCTATGTCGTTGATGTAAATTAGAAAGAGAATTGGTCCTAGTACCGATCCCTGGGGTACCCCGCTACTTACATTGGTCCATTTTGATGCCTTACCGTTTATGACTACTCTTTGCTTTCTGTCGCTGAGCCAATTTTCTATCCATTTCAACACACCGTCTTGTATTCCATGCGCTTTTAGTTTTAGCAGTAAACGTTTGTGGGGAACTTTGTCAAAGGCCTTTGAAAATCAAGGTATATAATATCTACAGCTTTACTCTCATCGTAGAGGTTGAGGATATCGTGGAAGAAGTCTAAGAGGTTTGTTAAACAGGAACGTTTTTTACGAAAGCCGTGTTGAGTATCTTTAAGTATGTTATTTTCCTCTAAGTGATTTACGAGTCTGTCTCGTATGACCGTTTCTAGCATTTTACATACAACTGAGGTTAAGCTAATTGGACGATAGTTACTGGGTAGGGATTTGCTGCCTTTTTTGAATATCGGTGTTACGTTGGCTAGCTTCCACTGATCGGGCATAGTTCCAGACTGCAAGGATTTATTGAATAGTAATGTCAGTGGTTTAGAGAGCTCATCCTTAGCTTCCTTTAGAACTCTAGGCGAGATTGTATCAGGTCCAGGCGTTTTATTTACCTTGAGTTTATCTAAACAATTCAATACTTCTCTCTCTGTAACGGTGATATTGCTTAGAACATCTGAATTATCAATCTGAATCGGCGATGGTGTAGGGATATCACTGAGGTCTTCTGTTGTAAAAACTGATGCAAAGAAGGTATTGAGGGCATTACTCATTTGTTCTTCGTCTTTGGTGTATTCTCCATTTTCATCGACTAACGGTCCAACAGTTGAAGTAACAACTTTTTTCTTTCTGATATAACTATAGAATTCTTTCGGGTTTGTTTTACTTTGATTCGCAATATGTAACTCTAAGGTCTTTTTACTTTGCTTAATTAACTTTTTGGCTTTGCGTCGTAGCTCTACAAATTTCACCCGTTCTTCGTCATTTTGTGAGGATTTTAATCTATCATTAGCAAATTTTTTAGCAAGCAGGCAGTTTGAAATATCTTTATTCCACCATTTGGGCTTATTATTATGGCCTGGACGCCGAGTTTTTGATGGTATGCTGTCTTGCACTGCTTTTAGGTAAGTGGCTTCGAATAACTTCCAAGATGTATTTATGTCGTTATTGTGAATTAAAAAGCTCCAGTCAGTTTCTTTAAACATAGCTCTAAGTTTATGGAAGTTTGCTTTCTTGAAATTAGGGACTTTTTCGATGCTACTATTTGGTTCGTTACTAGTAAACTTTAAAGTGAAAGTTATCGTACGATGGTCGCTGTTACTGAATTCATCACCAACATTCAAATTCTCTATTAATTCTTCTTTTGTTGCAAGTACAATGTCAAGAACGTTATTACCACGGGTCGGCGTTCCAACAAATTGATAAAGCGAACTCTCTTGCAAGTTCGTATACAAGTCATGTCCGGAGTGTGAAGTAAGAGTATCGCCCCACTTGGTCACAGGTAAATTAAAGTCACCAAAAATTACGGTATCTTGTGAGTTACTTACATCTGCAATTTGTTCGTAAATTTCTCGGTCAGTTTGCACTGATTGAGCTGGAGGTCTGTATATTAATGCAAGTATTATTTTGGTACCTTTATTATTCTTTATTAGCACAAAAGATGCGTCGACGTTCACAATTTGAGGTTTTGACAAGAGGGTAGGGTTAAGACTTTCGTTGATATAAAGTAAAACGCCACCTCCATTTCGATTTATTCGGCTTTTCTCAAACATTACATAACCGGGAAGTGAATACTCTGCTAAAAAGTCTCTATCTTCTGTATTGAGCCAAGATTCTGTTATGCCAATCACATCATAATTTTCTGTAAACACTAGCTCCTCTAAATCTGAAAATTTATTGCGTATGCTACGAGCGTTTGCATAGAAAACCTTTAAATTTGTTATTTTAGAACTCACGGAACGCTCTTTAATAATATTTTTGGTTCTTGTCGGATCTACATTTATGTTCATGGCTGTCCTCGGTCCTCGCTGTCTTCGGTCCTTATCGCTGGTGGTCCTCGGTTGCCTCTGTTTTTTTTCTTGGCGTTGGATGATTTATGTCACTGCTGCTTCTTCTCGGATGGCGTTTTTTGATCCATGGCTGCGGACTGCTTCGTGTAGGAGACGACCCATGCGTGCTGAACCCACAGGGTTTAGATGAGTGCCATCCTTGCGGAACAGAGTAGGCTGGTTGTAGAAGTTGTCCCAGAGGTTGATGAATTCAACTTCTTCCCTCAGACACAAATGTTTTAGTCGGCTATTTGTGCTGAAAGCCTTGTCGTAGAATTTGTCAGGTGCGTCGATCTTGGGGAGAATGCCTGAGATGATGATATTCCTTGACTTGTTTTTGTAGTGCTGGATCATCTTGCGATATTTCTCCATCAACTCTTCGGATCTGGTGCGCATGACGTCATTTGAACCAGCAGTGTAGGAGGAGGGAGCAGAGGGCCAGCTACAGCATGAACAACCGCGCGCGGAGAGGACAACGTAAGAGGAAGTCGTCTGGGCTGGGGAAGCGGGCGGAAGGGAGTAGAGCCCCTATCCGTAGAGGCCAGGGGAGGGCGCACAGGGGCAGAGCCGCTAACCCCGGCCTCAGGGCGAGAACCATGACGAGGGCGATGGGCGTCGTCAAGGCGATCAGGAGGACGACGAGGCGAGCGAGAGCGTGGACGGAGCCGGGGAACCCCCCGACGATGGGACGACCGGCTGCGGGACCCAGGGGAGAGGGCCCGAGCAGGGAGAGGGCCCGAGCAGGGAGAGGGCCAGGTGAACAGCCTTCAGTCGGGTCAGGGATACCCAGGGCGACGCGGATCCGGTCGGCAACAAAGGCCGGGGAACGGTGGCCCACAGTCCTAATGTGGCGGGAGACCATCGTCCACACCGACGGAAGGGAAGCAGAGGCCACAGCCGCCGCCGAGGAACCAGGTCCATGGAGCAGCACAACCACCAGGGCCAGACACGTGCCACACAGAGCAGGGAGGTAGGCCGTAGAGGACACACAGAGCGAGTGGCGCAAGCAGGACTTGTGCCTCTCCAAGCACGGGGAGCGACAACCAAGGCGAAAGCAAGGCAGCCTACCTGCACTAGAAGAACACACACACCAAAATCAGCACGTCGAAGGAGTAAGTGGAGAGAATGTCCAAGAAGAACCAGGGAAGGAGCATGGGGAAACAGGAACACACATGCAAACAGGTATCTGTACTCACCCTAAACTGGGAGCACAGAGGTAGGTGAGGAGGGCGGCCGAGGCGGAAGAGCACTAGCAGAACCTGCAAAGATGGAGAAAGTGTTAACCACCACTCAACATCTTACATGCAGGGCCTATAACACCAGTAAAGTGCATACACCAATATAGTATCAGGCAACAAGATGACATAAAAAAAGTCAATAGTGAAAGCCAACTATTACCGCAAATTTGCGGGCCAATGGAAGCATAACCGTACCGACACCACCCTCCCGCAATTTTGCGGGACCCCCCAACGATCTCCGCAAATTTGCGGGGAGCCGAAATGTCCCAGAGGGCCGAATCAAGCCCCCGCAAATTTGCGGGACCGGCCGAGATGGTCCGGCGCCGAAAAAGCGAGAGGAGCGTCTAGGGAATACCAAAAGAGGCCCAGAAAAAAGCGTCATCTCCTTATGAACTCCAAGCGACGATGGCCATCAAGCTGAGCAGTGTCTTCCTTGATAATATCCTGACTCAACCGGTCAAGGGAGAGGCAAGGAAGACACACCAGGGGAGAGGAGGCACATCCCCCAGGAACCACCCACCCCACAGAGATAGAGCAAAGCCCATGAGGAGAAGTGGCAGGAAGGGTGGTTTGGCACAAACAGGGGCCCCCGTAGGGTACCCCAGGATTGGGCAAAAGGGTATGAAAGGATGGAGGTGAAAACAGTAAGGGAACACAAAAACCAGTAAATGAAACTGGCGAGAAAAAGGGTGGCCTAGCCGTGAGGAGAGAATGTGTCAGGGGCGAAAAACCCTGTGGTGTGAGGGAGGGGCCCCCGTGGGGTACCCCTGGATATCACGAATCACCAAGCGCCCAGGCCCTTGAGACACAGTGAAGGCTCGAAAGGGGGGACTCGGGAATAACGCTAATAATGCGGCCGACACAAACCCGACAAACAGCACCGCCACCACGAAATCTCAGATTGTGAACCAACTGTACACCTAGGCTATGAAAATATGAAAACTCATAGGGGCATAGCAATTCCTGAATGAGAAACAAGCTAGGCTAAAATAAGCTAAAAGCTAAACTATGCCCAGACTAACAGGAAAAAAGAATATGAAAAGAGAAAGGAATGAAAAACACACACGAGGAACGCCAGGCGCCCCCGTACCTTCGGTAGCTATTTCCACACGCGTCTCCATTAAACACACTGAGGAGCCCATTTACGTGTGCCCTAGATCACGTAACATCTGTCTAACAAAAAAGAAGGCCAGATAAGCCGAAACGAACCTAAACAGGGTGAATTAAAGGAGCACAACAAAAGCGACTGCATTCAATGGAGCGCGTGCAAAAATGATGACAAGAGAGGGTCGCTCATGCGCACGTTCGACAGGGATCTGCACATGACAGAACACAGGATGGGCCTTAAGCGGTAACTAAGGTAAACCCCTTTTTCTTCTCTTCTATGCTTTTTTCACCTTCGGTGGTAGTTTTGGTTAATGTACAACGTCTCCTAGAGCAAGATAAGGAGTAGACTCTAGACGTTTTCTTTTTAACCGCGGTTGGAATGACGACATAGCAGTCAAAATAGACAAGTCGTCATTGCAATTAGGTTAATAGCCTTGACGTTGGATTTGCCAAGACTACTAACAAATAGTAGGTTTTCCTATTTGGTAGGTTGGGAGGTACAGTACGTCAAACCTCCCAATTTGTTAGTAGTCTTGGCAAATCCAACGTCAAGGCTGCATAACAAATAGGAGGAGGACATCCAAGCCCAACAAACCAAAAACAACAATGCAGAAAACAAAATTATGAATGACAAAGACACAATTTAAACAAGAGAGTTTAATAAAAGAGTGAAAAACTGAGGAGTAGCTAAAAAGAACAGTTTTAACACATGCCCGTCATTCATAGTACTGTAATGCAAAAACATAGACTTGTCTTAAACCAAAAAGGTACTGTATCCAAAATCCCTTTTCTTCCAAAACCAACAAAAACATTGAACACAATAACAAAACACAATTTTCAATGTGGCAAAAACACTTATGTACTGTAACAATACATAATCCCAAACTTGCAATCAAGTGTTGCAAACCCGTACCCTCCCCCCTTTGTCAAATAAAACAAAGGAAAAGAACGAGGGACAAGGGGGGAAGACCAGGGATCTTCGCCAGAGCACTAGGAAACACAACCCCCGAGAGCCATCACCGGCCGAGGGGGTTGAACACCGGACATGGAGAGGTAGGAGGAGATGAAGGAATTGATAGAAGACCACAAAACCGCTGAGGCGATGTCAGGTAAGGATCGCCTTTGCAGGAACCGGAAGGAGGCAGCAACGGATCGCACATCGTGCGTAGAACCCCTACAAACAGGGTTACTGGCACGAATGGTCCGACAAACGTGGCGTCTCATCTGCACCTGCGAGAGCCTCCCACCTGTCCGAGGAGACACCCACACAGCAGTACCCGAAGGCGGCGCCACAGACTCAACAGAGGAGTGCAAGGCTGACACCGGGCACAAAACATGGCGAGTATGCCCACGCTGGAAAGCCTGGACGGTGAAAGGCTGGAAAACGTGGGTCTCCCTCTCATGCGTGGCAACAAAATGAGGGGAGGAGGCGAACGTGACGCCATGCAAGGACGGGGAGAATCGCACACAGTCTCGGGGCCGTGACAACGCCGCTAGGGCAGACATCCGATCCCCAGTGGTCAGAGCGACAAGGAAGAGTGTACGCCCGAGCAACAGAACCGGTGTAGCGGCCCAGGTATACGTGGGTGAAGCCATAAGGTCCAGAGCCCGCCCCAGATCCCACTGTGGAGGGACCTGGCGCGGAGGCAGGCGTTCCCGGAAGGCAGCCGTCATGAAGGAATCCAGCTCCTGCGGCGGAACGACCAGCCCAGCGACGGACTCAAAGACCCCCCGGACGGCAGACAAGTGGTTACGTATAGCGTCGACGTGAAAGTGACGTGTACGGAAGAGGTGAAACAAGGAGTGGAGGACGAGGGAAGGAGAGCCAACTGTCTGGTGAGTGTCCTGGACCCACCTAGGAAAAGACCTCCAGCGGGACCCGTAAGTCCCCCAAGGAGAAGGCGGCCAGGAACGCTTCAGGAAGGCAGTCAGGTCCCGGCCATGGACTGGGAGCCACCGTGCCTCATGAACATTCACGATGCGAAGGCCAACGAGGTCCACAGGTTCCCAACCTAGCTCAAGTGGAAGTCGGAGACAGATAGAGGGACCGGACTCGGGCACCACTGCGTCAACCGGGCGTATCAAGCCCGTGCCGGCCACAGAGGCGCGAGTAGCCAGACGCCGGATATGACTTGTATACGAACTTGCAAGAGAGTTCGCTTTATCAATTTGTTCGAACACCGACCCGAGGTAATAACGTTCTTGACATTGTACTTGCAACAAAAGAAGAATTAATTGGGAGGTTTGACGTACCTCCCAACCTACCAAATAGGAAAACCTACTATTTGGTAGTAGTCTAGGAAAATCCAACGTCAAGGCTATTAACCTAATTGCAATGACGACTTGTCTATTTTGACTGCTATGTCGTCATTCCAACCGCGGTTAAAAAGAAAAAGTCTAGAGTCTACTCCTTATCTTGCTCTAGGAGACGTTGTACATTAACCAAAACTACCACCGAAGGTGAAAAAAGTATAGAAGAGAAGAAAAAGGGGTTTACCTTAGTTACCGCTCAAGGCCCATCCCGTGTTCCGTCATGCGCAGATCCCTGTCGAACGTGCGCATAAGCGACCCTCTCTTGTCATCACATCTCACGTCAGCAGAAGAACGCGGATGGGCAGGGGTCCGGCGTGAGGGAGGGTATTATGTACGTTGGATTTTCCAAGACTACTACCAAATAGTAGGTTTTCCTATTTGGTAGGTTGGGAGGTACGTCAAACCTCCCAATTTGTTAGTAGTCTTGGCAAATCCAACGTCAAGGCTGCATAACAAATAGGAGGAGGACATCCAAGCCCAACATACCAAAAAAACCAATGCATAAGACAAAATTATGAATGACAAAGAAACACAATTTAAACAAGAGAGTTTAATAAAAGAGTGAAAAACTGAGGAGTAGCTAAAAAGAGCAGTTTTAACACGTGCCCGTCATTCATAGTAATGCAAAACCATAGACTTGTCTTAAACCAAAAAGTACTGTACACAAAATCCCTTTTCTTCCAAAACGAACAAAAACATGGATCACAAAAATAAAACACAATTTTCAATGAGGCAAAAACACTTATGTACTGTATACATATAACATAATCCCAAACTTGCAATCCAGTGTTGCAAACCCGTACTTCCCTCCCCCCCTTTTCTAAATAAAACAAAGTAAAAGAAAGAGTGACGAGGGGGGAAGACCAGGCAACTTCGCGAGAGCCCTAGGAAACACGACTCCCGAGAGCTATCACAGGCCGAGGGGGTCTAACAATGGACATGGAGAGGTAGGAGGAGACGAAGGTATGGACAGAAGACCACAAACCCGCCGAGGCGACGTCAGGCAACGAACGAGTCTGCAGGAACCGTAAGGAGGCAGCAAAGGATCGCACATCGTGCGCAGAACCCCGACAAGCAGGGTTACTGGCACGAATGACCCGACAAATGTGGCGTCCTATCTGTACCTTCGAGAGCCTCCTACCAGTCCGAGGAGACACCCACACAGCAGTACCCGAAGTCGGAGCCACAGACTCAACATAGGAGTGCAAGGCCTGCACCGGGCACAACACATGGTGAGTATGCCCACGCTTTAAAGCCTGGATGGTGAAAGGCTTGAAAACGTGGGTCTCTCTCTCATTCTTGGCAACAAAATGAGGGGAGGGTGCTAACGTGACGACATTCAAGGACGGGGAGAAGCGCATGCATTCCTGGGACCGCGACATGGCAGCTAGTTCAGACACCCTATCCCCAGTGGCCAGAGCGACAAGGAAGAGTGTACGCTCCAGCAACTGAACCGGTGTAGTATCCCGTGTATATGTGTGTGAAGCCAGAAGGTCCAGAGCACGCCCCAGATCCCACTGAGGAGGGATCTGGCGCGGAGGCGGTCGCTCCCTGAAGGCAGCCTTCATGAAGGAATCCAGCTCCTTCGGTGGAACGACCAGCCCAGTGACGGACTCAAAGACCTCCCGGATGGCAGACAAGTGGTTACGTATAGTGTTGACTTGAGAGCGACGTGTACGGAAGAGGTGAAACAAGTAGTGTAGGACGAGGGAAGGAGAGCTAACAGTCTGGTGAGTGTCCTGTATCCACCTAGTAAAAGACCTCCAGTGGGACTCGTAAGTCCCCCAAGTCGAAGACGTCCATGAACGCTTCAGGAAGTCAGTCAGGTCCCGTCCGTGGACTGGGAGCCACCGTGCCTCACGAACATCCACGATGCGAAGGCCAACGAGGTCCGCAGGTCTCCAACCTGGCTCAAGTGGAAGTTTGAGAGAGGGAGAGGGACCGGACTCGGGCACCACCGCTTCAACTGGGAGTACCAAGCCTGGGCTGGCCACAGAGGCGCTATTAGCCAGACTCTGCCGCGGTACAGCCGCAGCCTCGCGAGGACTTTGCACATCAACAGTGCGTCTGGTGGCGGAAATATGTATATCGACTGCCACCTGTTCCAGTCTTCCATGAAAGCGTCCGGACCCCCCTCCGGAGTGCGAGTCCGGAGGGATAGGTACTGAGGCAACTTGCGCGTCTCCTTCGATGCGAACAAGTCGACCTCCGGAACACCCCAGGAAGCCGCGAGGTCGTCGAATACAGTCTGTTTCATTGCCCATTCTAAAAGAACGCCCTGTCCTCTCGACAGGGCGTCCGCCCACAGGTTGGCAGTCCCGGGCAGGTAGGAGGCGTGCAGGGAGATGTGTCGGTTCGCGAGGAAGAACAACTTCTCTGAGATCCCCAACAGAGTCAAAGACCTGGAGGACCCCTGCTTTTGGATACAGTGGACAGCTGTCTGATTGTCCATCCTGAAGGCCACCGACTTTCCCCGAAGGGCCAGCGCGTGGTCCCTCAGGAAGAACAAGGGAACCAACAGTTCGAGGGCATTGATGTGTAGGTGTGTGTGTCCCACCCATCTGCCGTGATGTTGATGTCCCAGGTTGGATTGGTAACCCCACCCTACCTCGCTCGACGCATCTGTATCTACCCAGATCGTCGGCGGGGGGGCGGTCCAGGGCACAGCCGCAGAGAGCGTGCCCCGAGCAACCCAGTGTCCTAAGTATCTGTGAATGGTACGCGGGATCGGCATGAGCCGATCCATAGGGGCCAACGGAAACACCTTGTTGCCCATGAGTATGAGGCGGCGCAGCCTGAGCCTCCCTAAGGGAATGGTCAGAGCGGCCCAATTCAGTGAACCCACTAACGAGTCCCAGATCCTCCTCGTGAGGGAGACCGAGTGCAACACGGCGAAGACCTTCCTGCGAAGTTTCACCGCGTTTGGCTGACTCTGGGTCACTGTAGCGCTGGTCAGATCCCATTCGAGACCTACCCACGTCACGACACGCGACGGGGTCAGGCGTGACTTGGGAATATTGATTTTGAACCCTAACTGTGTGATGTGTTGAACTACTGTGAGGGTGTCGTGGACGCACTGTTCTAGGGTGTCTGAAACTAGCAACCAGTCGTCCAAGTAAAACAGGATCTGGAGGCCGCTCCTGAGGAGAGGATCCAGAGCCTGCTTCACCAGTTTCGAGAAGATCCGCGGCGCGATGTTGAGACCGAAGGGAAGTCTGTCGAACATGAACACACGATCGGAAGTCTGAACGGCCAAGAATCGCTGGAAACGAGGATGGATAGGAACGTGCCAATACGCATCCTTGAGGTCCAGCGACACTACCCACGACAGAGGTCGCAGGGCCAGTCGTACCTGGTGCACCGTCAGCATCCGAAACCGTGTGTTCACGATGTGCCCGTTGAGGGCCGACAGATCCACCACCCGGTCGCATCGCGTCGCAGTCCTTCTTCGGTACCAGAAAAACACGGGAGAGGAAAACCGGTTGACCGGCTTTCACCTCCTTGACGATTCCCTGCTCGTGCATGGATGTAATCACGTCGGCCACCTCCGAAGAGACAGGCCGGCTTCGTTGACAAGAGCTGAGTGGGGGTCTGGACTTCCATCTCCAGGTTAGACCCCTCCGTGCAATCTTCCGCCCCCACGTCCCTCGCGGCCACCGAAGGGCGCAAGGGCGAAAATAACCTGTGGGAGCCCCCGAGATGAGGTGAGCGACCCTTTCGGCGAGGCGAGAAGGAGAACAAGGAGGAGACCGACCTGGAGAACCTACACATTTTTTGACGTGGAGGGTCCCCCGGTACGGTCCCTGCGGTCATAAGAGCCACATTGACCACCCCTACCCCCCCCACCTCGCCGAAAAGGGCGGGTCACCCCATCCCCTGTCCGTCGTGCGTCTGACCCCGTTGAAGTGCGGCCGGAAGTGGAAGGCTGGCCAGCCCCTTCTCGGCGGGGATGAAAGGGAGCAGGAGCAGAAGTGCGAGGCGGAACCGACGCTCTGGCCGGCAACTTCCCTTTCCTGCGCCCTTTCTTGGCGGCAGCATTGGCGGCAGCACCCCGAAGGGGACCGGCAGAATGACGGGACTGCGAAGACCCTGGTCGCGACACAGCGCGTCTTTGCGTGTCGTAAGCAGGGTCCGCTGACAGAGAAGCGTAGCGTTCCCAAGCATCCTGCGCAAAAAGCCCCGATGTATATAGCTCAGAGTATAACAGACCCTGACGAATATCCAAAGGGGCTCTCCGGCAGAACGAGGACCTTACCGTCTGGCGTTGTCGAGTTGCCTCGCACAAAACCGCCTTCAGCTCGGGAACCAAAGACACCGCGAGCTGAAGGTGGATCCGCCGAACGTGGTCCAAACCCTCGCGAAGATCGCCAGGTGCAGTCGCCTCGATAAGTCGCAGGTGGTGAACAGACGTCTGGAGGGAACCTAGAAGACAAGACAATAAGTTCGCCACCCTCTGCCGCAAGGTAAAATCCCTGTCGACAGAGGACTTATCTGGGTGGGAGAAGAACGGGTTAGCAATAGCACAAATTTCAAGTTTGGGTGCGCTAATCCAGGACCAGAACTTGCCATCCAATCCGCCGACAGATACCAGAGGAGGCAAAAGCAGTGACGACTCTGGGGGAGGGACTGAAATAGATCTGTCGACGGAACGGTTGGCAAAGTCTAAGGCCTCAGCAAACCAGGCCTCCAATGGGAGAGGATTATCGAGCACGACGGCTAAGCCAGGCTTACCGTCGTCGCACAAACCCGTCCCATAGGAGGACAGTCCCGTTAACACAGCCAGGGACTGAACATCCTGAAGGATGTCCTGGCGGCTGAAGTCTGACCAGAGCTTAGTTCGAGGAGCAGACGGGGGCTTGGGCTTCACCGAAAAGTATTGAAGGTCAGTCCTTGTCGGGTACGCCCGCACCTCCACGTCGGCCACCTGACCATCCACCCTGATCGCCCTGAACTGTATCTTGTCATTAATTTGGACCGACCAGTCCGAAGGTAGGGCCCTCTCACCTGACGGGAAGTCGGTAGCACGCTCCGGGTGGGAGGCCTGCACCCCCTTCCAAACAGCCAAGGAGCCATAGAGGAGCGGCATAGTCCGCGACGGGACCTTGGCCTTCTGGATGGGGGGCAAGCGCGGACCCTGCCCTAGCAGACGGAGGACCCCCGCATGGGAGACAGCAGGGGCAACCACCTGAGCCAGGGCAGGAGCAGTACTAGCCGACGACCGGGCAGGCGGAGAAGCAGGGCGAGAAGGAATGTGGTCCACCGCAGAGGGGAGGGGGACCAAAGCAGGGGTAGGTTGGGTGAGGCGCTGAGGTTGTGTCACCGCCAAGAAGCGCGATAAGAGGGATTCTTGCATCGCCTCCAAGCGCGCGTCGAAGTGTGACACAACCCACCCCTGCATAGCCGAAAATCGATCCGAGAGAGGCGACCCCCCCGAAGATAGTTCGGCCCGCAGGGGCGAGCGTGAGCGAGAGCGAGACCCACGACACGAAACAGCAGCGTCGCGGCCCAAAGAAGGCGAGCGACGACGGCCATGGCGGTCCTGAGGGTCTCGTCCCCGATCACTAATGCCCGAGGGGGAAACATCACCATCCCCCTCTTCCAGCGACACGTCAGCCCCCGAGAAAGGGGACCCCGAAACCTCGCTATACTCTACCGAGTCAAGCGGCGGGGTATCCTCACGGGGAGCCGGCAAGCGAAGATCAGGAATAGAAGAAGGAAGAGGAGCAGGATGACGGGAGGGGGAAGGCTGGCTGGGTGAAAGGAGGTCAGAAGGAGCCGCGGGGGGAAACAGAGCAAGGATCCCCGGGGCTGAGAGAACAGGGCGGCCCGACACCGAGGCGGAGGAGGGAGGAACCTCCACCTTGGGACGAGACCGAGAAGGAAGAAGAGGCACCGAAGCAGGAGAAGTAGGAGGAGAAGCAACTACATCCTGGCGGACCCTCCTGGACAGAGTAGAAGGAGGGAGCAGAGGGCCAGCTACAGCATGAACATCCGCGCGCGTAGAGGACAAATGAAGAGGACGTCTTTTGTGCAGGGGAAGCGGGCGGAAGGTAGTAGAGCCCCTATCCGGAGAGGCCAGGGGAGGGCGTACAGGGGCAGAGACGCTAACCCCGGCCTCAGGGCGAGAACCATGACGAGGGTGAACGGCAGAGTCAAGGTGATCAGGAGGACGAGGAGGGGCAGTAGAGGACGGGCGACGAGGAGAGCGAGAGCGTGGACGGAGCTGGGGATCCACCCGACGATGTGACGACCGACCACGGGACTCAGGGAGGAGGGCCCGAGCAGGGAGAGGGCCAGGTAAACGGCCTCCAGACGGGTCAGGGATGCCCAGGGCGACGCGGATCCGGTCGTCAACAAAGGCCGGGGAACGGTGGCCCACAGTCCTAATGTGGTGGGAGACCACCGCCCACACAGACTGAAGGGATGCAGAGGCCACTGCCGCGTCAGAGGAACCAGGGTGATGGTCCACCACATCCACCAGGTCCATACACGGGCCACACAAAGCAGGGAGGTAGGCCGTAGAGGACACACATTGAGAGTGGCGTAAGCAGGACCTGTGGCATTCCAAGCACGGGGAGCCACAGCCCTGGCGAAAGCAAGGCATCCCAACTGCAACGGAAGAACACACACCATAAGCAGCACGTTGACGGAGTAAGTGAAGATAATGTCCAATAAAAACCAGGGAATGAGCATGGGTAAACAGGAACACACATGCAAACTGGAAGTCGTACTCACTCTAAACCGGGAGCACCGATGGAGGTGAGGAGGGCGGGTGAGGCGGAAGAGCACAAGCAGAACCTGCAAAGATGGAGAAAGTGTTAACCACCACTCAACACCTCACATGCAGGGTCCATAACACCAGGAAAGTGCATACACCAATATAGTACCAGGCAACAAGATGACACAAAAAAGGGTCACCGTGAAAGCCAACTATAACCGCAAATTTGCGGGCCAATGGAGGCATAACCGTACCGACACAACCCTCCCGCCTCACCGCGAGACCCCCCAGCGATCGCCGCAAATTTGCGGGGAGCCGAAACGTCCGTGGACCGAATCGAGCACTCCGCAAAGTTGCGGGACCGGCCGAGATGGTCCGGCGCCGAAAAAGCGAGAGGAGCGTCTAGGGAATACCAACACAGGCCCAGAAAAAAGCGTCAACTTCTTATGACTCCAAGCGACGATGGCCATCAAGCTGAGCAGTGTCTTCCTTGATAATATCCTGACTCAACCGGTCAAGGGAGAGGCAAGGAAGACACACCAGGGGAGAGGAGGCACATCCCCCAGGAACCACCCCACCCACAGAGATAGAGCAAAGCCCATGAGGAGAAGTGGCAGGAAGGGTGGTTTGGCACAAACAGGGGCCCCCGTAGGGTACCCCAGGAGTGGGCAAAAGGGAAGGAAAGGATGGAGGTGAAAACAGTAAGGGAACACAAAAACCAGTAAATGAAACTGGCGAGAAAAAGGGTGGCCTAGCCGTGAGTAGAGAATGTGTCAGGGGCGAAAAACCCTGTGGTGTGAGGGAGGGGCCCCCGTGGGGTACCCCTGGATATCACGAACCACCAAGCGCCCAGGCCCTTGAGACACAGTGAAGGCTCGAAAGGGGGGACTCGGGAATAACGCTAATAATGCGGCCGACACAAACCCGACAAACAGCACCGCCACCACGAAATCTCAGATTGTGAACCAACTGTACACCTAGGCTATGAAAATATGAAAACTCATAGGGGCATAGCAAATCCTGAATGAGAAACAAGCTAGGCTAAAATAAGCTAAAAGCTAAACTATGCCCAGACTAACAGGAAAAAAGAATATGAAAAGAGAAAGAATGAAAAAACATAGACGAGGAACGCCAGGCGCCCCCGTACCTTCGGTAGCTATTTCCACACGCGTCTCCATTAAACACACAGGAGCCCATTTACGTGTGCCCTAGATCACGTAACATCTGTCTAACAAAAAGAAGGCCAGAAAAGCCGAAACAAACCTAAAACAGGGTGAATTGAAGGAGCACAACAAAAGCGGACTCAACAATGGCGACGCGTGAAAAAATGATGACAAGAGAGGGTCGCTTATGCGCACGTTCGACAGGGATCTGCGCATGACGGAACACGGGATGGGCCTTGAGCGGTAACTAAGGTAAACCCCTTTTTCTTCTCTTCTATACTTTTTTCACCTTCGGTGGTAGTTTTGGTTAATGTACAACGTCTCCTAGAGCAAGATAAGGAGTAGACTAGACGTTTTCTTTTTAACCGCGGTTGGAATGACGACATAGCAGTCAAAATAGACAAGTCGTCATTGCAATTAGGTTAATAGCCTTGACGTTGGATTTTCCAAGACTACTAACAAATAGAGAATTTGAATGTTGGTGATGAATTCAGTAACAGCGACCATCGTACGATAAATTTCACTTTAAACTTTACTAGTAACGAACCAAATAGTAGCATCGAAAAAGTCCCTAATTTCAAGAAAGCAAACTTTCATAAACTTAGAGCTATGTTTAAAGAAACTGACTGGAGCTTTTTAATTAACAATAACGACATAAATACATCTTGGAAGTTATTCGAAACCACTTACCTAAAAGCAGTGCAAGACTGCATACCATCGAAAATACGGCGTCCAGGCCATAATAATAAGCCCAAATGGTGGAATAAAGATATTTCAAACTGCCTGCTTGCTAAAAAATTTGCTAATGATAGATTAAAATCCTCACAAAATTACGAAGAACGGGTGAAATTTGTAGAGCTACGACGCAAAGCCAAAAAGTTAATTAAGAAAAGTAAAAAGACCCTAGAGTTACATATTGCGAATCAAAGTAAAACAAACCCGAAAGAATTCTATAGTTATATCAGAAAGAAAAAAGTAGTTACTTCAACTGTTGGACCGTTAGTCGATGAAATGGAGAATACACCAAAGACGAAGTACAAATGAGTAATGCCCTCAATACCTTCTTTGCATCAGTTTTACAACAGAAGACCTCAGTGATATCCCTACACCATCGCCGATTCAGATTGATAATTCAGATGTTCTAAGCAATATCACCGTTACAGAGAGAGAAGTATTGAATTGTTTAGATAAACTCAAGGTAAATAAAACGCCAGGACCTGATACAATCTCGCCTAGAGTTCTAAAGGAAGCTAAGGATGAGCTCTCCAAACCACTGACATTACTATTCAATAAATTCTTGCAGTCTGGAACTATGCCTGATCAGTGGAAGATAGCCAACGTAACACCGATATTCAAAAAAGGCAGCAAATCCCTACCCAGTAACTATCGTCCAATTAGCTTAACTTCAGTTGTATGTAAAATGCTAGAAACGGTCATAAGAGACAGACTCGTAAATCACTTGGAGGAAAATAACATACTTAAAGATACTCAACACGGCTTTCGTAAAAAACGTTCCTGTTTAACAAACCTCTTAGACTTCTTCCACGATATCCTCAACCTCTACGATGAGAGTAAAGCTGTAGATAATAGCTTGATTTTCAAAAGGCCTTTGACAAAGTTCCCCACAAACGTTTACTGCTAAAACTAAAAGCGCATGGAATACAAGACGGTGTGTTGATGGATAGAAAATTGGCTCAGCGACAGAAAGCAAAGAGTAGTCATAAACGGTAAGGCATCTAAATGGACCAATGTAAGTAGCGGGGTACCCCAGGGATCGGTACTAGGACCAATTCTCTTTCTAATTTACATCAACGACATAGATGAGGGTCTCACCTGTACAATCTCAAAATTTGCTGACGATACAAAATTGCAAATAGCGTACTCTCAAAAGATCAAGTTGACGATATGCAACACAATCTAGATAAATTGTCACATGGGCCCAAATTTGGCAAATGAGTTTCAATGCGGATAAATGTAAAGTACTACATATCGGATACCTAAATGAGAAAGCAAACTATTCGATGAATGGCACTCAGCTTAAGAATGTAAACAGAGAAACCGATCTGGGAGTAACAATATCGAGTAACCTAAAACCGAGTCAACAATGTTCAGAAGTTGTTAAGAAGGCAAACAAAATAATTGGCTTTATAGGCAGATCATTTGAGCATAAATCCAAAGACGTAATCCTAACCCTTACAATTCCTTAGTCCGCCCTCTTCTGGAATACTGCGTTCAATCCTGGTGCCCTTATTACCAAAAAGACATAAACAAGCTAGAACGAGTTCAACGTAGAGTTACCAAAATGATACCTAGCCTAAAGAACAAACCATACGAAGAGCGTCTTAGAGAATTAAATCTATTTCCTTTAACCCAGCGCAGATTAAGAGGTGACTTAATTAAAGTGTTCAAAATCATCAAAGGCATCGACAATATGAACTGTAGTAAGTACTTCACTATCGACCAATCTAATTACACGCGGGGAAACGGTTGCAAAATTATTGGTAAATCTTTTAACTCACACGAATCTAAGAATTTCTTCTTCAATCGAGTTGTCAACTTGTGGAATGGGCTTCCCCGAGACGTTATAGACTGCAGCACCGTTGATTCATTTAAATTCCGCCTAGACAAATATCTCGCATCAAACCCGCGACTGACTGCGTTTGTAAATGAATAACTTTATTTTATCCTCCCCTCAGTTACTAACCCATATGTCCCCTACTAACTTCCTAGTCCTGCCACGTTAGTGGCAGGGCAGTAGTTCCCTTTCCAATGTTCCCTTACCCACTCTAAACCACTGTTTGGACACTTGATCCTCAGTGTTTTGGAGAACAAGCAGCCTAGAAGGGTCACTAGATCTGTTGTTGCTTGATTTCCTTTGTACTGCTTTGTACGCTGCCGCGGTACAGCCGCAGCCTCGCGAGGACTTTGCACATCAACAGTGCGTCTGGTGGCGGAAAGATGTATATCGACCGCCACCCGTTCCAGACTACCATGAAAGCGTCCGGACCCCCTCCGGAGTGCGAGGCCGGAGGGATAGGTACTGAGGCAACTGGCGCGGCACCTCCGATGCGAACAAGGCGACCTCCGGAACACCCCCGGAAGCCGCGAGGTCGTCGAACACAGTCCGTTGCATTGCCCATTCTACAAGAACGCCCTGGCCTCTCGACAGGGCGTCCGCCCACAGGGTGGCAGTCCCGGGCAGGGAGAAGGCGTGTCGGTTCGCGAGGAAGAACAACTCCACCGAGATCCCCAAGAGAGTCAATGACCTGGAGGACCCCCACTTTAGGAAACAGTGGACAGCCGTCTGTTTGTCCATCCCGAAGGCCACCGACTTTCCCTGAAGGGCCAGCGCGTGGTCCCTCAGGAAGAACAAAGGAACCAACAGTACGAGGGCATAGACGGGTAAGGGGCGTGAGTCCCACCCATCTGCCGGGATGTTGACGGCCCAGGTTTGATGGGTAATCTCACCCTACCACGCTCGACGCATCTGTGTCTACCCAGATCGTCTGCGGGGGGCCGGTCCAGGGCACAGCCGCAGAGAGCGTGCCCCGAGCAACCCAGTGTCCGAAGTGGCTGCGAACGGTACGCGGGAGCGGCAGGAGCCGATCCATAGGGGTCAAAGGAAACACCTCGGTGCCCATGAGGAGGAGGCGGCGTAGCCTGAGGCTCCCTAAGGGAATTGGCAGAGCGGCCCAATGCAGCGAACCCACTAACGAGTCCCAGAGCCACCCCGGGAGGGAGACCGAGTGCAACACGGCGAAGACCTTCCGCCGAAGGTGCACCGCGTCCGGCAGACCCTGGGTCACCGGAGCGCCGGACAAAACCCATGCGAGACCGACCCATGGCACTTGGGAACATCGACGGGGAACCCTAACTGTGCGACGTGGCGAACGACTGTGAGGGCGTCGCGTACGCGCAGTCCGAGGGCATCGGAAACCATCAACCAATCGGCCAAGGAAAACAGGAGCTGGAGCCCGCTCCTGAGGAGAGGACCCAGAGCCTGTCCCACCAGGACGGAGAAGATCCGCGGTGCGATGTGGAGACCGAAGGGAAGGCTGGCGAACAGGAACACACGATCGGAAGTCCGAACGGCCAATAATCGCTGGAATCGAGGATGGAGAGGAACGAGCCAAGACGCAGCCTTGAGGGCCAGAGACACTACCCACGACAGAGGGCGCAGGGCCAGGCGTAGTTGGGGCACCGGCAGCATCCGAAACCGTGAGTGCACGATGCGCCCGGTGAGGGCCAACAGAGCCACCACCGGGCGCATCGCGTCGCAGTTCTACCTCGGTACCAGAAAAACACGGGAGAGGAAAACTGGGTGACCGGCGGTCAACTCCCTCGATGATACCCTGCTCGTGCATGGATGTGAACACGTGGGCCACCTCTGAAGAGATGGGCCGGCGTCGGTGACAAGAGCGGAGTGGGGGTCTGGACGGCCACCTCCAGGTGAGACCCCTCCGCACAATCTGCCGCCCCCAACGTCCCTCGCGGCCACCGAGGGGCGCAAGGGCGAAAACAACCCGTAGGAGCTCCCGAGAGGAGGGGAGCGACCCGGGCGGCCAGGCGAGAAGGAGAACAAGGAGACCGACCCAGAGAACCTACACATTGTATTGACGTGGAGGTACCCCCGGTATGGTCCGTGCGGGCAAGAGCGCCACGTTGACCTCCTCTACCCCCCCCCCCCAACTTCATCGAAAATGGCGGGCCACCCCAACCCCTGGCCGTCGAGGGGCCGACCCCGGTGAAGGGCGGCAGGAAGTGGAAGGCCGGCCAGCCCCGACACGGCGGGGATGAAAAGGGGGCAAGAACAGAAAGGTGAGGCGGAACTGACGCATTGGCCTGTAACGTCCCTGTCCTGCGCCCGTGCATGGCGGCAGCACTTGCAGCACCACCCCGAAGAGGACCGGCAGAAGGACGGGACTGAGAAGACCCCGCTCGCGACACAGCGCGTCGTTGCGTGTCGTAAGCAGGGTCCGCCGATAGAGAAGCGTAGCGGCCCCAAGCATCCCAGGCAAAAAAGCCCCGACGGAGAGAGCGCAGAGGACAACAAACCCTGACGAATATCCAAGGGGGCTGTCCGGCAGAACGAGGACCGTACCGTCCGGCGTTGCCGAGGTGCCACGCACAAAACCGCCTTCAGCTCGGGAACCAAAGACACCGCGAGCCGAAGGGTGATCGGCCGAACGCGGCCCAAACCCTCGCGAAGATCGCCTGGCGCAGACGCCGCGATAAACCGCAAGTGGTGAACAGAAGTCTGGAGGGAACCAAAGGACAAGAAAAGAAGTTCGGCACCCACCGCCGCAAGGGAAAAACCCTGTCGACAGAGGACTGAACTGGGTGAGACAAGAACGGGGTAGCAATAGAACAAAGTTCAAGAACGGGCGCGCTGAACCAGGACCAGAACGCGCCGTCCAACCCGCCGACAGACACAAGAGGAGGCAAAAGCAGTGATGACTCCGGGGGAGGGACTGAAGGAGAGCCGGCGACGGAAACGGCCGGCGAAGTCGAAGGCCTCAGCAAACCAGGCCCCCAATAGGAGAGGGTGATCGAGCAAGATGGCTAAGCCAGGCGTACCGCCGTCGCACAAACCCGTCCCATAGGAGGACAGTCCCGTCAACACAGCCAGGGACTGAACATCCCGAAGGATGTCCCGGCGGCCGAAGTCTGACCAGAGCGTAGGCCTGCAGAAGGGAGAGGGACTGTAGCAGGGGTAGGTAGGGTGAGGCGCTGAGGGTGTGTCACCGCCAAGAAGCGCGATAAGAAGGAGTCTTGCATCGACTCCAAGCGCCCGTAGATGCGTGACACAAGCCACCCCTGCATAGCCGACAATCGATCCGAGAGAGGCGACCCCCCCCCCCCCCCCCCAAGAATGGTCGGCCCGCAGGGGTGAGCGCGAGCGGGAGCGAGATCCACGACACGAACCAGCAGAGTTACGGCCCAAGGAAGGCGAGCGACCACGGTTGCGTCGCCGCTGAGGGACTCGTCCCTGAACACGAACGCCCGAGGGGGAAACAGCACTATCCCCCTCTTCCCCGGCTCACCAAGCACGGGGAGCTACAATCATGGCGAAAGCAAGGCAGCCTACCTGCACTGGAAGAACACACACCATAATCAGCACGTCGAAGGAGTAAGTGGAGAGAATGTCCAAGAAGAACCAGGGAAGGAGCATGGGGAAACAGGAACACACATGCAAACAGGTATCCGTACTCACCCTAAACCGGGAGCACAGAGGTAGGTGAGTACGGCGGGCGAGGTGGAAGAGCACTAGCAGAACCTGCAAAGATGGAGAAAGTGTTAACCACCACTCAACATCTTACATGCAGGGCCTATAACACCAGTAAAGTGCACACACCAAATAGTATCAGGCAACAAGATGACATAAAAAAGGTCAATAGTGAAAGCCAACTATTACCGCAAATTTGCGGGCCAATGGAGGCATAACCGTACCGACATCACCCTCCCGCAATTTTGCGGGACCCCCCAGCGATCTCCGCAAATTTGCGGGGAGCCGAAACGTCCCAGAGGACCGAATCGAGCTCCCGCAAATTTGCGGGAGCGGCCGAGATGGTCCGGCGCCGAAAAAGCGAGAGGAGCGTCTAGGGAATACCAAAAAAGGGCCACAAAAATGCGTCATCTCCTTATGAACTCCAAGCGATGATGGCCATCAAGCTGAGCAGTGTCTTCCTTGAAAATATCCTAACTCAACCGGTAAAGGGAGAGGCAAGGAAGACAAACCAGGGGAGAGGAGGCACAACCCCCAGGAACCACCCAACCCACAGAGATAGAGCAAAGCCCATGAGGAGAAGTGGCAGGGAGGGTGGTTTCGATTGGGCAAAAAAGACTATGAATGGATGGAGGTGAAACAGGAAGAGAAAACAAAAACCAGTAAAGAAACTGGTGAGAAAAAGGGTGGCCTAGCCGAGAGCAGAGAATGTGTCGGGGGCGAAAAACCCTGTGGTGTGAAGGAGGGGCCCCCGTGGGGTACCCCTGGATTATCACGAACCACCTGTCGCCCAGGCCCTTGAGACACAGTGAAGGCTCGAAAGGGGGGACTCGGGAATAACGCTAATAATACGGCCGACACAAACTCTACAAACAGCACCGCCACCAACGAAATCTCAGATTGTTTACCAACAGTACACCTTAGGCTATGAAAAAATGAAAACTCATAGGGGCATAGCAATTCCTGAATGAGAAAACGAGCTAGGCTAAATTATGCTAAAAGCTAAACTATGCCCAGACTAACAGGAAAAAAGAATATGAAAAGAGAAAGAATGAAAAACATATACGAGGAACGCCAGGCGCCCCCGTACCTTCGGTAGGCTATTTCCACACGCGTCTCCATTATACTCACTTAGGAGCCCATTTACGTGTGCCCTAGATCACGTAACATCTGTCTAACAAAAAAGAAGGCCAGATAAGCCGAAACGAACCTAAAACAGGGTGAATTGAAGGAGCACAACAAAAGCGGACACAAGCAATGGAGCACGTGAAAAATTGATGACAAGAGAGGGTCGCTCATGCACACGTTCGACAGGGATCTGCACATGACGGAACACGGGATGGGCCTTAAACTAAGGTAAACCCCTTTTTCTTCTCTTCTATGCTTTTTTCACCTTCGGTGGTAGTTTTGGTTAATGTACAACGTCTCCTAGAGCAAGATAAGGAGTAGACTCTAGACGTTTTCTTTTTAACCGCGGTTGGAATGACGACATAGCAGTCAAAATAGACAAGTCGTCATTGCAATTAGGTTAATAGCCTTGACGTTGGATTTGCCAAGACTACTAACAAATTGGATCCACCTTACTCATTATGTCTATGAGCTCTGCTCTGTTAAATGTGACTTCCGGCATTTCCTCTGTACCTATCATTGGTTTCTGGTGCAATGAATTCTCCTTCTTTTGTAAATACTGATGCAAAATTTCTATTTAGTTCTTCCGCAATTTCTGTATCCTCTTCTATGATTCTGTTTCCACTTTTAATCTTTACGATTGTGGCTTTTATCTTCCTTTTGCCGTTTACAAACTTGAATTTTTTTTTTGGATTCTTTTCATAGTTCTCCACTATCCCTTTCTTATGGTTTGCCTCTGACCTCCTCCTCATTTCTGTGTATTTGTTTCTCTCCTCTTTATACTTTTGCCTGTTATCTTCCGAATCCCAGTTTCTCATCTTTTTCCAGGCTTTGTATTTTGCTTCCTGTGCTTGCCTACATTCGCGGTTAAACCATTCTTTGCGATTTCCTTTTTTTCTGTCATTAATATACTTTGGGACAAAAGTTTTTATACCAGTATCATAGATCTCCATGAATGCCTTGAGTTTTTTGTCTACCTCACTTTCAGATAACACCTGATCCCAATTTTGTGACTTGAAAAAATCCCGTAGTCCTGCGAAATCGGTTCTGGAATACATCCAGTGATTTTCCTTGTGCTTTTCCCTTTCCTTGAGTAGATTATGCTTCAATAGTAGGTCTATGTCGAGAACTGCATGGTCGCTTTTTCCTAGTGGGCATAGGTACTGAATACTTTGAACCTCCTCCTCCCTTCTTGTGAAGAGAAGGTCCAATCTAGCTGGTTGATCACTTCCCCTTACTCTTGTTGACTCTTTTACATGTTGGTATATAGGATTTTCCATGGCCATACTTAAAAATTCATAGCCCCAACTTTCCTCTCCTGTTCCGGGTTCAAGTTCTTCCCAATTCACTTCCTTGCAGTTAAAGTCCCCACACATGACTATTTCATCCTTTGAAGCTAAGATATTTTCTAGCACACTAATTGTTTCCTTACGCATTAGGCTATGCTCCTCCTTACTCCATGTCTTCGTCTTGGGAGGTACATACGCTACTATCACCACTATTTTTTCGTTTCCACCAATTTCTAGTACTAAAACTTCTGCTGTTGAAGTTTCTAGTTTTATCTCAGACACAATCAAATCTTTCCTAGTAAGGATGCACACTCCTCCTCCATGTCGAAATTTTCTGTCTCTCCTCCAAATCCTGTATTCAGACCATCCTAGCAGATTTATATCAAGTTCCTCTCTTAGTTTTGTCTCAGTGAGACATACTATTTCTGATTTCTTAGTACAGTATTGAGTAAGTCTGTTAGTTCTAATTTCTTAGAGATTAGCCCATCGACATTGCTATATAGAATCCTTATACTTTCTAGTCCCCCATTACCTGCTCCAAGTGCCTTATCTGAGGCGGTCTGTTCCCTACCCTCATTTTCTTTTAGTTTCTCTTTACCGAAAGTTTCATAATCTTCCCCTTTCTTACTCCGTAAAAAAAATTATTCTTTTCTTGTTCTGTCCTCTTGCTATTTTCCTCTTTGGCAGTTTTCCTTAGTTCAGCCTCCTTCTTTCTCTCTTCTTCTGGTATGTCCCGCCTGATGTAGATTTTGTCCCTACCCTCTAACCCTTTTAGCCTAGCTGCTACTGCCATGATTTCATCACATGTCCTTCTTGACTTAAATTCGATTTTTACCAGCCTATTGTATTCCTTTGTGTGTACAGTACATGCGTTGGACGGACGGCTTTCAAAACAAGCTGAATTGGCTTTCAAGCTTACTTCCTGTTATAAGGACACCCGGGGTCCTGCCCAACTGCCGCGGTGTCCTTATACAGTATAAGGACATCCGGGCTGGAAGGGTTAAATATCCAGACGAAAATCAGCCATCCGGATTTGTCTGGTTGTTTAAGTTAGATATCTGGACTCATATTTTAGTTATCCGGATTTGTCTGGATGGCTGAAACATAAGTCTGGTTGGTTAAGTTAGATATCCGGACTCATGTTTCAGCCATCCGGATTTGTCTGGATGGTTGAATATATATCCGGACTTTCGGCAGATCCAGACAGGGTTCTCCCCCAATTAGTCTGGATTGGCGAGGTTTTACTTATACATCTATCTATATCTATCGCCTGATGCCGTGATCCCCGAAGGGGTGGCCACGAACGAACTGCCCCATGCACCTCTGTCCCCAGTCAGTCGACGCCCCTCCTCCTACCAACCAGCTCCGCCTTCATCCATATACTTCCTCACTCCATCCTTCCACCTCTCTTTCGGTCTGTAGACCTCTCCCTCTCTCTCCTTCCACCTCACTCTCGTACACCTTGTTAGTCATTCTCTCGCTTCCCATACGTTCCATATAGCCGAACTATCTCAAGGTGTTCCTTTTCACACTTTCCAGCACATCTACCTCCACACCACACCTCCTCCTTACTTCCTCATTCGTCTGTCTATCCCTCCATGTAACTCCGCACGCACTTATCAAGTACAGTAACTCATTTCCACCCCTCTCACTCGTCTGAGTCTCTGCTCAAACATCCATGCTTCGCTTCCGAAAGTCAGTGTCGGGATTACCACACTGTCATGCAAGGACTTCTCCACTTCCATACTGACCACCCTATTTCTTGTTACTGCTTTCAGCGTTCCTACAACCCTCTTCCCCTGTTGCACCCTCTCCCGCACTTCTTCGTCCATAGTCCCTTCTTTACTCAACACACTGCCCAGATACTTAAATGAGCTGACAATCTCCACACTGCCCAGATACTTAAATGAGCTGACAATCTCCATAGCCTGACCGTTCAACTTCACCTCACACTCTGTGGCTTCACCCCTTTCGAAGACCATAACCTTGCTCTTCCCCGCATTTACCTTCAGATTCCGTTTTTCGCACACTGTTCCAAACACATTTACCAGACCCTGCAACTCCAATTCATTATCGCTCATCAGAACTGTATCATCAGCAAACAGCAGTACAGGCAGCTTCCACTCATTTCCCTCCCTTATTAGCGATACACCAACATCCACTGCTCTTCCTTGTATTTCTTTCATGACTCCATCCATATATATATATATTTTTTTTTTATACAATTAGTTTAACCAGACCACCGAGTTCCCAGGACCCAGATACATATATACAGTACTGTACAGTAAACAACGAAGGAGACATCACGCACCCCTGTTTCATTCAGGTCAAAGAACTCGCTTTGCTCATTCTCCACACGTACTGCCGCCTTTGCACCCTCATACATGCTCTTCACTGCTTTCAGCAACTTGCCATCTACTCCGTAATTTTAAGTACTTTCCATATACCTTCTCTATCCACTCTGTCGTAGGTGTTCTCCAAGTCCATAAAGGCAACCACATACACCTTTTGTTGCTTCTCATGATACTTCTCAACAACACAATTCAGGGTAAAAATCTGATCTACACACCCTCTTCCCTTCCTAAAACCTCCCTGCTCGTCACCTATCCATTTCTCCGTTCTCACTCTCTCAATCACTACCCTACTGTACACCTTCCCTACTACGCTTAGAAGACATATTCCTCGGTGGTTACCACACACTCCTCTTTCCCCTTTACCCTTATATAGGGGGACTATTATGCCTGTCTTCCAGTCATCAGGTGCACTCCCCTTCTCTCAAGCTAGTTTGCACATTTTCCATATCCATTCGATCACTATCTCACCACCATACCTCAACATTTCCCCGCACACTCCATCTGTTCCTGGTGCTTTCCCCAATTTCACTCTTTTCATGGCTTCCCACACTTTTGACCTGATCCCCACCTCCCCCTCCACTACTTCTCTTCTTCTCCCTCCCATACCCCATCCAACTATGTTTGCTGGCACTTCATTCCTTACATTTAGCAACTCGTTGAAGTACTCACTGCATCTTTCGACTCTCTCTTGCTTCTCGGCTAGCATTCTCCCATTCTTATCTTTCACACCCTTACTGTTTCCCTTGCTACCTTCCCTAACTTTCTTGACTTCTTTCCAGAACAGTTTCTTACACTCCCTCCATTTTATACTCAGATTCCTTCCAAATTCCTCATCCACTCTTCTCTTACTTCCCTTCACTACTCTCTTCACCACTCTCTTTCTCTACATGTACCTCACTCGTTTCTGACTCTCCAAATCTTCATTCCCTCTACTACCCAACCACTCTCTATACGTTTTCTTCTTGTCTTCTACAGCTATTTTTTCCTCTTCTGTCCACCATGCTGTACCTTTGACTCCCCTCCCTCTCCTCCTTACTCCACACACTTCCTCACATGCTGCACAAATCTCTTCCTTAAACACCTTGCTCATCTCCTCCATATCTTCCAGGTCGAACCCACCTAGTCGTCTTTCTACTGCTCTCCTGTACTCTTCCTTGATTTCCTCCTCTTGAAGCCTCTCCACCCTCTTCGCCATTCCACCTTTCTCTCGCCTCCCTCCAGCTCTCCTCACCCACTTCTTTTGTATCCTAATTTTAGCTACTACTACATAATGATCAGACAGACCCCCTCCAATACCCCTATACACCCTCGCATCCAGCACAGATTTCTTCATTCGTTCATCCACACATATATAATCAATCAGTGCCTTTCGTTCCACCACTGTCTTATCCTTATCCTTCATCTTCCACACCACTTTCCATGTGTACATGTGTAGCATTCTGTGTCGGAAGAAGGTGTTGGCTATCCACAGCCTCCTCCCCACACAAAATCAAGAACTTGGAAGACAGAGTGACCGGCTTGGAGATAGTTAAGAAGGAAATTGTTACAGAGAATGGTGAGTTGAAGAACAGGTTGGAGTCAGTGGAGAGAGAAAAGGCAGTGATAATGACTAGGCTAGACGCCAGTATCTCTGAAGGTAAAAATGCTTGGGGCATGACTAGAGACCAAGTGGTAAAAGATTTAGACAGTGTAAGGAAGGCACACAGTGACGAATTCAGGAAGATATTGGATGAACAGAAATAGCAAGATGTTAGGATAAAGGACCAGGTAAAAAGTATGGTTAAGCAAGGCATCCACGAAAACTCTCAGGCCATCCAGGAAGAAAGTCGTAGGGCTAACTGCCTCATAATATCAGGGGTGGAAGAAAAGGAGGAACTAGACTGGACAAAACGAAAAGAACAGGATGAAGGTCGCATCAACAAGATTCTGGAATCTATTAAAGATGAGGAGGACACCTGGAAGGAGGAAATATCAGACATGTTTAGGCTGGGAAAATATACAAAGGAATACAATAGACTGGTAAAAATCGAATTTAAGTCAAGAAGGACATGTGATGAAATCATGGCAGTAGCGGCTAGGCTAAAAGGGTTAGAGGGTAAGGACAAAATCTACATCAGGCGAGACTTACCAGAAGAAGAGAGAAAGAAGGAGGCTGAACTAAGGAAAACCGCCAAGGAGGAAAATAGCAAGAGGACAGAACAAGAAAAGAATAAGTTTTTTTACGGAGTAAGAAAGGGGAAGATTATGAAACTTTTGGTAAAAAGAAACTAAAAGTAAAAGAGGGTAGGGAACAGACCGCCGCAGTTAAGGGGCTTGGAGCAGGTAATGGGGGACTAGAAAGTATAAGGATTCTATATAGCAATATCGATGGGCTAATCTCTAAGAAACTAGAACTAACAGACTTACTCAATACTAAGAAACCAGAAATAGTATGTCTCACTGAGACAAAACTAAGAGAAGACCTCGATATAAATTTGCTAGGATGGTCTGAATACAGGATTTGGAGGAGGGACAGAAAATTTCGACATGGAGGTGGAGTGTGCATCCTTACTAGGAAAGATTTGATTGTGTCTGAGATAAAACTGGTAACTTCAACAGCAGAAGTTTTAGCAATAGAGATTGGTGGAAACGAAAAAATAGTGGTGATAGTAGCGTATGTACCTCCCAAGACGAAGACATGGGGTAAGGAGGAGCATAGCCTAATGCGTAAGGAAACAATTAGTGTGCTAGGAAATATCTTGGCTTCAAAAAATGAAATAGTCATGTGTGGGGACTTTAACTGCAAGGAAGTGAATTGGGAAGATCTTGAAGCCGGAGCAGGGGAGGAAAGTTGGAGCTATGAATTTTTAAGTATGGCCATGGAAAATTCTATATACCAACATGTAAAAGAGTCAACAAGAGTAAGGGGAAGTGATCAACCAGCTAGATTGGACCTTCTATTCACAAGAAGGGAGGAGGAGGTTCAAAGTATTCAGTACTTCACATTCTTTGAAGCCCACTAGGAAAAAGTGACCATGCAGTTCTAGACATAGACTTACTATTGAAGTATAATCTACCCAAGGGAAGGGAAAAGCACAAGGAAAATCACTGGATTTATTCCAGAACCGATTTCGTAGGACTACAGGATTTTTTCAAGTCACAAAATTGGGATCAGGTGTTATCTGAAAGTGAGGTAGACAAAAAACTCAAGGCATTCATGGAGATCTATGATACTGGTATAAAAACTTTTGTCCCTAAGTACATAAATAAAAGGAAAAAAAGTAATCGCAAAGTATGGTTTAACCGCGAATGTAGGCAAGCACAGGAAGCAAAAAACAAAGCGTGGAAAAAGATGAGAAACTGGGATTCGGAAGATAACAGGCAAAAGTATAAAGAGGAGAGAAACAAATATACAGAAATGAGGAGGAGGTCAGAGGCAAACCATGAGAAAGGGATAGTGGAGAACTATGAAAAGAATCCAAAAATGTTTTTCAAGTTTGTAAACGGCAAAAGGAAGATAAAAGCCACGATCGTTAAGATTAAAAGTGGAAACAGAATCATAGAAGAGGATACAGAGATTGCGGAAGAACTAAATAGAAATTTTGCATCAGTATTTACAAAAGAAGGAGAATTCATTGCACCAGAAACCAATGAGATAGGTACAGAGGAAATGCCGGAAGTAACATTTAACAGACCAGAGCTCATAGACAAAATGAGTAAGGTGGATCCAAACAAAGCCGCTGGACCGGACGGAGTATCAGGCTGGATTATTAAAGAAAATGCTATGGAACTGAGTATACCGTTATATGACATAATGACCAAATCATTGGACACAGGGATAGTACCTACAGAATGGAAAAGAGCAAACATTATTCCTATATTTAAGGGAGGAAGCAGAGATAAACCACTGAACTATAGACCTGTATCACTATTGAGCATCCTCATGAAGATTCTGGAAGGATTAATAAGGGACAAATGGGTGAACTACCTGGAATCCAAAAGATTAATTACTGACCGACAATTTGGATTCAGAGGTGGCAGATCATGTGTAAGCAACTTGTTGAGTTTTTACTCTAGAGTAATAGACACAGTGGACAAGAGGGAAGGATGGGTAGACTGTGCCTACCTAGACTTTAAAAAGGCATTTGACAAAGTTCCACACAAGAGATTGCTGTGGAAATTAAAACATGAGGGAAAAGTAGGAGACAAACTGCTGAAATGGATGGAGAGCTACCTTAGCGGAAGACAGATGAGAACAACAGTAAGGGGGAAATCGTCAAACTGGACTCAAATTACGAGTGGGGTACCACAAGGATCTGTTCTAGCCCCAATCATGTTTCTAATATTTGTAAATGACTTGCCTGAGGGACTAACAAGCTACATGAGTATGTTTGCGGACGATGCTAAGCTGCTTAAAACGATCAGAACCCAGGAGGATTGCCTTCAGCTCCAAGCAGATTTGCAAAAGATCCATGAATGGAGCATCAAATGGAATATGGAGTTCAATGCAGGGAAATGTAAGACTCTAGAAATGGGTAAAAGCAAGTACAGACCTAGAAAAGATTATAAACTAGGAAACGAAGTGATTCCCAAAGCAGAAAAAGAAAAAGACTTGGGGATAGAATTTAGGGATAACATGTCTCCAGAAAGCCACGTAAATAAGATAGTGAGAGAATCACTAGCATTATTGGCAAATATTAGGATGTCTTTCAATTATCTTAATGAAAACACCATGAAACAAATAATAACGGCAATAATAAGACCCAGGATGGAATATGCATCTGTAGTGTGGTCCCCTCACTTGAAGAAACATATCCACAAAATTGAGAGGGTACAGAGAGCAGCTACGAGGATGATCCCAGGTTTGGAAAATTTGGAGTACCAAGAGAGGCTCGAGAGATTGAATCTACCTACACTGGAACAGAGAAGGAAACGAGGACAACAAATTCAGATATATAAATGTGTTAGAGGTATTGACAAAATCGACCAAGAAAACTTCATAGAGAGGGATGGAGGTGAGAGGACAAGAGGTCACAGCTACAAACTAAAAGTGCTAAATAGTAAATCTGATCTGAAAAGGGAGGGGAGTGAAAGGTACAGCATGGTGGACAGAAGAGGTAAGAATAGCTGTGGAAGAAAAGAAGAAAGCATATAGAGAGTGGTTGGGTAGTAGAGGGAATGAAGATTCCGAGAGGCAGAAACGAGCGAGGTACGTGGAGAGTAAGAGGGTGGTGAAGAGAGTAGTGAAGGAAAGTAAGAGAAGAGTAGATGAGGAATTTGGAAGGAATCTGAGTGTAAAATGGAGGGAGAGTAAGAAACTGTTCTGGAAAGAAGTCAAGAAAGTTAGGGAAGGTAGCAAGGGAAACAGTAAGGGTGTGAAAGATAAGAATGGGAGAATGCTAGCCGAGAAGCAAGAGAGAGTCGAAAGATGGAGGGAGTACTTCAGTGAGTTGCTAAATGAAAGGAATGAAGAGCCAGCAAACATAGCTGGATATGGTATGGGAGGGAGAAGAAGAGAAGTAGTGGAGGAGGAGGTGGGGATCAGGAGGTCAGAAGTGTGGGAAGCCATGAAAAGAGTGAAGTTGGGGAAAGCACCAGGAACAGATGGAGTGTGTGGGGAAATGTTGAGGTATGGTGGTGAGATAGTGATAGAATGGGTATGGAAAATGTGCAAACTAGCATGGGAGAAGGGGAGTGCACCCGATGACTGGAAGACTGGCATAATAGTCCCCCTATATAAGGGCAAAAGAGGAGTGTGTGGTAACCACCGAGGAATATGTCTTCTAAGCGTAGTAGGGAAGGTATACAGTAGGGTAGTGATTGAGAGAGTGAGAGTGAGAACGGAGAAATGGATAGGCGACGAGCAGGGAGGTTTTAGGAAGGGAAGAGGATGTGTAGATCAGATTTTTACCCTGAATTGTGTTGTGGAGAAGTATCTGGAGAAGAAACAAAAGGTGTATGTTGCCTTTATGGACTTAGAGAAGGCCTATGACAGAGTGGATAGAGAAGGTTTGTGGAAAGTACTTAGAATATACGGAGTAGAGGGCAAGTTGCTGAAAGCAGTGAAGAGCATGTATGAGGGTGCAAAGGCGGCAGTACGTGTGGAGAGTGAGCAGAGCGAGTTCTTTGACCTGAATGTTGGTTTGAAACAGGGGTGTGTGATGTCCCCGTGGTTGTTTACTGTATATATGGATGGAGTTATGAAAGAAATACTATCAAGAGCAGTGGATGTTGGTGTATCGCTGAAAAGGGAGGGAATTGAGTGGAAACTACCTATACTGCTGTTTGCGGATGATACAGTTCTGATGAGTGATAATGAATGGGAGTTGCAGGGTCTGGTAAATGAGTTTGGAACAGTGTGCGAAAAACGGAATTTGAAGGTAAATATGGGGAAGAGCAAGGTTATGGTCTTCGAAAGGGGTGAAGTCACAGAGTGTGAGGTGAAGCTGAACGGTCAGGCTATGGAGATCGTCAACTCTTTTAAGTATCTGGGCAGTGTGTTGAGTAAAGATGGGACTATGGATGGGGAGGTGCGGGAGAGGGTACAACAGGGGAAGAGGGTTGTAGGAACGCTAAAAGCAGTAACAAGAAATAGGGTGGTCAGTATGGAAGTGAAGAAGTCCTTGCATGACAGTGTGGTAATCCCGACACTGACTTACGGAAGCGAAGCATGGACGTTGGTTGAGAGACTCAGACCAAGAGTGAGAGCAGTGGAAATGAATTACTTAAGGAGTGCGTGCGGAGTTACATGGAGGGATAGACAGACTAATGAGGAAGTAAGAAGGAGGTGTGGTGTGGAGGTAGATGTGCTGGAATGTGTGAAAAGGAACAACTTGAGATGGTTCGGCCATATGGAACGTATGGAAAGCGAGAGAATGACTAAGAGGGTGTACGAGAGCGAGGTGGAGGGACAGAGGGGGAGAGGTAGACCGAATATGAGGTGGAAGGATGGAGTGAGGAACTACATGAACGAAGGCGGTGCTGGTTGGGGGGAGGGGCGTCGACTGACTGGGGACAGAGGTGCATGGGGGCGGTTCGTTCGTGGCCACCCCTTCGGGGATCACGGCGTCAGGCAATAGATAGATAGATAGATCTGAAAAGTAAAAGATTTCCTACCAACTCGATTAGTGGGTGGAACAAATTGCCAGCCGAAGTAGTGTCTGCACCATCAGTGCATAGTTTCAAAGCACGGTATGACAAACATATCTTAGGAGGCGGGAATTAACGAGCATGCTCACTCCCGCAAATACAACTAGTGTAAGTACAACTAGTGTAAGTACATATGTCCACAAGTGCACTACCATTCCCATTCACCTCTGATGGTACCCCCCACCCTCCCACCACTCCATCAACTTTCATATCACCCACCTTCCCATTCATATCCCCAATCAGAAATATTCTTTTGTTCTTGTCAAATTTATCCAGGCACGCCTCCACATACACCCAGAACTCCTCTTTCTTTCTTACAAGTTTATCCTCTGTCAGAGCATACACACACACAATCACCCACATTTGTATTCCTACTTTCATTCTCACCCACAAAATCCTTGAACCCACAGACCCATAGTCTTACACGCTCCTTCCATTTGTTACTTACAAACAAACACGTACCGTTAACTGGGGCGAATTCGGCCAATTTTTGCGTATTTCCGTAGCATGTAGTCTTGTTTTTATCTCAATGCAAGATCTTGAGTATTGTATGTGTAGCTGGTACATTGGGGTATACAATCATAGCATTACAGAAATTAAAATGCATTGCATATATTTATTATAAATATAATAAAGGCGTCCGAATTCGGACACGCTTTGGGGCAATTTTTGGACACCTAGCCTGAATTCGGACATGGATTTAAAATACATTCATAGGACTAACCAGTGATCCCAGTATAGATTCGGACCTTTCAGGGGTCAATTCGGACATCTTTGAACATTTTAAAAGGGTCTTATCATACTCCCTGAAAACGTAAAGACCATTAATACCATATCGTAAGATACGACTCTTTTGGGGCATTTTCGGACATATCTGGATTAATTGACCTATAGTCTGGGTAGCAGTGTGACCTTAACCCTTCCTCCCCGGGCTGTCTTACCCAATGACGGTCGCCCCTACCCGGGCGAAATGGCTTAAAAACGTCTAGGCCTAGGCTACCGTATTTATGTTTATTTTCACTGCTAGAACTTTCCCACTCATCTATAATCGTAGTGCGGTTTTCAATCTGTATTTTGGCATTGAGTAGAGCTCTGTAAGTCAACTGGTTCAGTTGTGATGACGATTTCAGTGGAGCCAATATTGCAGAGATGTTGCCAATATGGGGGCTTTTTAGACACTAATTTCGTCATGACGTCAGAACAATAACATTGAGGAGTCTTCTCCTTCTTGTTTTCGGAGGTGCGGTGACGAACGCTTGGGTTTGTTGACATACGTCGTACGCACGGCGTTCAGACCAAGCTTAATTAGGCTATTAACTCCTTCAGACATATTATGTTCCAATAAGTCCGAGGAGGCGGGAGCCCCGGGATCATTGCCACTGCCCCGCACTACACTCATAACAACACTGCGGCTGTTAGAATTATCGGAGGTGAATGAGGTTGCCACCAACGGTTTTATCGTATGGTAACTTATCGGACTTACTGAGCTCATATGACGCAAAATCGCGTCATAAACTTATTGGAGAGGTATAGAGATAAGTCCATATGACGCGACCGCGTCATATGAGTTTTTGGTTCACTCTCCCATATGACGCGACCGCGTCATATATGTCTGAGGGAGTTAAGCTCATGCCTTAGATAAGGCATACCGGGTAGCGGCCCTTCTTTCGTGCTGTCCTTACCTAAGGCAGACCGGGTAGGAAGGGTTAATAATGTAAAAATAAGGATTATTGTGACATAACTCAGCAATACCATGTGTAATGACAACTATAAACTCAATTACACTCAATATCCGAATCTGACAGGTTATAGCTAAAGTTAGATTAAATAATATTATTTATTTAATTAATTTTCATCCTATCCGAATTCACCTAATTTTTACAAAAATTTAAAAAATAAATGATTTAATACCCAATTACTGGAATAATATACAAGATAATGCCAATTAATTATTTTGTACTTTCACACTACAGTAATTACGAAAGTATATCTTGGCACCGTAGACTTTCCTGCATCTACTCATCAACATGTCTGCCAAAGAATGTTTGCCGATGTTACAATTTATTTATTTGTTTTTTGGTTTTTAATTTGTAATAGGTACATATCACATTATAGTAATGTACACCCTATGTGGTGGATTTTGTTCTTTTATTTAATAATTTTCATTTTAGTAAGCGTTGTTTCCACATAGCGATTTTGATAATTTAATTTGACTTTATATTGTCCTTGTCCCAATTTTGGTTTGTTTAGTTTGCAAGTTTTACATTTTAATTAATATACATTAAAACTATTTAAGCAAGAAAGTTAGATAAAAAGCATTTCAAACAATCGAGTGAAAACAGATTTCTAATATGTTTATTCGTTATCTATTTATTAATTTAATTAACTTTTAATTGACGTAAAGTCCGAATTCGCCCCAGTTGACGGTACCTTCTCTCGCTGCTCCCTCACTCACACCAGCACACACACCCATTCCACACTCCCAATCTCTCAAATTTGTACCCCTCCATTTGGTCTCCGTCATTCCACATACATCCAGCCTGGCATTCACTAACACTTCTAGGACTTCTCTCTCTTTTGTGTCATCATTCATGCCTCTCACATTCCATGTTGCTATTTTAAGATTGTCCGTAAGATTGTCCATAGTTGGTTGGGATTCATCAACACAGGGTCCGTCCGCATCCGAGGCTGTTAGTTCGTTTTTCTTTGCTTCAGTATTTGTCACAGGTGGGGGTCGCAAGCCCACCGACCCAACCTCTTTAGTCGCCTCTTACGACACGCAGAAACCATGTGGGGCATATTCTAATCCCTTTCCCTCAGGGGGGGATTTAACGTCATTTTCCATTACATACATTCTAACAGCTCAGACGTACACTGTTTCGGTCTTTGCGGCTTGATATTTAGACTCATTTCCTTGAGCCATGTAGATTGAAACCATGTGATTCTCGAGTCTATTCATTATCATAACTTTATTGATGGCAACGTCTTGCTTGGAAATGACCCCATCTGTACCTGTAGTGTCAAACCGGAACAATATTATTTGAAGACGAATGAATATGACAAGGAACATAAGAAAATTAACCTGGAATAGCATTGTTTTCGCCATTTTATCACTTCCAAAGACATAATTTTAACTACAGTATACTGTACTGTATTCCACAACTTTATAATTATTTCATTTGATTATAATTTCATTTTATTAAAGCGTTATTTCCACATAGGAATTTTGATAAGTTCTTTTGCCTATACAGTATATTGTGTCATCCCTATTTTGGTTTGTTTATTTTGCAAGTTTTACAGTATAATTTGCATATACTGTACATTAATACAGTAAACAGGGGGTCAAGCCAGAGCAAGTTTTGTTGAAGACTTGAATGAATATGAGAAGGAATACAGGAAAATTAACATGAAATAGCGTTGCTTTGGATATTCTATCACTTCCAAAGACATAATTTGAACTATAAATCTCAATTTTAGCTATACATATATTATACAATAATATAGACTAAAAATAATGGACTTGGCTTTCGTTTGACACCCTGACAGTAAAGACTAATAATAATGGACTCTGCTTTCGTTTGATACCCTGCTCCTACCTTCCCACAGGAGCCTATGGTTGAAGGGAGGAAGCAGGACCAAGCCGGACCATCTACCTTGACCCCAGGCCCAGTGTCTGGAGCTGTTGGTGCCATGGTGTCCGCTGGTACCTCTGAGGAATCCACCCGGAGTGCCATCTTCAAGCAGATGATGCAGAGACGTGCCAAGCTGTCCCCTGCTGTCACCCCGACCCCCCCTGGTGCTACAACTGGTAAGTTATATAGAGAGCTGTAATCATATACTGTACTGTACGTCCCCAATAGGTGACCCAAGATATACTCAATGATATCTAATACTCTTTGGATGGGACATCTGCTCATTTCAGAGCCAGAAACTGCGGCCGCCGTCGCATGGGGCAAAACTAAACCTCGACTTGACACACGCGAGAGAAGTTCACCAGACCAGCCCATTTTAACCCTATTAGTTTGGTCTCGCCTTTCTTTACTTTATTCTGACTATGGTTAAACGATTATAGTAAATTTAAGAGGCATGTGTGATAGTAAAGTGGAATGTTGAGAGTCCGTGACACAGACGTACGAGAGCCGATAGCTGTAGCCGCTATGCCTATACATTCGCGCTTAACCCGGGAACGGTGGCAAAGCTCTTAAGAAATTTTACTGGGCAACGGCGGCAAAGCTCTTAACCCGCAGAGTGCCAGACAATTATTGACCCTATGCATCTGCCAGTGCCAGAGGATTTTTTTTTTGTTTTTTTTTTGTTTTTTTTGTTTTTTTGCTAAATCTATCAAGTTGGGTGAGAAAGGAAGGATAATGGTAAAAAAAACACTCCCCTTGTCTATTTTCGCCAGAAATCAGGTCCCCGATGGTCCCGAATGTAGCTGAAATTTTCAGAGTAAATCATCGACTTTTATGGTATCAGAACGTATAGGTAGGAGGGTGGTGGGAGGGTGGTTTGGGGGATGGTGGGGGGAAGGTAGAAGGGTAATTGACTCTCTTACAAATATGAAGCCGATTGGTGAGGTAGTTTCGCCACCACGGATTTTCCTTTTTTTCCTTTTCTTCGTACGGATACGCTGGAAGTGAGTGGTGGGAGGCGGTTGGGGGTGTGGTGGGGGGAAGGCAGAAGGGTAAGGGACTTGTCACACAAATATGGAACCGATTGGTGCAGTCGTTTCGCCGCTACAGATTTTCCTTTTTTTTCCTTGTGAGGCGACCGATAGTCAGCGAGTGGGTGGGGGGAGGGGGTTGTGTTGGTGGTGGCAAGAAGCCAGAAGGGTAAGGCACATGTGGTAGAAATATGAAAGCCATAGGTGCAGTCGTTTCGCTGCTACAATTTTTTTCGGCGAGTCCGTATATATACGGACCTGGTACGGACCTGGCACTGGGCGTGACAAGACCCTAGTCCGTATATATACGGACCTGGCATTCAGGGGGTTAAGAGGTAAGCCCTAAAAAAAAAACATTTTAAAAGGCCCCAGTAGCACTAAATTATTATTTTTTTTTTTTTTAATTCTATACCTGTACAGTAAACCCCTGCACAACGAACACCCTTGCAACAAATTTTCACTTTAACGAAGGTTGCATAGTACTACCCCTTGCCCGCACAACAAACACTTTGGTTCGACTTAACAAATTTTTTACCGAGATTTACCGATGCGTACCGAGACGCCACCGAACGCAACAGGTAACTGAGCGCATCGTTACTAGCATTTGTCAACAACAGCGTCACCCAGCCACTAGCGTCGGACGCTCAGAACACTCATTCCCGCCTTATCTTTGAAACGATGCTACCTAGTCCTACCTACATGTGCATTGTATTACATCAGTCACCATTCCTAAACGACCTGCAACTAGCCCTGGAAAACAAGTAGCCAAGGCCTCCAGGAAGAGCCTTACCTCGAAATGAAGTTGGATGTGATAAGAAGACATGAGCGTGGTGAAAAGACTAATAGTATCGCTCGCCAACATGGCTTGGCCTCCTCGACTGTGTCTACGATCTTCAAATCGTTCAACAGTTGCTAGACAGCCACAGTGAACCCCTAAGTAATGAAGAGCTTGAAGAAATGTTGCAGCAGCGTCGTCAAGATCCAGCCGAGGATAATGATTCAGTCCGAGAACGTGAGCTGACCATAAAAAAATTGCAAGAATTTCTGTCAGGTTTTGCCAGAGACATAGATATCATGAGAGACACCGACCCGAACCCAGCTAGAAGTGGCACTGCAGCGCATCACATAGAGAAGGCACTTGCAATCTACCACGAATTTCTCAACCAGAAGCGGGACAAAGCTAAGCAGAGCACTGTGACATCCTACTTCAGGCCAAGCACCCCTTCTACTCCATCATCAAGTCTTTCACCGTCACCAGAGCCGTCACATGATAGCATCCCTTCTACGTCTGGCATCTTCACACCCGTGGCATCCACATCTGGCACCAGCCGCGCCACCACCACCGCCGCGGCCTCCCAGGCCTCCCCAGACAACCCCGACTCGCCGCTACCTGACAACCCCGACTCCCCTCTACCAGAACTCCATGGTTTCTCCGATTCAGAAATGTAAAACTATTCATGTAAGAAATGTAAGAAATAAAAGTTTAAGAGCATAATTATTTTTTGTTAGTCTTGTAGTATCGTAGATGTAGTATCGTAGAATTAGGTTAAGTCACCAAAGTACAATACAGTACCGTACTGTATTGAAAAATATAACATGATTGGCACATGGTGTTTTACTATATTAGCACCCTGCATGTTAAATTGTAGATGTAAGGTGTATTATAAGGTTAAGAAGTCATAGTAAACACAAACATTGATTCAATTTGAGTAAATATAAATGAAAGGTGGCGAAAATGAGTCTGTGCACCTAACCTAATTAATCCCATATAACTAATAGTTCACGCAACAAAAATTTGCACTGCGAACGGTTTTTTCGGTACATAACCCATTCGTTGTGCAAGGGTTTACTGTACCTCATATCACTCCTCCACATCCCCTCCTTCCCCCCTTTCCCCTCCCCCTTCAGTTATCACCTATTTTCCCTGTTATTCCCTAATTCGTTGGTATATTTTTGTGCTAACATTAGCAAACTGTGTGGAGGATGTGCTTATGTGCCTAGTGAGTGTGTTGCACAAGGGAGAGTGTGAATGAGTGAGGCAGTCAGGCTTGAGGCCTCGTGAAGGGAGGGGTTGCCTCAATTTGCTCCATAATTCATGAATGGGCTGCTCCATGTTTATTCGCGATTTTGACCAGAAAAATTATATTTCCACTTGTTTTATTGTTGTTACAGGTTACTTACTATCTTCATAGTGAAGCTAAAATAGGCGCATATGAATAAGTAAAAACGATATTTATCGTAAAATGACGATTATAGGCATGAATGGAGCCTAATATGCTCGCCCAGAACAGTGGTGTTCAATTCACCCAGCTCACCGTTTATAGGTTAATTCGCAAATCTGTTTCTATGTATTTTTACTTAATTAGATTGCATAGGGTTAAGTTAGGTGTTAGGCTGGTTAGGTTAGTTAATTCAATACTATTAAGTAATTATACATCATATTTTGATCGAAATAGAATCTTGAATAGGCGTGAATGTCAAAGCATTGCGGCTGCGGCCATGGCCTCCCCCCAGTCATTGGCAAAGTTAAAGTGTTTTTATATTGCATTCTCAAGTGAACAGTTTGACTTGAATCATGATAACAATAATGTAAACATGTAATATATGGGAAATTACTACTTTCATAGGTAGAAACATAAACAAAACAATGCGCAATGCACCTCGACACAGATCTGTATATCCTTACATTGGCAAGGTTTATGAGTGTTAATAGTGCATTTTGAAGTAAATAGTATGCCTCAAATCGTGATAACAAGAATTCTAACATTTAATATATTGGAAATTACGACTTTTCACGGCTCTGTGTAGAAACCTGTGTGTTGGCGGCTATGTTTCTTGATCTAGCAGACAAAGGTGGCATCGCGGATCGGAGGGGGGTTAGCCCATCCAGAGAGTATTAAATATCTATGGGTATACTGGTACCAAAGCTGAATACGGATCTTTCTTTTTCCAATACCAATGGGAGAGAGCTCTATCAAAACACACTTATACATACACTGAAATGGCACTGGGAAAAAGAGAAGAGACCCTTTCCAGTGTATAAGATTATGGTCAAAAACCTTTCCATGGGTATCATTGGGTTTACTACTCCATTTGTAGTGCCGTTACTACAACTGATTTCTTGATACTTGATGGAAAAATATGAAACTACTGTGTAAAAGGGTGCTATGCTGGTATGCACATGTTGAACGAATGGAAGATGAAAGGCTTACAAAGAGAATATATGAGTCGGAAACATGGGGAAATCGATGGAGAGGAAGACCTCGGATGGGATGGAGAGATGGTGTAATAAAAGCTTTGGAAGGTAGAGAGATTAAAATGTAAAACTTGCAAACTAAAAAAAACAAAATTGGGACAAGGACAATATAAAGTCAAATTAAATTATCAAAATCGCTATGTGGAAACAACGCTTACTAAAATGAAATTTATGAAATAAAAGAACACAATCCACCACATAGGGTGTACATTACTACATGAGCAAGTTAATCTGTTTCCCAAGCAAACTAATCGCACACATAACAACGCACCATCGTCACGTTCAAGGAATTAGTCAAATTTGGGAAGTCCGGGATGTTCTGGTAAATTTGACTATACTCTGCATGAATAAAGAAACTACATGTTAAGGGGAGGTTTTTAGTGTGTTTCCTAACCTTCCATCAAGCTTGAAATTACAACCCCTTGAGTCCCTTTCAAGATAAATTTTTACATTTTTCGGTAGAAAAATGTCCCCGCCGAAGGCTGGTTCCTCTTAAATTACAGGCTCGCTATCGCTCGCCAGGATAAAATCGATACCTGAATGGCACGAAAGGTCTTAATATGGGGTGAAAGTTCTTAAAATCGCTAAACTAATGGGGCGAACGTTTTATAATATCAAAAGCAATGGGGCTAAACATGAGGGTGAAAGGGGTCAAGAAAAAAATCCCTCGAGTGGAGATCTCCCCTTAACCCTTCCTACCCGGGCTGCCTTAGGTAAGGACAGCTCGGCAGAAGGGCAGCTACCCGGGCGTCCTTACCTAAGGCATGTGCTTTAACCCTCCTGGCCCGGTTGTCATTTTAAAATGACACCACGAATTAAGGGCAGGTGCCCGGGTGTCATTTTAAAATCTGTAAGCTTGAAAGCCTATTCAGCTTGGTCTGAACGCCGTGCGTCCGACGCATGTAAACAAAGCCGATCGTTACGTCACCGCACCTCCGAAAACAAGAAAGAGAAGACTCGTTTGTTATTGTATGTCTGTATGTCGTTGTTTCAGTAGTGAAAAGATCGTCATATTGCTAACATCGCCTGCAAGTGCTCTCCACTGAAATCGTCATCACAACTGAACCAGTTGACATAGAGAGCTCTACTCAACGCCAGTCTACAGATTGGAAACCGCACTACATTTATAGATGTGTGGGAAATTTCTAGCAGTTAAACTAAACAAAAATACGGTAGCCTAGGCCTAGACGTTTTTCGGCCAGATCGCCCGGGTAGCCCACACTGTCATTTTGAGAGCCTGCCCGGGCCAGGAGGGTTAAAGCGCGCTTTAAATTTAGCGCGGGCAAATTTTACTTTGCGTGAGCGATCGTAGCGCCACCAAGCCTCAACTACCACTCTTATCAGTTCCTACGTTTCCGCCATTGCGAGCTACAGCAAAAAAATGAATTCCGACGCGTCCGATACTGTGCAATCTCCCGCGCGTCCCAGTGCTAACCCGCTTGCAACATCTACGCCTCTGCCAACCGAGAAGAAAAAGAAACTAAGGAAAGTGAAACGTTTGCTAAGTGAGAGTGCAATACACCGTGAACTTTTCAACCCGGATTTGAGCAGTGGTGAAAGCTCTGTGGACAAAAACCTCTATATTCAGAGTAGAAGTGGAAGCGAAGTTGACGATTTTGTGGGATTTGGTGATGATGACAATGTGGATTTATTTGAGGGGGGTGATAGTAGTGATGATCCTGATGTGGAAGTGGTGGAGGAAGGTGCTATTGAAGTACCAAGTGTGCTAGAGCCAACCCCTTCGCCTAGTTTCGTAGGTCAGGGTAGGCCTGGCCTAGCCCTACCCCAGGACCTTCCCCTTTGCCTGCCCGTACGCCCTTGAAAGTGGGTAAATACTTCTATAAACAGTCTTTAGTGAAAAGTGCAGCCAAGAAAGCACGCAGGGAAGCAGAAAAAGTGAGGGAAGGCGTAGATAGTGATAGTGACGCCGACCCAGGCCTAGCAACCACCCGCATTCCTTTGTCCCGACGCCTTGACCCGGGACGCCGGGAGGGCCACCCACAGCCCTCGGCTTCATCTGTCCCTCAGGATGACCAAAGGGCCTCTACAATTTTTTTTTTTTTTTTTTTTTTTTTTTTTAAGAGACAATGAACGGAGGAAGGAAAAACACAGATGAAACAAAAAGGTCCATGTGCCTAAAGGCATCCTCCATTCATAAAATGTTTGTAACAACTGGATTTAAACATTTGTAGATTGTAAGTTTGTGGAAAGCAATTCGAGGGAAGTGAATTCCAAAGAGTAGTAGCTCTGGGGATAAATGAATTCTGATAAGCAGAAGTCCTGCATTGTGGAGGAGAAAGTGTAAATTCATGGGCGCTCTCAGCTGCCCTAGTTCTACGGGGAAAGATGTGGAGAGGCGGCACAATTGAAGCAAGTTCCTCGGAACAATTGCTGTGAAAATATCTGTAGAATAATGCAAGGGATGCAACGTTTCTTCGTATGGATAATGTAGGAAGGTCCTGTGTGATTGCAGGGTTATTGATTAATCTAATAGCTTTATTTTGAATTTTGTCCAACTGCCTCAATGCAACCACTCCACTTCCACCCCACAGAGGTGAACAGTAATCCATCTGAGAACGCACATGACTTTTATATATCACGGCCAACTGCTCGTCAGTGAAGAATTCTCGAACTCTGTACAGGAGTCCCAGTTTTTTAGAGGCATTCTTAGCAATGCTTCTAACATAATGTGTCCAGCTCAAATTAGTAGTTAATGTTACACCGAGAATGTCAATACTAGGGGAAGTGGGAATATTTACATCATTAAAAAATATATGGGAGTCAGTGAGATTCTGTCGGTTAGAAAATTGAATGTACTTGGTTTTCTGTGCATTAAAGGAAACTAGATTCTTTTGTCCCCATCCATTAATTCTAGAAAGGTCCTGGTTCAGAGAAATTGCAGTGTTTATTTTTAAATTTATAAGATCGGGTTGGGTGAAAGAATTGGTAAATGTAAAGGAACTGTGGAGTGTTGAGTCATCTGCGTAGGAATGTATTGGATTATGAGTGGTAGATATGAGATCATTGATATGAATGAGGAACAGAATTGGGGCCAAAACTGATCCCTGGGGAACACCAGCATTTATTGAGTGAAATTGAGAATAAAGGCCATCTACCATTACACGTATTTTTCTGTTATGAAGATAAGAAGAAATTAGTGGAACTAATGATGCAAGGCCGTAGTGTGACATCTTCGACAATAAGGATTGATGCCAGACTCTATCAAATGCCTTTGATATATCCAGTGCTATTGTATGTGTTTCACCATGTTGGTCTGTAGCTTGGTTGATTTGATGCGTAAGAAGGCAAAGCATGTCTGCAGTTGATCGACATCGTCTAAAACCATATTGCCTATCACTGATTAATTTATTATTCTCAAGATGCTTAATTATGTGATTATTTAATATAATTTCAAAGACTTTACCAAGAGTGGAAGTTATAGCTATTGGTCTGTAGTTTGATGGATCTGAAGAGGCACCTTTTTTAGGAACTGGATGGATGTTTGCTTCTTTCCAGGGTACTGGGAAGCATGAGGTATGAGTACACAGACGGAAAAATTTTGCCAATACAGGAGCGAGCACCAAGGAGCAATTCTTAAGTACTATTGGAGGAATTTCACCTGGACCAGGAGCCTTATCTACCGAGAGATTCTGCAAAATAGTTTTGACATGTCTGGTGTGGATCTTAAGTGAGGGAATTTCAGGCAAATTAAAATTAAGTACAGGGACATCTTGATTTATTTCATCTAAGGTTGAGTTGGTGGAGAAAATATCCGCAAGAAGGTTAGCTTTACCTCGTGGGTCACTTACAAGATTGCCAGTCAGAGATATTAATGGTGGAATGGATGAAGCAGTAGTGAAGTTGGATTTAAATGAGTTAAGAGTAGACCAAAATATTTTGTTATCATTTGGATTATTTAGAAGTTTATTTGCCTGCTTGTGGAGAAAGTTTGATTTGGTTAAGGTTTAATACAGTTTTGGCATGATTTCTGATGTTTCTAAAGTAATTAAAGGCTTCATGTGTTTTTGATCTTGTGTATGCATTGTAGGCTATTGCTTTTTGTTCAGTTACTCTAGCACAATTATGGTCAAACCATTTAGGTGAATTAGATCTTTTACTGTACTTTTGATAAGGAATAAAAGTTTCCATTCCAATTTTTACAAAATCTTGTATGTGGCTCAAGGTGGAGTGTGCATCATTAGAAAAGAAAGAGGTCCAGGGAATATCAATAAAGAAACCTTGAAGACCCTCCCAGTCTGCCCTATCGTAATGCCATTTAGTCACCAAAACAGGTTCAGAGTGGGAAGGTGTGGTAGGTGATAGACAGGTGGCCTGTATCAGACAGTGATCAGAAGATCCAAGCGGGGACCTCACTGTAACATCATAATTTTCTGAATTGGTTGTTAAAAATAAGTCCAGTAGGTGGGAATTATGATTAGGATTATCTGGTACACGGGTGGGTTGGTTGACTAGTTGAGTGAGATTAAATGAGTCAATAGCTCACATTCAAGACCAGCATCAAAGACTAGCAACCACCCGCATTCCTTTGTCCCGACGCCTTGACCCGGGACGCCGGGAGGGCCACCCACAGCCCTCGGCTTCATCTGTCCCTCAGGATGACCAAAGGGCCTCTACAAGTGCGTCATTGGCCTCCCACAGTGTGCCACCACAGGCCCCGCATCGTAGGTCATTATTTCCTGCGGAAAAGTCCACGGCCAGCCGCAAAAGGAGCCCAACTCCCGAGGCCGAGGCTCCCATTGCTCAACCTCCCGCAGCCCCACGCCGCCGACGCCCGGTCTATTCTTCACCAGAGTTGTCTCCTGAAGAGGATGCTGACGACCCCAACATTGCCCCAGATGATCTGACGTCGCCTGAGGAAGAGGAAGAGGAAGACGAAGAGGAAGAGGAAGTCCCGACAAGAAGAGTAAAAGGGCGAGGTCGTGGACGTGGTCAGCCTGCCGATGCCGCTGCCCCTGGGCCTGGGCGTGGGCGTGGGCGTGCAGGGCATCCGCCTGGGCGTCCGCGTGGCCAAGGGCGTGTGCCAGGGCGTCCAGGGCGTGTGCCTGCTGCAGCTGCACGTCCTCGTCCTCGAGCAGCTGACATGTTTGTGTGGACAGATGGGGCGGATTTTGAGCCAGATTGTCCTGCCTTTGACGAGGTACAACAGGGTTCCGGGGTGTCACCAGCTTATCCCTGTGGCCCAAATGCCACCCCCAGTGAACTTTTCTGTGGCTTCTACGACAATGAAGTCATGGAATACCTTGTCAAAGAGACAAATAATCACCAGGCTATCTGTTCAAACTTTCTTGGGAGGAAGACCAGTGCCAAGATGGTGGCATGGAGAGCTCTCACTGTGGCAGAATTATATGTGTTCTTGGCACTCACAATGCTGATGACACACATAAAGAAGCACGTTCTGGCCGACTACTGGATAACTGGCGACCTCACAACGACTCCAGCATTTGGCAAATACATGTCAAGGGATAGGTACTTCGACATCCTCTCATATTTCCACCTGACAAATAACATGCATGTCCACGAGCCCGACACACTCTGGAAGATCAGGCAACTGTATGACATGATACGTCATCGGTTTTCCACCTACCTGATTCCTTTTCAGAAGCTGTGCATCGACGAGTCTCTGGTCCTGTTCCGTGGTAGGCTGCACTTCCGACAGTATATCCTGTCCAAGAGACACCGCTTCGGCATCAAGCTCTTCGTCCTCTGCGACTGCAAGACGGGATATGTGCTCGACTTTATAGTCTACAGCGGCAAGGGTGGTGAAATGCAGATTGACCCCCTCATTGGTTTTGGCGGCGCTGTGGTAAAGAGGATGATGGAGAGGTACTTCCATGACAACCACATCCTCTATACCGACAATTATTACACGTCGCCTATCCTCGCCAAGTACTGTACCTCCATGACCGCAAGACCGGAACTGTCGGCACAGTGAAGGGGAAGAGGAAGGGCATGCCAGCCTACCCAACCAAGACTAAGAAGACGGACATCTTCCATAAGAAGAGTGGCCCCATCCTCTCCATCCACTGGCATGACCAGCGCAAGGTCAACCTCCTCACCACATGCCACAAAGCAGAGATGGTCGCCACAGGGAAGGTGGACCGAAGGACGAAGAACCCTATCACGAAACCAGCTGCTGTCCTGGACTATAATGTCAACATGCGCCTCGTCGACAAGTCCGACATGCAGATGGGCTTCATAGACTGCCTGCGAACATCTTGCAGGTGGTACAAGAAGTTTGTCCTGCATACAGTAGATATGTCTGTCCTCAACGCGTACAACATCTACCGTTTGAGGACTCCAGTCATGAAGTACAAGAGCCTGCGGACCTTCCAAAAGCAGCTGATACTTGAGCTCCTGGGTAAACATGCGGGTACACCAGGGAGGCCACTACAAGGACCAGGCATGCTGGACAGAACAGGGTGTACCGAGTTCTTCAGAAAGCACCAGCTCGTCGCCCTTCCTTTCCAGGGTCCTAACAGCAGAATAAGAATGCAGAAGAGGTGCTATGTGTGCAGCCGCACAACTCGACGACCCCGCAAACCCACAAAAAGCACTTGGCAATGCCTCGAGTGTCAGGTGGGACTGTGTGCTGGCACCTGCTTCAATGATTTCCACACTATGACAAACTATTGAAGTGTAAGTGACAGTGATAGTGACACTCAATAATAATAATAATAATATAACTAAGTATAAGTGAAAGAGACACACATAAGTAATAATAAGTGCCTTCAGAACAATATGAACAAGTGAAAGTGACACTACAATATATATTTATAACAATAAATAAGTGAAAATGACACTATCAATTACCATAGTCCAGTATAAATAATCATAACTACTATAATAATAACAATAAAACTAAGTATAAGTGACAGAGACACAAATTACTTCAGAAAAATAACTTTATTGAGTGAAAATATCATACAGTAATAACAATAATATATGGCATAATAAACAATAAAACACTAAAAAATCGCTTCCCGCCATAATTCAAGGTAGAGCGACGAGTCAAAACGTTCGTCGTAGCCTGGGCCGCGGTTGAGTGTTCGGACGCGGCGAGGTAAATAGGCAGCAAAAGTTACCTCCACTTCCATCACCATCACTCCGGAACCAGTTGAGCTAGAAAGCTCTACTCAACGCCATTCTACGCGGCAAGGTAAGGCGCCCATTTTGACATATGTTTGATTAACCCTCCAGCCCCGGGGGCTATAGCTTGCGACTGTGCTGCGGTACCGGGTGTTTTGACGATCTTTGGGCTATGTTAAATACTCTGTAAGTCAATGAATATGGCATGTAATGTTGTGAATAAAAAAGAATAATGTTCCACAAACCTTCCTCTGTCGAATGGCGTTGAGTAGAGGTCTCTAGCCCCTCTAGTTGCATAATGGTGAGCGCGGGAAGACGAGTGCTTTTCGGCGGCAAATTCTTCCCGCGTTCGGACGCGTCGCCCCGGCCATGGCTACGACGCACCTAGCCGCTCGTCGCGCCAAAGTATTTATCTCCCTTAGACGATTTTAGTGTTTGATATTGAGAATGTGATGTTTATTTGATATTTTCTAGTTATTTTGAGGCCAATTATATAAAATATGTTTATTAGGGTATCACTGTCACTGATATTGCTAATTTTCACTCGATACCGTACATTTTATTAGTAATTGAGGTAGGTTATTGTTGTATTAGGCACTGATTATTCGTTATCACAGGTGTTTATTATACTTTGGCCATCAAATATTAGGTCTTGTGTCACTTTTACTTTGACAAATATGCTTTAGAGAGTGTCACTGTCACTGATAATGCTCATTTTCACTCGATACCGTACATTTTATTAGTAATTGAGGTAGGTTATTGTTGTATTAGGCACTGATTATTCGTTATCACAGGTGTTTATTATACTTTGGCCATCAAATATTAGGTCTTGTGTCACTTTCACTTTGACAAATATGCTTTAGAGAGTGTCACTGTCACTGATAATGCTCATTTTCACTCGATACCATACATTTTATTAGTAATTGAGGTAGGTTATTGTTGTATTAGGCACTGATTATTCGTTATCACAGGTGTTTATTATACTTTGGCCATCAAATATTAGGTCTTGTGTCACTTTCACTTAGTTATATGATTTGTAAACGTTTTATATACAATTTATTGTGTCTTTTTTTCACTGATTTATATATTTCTATAGGTTCTAATCATATGAATGTCACTTGGTATATACATATGTGTCACTTTCACATATTATTATGGTGTAATTGTATTTGTATAAATGATTTCATAATACATGACTTTTGTATAACAATAAATTGGTTTACTTCCACTTTTTGCCTATATATATACTGTACATATTGTCATTATCTTTGGCACTTTCACTATGATTATTAGAACTCCAGCTTGGAGTGGTAATCAAAGAAGCACTCTAAAGCACAGAGTGCCACCTTGCACTCCACACACTCCATGGTTGACTTTTTACCTGGCCTCGGCCTCACCCTGCTGTTGTAGCAGACATGGCACCGATTCTGCTGTGTTCTTCCTGATTCATTCTGAGGCAGGGAACCAAGCCTGTGCCTAATCAAGTATTGAGCACACTGCAAGCGTTCAATAACGGCGGGCCCAGGATGTGCCACTGCCCTCTGTGGCGTAGCATACTTCTCCAGGAGCTCCGTTAACACCTGCTTTTGGAACCTCCGCAGGCTATTGAACTTCATGGGTGTGTTCACATTCCGAAGCTTGTATATTGTAGGCATTCAGAACTGACATGTCCACCATATGCAGAAAGAACTTTTTGTACCATCTGCACGAGGTACGCAGGCAGTCAATGAAGCCTATCTGCATGTCGGACTTGTCCACCAGCCTCATGTTGATGTTGTAGTCCAGGACAGCATCGGGCTTGGTCACCCTGGCCTGGGTGCGGCGATCCACCTTGCCAGTCTCCACCATTTCCCCCTTGTGGATGGTGGTCAGGAGGTTGACCTTCCGCTGGTCGTGCCAGTGGATAGCCAGAATGGGCCCCGACTTCTTCTTCAACACATCACCTTTTTTGGTCTTTGGAGGGTAAGGTGGCATGCCCTTCCTTTTCCCTCGTACTGTGCCTACAGTCCCCGTCTTGCGCTCATGCAGGTACTGTGAGAGAGTGGGGGACGTGTAATAATTGTCCGTGTAGAGGAGGTGATTCTTGTGAAAGTAGCGGTCCATCATGGCTTGCACCACTGCTCCGCCAAAGCCAATGAGGGGGTCCACAAGCAAGTCCCCTTCCTTCCCGCTGTAGACCAGGAAGTCCAGGACATAGCCAGTTTGGCAGTCGCACAGCACAAAGAATTTTATGCCAAAGCGATGTCTTTTTGAGGGGATGTACTGCCGGAAGCCGAGTTTTCCCCGGAACAGCACAAGAGACTCGTCAATGACGACCTTGCGGAAGGGCTTGAAGTAGGAGGTGAAGCGTTCTCGCATCACCTCGTACAACGTCCTAATCTTCCACAGCTTGTCACCGAGGTGGACGTCGGTGTTGGTGACAAGATGGAGCGCTGCGAGGATATCAAGGTACCGGTCGCGAGACATATATTTCCCGAAGGCAGGGGTGGATATCAGATCATTGGTGATCCAATAGTCAGGCAACCTATGCTTCTTGACATGAGGCATTAGCATGGTGAGTGCCAGGAACACCATGAACTCTTTATGAGTCACTGGGGTCCACTGCCTCATGTGGCCCTTGGTCACCTTGCCCAAAAAGTGGACCTGGAATTGGTGCTGCTTATTTGTCTCTTTGACAACATAGCCTACCACCTCCTCATCAAAGAAGGCCTCAAATAGTTCGTGTGGTGGAGCATTGGGGCCTGCAGGAAAATTGGGGGTAATGCCTGAACCCTCCAGTACCTCATCAAAAGCTGGCACATCAGGGTTGTATCCATCCCCATCAACTACGTCTTGCCACTGAAAAACGTAGAATGGGTCTTGTCTACGCTGACGAGGAGCTCCAGCTGGTGGCCCAGCACGCCCACGGCCAACTCGGGAGGCGCGCGCCCTAGGGCGGCGAGGGCGTCGGCCAGGGCGGCGGCCAGCACGACGGGCAGCACGACGCCGGGCCAAGCGGATGGGTCGAGGGTCGTCGATGTCCATATAGTCATCGTCAGAGTGGTCATCTTGCCCTGACGGTGGACCTATGTAATCATGGCCAGAGTCTTCAGAGAGGTGCCCTTCATCATCAGTGGCCCCCACATAATCTGGCGGGGAACCAGTGATGCGTGGGCGGCGTGCGGGTGGGCGAGGTGGGGAAGGAGTGGCAGGTGAGGCTGTGTCCCCCCGAGGTCCTGGGCTCCTTGGCCTGCGACAAGTGACAGAAAGCAATGTTTCACTGTCACTAGGCCCAGGTATTGGTGATGCGAGCTCAAAGACTTCTTCAGGAAGACATGTTGAAGGCGGGAGAGGTTGGGAGGACCGTGGGGAAAGTTGCGGGGACGTATGGCTGGAGCCGGCAGGGGTGGACGCCGCGGGAGCCTCGAACAAAACTCTCTTACTTTTCTTATTTTTTTTGGTATATTTCCTACCTTTCCCCTTTTCGGCAGCAGTATGTCTCCTGTCGGGGGACCTAGGAGGCAAATAGGCCGAAAGTGTGGGGTCCTCAACCCTTGGCAATGGTGGGGGTGGTGGGGAAGAATGCGGGGCATCCGGGTCATCTTGGGTGGCGTGGGTAGATAAGGGAGACAATGGCGGACGAGAAGGGTCACCACGCTGACCCTCACTCACAGCCTCATCCTCACCAAGTATTTTTGCTTGTTCCCTAGCTGCCGCGGCCGCCTTCTCAAGTATTTTCTGCTTATACAAGTGTAGCTTGAAAGGCGATTTACCTGGGGAAGGGCTTGGAGTCGTGTCACTTATGCGAAATTTGGTGAGTGACCTTGAACTCTCCCACTCACTCACTCTCTCAAGTTCACTGTCTTTAGGTAAACCAGCTTCCTCAACAACTGGTACATCACCTTCATCACTCTCATCACTGTCATGTTCTCTCGCAAATCCCAGGAATTGCTCTTCTTTCTCACTCTCATGGCCATAATCACTCGACTTATAATTACTTGTGTCGTCACTGACTATATCATCAACACTATACTTGGCATCAGCACGCTCATATAGTCTCAATGTCGTCTCAATACCTCCGGGAGATAACACATTTAGGCGATGGCGTCGGGGTAAGGCGCGACGAACTAGCAAGGGCGTCGTAGGAAGCACGGTATCGGACACAGCGGAATCACTATTTGGCGTACTGTCCATGATGGCGTCGGGGTAGATACTGTTGCTGTGGCGTCGTTTACGCCGGGTGGCGCCACCTACCGTCCCATGATACCAAAAATGTACGCGCGGCATTCGAAAGCACGCATGCAAGCAATGGGCGTTCAAGAGCCCTTCCGGGTTGGAGGGGTTAATGTAGGTAGTATATTAAGCGAGATTAGCCTTAGTTAACGTATGTTGTGTTTTCAGCCAAATCGCCCGGATACAGCCTCCGTCCTTAAGTAAGGCAGCCCGGGCGGGAAGGGTTAAATGTCAAAATATTCATTTAACCCTCCAGCCCCGGCTATGTATTATATATATATTCCTCAAAACCCGGGTGTTTTGGCCGAAAAACGTCTAGGCTAGGCTACTGTATATTCGTTAATCAGACTGCTTCCCACATTCCCGCGCATCCCCAAGCGTAGCTGTGTTATTTACCTGTAGAATGGCATTAAGTAGAGCTCTCTAAGTCAACTGGTTGAGCTGTGATGATGATTTCATTGGAGATAACTTTATGGCAAAAACAGCCACTTTACACCACTTTTCGATACTTAACAACAACATACAGGCACACACGAACAAGCGACGCTCTCCTTCTTGTGGCCGGAGATGCGGGGCGTCGGTCCAGCCGGCTGTTGTTTACATGCGTCGGACCGACGCCTCGCACACGAAGCTCACAGGCTTTCAACCACTGGCGTTCAAGAGGCCTTCCGGGTACCTGTTATATGCTTTTTTATGGGCGTTCAAGAGGTCTTCCGTGGTGAGAGGGTTAAAATCAAATTTGCAACATGACAAGACATTAACAATAGTACAAAATACAAATATTGATAAGATATCTATACTATTACAAAATAATATATAAAGTACAGTACAGCACTCACTAACGATAGTGCTATCGGGTAGGTACCTGTAAGCATAGCATGCCTCAAGTGACCCCTATCAATAACTACCCTACAAATAACCTACATTTATCGCACAAATAAACTAAGGAAATCGCAAAAGCAATCAATTGATACTATCGACAATGAATACATATAATATAAAGACAAATAATTGCAAAATATGAAGAAGTACCAACAGATTTAAACAAAGAGTACTCTTTTAACAAGAACAATTAATTTAAAAAAAATCATCAATATTAATATTAATAATAGAAAAAGAAAAAGAAAAAGATAAACAATAAATACAGACAAAAAGTAAGCAGAGGTTATACAAGAAATTTCAAGTTAAAAATGCTTGATTACAATTATTGATGTCAAATTTTAGGATAGTCACAATAATTGACCCTAAAAAGATTATATTTATGTAACAATTTACTTGCCTCAAAACCTCTCTACTAAGAGTCTGTATAATAACCTAGCTCTAGCCCAAAAGTCATCTACTTTAGTGCAAATTTTACAATATCTTATTAACTGGGAATAAAAACAATTATAAGTTATTTTACTAGGCCTATCGATATTACTACAGTACTAGGGAAAGGAAAGTTTATTATGTTAAAATTAAAATCATCAACTTTGTGATATACTTTAAGTATGCACTGTTCATTAACCCGGGAACTGCGGGAAGACTCTTAAGAGTTCCCCCGGCGGACTGCGGGAAGACTCTTAAGAGTCAGGGGAAAAAAAATAAATTTAAAACACCGAATTTTTATTTATTATTTTTTTTTTTTTTTTTTTTTTTTTTTTTTTTGCCCCTGGGCCATGCCAAATATCACTCCTCCACCTCCCCTCCTTCCCCAGTTTCCTCCCCTCCTTCAGTTATCACCTATTTTCCCTGTTATTCCCTTTTCCTGTGGTCTATTTTCGTGCTAACATTAGCGAGTTGGTAGCAGGGCGTTGTCATCACTGTTAGCAAGCGAGTGCAAGAGAGAGAGAGAGAGTATCGATCGACAGTTTCTCTCCAGAGGTGGAGGAAAGTGGTGGGCTGGGAGGTTGCCTCAGCCATACATTGTGTAACTCCCGGCCTGTATCGCCGATTTTGACCATCCAAACGCTGTTTCCACTTGTTTTATTGTTGTAACAGGTTAATACCTTTATAATCAACCTATAATAGGCACATATGGATAAGTATTAATGCTATTTATGGTAAAATAAATATTTTTAGTGATGGGAACAGCTCAAATACGTCAGCACAGGAGTGTGGTGTCTCGTACCCCCCATGCGCACTTCAGAGGTTAACAATCTATATTTATATCAAGAAAATTTTCAACTTTATAATTTATGTTACATTGTGTGAGGGGAATAGAATTAGGATAAATAAGTTTAGCAACTTGATTAAAATTTAACAAATTGCAAACGAGAATATCATCAATATTATCTACTATTATTACTTAACAATTTAGCAAGTGCTAATTTTTCTGGGATTTTATTTTTCTTGCTACTGTCAACTAAGTCTTTTATATATTTAAATTCTAAAGCAAGCAAGAATAAATCTGCAATTAAAGGGCTAGCATTTCCACCCATAGGAATTCCTAATATTTGTTTGAAAATGTAAGCCCCGAATCTAACATAAGTATTGAAAAGGAGGAATTTAAGGGCATCTTTAAGTTTAGTTCTATCAAAATATACTGAACTAATGGGAGTAGAGCTAAGTGATGCATTATTAAAATATGTATAAACATTTATGAAATAATTGAAGAACAGGCAAGAGAAGTGGCAATGAATAGGAATGAATGGAGAATGCTTGTGACTAGATGAGTGATAACGCGGTCGTAGGGAGAGAGGGTCGAGCGTCTACTTAGACCTTTCCAAAGCATTCGATAAGGTACCACATAAGAGATTGTTATCTAAGCTTGAGACGCTAGGATGTGTCAGGGGGAGTTTGCTGAAGTGGATGGAGAGCTATTTAACAGATAGGGAAATGAGGACCAACATTAGAGGAACTTACTCATCGTGGCGGAAAGTTGAGAGTGGTGTGCCACAGGGATCTGTGTTGGCACCTCTCATGTTCCTTATGTACGTGAATGACCTGCCGATAGGCATAAACTCCTACATGTCAATGTTTGCAGATGACGTAAAAATTATGAGACAAATAACAAATAAAAGTAGTTGTGAGGAGCTGCAAGGGGATTTAGATAAAATATACAAATGGAGCACCAAGTGGAAAATGAAATTTAATATAAGTAAATGCCATGTGTTAAATATGGGAAGAAGTGTGAATAGACCAAATTGGGAGTACAGGATGGGAGATATATAATTAGCAAGGCCGAAAAAGAAAAGGATTTAGGGTTGATTATACAAGATAATTTGTCGCCAGAGAAACATATTAACAAGCTCTTTAGCGGAATGTATGCAATGGCCGGGAATATGAAAGTTGCTCTGAACTACTTGGATGAGACCATGGTAGCGAAAATTATGAAGAGTATGATTAGACCAAGATTGGAGTATGCAGCAGTGGTGTGGTCCCCGCATCTAAAGAAGCATATTCACAAGTTAGAAAGAATCCAGAGAGCAGTTACTAGATTGGTTCCAAGTCTCAGAGAGCTGCCATATGAAGGGAGGCTAGACAAATTAAATCTACCGAGTCTAAAAGAGAGGAGAGAGAGGGGAGACATGATAATGATGTACAAATGCACCCGGGGGCTGGAGAGGCTGGATAGGGAGGATATATTAATTATGGATACAGGAATAACTAGAGGCCACAGCTACAAAGTAAAAAGACCTACCTGCAAGAACGATATCAGGAAGTTTAGCTTCCCCTATAGATGTATTGACAAATGGAATGGGCTGGAGGAGGAGGTGGTAGGGGCAAGGAATATCCATATTTTCAAGAAAAAATTGGATAAAAAGTAGACTGAGAGACGGGACAACACGAGCTTAGCTCAACTCCTGTAAACTACAATTAGGTAAATACAATTAGGTAAATACTAGGTGGACTAGATAATAGTCCGTCAGGCGCCTGGCCCGGGGAGCTGGTCTATGTTTTGAAGGGCCATGCCTGGAAGTAAGGTGGTTGGTCATTGTGGTGTTGGCTTCGCTGCATGTCTACCTGCTGAGAGTGGATTCTCCGGGAGGTCTGGGACCTGGTAATCTTTTGCTGGAGACTCCATAGGTCTCTGGGTCTTCTCCTGGGCGACGTAGATGTATGTGAATGTTATATTTTGTTTTTTTTATGTTGTGTTGTCATTGTTCGTTCTCTGCCTCGAGTCGGCCACCCCCATCTATGGGTTATGTGCCTGAGTATATACATAAATACATACTAATAGTAATCATGTGATGGTCAACCCCCTTTTTTCAGTATTGAGTGTGGATACAAGTGGAGGAGCTATACCTAAGCAGAGCCTGGCCAGAGGACGGTCAGAGCTACTCCAGGCTCACCAAGTAGGGGAGAAGACCATCCAGCCCGGGGCAAAGCCACTGTAAGTTTCATTTGTTTATTTAGGAAGTACAGTATATATACAGTAAGATTAAAGTTAGATTGCTTACGCTAGGCTGCGCTCGGCTGCAGCATTCATCTCCTTATTGTTACCCCTGGAGGTATACAGTATACTGTAATTTTTGTATAGCACTTCTCTAGTTATAACACTTTGAAGGCTGCTGTGGTTGCAGATAATGAAGGTGCTGCAGGAGATTTTTTTTCATTCTTGCTGAGAGGCACTTTTACCACTATGCTTACATCAGCCATACTGATGACTTGATTGGGCAGTGCAATGGCAAGACTTATTATATTACACTCCAACTGTTGAAAGTTAACCCCCCATCTGAGCCGTTACAATGTACAGTACAGTATGTAATGGAATGTATAAATGTTGCCCTTTGAAGCCTACGGTGGGTAACTCAGGTAAGTTATACAGCCTGATACATAAGGGCTACTTAAGATTATGTAGGTTACCTTAGCTTACCTCCCTGGATGGGACATTACAAGTGTCTAATAACTCCAGGTTCCTATTTACTGCTAAGTGAATAGGGGTATTAAAACTCAAGAATCTCATTCTTCCTATGTTTCTGCCCCGAATCAAGCCAAATCTGTTCTTCGACTTGCCAAACACTCTTTCATCAATAATAAATGCACTGAACTATCCAAATCTAGCTCTTCCCAAGCTTTCTGGCATCTATCCAAAAACCTCTCCAACAATTTTTCTTCCTTGTCTTTCCCTCCCCTTTTCCACTCTGATGTCACAACCATCACTTCCTCTGACAAAGCTGAACTCTTCGCTCAAACTTTCGCTAGAAACTCAACCTTGGATTATTCCGGTGCTATTTCTCCCTCTCCACCCCCCTCTCTCCTATTGACGTCTAATATCCTAATCTCTTCTAAAGATGTATTTTCTACCCTCTCTGGGCTTGATACTAAGAAGGCGTACGGTCCGGATGGTGTTCCTCCTGTTGTACTCAAAAACTGTGCTTCCGTGCTGACTCCCTGCCTCGGCAAACTCTTTCGTATCTGTCTCTCCTCTAACGTCTTCCCTTCTTGCTGGAAGTTTGCTCTCATTCAACCTGTCCCAGAGAAGAATGACCGCTCTCAACCTTCCAACTATCGTCCAATTGCTCTCATCTCTTGTATCTCTAAACTTTTTAAAACTATTCTTACTTCCAAATTTCTTGAGCATTTATTGGGTAGAATGTAGAGTTCGGGCGTACCGCCAGCCTTGTTTACACTACGCGTAATATAAACAATACATAAGATCAGTGATGGAATACGCAAGCCCAGTCTGGGCTTCTAACCTAGCTGAAACACATCATAAGACCTTACAGACTATTCAAAACAAAGCCCTGAAGATCATTACAGGCTGCACAGCTACTTCACCCACAGATCACCTACATCAAGAAACCAAAATCCTCAAAGTCAAAGACCATCTGGACATGAGAGGCACTCAATTCCTGGCAGCAGCCTCCACGAACCAAGACCACCCACTAAACTACATGGCAACACACCCACAGACACCAAGAAATATCAAAACAACACCCAGCACACGGTATCACACACAATTATTGTCCTCTCTCCCTCCCTGCCCACCCCGAACCAACTTCCAAAAGCACATCCATACTCATATCTCTCACCGATCCATCCACTCACTCACAGACAACACGCAGCTGCATGCACGACCTCCCGAAATCCATCCTTCCGAATCCTCCCTTCCTCGCGAGGACAGAGTCCACCTGGCCAGGCTGAGATGCGGACACCATCCAGCTCTCCTGAGCTATCAGAAGAGACTGGATGACTCCGTTGTCGACGCCTGTCCGGGATGTAACACAGCACCCCATACCATTAAACACATCATAGAAGACTACATTTCACAACCACTTACGCCAACAACACAATCTACACTCAATGAGAGCTCTGTGGGAAAGCCCGATCGTGGCCATGGCCTTTCTCAGGGACTCGGGGCTGTTCGGCCAGGCAGCTTAGGGAACAACAACAACAACAACAACACTACGCGTAGTGGCGTCGGACCTTTGCCATCGTGTTCCCATCTATTTTGACTGCCTTTGGATACAATAATATGTTAAGGGTATTTTTTTACCCCCCCCCCCATGACATATTGTCATCATCATATACTGTATATTGCCAGCAGGGGGGCAAATAACCGAAAAAATCGCCATCAAAAGAGACCCAAAGTTAACCGCGGCGATCGCCCTATGTAAACATGACGACCGTATGCCCGGAATCTACATCCATCCCCATTTACCTTCTCATAATCTACTATCAAATCGCCGGTATGGCTTCCTCAAGGGTCGCTCTACTGGTGATCTTCTTTCATATCTTACTAACTTTTGGTCATCCTCCTTTCGGGACTTCGGTGAGACCTTTTCTATTGCGTTAGACGTATGGAAGGCCTTCGATAGAGTCTGGCACAAATCTCTAATTTCTAAACTACCCTCCTTCGGTTTCTATCCCTCCATCTGTGCCTTTGTCTCTAATTTCCTTTCCTGTCGTTCCAAAACCCAATTTCTCTGTCTGTCTACCTGCCGTGACCTCCCAGCGGACTATCCCTTATTCTTCAACAATAAAAAAATCAACCCTTCATCTTCTCTCAGTATTCTTGGTGTCTCTTCTTCTGCTCTCACTTGGAAGGACCATATTACCAGTCTTGCTAAGGCAACCTCCCAGAAGCTGGGTGTGCTCAACCACCTCAAGGTTTCTTTCAGGGCCTGTGAGGGGGGGGGGGGGGGTACCGTACCAAAAAACCGGGGCCCGGGGTGGAAGGGGGACCCGGTAGTACAAAGGAAAAAAATAGATGATTCATTCATGATCATTTGGCTCTCTTACTCTGCTCTCTGTGCATTCCACAACCAATGAGAACTCACTGTTGAGGGTGCTACACACTCGCATCATATTCTCATTGGTTGATTGGCTCCTAATATTGCGAATTTCCATAACCCAACATCTATTAATCCTGGTCTCTCACTCTCTGTGTGTGTAGCTTGCGAGACGGCCAATGAAAATTTGAGTACAGTATTACCCTGCCACATTCCTAGCACGCTCTCATTGGATGTCTGGCCTACGAATGCAAGAAATTCCTTATCAAAACAATGAACTGAATAGATGCCATCAGCAACTAGTCGTTATTCTATAGTAGACAAACTCCCGCGAATTTACCCAATTCTTTCCCTGATGCTTGGTGTGTTTAATTGTTTATTGTGAATATTCTAGTACTGTATTGATAATCGTGTCAGTTATATATCTAACGTTCGGTTGAAGCTTTGTAGTAATGAAAAACAGTGATTCAGCTTATGACAGTCTTGAACCAGGACGTGGCAAGAATTATTTGAATGGTAGTGGACTGGAACACCTCCAGCGTCCCTCCTAGATTCATATTTCATGGCTACCCGGCGAGGGAGTGACAGCTGTATATGTATATTAATTTTGGATTTTTAGTGACCTGTAAACTGTGCTGGACAGGACTCCGTTACTCCGAAGATTTATATATAGAACATAATTTTTATTGACACCTTTAACCCTTCTTGCCCGGGCTCGCCTTCCAAAGGACAGCACTCAGATCCGGGCGATCTGGCCGAAAAACGTCGTAATAGGCCTAGCCCTATCTTTGTTATTTAATTGCTAGAGAATTCACTTACATCTCAAAACGTAGCCCTGTTTCGTATCTGTAGACTGGCATTGAGTAGAGCTCTCTAGGTCAACTGGTTCAGTTGTGATGACGATTTCCGTGGAGAGAGTTTTGATACGGTTTTAGCAATATCGGACACTTACAGACACTAATTCTTGTTCTAGCAGACAATAACAACAAACCTCCGACTTCTTCTTGTTTTTGAAGCTGCGCGTCGCTCCGACCGGCTTTGTTTACAAACGTTTCGGCGCACGGCATTCAAACCACGCTTAACCCCTTCACTACCGGGGATGTCTTTTTCCCTGTGTTTCAGCTATATTTAGACGATTTTATACAGCTAAGGAATGACATGTGTTAGTTAAAATAATGAATTGGGTTACTTGGAAGCCTTTTAATTAGTGCCCACCCTTCCTAAGCTAAGTAAAATTGTCTAATAATTGCCAAAAAATAATGAAAAAACGACCTCGGTAATGAAGGGGTTAGCAGGCTTTCAAGCTATGGATTTTAACCCTTAAAGAGCGGCGCTCGACTTAAGTCGTGCACCAATTTGCAGCAAGTTAGGAGCATTATTAAGGTTTTTAAAGGGTTAAAATCGAGTGCAAATGGCCGGGAGCGCAGCGGGCCAGACAGCCGACTCCCAGGGCTTACCGGCGCCCATTACCTCATGTTCCCTGTGTTCTCAAGAGGCCGGCAGTGTAGCCAGTAGTGAGCATAGCTGGGAAAAATATGCCGAAATACGCTAAACTCCCATGTTACTGGTATCACTGTATGAGAACCACGTGTGCTACGTAGCTCGTTCTGGTCTCATTTTGAAGCTTTTAGCGCCTAGTTTTTTGCTATTTTTTTTCATTTTTCTCAGATACTTGATTGATCATTCAGGAGGGCTGAATATGCCCAAAATAGCCACAAACAAAAATAGACAATGGTTAAAAGGACACCGGGCTCCTACAGCAAAGGTTTTTTATAATGAGTCAGGAAGGTCCAGCCTATTTCTGGATTACTAGTGAGTACTGTAGTGTGACTATTATAATTATATAATAGGGAAGATTAGCCTAAATGGCCAATTGGTCAGTTCTTAGGCCCTTTATAGTTCTGAGCCCATTCAGTTCCAGGTGAGCTTTTGCCTTAAGTTGTTATTCATTTTTTTTTTTTTTTTTTTTTTTTTTTTAAGAGACAATGAACGGAGGAAGGAAAAACACAGATAAAACAAAAAGGTCCATGTGCCTAAAGGCATCCTCCATTCATAAAATGTTTGTAACAACTGGATTTAAACATTTGTAGATTGTAAGTTTGTGGAAAGCAATTCGAGGGAAGTGAATTCCAAAGAGTAGTAGCTCTGGGGATAAATGAATTCTGATAAGCAGAAGTTCTGCATTGTGGAGGAGAAAGTGTAAATTCATGGGCGCTCTCAGCTGCCCTAGTTCTACGGGGAAAGATGTGGAGAGGCGGCACAATTGAAGCAAGTTCCTCGGAACAATTGCTGTGAAAATATCTGTAGAATAATGCAAGGGATGCAACGTTTCTTCGTATGGCTAATGTAGGAAGGTCCTGTGTGATTGCAGGGTTATTGATTAATCTAATAGCTTTATTTTGAATTTTGTCCAACTGCCTCAATGCAACCACTCCACTTCCACCCCACAGAGGTGAACAGTAATCCATCTGAGAGCGCACATGACTTTTATATATTACGGCCAACTGCTCGTCAGTGAAGAATTCTCGAACTCTGTACAGGAGTCCCAGTTTTTTAGAGGCATTCTTAGCAATGCTTCTAACATAATGTGTCCAGCTCAAGTTAGTAGTTAATGTTACACCGAGAATGTCAATACTAGGGGAAGTGGGAATATTTACATCATTAAAAAATATATGGGAGTCAGTGAGATTCTGTCGGTTAGAAAATTGAATGTACTTGGTTTTCTGTGCATTAAAGGAAACTAGATTCTCTTGTCCCCATTCATCAATTCTAGAAAGGTCCTGGTTCAGAGAAATTGCAGTGTTTATTTTTGAATTTATAAGATCGGGTTGGGTGAAAGAATTGGTAAATGTGAAGGAACTGTGGAGTGTTGAGTCATCTGCGTAGGAATGTATTGGATTATGAGTGGTAGATATGAGATCATTGATATGAATGAGGAACAGAGTTGGGGCCAAAACTGATCCCTGGGGAACACCAGCATTTATTGAGTGAAATTGAGAATAAAGGCCATCTACCATTACACGTATTTTTCTGTTATGAAGATAAGAAGAAATTAGTAGAACTAATGATGCAAGGCCGTAGTGTGACATCTTCGACAATAAGGATTGATGCCAGACTCTATCAAATGCCTTTGATATATCCAGTGCTATTGTATGTGTTTCACCATGTTGGTCTGTAGCTTGGTTGATTTGATGCGTAAGAAGGCAAAGAATGTCTGCAGTTGATCGACATCGTCTAAAACCATATTGCCTATCACTGATTAATTAATTATTCTCCAGATGCTTAATTATGTGATTATTTAATATAATTACAAAAACTTTGCCAAGAGTGGAAGTTATAGCTATTGGTCTGTAGTTTGATGGATCTGAAGAGGCACCTTTTTTAGGAACTGGATGGATGTTTGCTTCTTTCCAGGGTACTGGGAAGCATGAGGTATGAGTACACAGACGGAAAAATTTTGCCAATACAGGAGCGAGCACCAAGGAGCAATTCTTAAGTACTATTGGAGGAATTTCATCTGGACCAGGAGCCTTATCTACTGAGAGATTCTGCAAAATAGTTTTGACATGTCTGGTGTGGATCTTAAGTGAGGGAATTTCAGGCGAATTAAAATTAAGTACAGGGACATCTTGATTTATTTCATCTAAGGTTGAGTTGGTGGAGAAAATATCCGCAAGAAGGTTAGCTTTACCTCGTGGGTCACTTACAAGATTGCCAGTCGGAGATTTTAATGGTGGAATGGATGAAGCAGTAGTGAAGTTGGATTTGAATGAGTTAAGAGTAGACCAAAATATTTTGTTATCATTTGGATTATTTAGAAGTTTATTTGCCTGCTTATGGAGAAAGTTTGATTTAGTTAGGTTTAATACAGTTTTGGCATGATTTCTGATGTTTCTAAAGTAATTAAAGGCTTCATGTGTTTTTGATCTCGTGAATGCATTGTAGGCTATTGCTTTTTGTTCAGTTACTCTAGCACAATTATGGTCAAACCATTTAGGTGAATTAGATCTTTTGATGAGGAATAAAAGTTTCCATTCCAATTTTTACAAAATCTTGTATGTGGCTCAAGGTGGAGTGTGCATCATTAGAAAAGAAAGAGGTCCAGGGAATATCAATAAAGAAACCTTGAAGACCCTCCCAGTCTGCCCTATCGTAATGCCATTTAGTCACCAAAACAGGTTCAGAGTGGGAAGGTGTGGTAGGTGATAGACAGGTGGCCTGTATCAGACAGTGATCAGAAGATCCAAGTGAGGACCTCACTGTAACATCATAATTTTCTGAATTGGTTGTTAAAAATAAGTCCAGTAGGTGGGAATTATGATTAGGATTATCTGGTACACGGGTGGGTTGGTTGACTAGTTGAATGAGATTAAATGAGTCTGCAAATAGCTCACATTCAAGACCAGCATCATCAGTCCTGGCTGAATGAGTGAGCCATTCAACATTATGGACATTAAAATCACCCAACACAGTGATTTCAGAAGAAGCATTTAAGTTGAGGACACTGAGTTGTGAGGACAGAGAATCAAAAAGACTTTGCTCTGGAGGAGTATTTGGGGAACGGTAAATGCAACACATGTATTTAAATTTATCAGCAGAAATTAATTTGTATATAGAATAATCAAAATAGGGACAATTGAAACTAGTAACCTCCTCCAGGGCAATTTCAGATTTTGCGAAGCAACACACACCACCTTTAGGTCTGAAATTTTGGAGCAGTTGATAACCTGGAAAATTAAATCTAGATGTGTCAGATGAGGATGTTACTTGAGTCTCTGTCAAAAAAAGGAGAGTAGGGGATTCTGCTTGAAGAAATTGGTGTACAGAATTGATGTTAGAGTGAAGTCCCCTTATATTACTAAAGAAATAGCTGTACTGACAAGCAGCTTTGGGACGTTGCAATGCTCTTGACACAGTCGCATGATGACGACCGGGAGGGCCCTGTGTCAATAACCCAACCCTGCCGGGGGTGGATATCCGAGGGACCACCAGGTTTGCTCTTAACAATTGTACTGCCATATTTATAAGGTAAGTGTATGGTGTTACATGTATGATATGTAGTGGGAAGAGTAGTATTTTATGGATAGAGGATAGCGATGTAGGGCAATGTCGTTAAGTTGGATGTGTATGTTATATAAAGAGGGTTTTCCTGATACCCCTGATGTGTGAGGCAGAAAGATATGTATCCAGCTACCAAGGCCTGGGAGAGAAAATGGAATTCAGGCTATTCCCTGAGTCTCCCGAAACCTTGGCGGTAGTACTTCCCTGGGCGGGGCTGCCTACCCCTACTACCTACAATTTAATGATTTTATCATACAAATTAACCCTTCCAAGTTTATGACGCACTTCAAGGTTATATTTTGGCTGTGATTATAGATTTGATTCCCGGAGAGAAGTCATGAAAACGTAATATTTAGTAGGGGCCCCGTAATCATTGACGATTTGCCTATTAATATAATAGTCTCCATTCAACACCCGCGTCAGCCGTTTTGAATCTACCACCGCGGGGATGAACAGAGCATTCCTCATAAGTGTAACGCAACTTCTCTTATGGAGTCGTCATTAGATCGGGTACCCACTACGAAAAACTTTCGTAAAAAATAAGAGAAGAAAAAAATAAAAATAAACATTGTTATAACACGCTTCCCACTTCGGTGGATTTCTTGCGTTGTGGCTCCTTGCCGCTCCTCACCAGGCGGCCATTCGTCCTTCACTGATATACCAAGATAACGTCCAAGATATTAAGCGAATGGGAAGGGGATGGATGGGAGGGCACTGCACCGTCATGATTACGGGGCCCCTACTAAATATTAGGTTTTCATGACTTCCCTCCGGGAATCAAACCTATAATTTGATAGTGGCCCCTCCATCATTGACGATACACCTGAATTCCCAAGACTGGAGGGGGACATTCGTAACAATATCCTAAACCTCAGAACCGTAAGGCATAGTCAAGAATTCATATAACAGAATAAGTCTTTAATGTTAGCATACAATACAAAAATATAAACATATTAAAGGATATGAGCAGTGCGTCACTTCAAAGAAGATCTGCTCCAAAAGTTTACAGTATCTCGTCTTTAGATTCTGTTTGATAGCGATTTGAGAAGACATTCATTGCTTTCTTTCCACTATCCCAGATTTGTATACTGTTCACAGTTTATTATCTGGCATAAAACTGTATCTATGTGACCAGTTTTATACTCAACCAAAACTAAATAGTTGCAATTTACGATAACAAAACTTTTCTTAAAATACAACTTAAGATAAAACAACGAACTTTCAGAAAGCTGTCTTAAACCAATTTACTGAGCTTAACTCCTTTTTAAATAATGATAGATACTTTTAAAATACAAAAAACAAAACATGTGAGCTTTCACCTAGCTCACTTTTGTATACTCCAGTGGTCTTCTCCGGCGGAGGGGCTTGGGTATACTGGGAACACATCATAAGGTATCATAAGGTAAGGTATACTCTCATCCCCCCCCCCCTTTTTTTTGTGGTCCTCCAAGGGACTTAAATTACTATCACCGTGACCATAAGCTCCTTAGCCAGAAAAAAAACACTTAAAGCGCTTGCTAGCGGATAAGTCAGAAAGATAGTACCTGACATATTTTGAAAAATGAAGGGAAGGTTCCACTGCAGCATTTATATGTTATACAAATGAGGGTAGATGGGGGTAACTCTTTTGTGATGCGAACTACAGTACTGCTGTAGGCCAATCCTAAGCGGGTTCTAAGAGGGGGGAGTCAAGAGAGTTTTCTTAAGCTCCAAACTATTTCTATATATAGCACCTAAAGATCCGCATGCCCTTCCATGTTCATGTCGGGGCTTCGTACAATGAATTTCAACGAAACAGTGTCATACTCGTCATCAGCCTGAGGCACTTAATGTTATTACTTGCTCCGGCAACTCGTGGGAGTCTTAACTCCTTCAGACATATTATGTTCCAGTAAGTCCACGGAGGCGGGCGCCCGGTATCATTGCCACTGCACCACACAACTGTCAAAACCACACTGCTGGCCGTTAGAATTGTCGGAGGAACCTGGGGTTGCCACCAACCGACAGATCTTCATCTAACTTACCGGACTTACTGAGCTCCATATGACGCTAGTGCGACATATGGACTTATTGGAGAGGCATGTAGATAAGTCCATATGATGCGATCGCGTCATATGAGTTTTTGGTCATAAGTTCCATATGACGCGATCGCGTCATATATGTCGCAAGGAGTTAATTCATCCTGTAAGACTCTGGTCGGCAGAAGACTTTTCCCGGCAGACGCCAGAACTTTAGAGAAAAACATTTATGTGGGCTAGATGTACTAATCCTCTCCTAAATGATAACCAAATCCCCAACTGAATTTGCCTAAGTAATGGTATGACCTCTCACAACTAAAAAATTGTAATTGTCAGGGGCATGAGCAGCCCAGGCTATATAAGAGCCAAGGACCGATTGACTAAATTTGAGGTTCGTAGACCTAATCTTGTCATTCTTTAGGTTCCGGGAAAACCTCATTTCCGAACTTCAGGTGGGTTAGCTTTTGCTGTGCCGAATGCTACACTTAGTGGGATAGAGGTCTCTGCCTGCTGAGACAGAAGTCCAAGGGAAAAAACTATTAAAGTCGAGGGTTATCCCCCGCGAGTCAGGGTAGGCCGGAAGTGAAAAGGCTAGTATGAGTGCATTGCATATAAGGGTGGACTGGTAGTCCGCTATTAACTTAATGACATTCCGATGACCTTCACTTCTCCGTTATCCTTAAGTTTATTTCCCGGCGTGATTGCTTTCCTCCGTGGACCGGAAGCAAGGGATGTATCTCTGAACCTGAGTGTACTACTTCAACCTTTCTTGGTATCCGTTTGTACTCCCTAATTCGAGTACCACGGAACCACAAGAATTCGTGAATGAGACCATTTCTAGCCACGAAAGAGTAGCGTTGTCAATTGTAACTGAAGAACTTACTGTAAAGTCATTATAACCTGTATAATATCCCCCTCTTGGCCCTTAGTGCCTAAGCTAAGCTTAGTGCTACCGGCGAGAGGAACAAAATTATTATTATGGACGCATGCCACCGGCGGGAGGAACCAAAAAACACCCTATTACCTGGCGGCACGGCACGAGCACTTTGTCCCTCAGGAAAAGGGAAGGGGGGGAGGCTGGCTCGTTTGGCGAGATCGCTGTTGGCCTTGGTAGACTGAAACCTACTACCGTAGAAGCCTGACCGCAAAAATGGATACTTATAAAATGTTCCCGAGGTGAGAACTGTACTTAAGATAGTGCAAACTGCCTTTTATTCCAGTGCTTGTGACTGAAAACCATTTATACCCGAGAGCAGCCGTGCTTGTGCCATGTCTCATGCAATAGTGAATTTAAACATTCTACTTCTTTGGATATGATATTACACGACTCGTGTGATGACATCCATAGAATAGTTATCCTCCTATTTTTTTCTCTGTACAATTCAACCCAGCGTAATGATACCCTTACATAGGCCTGGCGAGAGAACCCTGAGTGAGTCTCGGGTCACTAAGTTAGTTACCGTTACTCTAGCCAGCGGAGGAGAAAATTTAAACTGCTTTGGCCAGTGACCGGCGGACGCATGCCCGAGCCATTGAGAGAGCAGAGCCTGTGGACTGATTCCCGTAGTATCCTTTACACTGCCAGCGGTACCTACAATGAGTTCATAGGCATAGGTGTACATGTGCCTAAAATCTTTCTTTGTGGGAGAGAAGCCTGCTTGTCCCGCTTACCAGTGTCCGAACGTGGCCTGTTTGTTGTGTAAACTTGTGCCGGAAGATATCCTGTTCCAGCCAGTTTCACGGTGGGCTCTGCGGGAGCATATACGTCAACAGGTATGCCACGTTCGCCTGTACACAGTCCATCAGACAAGACCGGGCCATCGGCGGCAGCGGTGGACTCATCACCCTGGTACACAAAGAAATATCATACATAGTTACCAGTGTACATACCAAATCCCTCCTCCCCCCAAATGATAACACAACAGAAATACAATCAATTAAAATACGCTCTGGCAACAACTCCAACATAACCATCATAAACACATACATCCCTCCCCAAACATCCCCTACAGTACCAAATTAATACAGACCACACTTACAACACATCACAAACACCCCACACATCATCCTGGGTGGTGACTTCAACGCCAAGACGTCGGCCTGGTTTGTCGACAACCCCGACACAGACAGAGGGCTGGTACTACAAAACCAAACTGATAACCTCATGATCCTTAAGGACATCCATCAACATACCCATATTCCCCACCAAGCCCTCTATAACCCATCATCTCCAGACATCACCTTTTGCTCCCCAGAACTCGCCCCCACAACATCCTGGAGGGTGGTCAGAACCTTAGGCTCTGACCACCTCCCGATCATTATCACCACCAAAACCAGACTCACCCCAGCTAGCCACAAACACACATACACCAATTATAAAAGAGCTAACTGGGAAGCATTCTCAAATGAGACAGAACACCACTTCACAACTCTAAACAGTACACCCATCACTAACATCAACAATGCTGTACACATACTCAATAAAACTATCCAAAACGCTGACAAGAAACACATTCCAAGAGGTAACAGAAAAAGACACAACCCCAACTTCACACCAGAAATTCAAAACCTCATCAGACAACGCGACATACTGAAACACTCCCCAGCACCCCACACACAAGACATCACACAACAAATTCAAGCACTCAACACCCAGACTAACAACAAAATACAAGAACAACAAAAACTAAATTGGAATAACTTCCTACAGACACTTGATCACAAAACAAACCCCAAAAACTCTACAAAACACTAAACAGCATCACACTTTCCAACAGCAACACAACACAATCACATGCTGCAATCACAACAACAGACTACTCCTTCATGTAAACAACAAGCAAACACTCTCATCAATCACTTCTCACATGTCAGCCACCTAAAACCTCACAAAGACGACCGACGTGTCATCCGACGTAAGAGACAATTCCCCACAGACCCTGACTATACACCCTTCACCAATCACCAGACAAAGCATATCATCAACAATCTCAAGCACTCACCCGCCTGTGGCCTAGACAACATAAGCAACATACACCTCAGACACCTGGGACCACAAGGCATACAAGCACTCACTAACATATCAAACTACAGTTATTCACACAACACAATACCAGACATTTGGAAGCATGGTATCATCATCACATTCCCCAAACCCAACAAAGACCCCACGCTACCCTCCTCGCACCGCCCCATCACACTCCTTTGCACCCCTTCCAAAGTCATGGAACGCCTAGTACTACAACTAATTACACCCGACCTACCCCTAGCTCCAACACAACATGGCTTTAGGCCACTGCACTCCACAAACACTCTTCTCACAGATTACACAGAAATACACAGATCACAGAAATACACAAAGAGCTTTTGACGGCATCAACTATGCTAGACCACCACACAAATCACTATTAGCCACACTTTACATTAGTAAAGCCTTCGATGCCATCCCCCGCCACAACCTAACAAACAAAATCTACAATACAAACATGCACAACAACACAAAAAGGTGGCTGGCCAACTTCCTAGCAGGCAGATGTGCACACGTAGCTTTTGCCGGTCAGTCATCTAGAATCAGAAACTTTCCAAACGGAGTCCCACAAGGATCCGTCCTATCGCCCGCACTCTTCAATCTGTACATGCACGATATAACTACACCCAATACGCCCCAAATAAACTTAGCCTCCTATGCAGATGACATAACACTCACATGCACACACCATGACCCAAAAAGAGCAATAGATCTCCTTCAACCCTATCTCAACACACTACATGGCTGGTGCACTACAAACAAACTTAATCTAGCCCCAGCCAAATCCACCGCAACCCTGCTCACAAGCTGGACAGGAGAACACGAATACATCCCTCAACTCACTATAAACAACACACCCCTAACACATACACACACCCAAAATCCTAGGAGTAACATATGATACTCATATGACATTCAAACAGCACACCACAAACATTAAAAAGAAACTGACACCCAGACTTAACACCCTCAGGTCACTTACTCACACAAAATTTGGACACAACAAAGAAACCACCACCACAGTATATAAACAATACATAAGATCAGTGATGGTATACGCAAGCCCAGCCTGGGCTTCTAACCTAGCTGAAACACATCATAAGACCTTACAAACTATTCAAAACAAAGCCCTAAAGATCATTACAGGCTGCACAGTTACTGCACCCACAGATCACCTACATCAAGAAACCAAAATCCTCAAAGTCAAAGACCACATGAGAGGCACTCAATTCCTGGCAGCAGCCTCCATGAACCAGGACCACCCACTAAACTACATGGCAACACACCCACAGACACCAAGAAATATCAAAACAACACCCAGCACACGGTATCACACACAATTACTGTCCTCTCTCCCTCCCTGCCCACCCCGAACCAACTTCCAGAAGCACATCCATACTCATATCTCTCGCCGATCCATCCACTCACTCACAGACAACACGCAGCTGCAAGCACGACCTCCCGAAATCCATCCTTCCGAATCCTCCCTTCCTCGCGAGGACAGAGTCCACCTGGCCAGGCTGAGATGCGGACACCATCCAGCTCTCCTGAGCTATCAGAAGAGACTGGATTACTCCGTCGTCGACACCTGCCCGGGATGTAACACAGCACCCCATACCATTAAATACATCATAGAAGACTGCATTTCACACAACCACATGTGCCAACAACACAATCTACACTCAATGAGAGCTCTATGGGAAAGCCCGATCGTGGCCATGGCCTTCCTCAGGGACTCGGGGCTGTTCGGCCAGGCAGCTTAGGGAACACCAACAACAACAACAACAACAACAGGTATGCCACGTTCGCCGGTACGCAGTCCGGACAAACCGTAGTGACCCTTGGCGCAGCCTGGGTGTTTCAAGACGGTATCAACCTCGGAACCTTGTACCAGAGCACGGCTTAAGGAGAGAGATCGAAAAAAGGAGGGGGATCTTCCACGACTTGGACCAAAAAACAAACGAAAAAACAAACCAACAAGCGGGTATTAAGGTGTGGTAACCTCTTCCCTTCGCTTGTCGCTGGCCATCAACGTATGTAAAGCCTAGGCTAACCTTACTATGATGTCATCTTGTCTATCCGAAGCATCGAATCTACATCTCTTTGAGTCTGTGGATCAATCATCGATGCTGTTAGTATTGGGGAAAAAATAACCCTGTAATAAACATTATCGGGTAACCCCTTCACCATATTGAGTCTGAGACGTTCTCTAGCTCGAACTCCCTCAAACAAGGCTGTTCTGATGTCCCTGATTGATCCCGCCGGGTGCGGCAGGAGATATTGTTGAAAAGCTTTAACCGTTTCCTCCTGACGCCTCGATCGGTTGGGCACCGGTTTAGCAATGGCTTGAGCTGTGTCTCTTATTAGCAGAAAACCAATAAATTTACAGTGAGCGTTATCACGTACTAGGAACTCTCGTTGGAGGTCAATAGAATCTGGAGTTTGGAAGTGTTTACCTTCTAATTGAGGGGCAATAAGGAACTCGAATATAGCTCGCGGGACACCGCCGGGCCGTGGCTTCAACAAATCAAACTCAATATGGTGTGGTGGGGGGACAGGCAGGGAAACATTGGAAGTTATGTCAATGGCAAACTGTTGGAGCTCTTGATCCCAACTCACCCATGGTCCGTGCCCCACCTCTCCCAGATTTAATTCCCTTCTCTCCTGTTGTGAGGCTGTTGGAGTAAAGGCTAAACTTGGTTCAATCAAACCCGGTGAATGATCCCCATCGTTGCTGTAAGGCTGAGAGCGAGTGGGGCAATTAGGAACAGCTGGAGAAGGAGGGGCAAGTCGCCATGGTTCATAGACGAAATATCGATAATTGGTAGGGTTAGGAATTGCTTGAATCTGTACCCTTATGATATTACCTTGGGCATCTTTGGCCCGGAAGATTTTATGTCTGTTTACTTCAATGGACCATTCCCTAGGTACTGGGACCTCCCGACGTATGGATCTGTGCCCGTCTCCTGCCGTAGACGAGGTAACAGGGAGCCAAAGCCTGCCCGGTTCTGTTCGACCTTGCAGCTTGCCCTCCGTTTGCAATTGAGATAGTTGGGATTGAGCAACTGGATGAGAACCAGATACTACGTGCTCCGGCGGAGGCTTCAAGGTTTCCGCCGTTGAGTGAACTGCTACGTTAACTTCAGGAATACTAGCACTAGGCTGTGAGCAAGAAACTGTCTCCTTCTCCGCCGCGTAGAAGCATTTACGTTAGCTGCCAAATCGCTAGCTTGCGACAGTCTATCTAAACCATCTACACCCTGTTGGGACCCGATAACCACCCGTGGTGTGACCGCGGCCATGGCATGTAAGTCCGCTGGATGATTACTAGTGGTGGAGAGTGGCAATTTAGTTATGGTCGAAGCCCTGATCTTATCCGGGTCTGTGATAACATTTATTTTGGCCGGTGACAGGGGACGAATTGGAACGTGTTCTGGCATTATTAAGTTAGCGGAGGAGACCGAATGGAGAAACAAAACCTCGTCATCCGTAGAGGTGGCAGGCACAGATCCCGGCGGGGAGGTTACCGTCACCTCATGAGTATCCCTAGGGCGTTTGGAAATAGCACATTGTTGGAGAACTTTTTGTAACAATTCATCTAACTGTTTCGCCGTGACACATTGAGACCTTGGCCTTTTGAGAGATTTAGACTTTACCTTATCCTCAGATGGCGGGGCCTCTACCTGTACCGTTGGACATGGCTCCTCAAGCACTTTACCTTCGTTATGCAGAGTTATTTGTTGGGGAACTTTCACCGGCGACTTTTTAACGCGCGTCACCGACGCCTGACTAATCAGTCGAGAGGGTTGTATAACCCCATCCCTTGGGACATTGCTCAACTGATCCTCTATCATGGTATGACCTATAGTGACAGACTCTGACCTAGTGGTCAGTACTGTTACTCCTGTGTCTCTGGCCTCTGGCCTAGTGGACAATCGTGGGACGTCTATCGCCGGCGTGTCTAAACCTGCCGCTATATTATGCCTTTGTTCAGTGTCAGGTGCCGCGGACAAATACATCCCTATTTTGCCGTCCGGTAAATTACTCTGAGATAGCACTAGTTTAGAACCTTGTAGACTTACTCTAACACTTGGTCTAACCCTCATTGCCGGCAGAGATTGCTCGGCATCTGTCCCGACGAGACCGGGGGAAACCCCCGGCGTCCCCGAGGCGGATGTCGAGGCGACCGGTTGTGAAGCAAACTTACACACGTGGGTGAGGGGGCTATCCTGTACGTCCGCCGCAACCTGGTGCTGCAGTGGGCTGGACAACTTGCGCTTCTTGGATGGCAAGTAATCTAAACTGGATCCCCTCTGACGAAGTTGCTGGGGTGATTCCGGTTGAGTTGAAGGTACAAACTCCGGCGACTCCGATTAAGTTCTCTTGGTTTGGGGAGGGGAGCGACCTTCGGATGCCTCGGATGACTGGGGGGAAGCAAGATTTGAATTTGGTACCAAAGGAACCTGTGCCTGATGGAGTAAGGGATCTTCGAAAGAATACAGGCGAATGATTCTAAGTAACTCTGCATTGTGACAGAACAATTCTACATCCGCCACCCTTGAAGCGTAAGAAGCAAACTTATTCTTAATTTCAATAAGGGTTAACAAGCATGACATCTTGACTAGCTAGCCATTCATCGAATAGGTCCGAGCAAACCGGACATTTACGAGCTGTCCATGAAAAAGTAGTCTTATCCAAACATTTAATACAGCATATGCACAGCCTGTGCGCTGCTACTGGGATTGAAAGACAGGTAGGAGTAGAACAAATTGAGAATAGAGGCATGGTTACTGACTCCCCTCCCCGCCGGGAACAGTTCCTCATTAGTCGCGCTGCTCGAGATGTGAAGAGATCTGGAAATAGAAAATTTCCAGGAATCAATGCTCATAAACTACACTAAACTACATGGCAACACACCCACAGACACCAAGAAATATGAAAACAACACCCAGCACACGGTATCACACACAATTATTGTCCTCTCTCCCTCCCTGCCCACCCCGAACCAACTTCCAGAAGCACATCCATACTCATATCTCTCACCGATCCATCCACTCACTCACAGACAACACGCAGCTGCATGCACGACCTCCCGAAATCCATCCTTCCGAATCCTCCCTTCCTCGCGAGGATAGAGTCCACCTGGCCAGGCTGAGATGCAGACACCATCCAGCTCTCCTGAGCTATCAGAAGAGACTGGATGACTCCGTTGTCGACGCCTGCCCGGGATGTAACACAGCACCCCATACCATTAAACACATCATAGAAGACTGCATTTCACACAACCACTTACGCCAACAACACAATCTACACTCAATGAGAGCTCTGTGGGAAAGCCCGATCGTGGCCATGGCCTTTCTCAGGGACTCAGGGCTGTTCGGCCAGGCAGCTTAGGGAACAACAACAACAACAACAACCTGAGAGGTGTTAATAACCTTATCTATCAGAGTGAGACCTGAGCGATCTCTGCCATACCCATAGCTTACTCTGACTGTTCCTTTTCCTTATATATTTTCTAGATCTCAAGTGACGGCGTCTCTTCCGTGGATTGACCTCCCAATCTACCAAGATTGGAAGCTAAAGCGTCACATTACTCCTTTGCCCCTCAACTTTCTCTTCATAATTGCTGAGGGGCACAGGGCCCTGGGTGGGGCTTTGGTTTCCCGGGCGTTTACGCACCCTCTCAGCTCCCCGCCATGGAGTGGCTTCGGTCACCCAGGCTTTATTGTGGTCGGCAGGGAGGGTTCTGTGGGGGCGCTCGTTTATGGCCTTGGCCTTACTCGGGGCCTTGGGGCTGTTCGGCCAGGCAGCTTGGGGAACAACAACAACAACAACAACAACACGTAAGCACCTGTACAATACTTACAGTTTCTTACAGTTTCTTACAGTAGATCCTCTGGAAAAAGGCAAACTAGGCCTGTGTATCCAGCTCAGTACCAGTACAGTACTTGCACTGCTGCGGTCGTTCACGGTGTTGGCGGCGGCGGTAGCAGACGCAACATTTTTACTATTCTGTATTTTTGTTTTATAATCAAACTTCAAATCTTGTTTTCCCCATGCTTTATCAAGATTACTTTCAAACTCCCTTATTGATTCGGAATCGACTACATACTGGGGCAGTGCGTTCCACTCATTTACCACTCTATCACAAAATGAGTTCTTTGCCTTCTCCAGCCTATTTCTTTGTTTGTAAATTTTCTTAGAGTGTCCTCTCGTTCCCTCCCGCATCAAGAAGATACCTTCACACACATCCTCATCATACTTTCCTGACACTATCTTAAAAGTCTCTATCATATCCCCTCTCTTTCTCCTATATGCCAGTGTCCTCAACCTCTGCTCATAGCCCGCGTTCTTCAACGTTGGTACTAGCTTGCTAGCTCTCCTCTGCACTTTCTCCACTGCTTCTATATCCTTTACCATATATGGAGCCCACACCTGGTTCGCATATTCCAGGTGCGGCCTAACCAGCGCTGTATAGAGATTCCTGAAGATTTCTTCGTCAAGTGACACAAATGTCCTCCTTATCAGCCCTACAATTCTATTGGCTTTGTTTATCTTTTCCGCTAAATGTTCTGAGAAATTGAACTTATTGTCTATCACTACTCCTATATCCTTTTCTGCATTCACTTCCTCCATCGCTTCATACATACTGTATCCTACCTTGTCTATCTTGCTTGTCCCAATCCGCATGTACTTGCATTTTTTTGGATGAAAAGGCATTAACCAATGCTCAGACCATCCCTTCATGCCCTCCACATCTCCTTGAAGCAAACCCACATCTTCCTTACTCCTCACTCTTCTATACAGCTTAGTGTCATACCCTAATTTTAACACTTCCTGCGGGCAACCAGTAGGGTAGCCTGTGCTAGCTAATCTAAACCTTGTTCAATACAACTCAGATATATACAAATGAGGAAGGACTCACGAGAATTGAGCGAACGACGAATCTGGCGGAGCGCAGGCGACACACGTCTGACTCGGTTGCCTGGGGGAAAGAGAAGGACGAATGGCCGCCTGGTAAGGAGCGGCAACGAGCCACAACGCAAGAAATCCACCGAAGTGGGAAGCGTGTTATAACAATGTTTAAAAGTTTTTTCTTCTCTTATTTTTACGAAAGTTTTTTCGTAGTGGGTACCCGATCTAATGACGACTCCATAAATGAAGTTGCGTTACACTTATGAAGAATGCTCTGTTCATCCCCTCGGCGGTAGATTCAAAATGGCTGACGCGGGTGTTGAATGGAGACTATTATATTACAGTAATAGGCAAATCGTCAATGATGGAGGGCCACTATTAAATATTATGATTTTATATAGATTAGGAAGGGTATATGGAACCCACTGGGTTGATTCAGACTCCGTTCAGAGACCTTCATCACCTTTTTAACTTCCAGATCTTTCCTAAACTGTATAAAATCGTCAAATGATTGTTCAAAGAAAGTGTCAAAATGCGTGGTGAACTTGAAAAGGTTAAGAAGGGTGTATAATGCTACCGCCTGTTTAGTTACAAGAGTTAATTGTTTGCCTACATGAAGGAAGCAAAATCATCAATTTGGTTGCAGTTTTCTTCAGTCATGTGGGGTTCCAGTGTATAGACTACTATGTACCGGTATAACAAATTTCACATTCCACTGACATGCATTTAACTTTTATCTAAAACATTAGTTAAAATTTGTTTGGGTAACATTTATGAATATCTTGTTAAGTTTATTTTTCCATACAAATGTAATAAATGCCCAGTAACATGAAAATTATCCATTACGGATTAGGCTAACTAAAGATATCAGTGTTAGGCTATGTGTCCAATGTACAGTAAACCCCCGCTCTTTCGGACTTCAATCTTTCGGAATTCTCAGACTTTCGGACTAGCATTTCAATTCGGACTCATGGTTCAGCTTTTCGGATTTGTCTGTAAGGCTGAGAAACTACCTCCGTCCTTTTTTGGTTTTGAACTACAGTACTTGATTTTCTGAGTGACCGAAATCGTTGAAATACGATCATTTAATCATAAGTACAGTACTATATAATTATCTCTTATATACTTACCTTAATTCTTTATAATATATCATAATAAACTTATGTAGCATGAATTATAAGTTCAAATGAAAAATCAGTGTACCGGCGGTACCATTACCGAAACACGGTGTGTGTGTGTGTGTGTGTGTGTGTGTGTGTGTGTGTGTGTGTGTGTGTGTGTGTGTGTGTGTGTGTGTGTGTGTGTGTGTGTGTATGGTGTGTGTGGTGTGTGTGTATGGTGGTGTGGTGGTGTGTGGGTATGGTGTGTGTGTGGGTGTGTGTGTGTGGTGTGTGTGTGTGTATGCGGTGTGTGTGGTGGTGTGTGGGTGTGGTGGTGTGTGTGGGTGTGTGGTGTGTGTGTGTGTGTGTGTGGTGTGTGTGTGTGTGTGTGTGTGTGTGTGTGTGTGTGTGTGTGTGTGTGTGTGTGTGTGTGTGTGTGTGTGTGTGTGTGTGGTGTGTGTGTGTGTGTGTGTTGGTGTGTGTGCATGGGTTGGTGTGTGTGTGTGTGCGTGTGTGTGGGTGTGTGTGTGTGGGTGTGTGTGTGTGTGTGTGTGTGTGTGTGTGTGTGTGTGTGTGTGTGGGGTGGTGTGGTGTGTGTGTGTGGTGTGTGTGTGTGTGTGTGTGTGTGTGTGGTGTGGTGTGGTGTGTGTGTGTGTGTGTGTGTGGTGTGGTGTGTGTGTGTGTGTGTGTGTGTGTGTGGTGTGTGTGTGTGTGTGTGTGTGTGGGTGTGTGTGTGTGTGTGTGTGTGTGTGTGTGTGTGTGTGTGTGTGTGTGTGTGTGTGTGTGTGTGTGGGTGTGTGTGTGTGTGTGTGGGTGTGTGTGTGTGTGTGTGGGTGTGTGTGTTTGTTTGTGTGTTTGTTGTTTGTTTGTTTGTTTGTTTGTTTGTTTGTTTGTTGTTTGTTTTGTTTGTTTTTGTGCGGTGACTCCCGCGCTCCTCTGTTTTCATCAATATCTTCGAAAGTAGTGAAGTTGCGGTACTCTGACTTTACCTAGATCGAAAAACATCGAAACACCGTGGCGGTTGTGAAGCTGTCTGGAACGAATTTAGGCCAGATATTAGTGAAAACCTGATACCATATCCTGCCGTCTGCCCTGACAGCCAGCACCACCTGCCGGTTACCAGCCTAACTACCACTACCGGTACCCTCATCGCTAGTTTATAATTACCAGTGACTTGCATTTGTTCCTTAATTAGTCTAGGCATGTGCAAGTAAATTAGTGAAACCGGAAAATATACAGTGCAACATGAGTACTATACCCGAAAGTAACTTGCCTCCTGCAGACACAAACTGTTTATCATGTAACAGCCAGTGCTTGTTTGAAATGCCGAACGTGTAAACAATATATACATGCCAATTGCACACACCTCCCTGTCTATGCCATCGTGAATTTTCTGAACACAAGGAGTCAGTACACCTGCGAGGGATGTGTTAGACAACAGCTGGGTGAACAAGGCGACCGGCAGTTTGCGCTCGTCTATACCCTACTAGACAGGGACAAGGAAAAGGAAAGTGAGGCTAAACAGCCAAACAACGACAAGGAAAACACCACTGAAAACGGTGGTAAGTGTGATGAACCTTTTTCCGGAGAACAAAGTGGCACACCACCCATAACAAATAAAACAAATAATAGAAATCTTCAAAATGATGAAAGGAAAAATAAATTATGCTACTACTACAAAAATAATCAGTGTAAATTTGGCCGAAAAGGATGTGACTGCCCTTTTTCTCACCCAAGCCTATGTAACAGGTACAAGATAAACGGTCGTGATCCCGTAAAGGGATGTAAACATGGTGATAAGTTCAAATACCTACACCCACCTATATGTAATGGTTCAGAAAGGAGGAGAGAGTGTTTAAACTTGGAGTGCAAAAGACTTCATTTGAAGGGCACTCGTCGATATCCATCTGACCAGTGTAGAGAACAGCAACAAACAACCACTTACCCACCACCACCACCACCTTCTCGTTCAGCCATTCCTGCACCAAATCCCCAAACACAGAATGCGTGGTTAAATAGACCTCAACGAACACAAGATACGTGGGTAAATCAATCTCCCCAAAATGATACCACGGTACATTTTTTAGTGCAACAGATGCAGCAAATGCAAAAAGTGCAACAACAAATAATGCAGGCACTGAAAATCCATCCGACTCAGTGGTGCATCCCTCCATCACAGGAACTACAGTAACAAGGAAAGAGGTAAACAGCAGCACCCTACACACACTAATTTCACTCAATATAGCAGGCCTATTACCTTACAAATTCAAAGGCAAAGTAAAGCTGCTTGCAGAAATAGCACAAGTAGATAATGCACTCATACTCTCCCTAACAGAATCGCATCTTACTCAAAGTATAAGAGAAGCTGAAATAGACATAGAAAATTACACCTCCTTCAGAACTGATAGATCTGGTCATAGGAAAAAAGGGGGTATTATCACTTACGTTAAAAATCACCTTGCAGCTCTCACTAACGTTCTATTATCAGAATCTAATTCCTATACAGAGGTCCAGGTACTAAACATTACAGACATTAATATGATCTACATCACTATATATAGACCCCCAGCATGTCCAACTAATAAGTTTATGGATCAACTAACAAAAATTAAAGATATTTTAGACAATCTACCACCACCCATGCCAACCATTGTGCTCACTGGAGACTTGAATTTCCCGCTAATTAACTGGGATTCAGAAAGTGTCTATGGAGGAGCAGCGGACATGCGAGCTCAAGCAGAAGCACTTATACGTTTTTCAAGAGAGTTTTATCTCAATCAACTCGTCAATATGGCCACAAGAGGTAATAATATACTGGATATTGTAATGACCAACAATGATGAGCTGATCCACAACCTCACAGTAGACAAAACCAACCTGTCGGACCACAATATTATTACAATGGCGACAAACATAGTTACCAACACACAGCATAGAACTCCCAGCCCTGCAGAGCCCATGGCTGTGAACTTCAATCAACTCAACTTTCTCAGTGAATCTATATGCTGGGAAGACCTTAAAAGAGAACTTAGTGAAGTGGATTGGGCCATACAGTTTAAGGAATCTGGTCCCGAGGCCCAATATAACAAATTACTGGAAATATGCCTCAAAATTTCTGAAAAATATGTACCCCTTAGAAAATCGTCACCACAGAAAAATATACCACGTGATCGTAGGATACTGATGCGCAAGCGAACGAACCTACGCAAGAAGCTGAAGCGTAGTACGAGCATACTAAATAAACAACAAATTGAAGCCAACGTTACCTCCATTGAAGAAAAACTCAAGACTTCAGTAGAAATAGAAAATCGCAGAAAAGAATTCCAAGCCGTGTCCTGCATTAAAACTAACCCAAAATACTTTTATAAGTATGCTGCAAACAAATCAAATATAAGGGTGGGTGTTGGTCCACTGACAGATGCGAACGGCCAAACCAAGAACGAACCTAAGGCGATTGTCGATATACTACGGCTACAGTACGAGGGCGTCTTTAGCCACCCTCGAGGTGATAAAATAATTGACTCACCGACCGACTTCTTCCACAAAGTATCCATGCCAATCTAACCGACATTAATTTTACCACAAATGATATAGTAAATGCTATAAAGGAAATTGGTATCAATGCAGCAGCAGGCCCGGATCAATTCCCGGCCGCACTTCTCAAGAATTGCGCAGCAGACCTTAGTGCTCCTCTACAGATTTTTTATAGAAACTCTCTCGACTTTGGAATTATACCACAACAATTAAAATGTGCTAAAATTACACCAGTCCACAAAGGGGGTTCGAGGGGTGAAGCAAAAAATTATAGACCTATTGCTTTAACTTCGCATGTCATCAAAATCCTCGAAAAGCTAATAGTTAAAAATATGTCCATATACCTTGAAGAAAACAACATAATAAACAAGGACCAGCATGGGTTTCGGAAGCGCCACTCGTGCCTCTCGCAACTGTTAGCTCACCATGAAAAAATTATAGAAGGGCTAGAAAATAAAAATGCTATCGACGTGGTCTACCTTGATTTTGCAAAAGCATTTGACAACCACGGCATACTCCTCCACAAGATACGAGACTCAGGAATCTCAGGAAAACTTGGGGTGTGGCTGCACTGTTTCCTCACTGACAGGGAACAAGCTGTCGCGGTTGGTGGTGCAGTGTCCAAGCCATCCATCGTCACTAGTGGGGTGCCACAAGGGTCAGTTCTTGGACCTATACTTTTCTTGCTGCACATATCAGACATAAATAAACATGTCATGCATTCGTCTGTCGCCTCCTTTGCTGACGACACTCGTGTATTAAAGGAAGTGTCTTCTACAACAGATGCTGATTTACTTCAGGCAGATCTCACTACAATTTACTCATGGGCAGAGCAAAACAACATGTTCTTTTATAATGGGAGGTTTGACGTACCTCCCAACCTACCAAATAGGAAAACCTACTATTTGGTAGTAGTCTTGGAAAATCCAACGTCAAGGCTATTAACCTAATTGCAATGACGACTTGTCTATTTTGACTGCTATGTCGTCATTCCAACCGCGGTTAAAAAGAAAACGTCTAGAGTCTACTCCTTATCTTGCTCTAGGAGACGTTGTACATTAACCAAAACTACCACCGAAGGTGAAAAAAGCATAGAAGAGAAGAAAAAGGGGTTTACCTTAGTTACCGCTCAAGGCCCATCCCGTATTCCGTCATGCGCAGATCCCTGTCGAACGTGCGCATGAGCGACCCTCTCTTGTCATCACATCTCACGTCAGCAGAAGAACGCGGATGGGCAGGGGTCCGGCGTGAGGGAGGGTATTATGTACGTTGGATTTTCCAAGACTACTACCAAATAGTAGGTTTTCCTATTTGGTAGGTTGGGAGGTACGTCAAACCTCCCAATTTGTTAGTAGTCTTGGCAAATCCAACGTCAAGGCTGCATAACAAATAGGAGGAGGACATCCAAGCCCAACATACCAAAAAAACAATGCATAAGACAAAATTATGAATGACAAAGAAACACAATTTAAACAAGAGAGTTTAATAAAAGAGTGAAAAACTGAGGAGTAGCTAAAAAGAGCAGTTTTAACACGTGCCCGTCATTCATAGTAATGCAAAACCATAGACTTGTCTTAAACCAAAAAGTACTGTACACAAAATCCCTTTCTTCCAAAACGAACAAAAACATGGAACACAAAAATAAAACACAATTTTCAATTTGGCAAAAACACTTATGTACTGTATACATATAACATAATCCCAAACTTGCAATCCAGTGTTGCAAACCCGTACTCCCCCCCCCCCCTTTTCAAAGAAAACAAAGTAAAAGAAAGAGTGACAAGGGGGGAAGACCAGGCAACTTCGCTAGAGCTCTAGGAAACACGACTCCCGAGAGCTATCACAGGCCGAGGGGGTCTAACAATGGACATGGAGAGGTAGGAGGAGACGAAGGTATGGACAGAAGACCACAAACCCGCCGAGGCGACGTCAGGCAACGAACGAGTCTGCAGGAACCGTAAGGAGGCAGCAAAGGACCGCACATCGTGCGCAGAACCCCGACAAGCAGGGTTACTGGCACAAATGACCCGACAAATGTGGCGTCCTATCTGTACCTTCGAGAGCCTCCCACCAGTCCGAGGAGACACCCACACAGCAGTACCCGAAGTCGGAGCCACAGACTCAACATAGGAGTGCAAGGCCTGCACCGGGCACAACACATGGTGAGTATGCCCACGCTTTAAAGCCTGGATGGTGAAAGGCTTGAAAACGTGGGTCTCTCTCTCATTCTTGGCAACAAAATGAGGGGAGGGGGCTAACGTGACGACATTCAAGGACGGGGAGAATCGCATGCATTCCTGGGACCGTGACATGGCAGCTAGTTCAGACACCCTATGCCCAGTGGCCAGAGCGACAAGGAAGAGTGTACGCTCGAGCAACTGAACCGGTGTAGTGTCCCGTGTATATGTGTGTGAAGCCAGAAGGTCCAGAGCACGCCCCAGATCCCACTGAGGAGGGATCTGGCGCGGAGGCGGGCGCTCCCTGAAGGCAGCCTTCATGAAGGAATCCAGCTCCTTCGGTGGAACGACCAGCCCAGTGACTGACTCAAAGACCTCCCGGATGGCAGACAAGTGGTTACGTATAGTGTTGACTTGAAAGCGACGTGTACGGAAGAGGTGAAACAAGTAGTGTAGGACGAGGGAAGGAGAGCTAACAGTCTGGCGAGTGTCCTGTATCCACCTAGTAAAAGACCTCCAGTGGGACTCGTAAGTCCCCCAAGTCGAAGACGTCCATGAACGCTTCAGGAAGTCAGTCAGGTCCCGTCCGTGGACTGGGAGTCACCGTGCCTCACGAACATCCACGATGCGAAGGCCAACGAGGTCTGTAGGTCTCCAACCTGGCTCAAGTGGAAGTGTGACAGAGGGAGAGGGACCGGACTCGGGCACCACCGCTTCAACTGGGAGTACCAAGCCTGGGCCGGCCACAGAGGAGCTATGAGCCAGACTCTGCCGCGGTACAGCCGCAGCCTCGCGAGGACTTTGCACATCAACAGTGCGTCTGGTGGCGGAAATATGTATATCGACTGCCACCTGCTCCAGTCTAACATGAAAGCGTCCGGACCCCCCTCCGGAGTACGAGTCCGGAGGGATAGGTACCGAGGCAACTTGCGCGTCTCCTTCGATGCGAACAAGTCGACCTCCGGAACACCCCAGGAAGCCGCGAGGTCGTCGAATACAGTCTGTTTCATTGCCCATTCTACAAGAACGCCCTGTCCTCTCGACAGGGCGTCCGCCCACAGGTTGGCAGTCCCGGGCAGGTAGGAGGCGTGCAGGGAGATGTTGTGTCGGTTCGCGAGGAAGAACAACTTCTCTGAGATCCCCAACAGAGTCAAAGACCTGGAGGACCCCTGCTTTTGGATACAGTGGACAGCTGTCGGATTGTCCATCCGGAAGGCCACCGACTGGCCCTGAAGGGCCAGCGCGTGGTCCCGCAGGAAGAACAAGGGAACCAACAGTTCGAGGGCATTGATGTGTAGGTGTGTGTGTCCCACCCATCTGCCGTGACGTTGATGTCCCAGGTTGGATTGGTAACCCCACCCTACCTCGCTCGACGCATCCGTATCCACCCAGATCGTCGGCGGGGGGGAGGTCCAGGGCACAGCCGCAGAGAGCGTGCCCCGAGCAACCCAGTGTCCTAAGTGTCTGTGAATGGTACGCGGGATCGGCATGAGCCGATCCATAGGGGCCAACGGAAACACCTTGTTGCCCATGAGTATTAGGCGGCGCAGTCTGAGCCTCCCTAAGGGAATGGTCAGAGCAGCCCAATTCAGTGAACCCACTAACGAGTCCCAGATCCTCCTCGTGAGGGAGACCGAGTGCAACACGGCGAAGACCTTCCTGCGAAGTTTCACCGCGTTTGGCTGACTCTGGGTTACCGTAGCGTTGGACAGATCCCATTCGAGACCTAACCACGTCACGACACGCGACAGGGTCAGGCGTGACTTGGGAATATTGACTTTGAACCCTAACTGTGTGATGTGTTGAACTACTGTGAGGGTGTTGTGGACGCACTGTTCTAGGGTGTCTGAAACTATCAACCAGTCGTCCAAGTAAAACAGGATCTGGAGGCCGCTCCTGAGGAGAGGATCCAGAGCCTGCTTCACCAGTTTCGAGAAGATCCGCGGCGCGATGTTGAGACCGAAGGGAAGTCTGTCGAACATGAACACACGATCGGAAGTCTGAACGGCAAAGAATCGCTGGAAATGAGGATGGATAGGAACGTGCCAATACGCATCCTTGAGGTCCAGCGACACTACCCACGACAGAGGTCGCAGGGCCAGACGTACCTGGTGCACCGTCAGCATCCGAAACCGTGTGTTCACGATGTGCCCGTTGAGGGACGACAGATCCACCACCGGTCGCATCGCGTCACAGTCCTTCTTCGGTACCAGAAAAACACGGGAGAGGAAAACCGGTTGACCGGCTTTCACCTCCTTGACGATTCCCTGCTCGTGCATGGATGTAATCACGTCGGCCACCTCCGAAGAGACAGGCCGGCTTCGTTGACAAGAGCTGAGTGGGGGTCTGGACTTCCATCTCCAGGTTAGACCCCTCCGTGCAATCTTCCGCCCCCACGTCCCTCGCGGCCACCGAAGGGCGCAAGGGCGAAAACAACCTGTGGGAGCCCCTGAGACGAGGTGAGCGACCCTTTCTGCGAGGCGAGAAGGAGAACAAGGAGGAGACCGACCTGGAGAACCTACACATTTTTTGACGTGGAGGGTCCCCCGGTACGGTCCCTGCGGTCATAAGAGCCACGTTGACCACCCCTACCCCCCCCCACCTCGCCGAAAAGGGCGGGTCACCCCATCCCCTGTCCGTCGTGCGTCTGACCCCGTCGAAGTGCGGCCGGAAGTGGAAGGCTGGCCAGCCCCTTCTCGGCGGGGATGAAAGGGAGCAGGAGCAGAAGTGCGAGGCGGAACCGACGCTCTGGCCGGCAACTTCCCTTTCCTGCGCCCTTTCTTGGCGGCAGCATTGGCGGCAGCACCCCGAAGGGGACCGGCAGAAGGACGGGACTGCGAAGACTCTGGTCGCGACACAGCGCGTCTTTGCGTGTCGTAAGCAGGGTCCGCTGACAGAGAAGCGTAGCGTTCCCAAGCATCCTGCGCAAAAAGCCCCGATGTATATAGCTCAGAGTACAACAAACCCTGACGAATATCCAAGGGGGCCTTCCGGCAGAACGAGGACCTTACCGTCTGGCGTTGTCGAGTTGCCTCGCACAAAACCGCCTTCAGCTCGGGAACCAAAGACACCGCGAGCTGAAGGTGGATCCGCCGAACGTAGTCCAAACCCTCGCGAAGATCGCCAGGTGCAGTCGCCTCGATAAGCCTCAGGTGGTGAACAGACGTCTGGAGGGAACCTAGAAGACAAGACAATAAGTTCGCCACCCTCTGCCGCAAGGTAAAATCCCTGTCGACAGAGGATTTATCTGGGTGGGAGAAGAACGGGTTAGCAATAGCACAAATTTCAAGTTTGGGAGCGCTGATCCAGGACCAGAACTTGCCATCCAATCCGGCGACAGATACCAGAGGAGGCAAAAGCAGTGACGACTCTGGGGGAGGGACTGAAACAGATCTGTCGACGGAACGGTTGGCGAATTCTAAGGCCTCAGCAAACCAGGCCTCCAATGGGAGAGGATTATCGAGCACGACGGCTAAGCCAGGCTTACCGTCGTCGCACAAACCCGTCCCATAGGAGGACAGTCCCGTCAACACAGCGAGGGACTGAACATCCTGAAGGATGTCCTGGCGGCTGAAGTCTGACCAGAGCTTAGTTCGAGGAGCAGACGGGGGCTTGGGCTTCACCGAAAAATACTGAAGGTCAGTCCTCGTCGGGTAAGCCCGCACCTCCACGTCGGCCACCTGACCATCCACCCTGATCGCCCTGAACTGCATTTTGTCATTAATTTGGACCGACCAGTCCGAAGGTAGGGCCCTCTCACCTGACGGGAAGTCGGTAGCACGCTCCGGGTGGGAGGCCTGCACCCCCTTCCAAACAGCCAAGGAGCCATAGAGGAGCGGCATAGTCCGCGACGGGACCTTGGCCTTCTGGATGGGGGGCAAGCGCGGACCCTGCCCTAGCAGACGGAGAACCCCCGCATGGGAGACAGTAGGGGCAACCACCTGAGCCAGGGCAGGAGCAGTACTAGCCGACGACCGGGCAGGCGGAGAAGCAGGGCGAGAAGGAATGTGGTCCACCGCAGAGGGGAGGGGGACCAAAGCAGGGGTAGGTTGGGTGAGGCGCTGAGGTTGTGTCACCGCCAAGAAGCGCGATAAGAGGGATTCTTGCATCGCCTCCAAGCGCGCGTTGAAGTGTGACACAACCCACCCCTGCATAGCCGAAAATCGATCCGAGAGAGGCGACCCCCCGAAGATAGTTCGGCCCGCAGGGGCGAGCGTGAGCGAGAGCGAGACCCACGACACGAAACAGCAGCGTCGCGGCCCAAAGAAGGCGAGCGACGACGGCCGTGGCGTTCCTGAGGGTCTCGTCCCCGATCACTAACGCCCGAGGGGGAAACATCACCATCCCCCTCTTCCAGCGACACGTCAGCCCCCGAGAAAGGGGACCCCGAAACCTCGCTATACTCTACCGAGTCAAGCGGCGGGGTACCCCCTCGGGGAGCCGGTAATCGAAGATCAGGGATAGAAGAAGGAAGAGGAGCAGGATGACGGGAGTGGGAAGGCTGGCCGGGTGAAAGGAGGTCAGAAGGAGCCGCGGGGGGAAACAGAGCAAGGATCCCCGGGGCTGAGAGAACAGGGCGGCCCGACACCGAGGCGGAGGAGGGAGGGACCTCCACCTTGGGACGAGACTGTGAAGGAAGAAGAGGCACCGAAGCAGGAGAAGTAGGAGGAGAAGCAACTACATCCTGGCGGACCCCTCTGGACAGAGTAGGAGGAGGGAGCAGAGGGCCAGCTACAGCATGAACATCCGCGCGCGTAGAGGACAAATGAAGAGGACGTCTTTTGTGCAGGGGAAGCGGGCGGAAGGTAGTAGAGCCCCTATCCGGAGAGGCCAGGGGAGGGCGTACAGGGGCAGAGACGCTAACCCCGGCCTCAGGGCGAGAACCATGACGAGGGCGAACGGCGGAGTCAAGGTGATCAGGAGGACGAGGAGGGGCAGTAGAGGACGGGCGACGAGGAGAGCGAGAGCGTGGACGGAGCTGGGGATCCACCCGACGATTCGACGACCGACCACGGGACTCAGGGAGGAGGGCCCGAGCAGGGAGAGGGCCAGGTAAACGGCCTCCAGACGGGTCAGGGATGCCCAGGGCAACGCGTATCCGGTCGTCAACAAAGGCCGGGGAACGGTGGCCCACAGTCCTAATGTGGTGGGAGACCACCGCCCACACAGACTGAAGGGATGCAGAGGCCACTGCCGCGTCAGAGGAACCAGGGTGATGGTCCACCACATCCACCAGGTCCATACACGGGCCACACAAAGCAGGGAGGTAGGCCGTAGAGGACACACATTGAGAGTGGCGTAAGCAGGACCTGTGGCATTCCAAGCACGGGGAGCCACAGCCCTGGCGAAAGCAAGGCATCCCACCTGCAACGGAAGAACACACACCATAAGCAGCACGTTGACGGAGTAAGTGAAGATAATGTCCAATAAAAACCAGGGAATGAGCAGGGGTAAACAGGAACACACATGCAAACTGGAAGTCGTACTCACTCTAAACCGGGAGCACCGATGGAGGTGAGGAGGGCGGGTGAGGCGGAAGAGCACAAGCAGAACCTGCAAAGATGGAGAAAGTGTTAACCACCACTCAACACCTCACATGCAGGGTCCATAACACCAGGCAAGTGCATACACCAATATAGTATCAGGCAACAAGACGACACAAAAAAGGGTCACCGTGAAAGCCAACTATAACCGCAAATTTGCGGGCCAATGGAGGCATAACCGTACCGACACAACCCTCCCGCCTCACCGCGAGACCCCCCAGCGATCTCCTCAAATTTGCGGGGAGCCGAAACGTCCGAGGACCGAATCGAGCACCCCGCAAATTTGCGGGACTGGCCGAGATGGTCCGGCGCCGAAAAAGCGAGAGGAGCGTCTAGGGAATACCAAAAGAGGCCCAGAAAAAAGCGTCATCTCCTTATGAACTCCAAGCGACGATGGCCATCAAGCTGAGCAGTGTCTTCCTTGATAATATCCTGACTCAACCGGTCAAGGGAGAGGCAAGGAAGACACACCAGGGGAGAGGAGGCACATCCCCCAGGAACCACCCAACCCACAGAGATAGAGCAAAGCCCATGAGGAGAAGTGGCAGGAAGGGTGGTTTGGCACAAACAGGGGCCCCCGTAGGGTACCCCAGGATTGGGCAAAAGGGTATGAAAGGATGGAGGTGAAAACAGGAAGGGAACACAAAAACCAGTAAAGGAAACTGGCGAGAAAAAGGGTGGCCTAGCCGTGAGGAGAGAATGTGTCAGGGGCGAAAAACCCTGTGGTGTGAGGGAGGGGCCCCCGTGGGGTACCCCTGGATATCACGAACCACCAAGCGCCCAGGCCCTTGAGACACAGTGAAGGCTCGAAAGGGGGGACTCGGGAATAACGCTAATAATGCGGCCGACACAAACCCTACAAACAGCACCGCCACCACGAAATCTCAGATCGTGAACCAACTGTACACCTAGGCTATGAAAATATGAAAACTCATAGGGGCATCGCAATTCCTGAATGAGAAACAAGCTAGGCTAAAATAAGCTAAAAGCTAAACTATGCCCAGACTAACAGGAAAAAAGAATATGAAAAGAGAAAGGAATGAAAAACACACACGAGGAACGCCAGGTGCCCCCGTACCTTCGGTAGCTATTTCCACACGCGTCTCCATTAAACACACTGAGGAGCCCATTTACGTGTGCCCTAGATCACGTAACATCTGTCTAACAAAAAGAAGGCCAGAAAAGCCGAAACGAACCTAAAACAGGGTGAATTGAAGGAGCACAACAAAAGCGGACTCAACAATGGCGACGCGTGAAAAAATGATGACAAGAGAGGGTCGCTCATGCGCACGTTCGACAGGGATCTGCGCATGACGGAATACGGGATGGGCCTTGAGCGGTAACTAAGGTAAACCCCTTTTTCTTCTCTTCTATGCTTTTTTCACCTTCGGTGGTAGTTTTGGTTAATGTACAACGTCTCCTAGAGCAAGATAAGGAGTAGACTCTAGACGTTTTCTATTTAACCGCGGTTGGAATGACGACATAGCAGTCAAAATAGACAAGTCGTCATTGCAATTAGGTTAATAGCCTTGACGTTGGATTTGCCAAGACTACTAACAAATTAACAAATTTGAACACATGAACTACAGTGCAGACCGAAATATGAATATCCACACATACACAGCAGATGACGGCTCTTGCATTGATACTAATGATTATGTAAAAGATCTTGGTATTACACTCAGTCGAGATGGTACATTTGGAATGCATATAACCAATGTGGCAAAGAATGCTCGTAACCAAGCTGGATGGATCCTACGAACCTTCCGAACACGTGACATGATCCCCATGCTGACGCTCTACAAGTCACTGGTCATTCCACTGTTGGAATATTGCTGTCAGCTATGGAGCCCATGGAAGGTGGGAGAGAAGCAATTACTCGAAGCAGTTCAACGCTCATTCACCAATAAAATCTCTGCCGTCCAACACCTAGACTACTGGGGGAGGTTGGAAACTCCAACCTTTTCTCATTAGAAAGACGCAGGGACAGATATGCCATCTTATATGTCTACAAAATATTGATTGGCATCACAACCAACAACCTTAATATAGGTTTTCACATCCATCAACGACTGGGCCGTCTCTGCCACATACAGCGGGTACACCCCAGAGCAGCCACCAGAGTTAAGACGCTCAAGGAGAACGCCTTTGCGACACGAGGACCTCTTCTCTTTAACGCCCTACCCAGATATCTGAGTGACTCAACTGAACCAAGTCTCGAGAAATTTAAAAATCAACTGGACAAATTTCTCTGGACACTACCTGATCAACCCAAACTGCCCCACTACCACCTCCGCGCCGCTAGCAACAGCATCATGGACCAGCTGGCGCAGAGACGGGCAGATCTTCTGATCACTGTCTGATACAGGCCACCTGTCTATCACCTACCACACCTTCCCACTCTGAACCTGTTTTGGTGACTAAATGGCATTACGATAGGGCAGACTGGGAGGGTCTTCAAGGTTTCTTTATTGATATTCCCTGGACCTCTTTCTTTTCTAATGATGCACACTCCACCTTGAGCCACATACAAGATTTTGTAAAAATTGGAATGGAAACTTTTATTCCTCATCAAAAGATCTAATTCACCTAAATGGTTTGACCATAATTGTGCTAGAGTAACTGAACAAAAAGCAATAGCCTACAATGCATACACAAGATCAAAAACACATGAAGCCTTTAATTACTTTAGAAACATCAGAAATCATGCCAAAACTGTATTAAACCTAACTAAATCAAACTTTCTCCATAAGCAGGCAAATAAACTTCTAAATAATCCAAATGATAACAAATATTTTGGTCTACTCTTAACTCATTCAAATCCAACTTCACTACTGCTTCATCCATTCCACCATTAAAATCTCCGACTGGCAATCTTGTAAGTGACCCACGAGGTAAAGCTAACCTTCTTGCAGATATTTTCTCCACCAACTCAACCTTAGATGAAATAAATCAAGATGTCCCTGTACTTAATTTTAATTCACCTGAAATTCCCTCACTTAAGATCCACACCAGACATGTCAAAACTATTTTGCAGAATCTCTCAGTAGATAAGGCTCCTGGTCCAGATGAAATTCCTCCAATAGTACTTAAGAATTGCTCCTTGGTGCTCGCTCCTGTATTGGCAAAATTTTTCCATCTGTGTACTCATACCTCATGCTTCCCAGTACCCTGGAAAGAAGCAAACATCCATCCAGTTCCTAAAAAAGGTGCCTCTTCAGATCCATCAAACTACAGACCAATAGCTATAACTTCCACTCTTGGCAAAGTTTTTGAAATTATATTAAATAATCACATAATTAAGCATCTTGAGAATAATTAATTAATCAGTGATAGGCAATATGGTTTTAGACGATGTCGATCAACTGCAGACATTCTTTGCCTTCTTACGCATCAAATCAACCAAGCTACAGACCAACATGGTGAAACATACAATAGCACTGGATATATCAAAGGCATTTGATAGAGTCTGGCATCAATCCTTATTGTCGAAGATGTCACACTACGGCCTTGCATCATTAGTTCCACTAATTTCTTCTTATCTTCATAACAGAAAAATACGTGTAATGGTAGATGGCCTTTATTCTCAATTTCACTCAATAAATGCTGGTGTTCCCCAGGGATCAGTTTTGGCCCCAACTCTGTACCTCATTCATATCAATTATCTCATATCTACCACTCATAATCCAATACATTCCTACGCAGATGACTCAACACTCCACAGTTCCTTCACATTTACCAATTCTTTCACCCAACCCGATCTTATAAATTCAAAAATAAACACTGCAATTTCTCTGAACCAGGACCTTTCTAGAATTAATGAATGGGGACAAGAGAATCTAGTTTCCTTTAATGCACAGAAAACCAAGTACAGTAAAAGTCTGTTAATCCGACGACCGATGATTCGAATCTCCCAATAGTCCGAATTTTTCAATTTGAGGCCAAATCCGAATTCACCCGATGGTCCGAATTTCAAGAAGTCCCAAAGTCCCCTTTTTGAGGCATTAGGCCACTCAAATGACACATAATGGAGCACACACATATCATATGTTCATGAATTCACTTTAAAAGTTTACCATTGTCATTGTAGCCTATTATCTACTTCAAAACATTCAGATTAATGGTCAAAGGAAGCTACTGATATAATCGTAAACACCTTCGTCTTTTTCTTCCACATCGTCTGCTAGAGAGTTTGTTTTGCTCTTGAACGCATCCTTGGGACGCTCCGATGCGCTACTGGCTTGCACCGCATTTTCTGCAAGCGCATTCAGTCTTGAGCTTGAAAACGCACCTTTGGACGTATTAGTCTTGAGCTTGAAAACGCACCTTTGGATGTTCCGATACGCTACTATTTATAGTTCAGTGATCGGAGCATCCCAAGGGTGCTTTCAAGACAACAAGACAAGGGTGCTTTCAATACAATATAATATAACAGAGCACGTCACAAAAGGAAAATCACAAAAGGAAAATTACAAGAACCTCTCAGGGAAGTGCCGTTGTTAAGGCATTACTTCCCGAACCACATCTGATCTTCAAGAGCAAGACAAAAACGCTAGTAGACGGAAGAAGAAGAAGACGTTTATATCAGCAGATTCCTTTGACCATTAATCTGAATGTTTTGAAGTAGTTAATAGGCTACAATGACAATGGTAAACTTTTGAAGTGATTTCATGAACATATGATATGTGTGTGTGCACCATTGTGTCATTTGGGTGGCCTAATGTCTCAATGTTTTCGTCATACACAGGTTCATAGGCGTAAAGTCCGATAATCCGAAAAATCCACTAATCCGAACGAGAGCCGGTCCGCTGCCCTTCGGATTAACGGAAGTTTACTTGTACATTCAATTTTCTAACCGACAGAATCTCACTGACTCCCATATATTTTTTAATGATGTAAATATTCCCACTTCCCCTAGTATTGACATTCTCGGTGTAACATTAACTACTAACTTGAGCTGGACACATTATGTTAGAAGCATTGCTAAGAATGCCTCTAAAAAACTGGGACTCCTGTACAGAGTTCGAGAATTCTTCACTGACGAGCAGTTGGCCGTAATATATAAAAGTCATGTGCGCTCTCAGATGGATTACTGTTACCTCTGTGGGGTGGAAGTGGAGTGGTTGCATTGAGGCAGTTGGACAAAATTCAAAATTAAAGCTATTAGATTAATCAATAACCCTGCAATCACACAGGACCTTCCTACATTAGCCATACGAAGAAACGTTGCATCCCTTACATTATTCTACAGATATTTTCACAGCAATTGTTCCGAGGAACTTGCTTCAATTGTGCCGCCTCTCCACATCTTTCCCCGTAGAACTAGGGCAGCTGAGAGCGTCCATGAATTACACTTTCTCCTCCACAATGCAGAACTTCTGCTTATCAGAATTCATTTATCCCCAGAGCTACTACTCTTTGGAATGCACTTCCCTCGAATTGCTTTCCACAAACTTACAATCAACAAATGTTTAAATCCAGTTGTTACAAACATTTTATGAATGGAGGATGCCTTTAGGCACATGGACCTTTTTGTTTTATCTGTGTTTTTCCTTCCTCCGTTCATTGTCTCTTTAAAAAAAAAAAAAAAAAAAAAAAAAAAATGCAATGTACTAGTGGTGGCGCATCAGCGTGACCACGGGCGGACAACACTGCCTGCAACTACTACTACCTACCTACAGAGAGGTGTGTGTGTGTGTGTGCGTGTGTGCGTGTGCGTGCGTGCGTGCGTGCGTGCGTGCGCGTGTGTGTGTGTGTGTTTTTTTTTGTAGTATACAGGAGTTGAGCTTTTTAGGCTCGTATTGTCCCGCTTCCTGAGTTACAATTATCTAACTTTGCCTTAAAAATATGAATGTTTTTGGCACACACCACTTCCTCTTCCAACTGATTCCACTTACTTATACTTCTGTAAGGGAAACTATACTTTCTCACATCTCCTTTACATCTTCCTTTCATTAGTTTATATCTATGCCCGCTAGTTCTACCATTATCTTTCACAATATATCCCTTCTTGTCCACCTTTTCGAGTCCTCTCACACATTTGTACATCATAATCATATCGCCTCTCTCCCTCCTATCCATTAGAGATGGTAAATCTAATTTCTAATTTCTTTATTATGTGTGTGTGTGTGTGTGCGTGTGTGTGTGTGTGTGTGTGTGTGTGTGTGGCTATGTCGAGTGAGTGTGTGTGTGTTCTTGTGTGGTTATGTCGGTCCCCACTGATATACGGTATGCAATAAATGTTATAATTATTCTCTATGGAATTGAATTGAATTTACCTAATAATATTTATAATAGTAAAAGCAAAAGAAAACTCCATTAGACTGTACATTTATTGAAGGCAGTATATTGTTGGCCAGCCTATCAACAACAACAACTTGTAACATTTTACGTGTGTGTTATTGTTGTGTGGCTATGTCGAGTGTGTGTGTTGTGTTCTTGTGTAGCTATGTCGGCCGTATTGATCGGTCTAGGTAGGGAGTTATTTCTGTATGCAATAAAATTTTATTGTTGTTGTTGTTGTTGCTGTTCCCCAAGCTGCCTGGCCGAACGGCCCCGAGCAAGGCCAAGGCCATAACCGAGCGCCCCCCACACAACCCTCCCCGCCGACCAAACCTGGGTGACCGAAGCCACTCCATGGCAGGGAGCTGAGGAGGGTGAGGAAACACCCGGAAAGCCAAAGCCCCACCCAAGGCCCTGTGCCCCTCAGCAATTATGAAGAGAAAGTTGAGGGGCAAAGGAAAAATGTGACGCTTTGGCTTCCAATCTTGGTAGATTGGGAGGTCAATCCACGGAAAAGACGCCGTCACTTGGGATCTAGAAAATATACAAGTAAAAGGCACAGTCAGAGTAAGCTATGGGTATGGCAGAGATCGCTCAGTTCTCACTCTGCTAGACCAGCCCATCACCACATGACTAGAACCCAATCCTCTCAGCAACAGCTAGGAAAGGCCCTAGAAAGCCGCCTTTGGCGGGGGATAGCTCCCCTATTTCAACCCCTTTCGGGGTTGGGCACCCGCCGGTAATTATTGTAATTATACTCTATGGAATTTAATTTCATTTTACCAAATAAGATTTATAATAGTAAATGCCATAGAAAAATCCATTAAACTGTATCTTTATTGAAGGCAGTAGATTGTTGGCCAGCCTAGCAGCAGCAACAACAACAACAACAATTTGTAACACACACGTGTGTGTTATTGTTGTGTGGCTTTGTCGAGTGTGTGTGTGTGTTCAACTAAAGATGCTCGGCATTGTTTTTGTGTCAAATAAATGTAATTTCATAGTAGGCTACCAATGGACTTAAACCCTTCAGACTCATATGACATAGAGGTTGCCAGATTAGCAATAAGAAATAGAGTTCTCTCACTCTTATAATTACCTCTCCAAAATTAGTTTTCTGTCCACAGCTAACTCAAAGACAACTGCAGAGGTTGAAGTAACTAAACTAAAGGTTTCTAAATACCCCTGATGGTAACAAAGGCTTTAAAGTATCCCTAATCGGCTCAAAATCGCGTCATATGTCGGAGAGGGTTAATTGGATATATTATAACCCCTGGTATGAAAAGCAGTAATTATTTTCACCCTAGGAAATAGGTTATAGTGATATATTCACCGTATAAGCCCAGGCCTACTTTATTAGTCATTTATCTATTTATTTGTCAGCATTATTACAGTGGCAACATACCTTCATACCAAGGGTCAATAATATATCCAAATAAGTCCATTGGTACTATGAAATGCCATTTAGTTGACACAAAAACAATGCGCCGCGCATCTTTAGTTGAACACACGCACACACAATAACACACACCTAAGAACACACACACACACTCACTCACTCGACATAGCCAAACACCAATAACACGGCAAATAACACTCACACGTGTTTCGGTAATGGTACCGCCGGTAGACTGATTTTTCATTTGAACTTATAACTCGTTTTATATAAGTTTATTATGAAATATAAAGAATTAAGGTAAGTATATAAGATATATAGTACTTGTGATTAAATTATCGTATTTCGACGATATTGGTCACTCGGAAAATTATCTGATGAATCTCGGCGCTCCAAATGCACTTGCCAATATTGAAAGTATAGGCCTATTCGCCGGTATACGGTCGGTGAATGTGTATTCGGACTTATAAACTTCGGACATTATTTCAGCCTTTCGGATTTGTTTGAAAGGCTGAGAAAAATTAAATCACATTTGGACCAAGAGCCGAGTTTCGGACTTATAAACTTCGGACATTATTTCAGCCATTCAGACAAATCCGAATGGCTGAAGTGTGAAGTTCGGACTCGGCCCTTTCGGACTTTTGACACTTTCGGACAGGGGTCGCTCCCAATTAGCCCGAAAGAGCGAGGTTCTACTGTATTAATGATGTTCATGCTGAAACATTAATGATTAGTTTTATGTATTTTCCTATTTTATCGAGTCAGGAGTGCTTTTATAAAAATAATATTCTTACCTTTATGAATTTGTTCCTACTCAATATTTTTTTTAATTTGTAAGGTATAATTACTGTAGTTGGATATATTAATGGTAAACATGAAAAACAATAATTACTTTTATTTGCTTTATGTTTACAACTTTTGAAACTAAGATATCATTACAATGAGGAAATTAGTAAATAGAGGTATTATACAAAATAGGCAATTATAATGTTATTGTCCTTGAAAAGTCAAGAAAATCCCAACATCCAGCATGGGCCTCAGATTACATCTAAAGTAGCAATATATCATGGGTGGCTTAACCCATGGGATCCGGGGGGCCTCATATGATCCCGATCGCTGTGTCCGGGGCCATTTTCGTACAGTCAAGCTTCATAATTCAGTAGCTACTGATTGAGATCACCTAGAGCAGTCAATTTTTTTGCAAATTGTAGATTGTTTTGTTGTCTGTAGACTGCCGTTGAGATGATATCGCTACGACGCGTGGTTGCCGAGTTATGATGATTTTAGCAGCGATTTTTAGCAGCGCATTTTGCCTCATATGAGGCCTCCCGGATTCCTGCCAATATTTTTGTTTGCCTCATATGAGGCCTCCCTGATTCCGAGGGTTAATGGCTAAGTGGCTTTATTGCGCTTATGCAATAGATGCCTGGTTACACATAAATCCAAATCTGTCCATGGGAGGGGGGCCCCATATTATGCCCAGCACCGGGGCCCCACGCTCCTCTCCCTGGCCCTGGGTTCTTTACCCCTGCTCAGTTTCTTGCTCTGTACAGGGGCACATTGCATCCATGTATTGAGTATTGTTCACATGTGTGGGGAAGATCCTCTCACACAGCACTTTTAGACAAAGTAAAAAGGAAAGCCTTTCGTATCATTAACTCCCGTCCACTCACCGACTCTCTGCAATCTCTCTCTCTTCGCCGCAATGTTGCATCTCTCTTGCTATTCTATCGCTACTACAATAATCAGTGTTCCTCAGAGCTCTCACAGTGCATGCCACCTCCTCTATGTAGGGTACGTAATACCCGTCTTGCAACACAATCCCACCCCTACTCTGTACAACTCTCCAGCTCAAGAGTGAAATGTTACTCCCAATCATTCTTTTATTCAACAGCCTTGCTCTGGAACTCTCTCCCTGAATCCATCTGTCCCTCATACTATTACTTTAATAAATATTTCTAACTCCGTGTGTCCAGACATTTTGGCTCTAACGTTCCTTGATTTTGGCCCTGTCACTCTTAACTCTGGGGGAGGCACTCGTCACAGGCAGTTTTGCCTTTTGTCTCCCTCATCCACATAGAAAATAAAAATGGCTGTTATGAGACTTTCCAGCCTTATGAGGGCTTCTGCCCTGTAGGCTGATGACAAATAGTTTTTAAGGGGACCGACCGGATAATTACGCTACTTCCAGGTCTTACTATCAATTTAAATGAAATTTGGCACAGGTGTATATGACCATAAAACTAGATAAAAAAAAAAAAAAAAAAATATGTTATTTTTTCTTTTTTCTTGCAATTTAGGTAAAAATATGTTGAAAATCATAGTACTGCAGAAAATGATAAACTCCTACAGAAATCCCCATAGCACATGTTTTATGTGATCAAACAACTCACAAAAGGTGTATCTATAGTTTCTATAAAACACATTTTATATATTTTGTGTATTTGTTTGATTTAGGTGATGACGGATTCAGGCGAATATATTTATACAAAAATTACAACTTTGACGACATATTGTGAACAAATTTAAATTATTAGAGTAAATTTGGTTTATAGGCCTTTTAGTGTTTTTAATTACCTTTCCAATGGTATATACACCATTCCTATAGGTCCAATAATAACTGTAAAATAACATCCGATAGTGCAGCAATATAGGTTCTGAGAAAAACAGGTGAAAGTCTAAGGTCATTAGGTGAACATTTTTACTTTTGTTTTTTAGATTTACAATATTTTATGCGGGAACATGGCAAAGTAGAAGATAAAGCGTATGGTAGGTTGTAGAGTAGCTTACGCTCTTTCGATTTATATAGGTATGCTCCTCGTACGACCAGTAGTTACTGAGCATGTTAATTTCAAAGTTCGCTATATAACGTTTTTAGAATTACAGGAAAAGTTTGGAAAACATAAAAAAATACTATTTCCAATGGGTTTTCACTAATAACATTTCACTGGCTTATGAAGGGATGTTGACTCTTGTTGAGTAAACACCTATTGGTGTTTTCAGGATTTCGAGTTTTTTAAGCCTAAATTAACCGGTCGGTCCCCTTAACCTTTAACTGGCGGGACCGGACTTAAGTTGGTCTAGAGAAGAAAGGACTATGTGGCGGGGACCGACTTAAGGCGGTGTGCAATTTTGGGCAATAATTGGCTCTGAGAGAGAGAGACGAGCGGTGGGAGGAGCGTAGGTCGGCTCTGACCGTTCGGCACGGGTCCCGCGCGGCAACTGACGTCCCCTCCACACACATCCACACTCACTACCTCGCTACACAGGGAATTATGTAACGAAATTACCGTATTTTAGGGATTTTTCCTTAGTCTTGCACGATCGTTGCAAGAGAACGCGTGGTCGTAGAAGGATGGTGCTGGTGTCATTGGAAAGCTCAATTATCGTCCTTTCAGGGATACATAATTGTATTACGCTCTGGCTCTTGTTTATGCATGAAAAAGAGTACGGAAATAAGCTCGTTTAGGGTAAAACTACCCGCTTGGCAGGTAGTAGAAGTTACTGACGGGCCCGCTCGTAAGGCGTTAATAATACTGTTAGGAGACTTGCCCAAATAGTCTTGTCCTGTTTGGGAATTGAACCGTGGTCCTCTAGGCTGTGAAGAACTGAGTGTAAATATGCCACAGAATGCTGTAGGTAGAGTATTAAAAAGATAAAATATACTCAAGTCTATATTGACAGACTGACTATTATGATATTATTCCTGATGCTACTATTAGTAGTGTCTTTGTATATTCTGATAAATGTTAAAGTCCCTGTAACAAGGGCATTCCCTAGCCCTGTTAATCAAATGAGTGCACAGCATTAAAACTGCATCATCTTCATGATCTTTATTGTGTTTACAGTAAGGACGACTCTGAAGACCACAGTGAGAAGTCCTCATCAGTGACTGAGAGCCTTCAACACTTGACTCTTTCTGATAGTAAGGACCGTGAGATCATCAGCCGACAGGGAACCACGGGGGTCAAGTGAGTGCAATGGAACCTTTATTTTGTGTATGGCTGTATTTATTTGTAATTCTGTCCATCTGTGTGTGTTGTGCTTGTGTGCATATCTATATTTGTCAATCTGGTTGTCTACTATATGTTTGTGTATATCTCTGTCTGTATTTATAACTTAAAGGACCACTGTGCTAAGTCCTCATCATTGGCCAGGGAACCTTAGGATAAAGTCAGAGGGGGAGAAGGATTGTGTTCTGTGGTGTGCTTTTGTTGGTAGGTGTTGTGTGTTGATTGTATGTGCCTGTGTGAGTTTGTGTGTATCTAATGTGATATTCTGTACCACTTTATCTTTTACTTCATAGGGATCCTTCCTAACATTATCAAAATTGTGTAATATAAGCCAAAATATTTTAAGATGACGGCATGGTATTAAAGGGGAAATCCTTTCAATTTCAAGATATATTTTTATAATTGATATTACAAGAGGAAATGCTGATGATTCTCGCCTACTTATTGATGATCCTCCTTCAACAAAAGAATAACAATCTCAGTATACAACTTTTCTATGAAGGCCTTTGTCACCCAAAAGAACCCTACCTCAGTTTGTACTACTTTGGAACCACCTCCTTATTGATTGGAAGTACATACCGGTATGTATGTATATACTCAATCACATACCCCATAGCTGGGAGTGGCCGACTCTAGACAGAGCCCGAACAGAAACAACAAAATGAAAATTAAAAATGATAAATTCACACACATCTACAGTAGGTCGCCCAGGAGAAGACTCAGAGACCAAGGATCATGAGGGGTCTCCAGCAAAAGATTCCCACATCCCTGATTGAAAATATACTGTAGTTACTTATTTTGCTTGTGAATAGATGAGTGATAACGCGGTCGTAGGGGGAGGGAGTCGGGCGCCAGTTGGACTAGTCACTATACTCGGTTTCTTTTCAACTGACGGTAAATTGAAAAGTTCCCATCAAGATTTGTCAGTTATTTTGAAGATTTTGTTGGGAAATATGGTGCTAATTATATAAACTTGGTATAAATATGAAGCAGAGGCATAGTAGTTTCATATTTTTCCAATAAGTAATATTGAGAAATTAGCTGCTAAGGGATTCAATTTATCGCCAGCTGAAAAGAAACCGAATATAGATAATAGTCCATCAGGCTCCTGGTCCGGGGAGCCGGTCTGTGTTGTGAAGGGTCATGCCTGGAAGTAAGGTGGGCGGGCATTGTGGTGGTCTGCTTCACTGCATGTCTGCCTGCTGAGACTGGAACCTCTCCAGAAGGTTTGGGGTCTGAGTGTCTACTGGGGACCCCAATTGGGCCTGGGTCTCTGGGTCTTCTCCTGAACGACCTACTGTAGATGTGTGTGATTTGCTTATTTTGTTTTTATTGTTATGGTCTGCTGTCCCTGTTCGGGCTCTGTCTCAAGTCGGGCACCCCTAGCTATGGGGTATGTGCCTGAGTATATACATACATATATTTTACTCAGGTGTGTCGTAGTCTCCTGATGGTTGCTATTCATGCTTCAAGGTCCCCTACTGCATCCCTGTCATGCAAGTCCCCTAATCCTGAGGAACTTACAGGATCTCCCTCCCTCCCTGCATTTGTTTATTTGTTTATTGCTCATGTAGTAATGTACACCCTATGTGGTGGATTGTGTTCTTTTATTTAATAATTTTCATTTTAGTAAGCGTTGTTTCCACATAGCGATTTTGATAATTTAATTTGACTTTATATTGTCCTTGTCCCAATTTTGGTTTGTTTAGTTTGCAAGTTTTACATTTTAATTTTAATTTATTGTATTTAATTACCTGGTACTATTTTTTTTCTTCCATAATATTGTTTTGCTAAATATTCAATGCTTTATTTCCACATAGGATTTTGAAAAGTTTAGTATTTCTTTATATTGTGCAGTTCCTTTTTTGGTGTGTTTGTTTTAATATTGTTTTGCTTGATCTTCAATGCTTTATTTTCACATAAGGATTTTGATAAGTTCTTTTGTTTTTATATTGTGCGGTTCGTGTTTTGGTTTGTTTGTTTTGCAAGTTTTACATTTTAATACAAATATTTCCCAACTAGGTTCTCAGCCCTGACCAACTGGATCCGGCTCACCCTGGAGGAGAACAAGGCAGTGTTTGAGTATGAGGTGAAGTTTGAACCGGAGATTGATGCCATCAACATGCGCTTCCGTCTTGTGTCCCGCTTCGCAGAGCAACTCGGCAGCGTCAAGAGCTTCGATGGGGTCATACTCTGGCTGCCTATCAGGTTGCCTAAGGAGGTCAGTGTATATTTTTTTATTATTGGAAAGATGTAAGTCAATATGGAGAGGGGCTTTTATTCCACATGGAGTGATAGAAGAAGTTTGGGAGAACTGTGGTGTGACTGGACATATATACAGTATTGGTAATGGTAAGGTTAAGATGAATACTCAAATTGTTATCTATACATTCATGTCTTTTGCTAAAGATACCTGTAATCGTTTAACAAAAACAAATAATAATAATAAAAAAATATTATTTTTATTTGGACCACACCACAGATTTTGTTAAAAATTAGTACCTCGCGCCGAACGTTGACGAACCACGACCGACTAAGGACATACCTTCGGACATTCTGAGAATGACTACGTGGAATGTTAGCGGCATGAATGATGGCACAAAAGAGAGAGAGGTTCTGGAAGTGTTAGTGAATGCCAGGCTGGATGTATGTGGAATGACAGAGACCAAATGGAAAGATTCAGATGTGAGAGAGTGGGAGTGTGGAATGGGTGTGTGTGCTGGAGTGAGTGAAGGAACAGCGAGAGAAGGTGCATGTTTGTTTGTAAGTAGCAAATGGAAGGAATGTGTAAGAGAGTATGGGTCTGTGGGTTCAAGGATTGTGTGGGTGAGAATGAAAGTAGGAATACAAACGTGGGTGATTGTATGCGTGTATGCCCCGACAGAGGATATACTTGAAAGAAAGAGGAGTTCTGGATGAATGTGGAGGCGTGCTTGGAGAAGTTTGACAAGAACGAAAGAATATTTCTGATTGGGGATATGAATGGTAAGGTGGGTGATAGGAAAGTTGAGGGAGTGGTGGGAGGGTGGGGGGTACCATCAGAGGTGAATGGGAATGGTAGTGCACTTGTGGACGTGTGTGGGGAGGAGGCTGTGGATAGCCAACACCTTCTTCCGACACAGAATGATCCACAGGTACACGTGGAAACGGATGTTGACGATGAAGGATAAGACAGTGGTGGAACGAAAGTCATTGATTGATTATGTATGTGTGGATGAACGAACGAAGAAATCTGTGATGGATGCTAGGGTGTATAGGGGTATTGGAGGGGGTCTGTCTGATCATTATGTAGTGGTAGCTAAGGTTAGGATACAAAAGAAGTGGGTGAGGAGAGCTGGAGGGCGGCAAGAGGAGGGTGGAGAGGTTGCAGGAAGAGGAAGTCAGGGAGGAGTACAGGAGAGCAGTGGAAAGACGACTAGGTGGGTTCGACCTGGAAGTTATGGAGGAAGTGGAGGAGATGAGCAAGGTGTTTAAGGATGAGATCTGTGCAGCATGTGAGGAGGTGTGTGGAGGGAGGAGAGTGAAAGGTACAGCATGGTGGACAGAAGAGGTAAGAATAGCTGTGGAAGAAAAGAAGAAAGCATATAGAGAGTGGTTGGGTAGTAGAGGGAATGAAGATTCCGAAAGACAGAAACGAGCAAGGTACGTGGAGAGTAAGAGGGTGGTGAAGAGAGTAGTGAAGGAAAGTAAGAGAAGAGTAGATGAGGAATTTGGAAGGAATCTGAGTGTAAAATGGAGGGAGAGTAAGAAACTGTTCTGGAAAGAAGTCGAGAAAGTTAGGGAAGGTAGCAAGGGAAACAGTAAGGGTGTGAAAGATAAGAATGGGAGAATGCTAGCCGAGAAGCAACAGAGAGTCGAAAGATGGAGGGAGTACTTCAGTGAGTTGCTAAATGTAAGGAATGAAGAGCCAGCAAACATAGTTGGATATGGTATGGGAGGGAGAAGAAGAGAAGTAGTGGAGGAGGAGGTGGGGATCAGGAGGTCAGAAGTGTGGGAAGCCATGAAAAGAGTGAAGTTGGGGAAAGCACCAGGAACAGATGGAGTGTGTGGGAAAATTTTGAGGTATGGTGGTGAGATAGTGATAGAATGGGGATGGAAAATGTGCAAACTAGCATGGGAGAAGGGGAGTGCACCCGATGACTGGAAGACTGGCATAATAGTCCCCCTATATAAGGGCAAAGGGGAAAGAGGAGTGTGTGGTAACCACCGAGGAATATGTCTTCTAAGCGTAGTAGGGAAGGTATACAGTAGGGTAGTGATTGAGAGAGTGAGAGTGAGAACGGAGAAATGGATAGGCAACGAGCAGGGAGGTTTTAGGAAGGGAAGAGGATGTGTAGATCAGATTTTTACCCTGAATTGTGTTGTGGAGAAGTATCTGGAGAAGAAACAAAAGGTGTATGTTGCCTTTATGGACTTGGAGAAGGCCTATGACAGAGTGGATAGAGAAGGTTTGTGGAAAGTACTTAGAATATACGGAGTAGAGGGCAAGTTGCTGAAAGCAGTGAAGAGCATGTATGAGGGTGCAAAGGCGGCAGTACATGTGGAGAGTGAGCAGAGCGAGTTCTTTGACCTGAATGTTGGTTTGAAACAGGGGTGTGTGATGTCCCCGTGGTTGTTTACTGTATATATGGATGGAGTCATGAAAGAAATACTATCAAGAGCAGTGGATGTTGGTGTATCACTGAAAAGGGAGGGAATTGAGTGGAAGCTACCTATACTGCTGTTTGCGGATGATACAGTTCTGATGAGTGATAATGAATGGGAGTTGCAGGGTCTGGTAAATGAGTTTGGAACAGTGCGAAAAACGGAATTTGAAGCTAAATGCGGGGAAGAGCAAGGTTATGGTCTTCGAAAGGGGTGAAGTCACAGAGTGTGAGGTGAAGATGAACGGTCAGGCTATGGAGATCGTCAACTCTTTTAAGTATCTGGGCAGTGTGTTGAGTAAAGATGGGACTATAAATGAAGAAGTGCGGGAGAGGGTACAACAGGGGAAGAGGGTTGTAGGAACGCTAAAAGCAGTAACAAGAAATAGGGTGGTCAGTATGGAAGTGAAGAAGTCCTTGCATGACAGTGTGGTAATCCCGTCACTGACTTACGGAAGCGAAGCATGGACGCGCGTTGAGAGACTCGGACCAAGAGTGAGAGCAGTGGAAATGAATTACTTAAGGAGTGCGTGCGGAGTTACATGGAGGGATAGACAGACTAATGAGGAAGTAAGAAGGAGGTGTGGTGTGGAGGTAGATGTGCTGGAAAGTGTGAAAAGGAACAACTTGAGATGGTTCGGCCATATGGAACGTATGGAAAGCGAGAGAATGACTAAGAGGGTGTACGAGAGCGAGGTGGAGGGACAGAGAGGGAGAGGTAGACCGAATGAAAGGTGGAAGGATGGAGTGAGGAAGTACATGAACGAAGGCGGAGCTGGTTGGGGGGAGGGGCGTCGACTGACTGGGGACAGAGGTGCATGGGGGCGGTTCGTTCGTGGCCACCCCTTCGGGGATCACGGCGTCAGGCAATAGATAGATAGACCTCGCGCCGAAATTACTCCGTCCAATGGGGTAATTTCGCTGCGATCATTTCCACTCGAATATTCTCCGAAATGGAAAGGGTTACAGACATCCACTAAGTTACTAAATTTTGCTCGAATTTTCCTAAAATTTTCCTCTGGAAATGAATAACAACCAGAATGATCTATGTCAAGTGGTTTGTCCAGGAGGATGTGGTGACTAAGTTCGATTATTTCTTTGGTATAGTGTTTTACAACCTTACCATTGTCCTTTGTAGGCATCACTCACTCAGATGAACCAGGAAGTATGTGAGCATTGCGGTGTGGATGTGCTGGAAAGTGTGAAAGGAACACTTAAGATGGTTCGGTCATGTGAAACGTATGAGGAGTTAAGGGATGACTTTAGAGAGTGTACGAGAGCAAGGTGGAAGGGCAGAGCGAGAGTGAGGTGGAAAGATAGATTTGAGAGGTATATGGGTGAAAGTGATGTTGGGTGGGAGGAGGAGCAAAGATTTGAGAGGTATATGGGTGAAAGTGATGTTGAGTGGGAGGAGGGGCACCAGTTGACAGGACAGAGGTGCAAGGAGGAAATTTATTGATGGCCACGCCTTAAGGGATTATGGCGTCTGGCAAATTTGGCAATAGATAGATACCTGTAGATCTATTTCACTAATTCATTAACATTATCTAACCATCTATCTGTCGTACTCACTCACTCAAAAACTTACTTCCTTCTTTCCTCAGATCATCCTATTCCAAACAGAGCATCCAGTGACAGAGGACACAGTAACAGTGAAGGTGATCTACAAGAAGCGGTCAGAGATGTCCCGCTGTGTCCAACTGTACAACGTGCTCTTCAACCGTATCATGAAGGTCCTACGTATGGTGCGGGTCGGTCGGAACTCTTACTCTCCGGGAGGTTCCGTCCTCATCCCACAGCACAAGTGAGTGAGAGATACCAATAGTAATACTGCTAATTACAGTATAACAAAAGAAATATCTTCATATTAAACTCAATTGTACATTTAATTTAATTGATAATTTAATTTGACTTTATATTGTCCTTGTCCCAATTTTGGTTTGTTTAGTTTGCAAGTTTTACATTTTAAATTATAATTCAATGTTTCTCTTAGTGTAAGGGAGACTAGTCACTTTGGCCTTTAGTAAATTTATAGCCTTTCCACAGGGAGGGAGAAATCCTCATCCTTCCCATTAACCCTCATCTCCCTTCACAACTATTGTATATTATGCTACCCATGATTATCCCTCTCCAAGTTCCCAAGCTAAACTTCAAGTTACAGTACCGGTAACTTCAATAAGATGACTGGGGATGATTGAAAGAAACTTGGACAAGGTATCCTTGATAATGGTAGGTGGGGATGCCAATCATTCACATTAAGTGGTCAGAGAATAGTAAAATACACCTATGCTGGAAACTTGGAAAGTGTATCGGCTCAGTGACCAGTTATATTTTCCAGCATCTCGTCAAGGGGGTTGACAGTATTGCCCTGGGTGTTATAAGAGTATACTATACAGCCCTGTAGTTAAGTGCAATGTTCTGCTCCCACCAATCTCATATGGCAACTGGTGTTGGTAATGTGATGGTAGTGCTGGACCCAGGTACTCCCATGTAACTCCTGTGTTGCAGTTGGGGATTATCCTCTTACAACCTCTGGCTGACTAGTGTTCAAACGTACAGTACATGTATGTATGCCTGTCTTGCATGCATGCATTTAAGACTTTTAGACTAAATTACAGTAGGGTAAGACGGGGTAATTTCGCCGAAAATCGCGTATTTTGACGAATAAAAACTGCCACAAATGGAATTTTTAATTTTTTTATTTTTTATTTATACATTCAGCCTTTCTGCTATAGATGCCCAAAAAACTAAAAAAAAATATAATGTTTTGGTCATGCTGCCGAATTTTTTAAAAGAGTCACTCTCGCGGCGAAATTACCCCGCCCGGCGGGGTAATTTCGCCGCGACCTATTTTACGCATCATCTAGCTAGTAAACTAGATAACATTATATGAGTAATGGCCAGACAAAACACTAGCGCGCAGTTAAAAGCAATGAAAACATTCACACACCCAAACTGACACTAAACATGCCAATAGAAAAACGTTGCACGCACAACACACAACTCACAACACACAACTGAACAGGGCAGGCAGAGATGCAGGTGTGTCACACGTGTAGGCCTAGGCGCCACTGTGTCTAGTGCGGGTGTGGACGTGTCTAGTGCGGGTGTGGAGTTGTGGACATTTTGTACGGGTGTGGACGTGTCTAGTGCGGTTGTGGACGTATTTATTAGGCCTACAGCACTGAAAGTATTTAGTGCGGGTGTGGACGTGTCTCATGTGGGTGCGGCGTGTAGGTTGCTAGTACAAAGTACCAGGCAGCAGCTGACGGCTACTGCCAACACTGTGTCAAACGCAAACATTCAAACAAACAAACAAACACATATACAAACCACCCACAAACACCCCCACACACACCCGACCATACCGTCAGACGCGCTGCTAGCCCCGGCTCCAGGCCCCGCGAAACTGCAACAAAACTTATGCCAAACTGGATCTACATCTCTTACCCTATACATATTTCTAGTGGATTTTGAGTATATTCTCTGTTACTGGTAACATGTGTTAATCGCCTGGTTAACTTTGGAGGTAGTGTCTTACCTTGGAAATTGATCATGGAAGAATTACATGTATGGCTGGGATTGTATAAAGTTTTTCAGAAAGTGGATTTTTTTAAGTTAAACAATATGGCGATATGGTCATCTTCCTTGTTTTATTTAACCAAGTGAGACCCAGCGTCGCACGTGTTGCGTCGGCAGTGTTTGATCACCAACTCCCAGCGACGCATCACGTGCGTCCGACATATAAAAAACACTTACGTGGCTCGTAAGGTAGGAAATGGCGGGAGAATAGGAGGGGGAGGTACCGTAGTGTGTGTGGGAGCCGGGCCAGTAGGTGTGAGCGGGCCGAGACAGCCGCGCGGCTGGTGGTGGTGGGCTTAGTGGGGATACTTTACACCCTTAGTTCACCGCCACTTTGAACCTTCATTACTCCGGTCGTATGGGAGCTAGAGGCTTGAGATTTATGTGAGACACTCCTTAGGATGTATGCCGTACAATGCCATACTCAGTTTTTACCCTAGTGCTCCCGGACGGGTGGTCATGCGGGGGAGACGAACTATTGAAACCCCGCCCCCCAAATGACCAAAATTATATATTTTTTTATTTTTGTCTTCATTTCTCACCATTCTCTTCCATTTTGGCTCAACAAATTTTTTTGAGGGCCCCCCCCCCCCAAAAAAAAATGTCCGAGGTGATTTTTTTTTTTTTTTTTTTCATTTCTCATCCTTGTCTTCCATTTTAGCAAAAAAAAAAAAAAGAAGTGAAAATGGCTTGGGACTGGGGTGAACAAAATATTATAACTAGCCGGGGCTCAACGGGTTAACAATATGGCAATATGGTCGTCTTCTAAGAGAGAGGGACTAAAAGCTCTTCAGAGGGATGCAGGTCAAAGCTATCATACTACTAAACGGCCACAAACAGAATGACCAAAAACTAATATGGTCACAATCTTAACCCTCCTGGCCCGGGCTAGCTCTCCTAATGCCAGTGCGGCGTACCCGGGCGATCTGGCCGAAAAACGTCTAGGCCTAGGCTACCGTATTTTGGTTAATTTTAACTGCTAGAAATTTCCCATGCATCTATAAATGTAGTGCGGTTTCCAATCTGTAGACTGGCGTTGAGTAGAGCTCTCTAAGTCAACTGGTTCAGTTGTGATGACGATTTTAGTGGAGAGCATTTTCAGGCGATGTTAGCAATATGACGATCTTTTCACTATTGAAACAACGACATACAGACATACAATAACAAAAGAGTCTTCTCCTTCTTGTTTTCGGAGGTGCGGTGACGCAACGATCGGCTTTGTTTACATGCGTCGGACGCACAGCGTTCAGACCAAGCTGAATAGGCTTGAAAGCTTACTATCTCCTGAAAGGACACCCGGGCACCTGCCCTTATTTCGTGGTGTCATATTAAAATGACTCCCGGGCCAGAAGGGTTAAACAACTTACATTAGTATGGTTAGGTTAGCTTGAATTTTATTTGGTTTTGTTAAGCTATGTCAAATTAGGTGGCCAAAATGGTCTGTGGCCTGTCATGGCCAATTACAATTTCTTAGCTAGAGTTTTTTGGAGGAGGTTATTCATGTTCAATAATGATGGTAATGATGCTATATAACTGTTTAACCTTGTGAATGTACACAGAAAGAGACTTGCTTGTTAGAGAGTAGAGAGTATAGTTTAATAGCGAATTCCTATTTTGTATTTGGAGGAAGCTAAGGCAACAATTTCAATGATAATGATGGTAATGATTTTTTTTTTTTTTTTTTTTCTATGTGATTGAGGGAGGCAAAAGGCATAACTGCCTATAGCCGGCGGGTGCCCAACCCCGAAAAGGGTTGAAATAGGGGAGCTATCCCCCCGCCAAAGGCGGCTTTCTAGGGCCTTTCCTCGCTGATGCTGAGAGGATTGGGTTCTAGTCATGTGGTGATGGGCTGGTCTATCAGAGTGAGAACTGAGCAATCTCTGCCATATCCATAGCTTACTCTGACTGTTCCTTTTACTTATATATTTTCTAGATCTCAAGTGACGGCGTCTCTAACGTGGATTGACTTCCCAATCTACCAAGATTGGAAGCCAAAGCGTCACATTTTTCCCTTGCCCCTCAACTTTCTCTTCATAATTGCTGAGGGACACAGGGCCCTGGGTGGGGCTTTGGTTTCCCGGGCATTTCCGCACCCTCCTCAGCTCCCCGCCATGGAGTGGCTTCGGTCACCCAGGCTTTATTGTGGTCGGCGGGGAGGGTTCTGTGGGGGCGCTCGGTTATGGCCTTGGCCTTGCTCGGGGCCTTGGGGCTGTTCGGCCAGGCAGCTTGGGGAACAACAACAACAACAACAACAACTGCCTATAGCGAGTGCCTCCCCCATAGTTGAAAGAGTGACAGGGCCAAAATCAAGGGACGTTCGAGCCAAAATGCCTGGACACACAGAGTTTGAAGCAATTTAAGTCATAGGAAGAGGGAAAGACTGATTCTGGGAGAGAGTTCCAGAGCTCAGCTGTTGAGTAGAAGAAAGTTTGAGAGTAACGTTTCACTCTTGGGTTGGAGAGTTGCACAGGATTTAGTTGCAAGACGGGTACCACGTGCCCTACGTAAAGGAGGTGGTATGCACTGGGATAGCTCTGAGGAACACTGATTATTATAGTAGCGATAGAATAGCGAGAGAGATGCAACATTGCGGCGGAGAGAGAGAGATTGCAGAGAGTTGGTGAGTGGACGGGAGTTAATGATACGAAAGGCCTTCCTTTCAACCTTGTCTAGGAGAGCGGTGTGAGAGGAACCTCCCCACACATGTGAACAATACTCAATACAAGGGCGCACTATGCCCCTGTACAGAGCAAGAAGCTGTGCAGGGGAAAAGAACCCCTTAAGGCGGTTGAGCACACCCAGCTTCTGGGATGCTGCCTTAGCAAGACTGGTAATATGGTCCTTCCAAATGAGAGCAGAGGAAAAAGAGACACCAAGAATATTGAGAGAAGATGAAGGGTTGATTTTTGTAATATGTGTACCAGAGGACTGGAGGAAAGCAGTGAAAGTACCCTTGTACAAAGGGAAGGGTAGTAAAGAAGAGTGTACGAATTATAGGGGAATTAGCTTGCTTAGCATACCTGGAAAGGTACACGCTAGAGTAGTAACACAGAGGCTACAGAAGATAACGGATGACAAAATAGGCAAGGAACAGGGAGGTTTCAGAAAGGGCAGGGGCTGCATTGACCAGATAGCCTCAATGCGATTGTTGGTAGAGAAGTACCTGGCCAAAAACAGAAAACTCTATGCAGCATTCATGGATTTGGAAAAAGCCTACGACAAAATAGACTGGGAGGGCCTGTGGGATGTGTTAACAGTATATGGTGTGGGAGGAAAGTTGCTAATGGCAGTAAAATCTTTTTATAGGAATGCAATGGCAAATGTGAAGGTAGGGGATAAGTTAAGTGAAAGTTTTGAGGTCAATGTAGGTGTAAGACAGGGATGTGTCATGTCAGCTTGGTTGTTCAATATATACATGGATGGAGTGATTAGGGAATGTAGGGCTGTATCAATGGGTGTGGGAGCTAGACTGGAATCAGAGGGAAGAACATGGAAGATTTTAACATGCCTATATGCGGACGATGCAGTCCTGTTGGCGGAAAATGCTGAAGAACTTCAGAGAGTGGTCACTGACTTTGACAGGGTATGTGAAAAGAGAAAGTTAAAGGTCAATGTAGGGAAATGTAAGGTAATGGTGTTTGAGAGAAGAAAGCATGAAACCATAGATTTTAAGGAAAAATATAGAATCAAGAAAGAACACAAAAAAAGTCGTAAAATAAAATTGAAAAATGAAGTACAGTACTCCCTCGAATTTTGCGAGAATATGGTCGACATTGCAGGCCGCAAAATTCAAAATCGCAAATTTCAAATAACTAACCTTATGGGATTAATTGAATATGGTCGACATCTCATCATCGAGGGCCTATTTTTTGGTGATTTTCGTCCTTGTTTGTACACACATTATGACACATACACTTAATTATACATCCTACAATAAAGAAAAACACAGAAATACAGATTCAGGGGACCCAGGGCACAGGTAACACTTCAATTTTGCCCAAGGAAGTCGATTATGCGAGAGCGTGAGGAGCGTGGGAGAATCTATAAACAGTAAACAATGGGCGGCAGGGCGGCCTGACGTCACGATCCTGCTACTCCCCCCCGAAAACTAGTGCGGAAACCCCGTATCATTTGGCGCCACCCGCAAAACTCAAGTAATATCGCACATATCAAGTCCCGCAAAAAAAATAAAATCTTGGGTCCCGTTCGCAAAATTGAAATTTCGCAAATTTGAAAGACGCAAAATTCGAGGGACTACTGTACTAGAAGAGGTTGAAAGTTTCAAGTATTTGGGAGCTGTACTATGCAAATATGGTAAAATGGAGAGTGAGATAAAAGAGAGAAAAATGCAAGGGAGAAAAGTGATTGGAGAACTTGATAGTATTCTCAAAGGAAGAATGGTTAGCCAGGAAGTCAAAAAGTCACTGAGAAACAGTGTGCTGCTCCCAACACTCTCGTATGGAAGCGAGACATGGACGGCAAGTGACGAGGACCTCTTCAAACTGAGAGCTGTGGAGATGAGCTTTTTCAGAATGGCAGCTGGCATGAATAGGCTAAATGGGCCAAGTAATAGGGAAGTGTACGAGTCCTTTGGAATGGAAGAGCAGGCTTTGGGCATTGATTGTGGTGTGGTTGAGTGGATAAAGAGAAGTACTTTGAGGTGGTATGGCCATGTTCAGAGAATGGATGAAGACAGAATGCCAAGAAAGATATATGGGAGTCAGGTGAGTGGAACCGCTAGTAGTGGAAGACCACCTATGGTATGGGAAAAGAGAGTGGAAAAATATATTGAAGAAAAACTTCCACGTAGTGGAAGGGGCATTGTGGCACGGGCAAAGGAGGCATGTCTTGACAAAGTAGCTTGGAGACGTTTCTGTCATGGCCATCCTCTAGTGGTGGTTTCCCAGGGGGAAACAAGGCGTCGGAGATGATGATGATGATGATGATTGATTTTTGTATTGTTGAAGAATAAGGGATAGTCCGCTGGGAGATCCTGACCGGTAGATAGATGGAGAAATTGGGTTTTGGAAGCATTAAAGTTAACAAGGTTTTCTCTGCCCCAATTGGAAATAGTATTTAGATCAGAATCCAAGAGTTCCATGGCTTCATTACGTTTGTCGTTGAGGGATTGCTGGCTGGGGCGTTCTGAAAAACTAATGGAGTAGTGCAAGGTTGAGTCGTCTGCGTATGAATGGATGGGAATTAAGGTACAGTTGAGGAGATCATTTATAAAAATTAGAAAGAGAATAGGAGATAGGACAGAGCCCTGAGGAACACCGGAGTTTATAGGAGTTTATAGTTTATACTGTATAATAGCTTTGTCTGACTTTCTTGAGAAAGCAGGAAGTGGCAGATTGTTAGGGAGAAGGGCCGGTATTCATAAACATTCCTTGGAATATTCCTAAATTTTGTCCAGCTCCTAGGAATAGTCCTAGTTGGGACTTGAGTCCTAAGACATATTCATAAAACTTGGACTTACCTTGGGACAGACAAATCTCGTCTGGTGATAATAACTTTCCTTTAAAATCTTAAATGCAGGTATATAAAGACTATATTTAAGGGGAGGTATTTAGTTTGTTCCCTAGACCTCTATCAAGCTTAAAATTACACCCCCTTGAGTCCCTTTCAAGATAAATTTGTACATTTTTCGGTAGAAAAATGTCCCGGCCAAAGGCCGGTTCCTCTTAAATTACAGGCTCGCTATCGCTCGCCAGGATAAAATCGACACCTGAATGGCATGAAAGGTCTTAATATGGGGTGAAAGTTCTTAAAATTGCTAAACTAATGGGGCAAACGTTTTATAGTATCAAAAGCAATGAGGCTAAACATGAGGGAGAACGGGGTCAAGAAAAAAATCCCTCAAGTGGAGATCTCCCCTTAAAACAAAACATTAAGAATAGTTGTATCCATGTTCTCCTTAACGATGAATTCTTCCACAGTTGTACGAAAACGTTATGTTAAATATTCCTGTATCATCAACTTAGGACAGGTCCTAGGACAGCCGCACTAATAAGCTATAGTAGGCTATGCTACATTGCCTCCTTGGCTTTAATTAACTTATTTTTATCGTTAATAGGTAGTATATACATATACAGTAAGCTTCCGTTAATCCGAAGGGCAGCGGACCGGCCCTCGTTCGGATTAGTGGATTTTTCGGATTATCGGACTTTACCCCTATGAACCTGTGGCCTGACGAAAACATTGAGGCATTAGGCCACCCAAATGACACAATGGTGCACACATATCGGCTCATATGTTCATGAAATCACTTCAAAAGTTTACCATTGTCATTGTAGCATATTACCTACTTCAAAACATTCAGATTAATGGTCAAAGGAATCTGCTGATATAAATGTAAACACCTTCTTCTTCTTCTTATTGTCACATGTCCGCATCGTCTACTAGCGAGTTTGTCTTGCTCTTGAAAGCACCCTTGGGACGCTCCGATCACTGAACTATAAATAGTAGCGTATCGGAACGTCCAAAAGTGTGTTTTCAAGCGCAAGACTGAATGCGCTTGCAGACGATGCAGTGCAAGCCAGTAGCGCATCGGAGCATCCCAAGAATGCGTTCAAGAGCAAAACAAACGCTCTAGCAGACGATGTGGTGTTTACGTTTATATCAGTAGCTTCCTTTGACCATTAATCTGAATGTTTTGAAGTAGGTAATAGGCTACAATGACAATGGTAAACTTTTAAAGTGAATTCATGAACATATGATATGTGTGTGCTCCATTATGTGTCATTTGAGTGGACTAATGCCTCAAAAAGGGGACTTTGGGACTTCTTGAAATTCGGACCATCGGGTGAATTCGGATTTGGCCTCAAATTGAAAAATTCGGACTATTGGGAGATTCGAATCATCGGTCGTCGGATTAAAGGACTTTTACTTTATTTTGATTAGTAACACGTTAGAAATAATATTGTACTTTTTATTCATAATCAATTACTGTATATTGATACAAATATTAGTAAAACTGATACTAGTTGATGCAGGGTTGATAGCCTACTGCCTTATCGTCACGGTACTTTTTAGGCGACGGTGCTATCATATTCGTTGTTTTTATTGCTATAGTACAATATACAGTAGGGTCTTGTAGAATGCGTCATCAAGCAGTGCGTTTCACCGCCAATGCGTAGAATAAAAAATATTGCGCCAAAATCATCGACTAGAGCGATATCGATTAAAATAGCGCGCCTCCCGTACCAATGTAAGGCAAATCCGGGGAGAAACCGAAGAGTGCATATTTTCCCTCCCAAACGCGAGTGACGTAGGCCCGACGTCAAATGCGCAGCCACGTCACAAGAGCGTCTGCGCCGCTTGGGTAGGGAGGGAGGGTGGGCAGTCAGCCATTGTCCTCTGTTTACGCTCGAGTGGTCGTGCAGTGCCACCATTTTTACGCTCTAGTGGAACGGTCTGCCCCTTTAGTATGCCGGGACGAGGTACCGCACTGAAGCGTAATGCTATCAGCTTCGATGTGGAGAATGAGGTTATCACGAAAAAAGACCAGGGGCAGGGGAACACATCAATTGGTAGAGACTTGGGCCTGCGTGAATCGACTGTGAGGACCATACTTAAGAATAAAGACACATTGTTCCGGTAGCGCGTTTTTGAGTTACGCGTAGGTTTTCATCCACCAATCTTATGCGTTAGCGGGGACTGTATTGTAGGCTATAGTGCTTTAGAACCTGTGGTACGCCCCCCAGTATCAAATACTCCACTTCCACTTGTCACTCATACGAAATATACAACTGAAGAACTTATACTTCTGAATGCCCCTGTACCACTTTCCTCTTCTCCTTCCCTTTTGTTCTGCGGCACGGGCATTCTGCCTGTTGACTGCGGATGCTCTGGCTGTTTTCGGAAGTACATCACCCAACATCTCTCTGAAACTGATTCTCAAATACTCGCTCTAGCAAACGACTTCATCAATGCACGTACTGTACACTTCTCCCAAACACGGATAAAGCCTCTACCTCATCGCATGGATTTATAGATACTTTACAGCAGGAACTCCTTCACTCTCCAACTCTTGTTCTCAAACTCGTCAAACAATTCGCTGCTATCAATGATGATGAATTAAATGTTTCATCTGCCCTTACGACTCAATCCTCGCAAACAACTATCCCTCCCCGTTCTTCGTCAGACTCCCTAAAAGACATCATAACTACTATAGACTTGTCTCCCTCTGTACAAAATGCCTCATAATATTGTACAGTGGAACATTAACGGATACCAAGCTCACCTCCATATGGGAGAATTACGACTCATTCGGTTATACTCTCCAATCTACATATGCCTACAGCATGTAGGCAATATTGTGATCCTCCCCAGGAAATTACTCTGTCGCTGTTAGTTCTCCAATAACCCCCACACACTATCGTACAGCAATTCTTGTACATTACAAATTGACTTTTCTTCCCGTCACCCTCAATCGCAACCCATTTCAAACTTCTGCAGTTACCATCTCCCTCCCACAGCTTCCATCCCTCACCATTTGCTCATCCTACAATCAACCCTCTTGTAATTATGATACAACTGATCTTCTCCATATCACCCAACAACTGACTCCTTACCTTCTTCTTGGTGACTTTAACGCACATTCCTCCCTATGGGGGAGCCCGTTAACAAACACCCCAGGTAAACATATTGAAACCTTCTAATAGACTCACAACTTTACTGTATGAACTTAGATTCCCCTACATATAGGTCTGCAGCAGACAACTCGTTCTCCGCGATAGATCTTTCGCTTGCTTCAACTGACGCCGCCCCTTTGTTTGAGTGGTCAGTTTTGCAGGAAAGATTCTCCAGCGACCACTACCCGATTCTTCTAAATTACTTATACCCTGAACCCTTTACACAAATACCTCAATATAATCTCTCCAAAGTTGATTGGCCGACATACACAGAATCCACAGCTGGTATTGCAGATTTCTCGAATGTGTTCTCCCCCAAAGACAACTTTGAATATTTTTTGTCTTTCTTAACCTCTACTGCACGGAATCGCATATCACTTATCTCTTCCTTGCAACATCCTCGCCAAGTCCCTTGGTGGTCACCCAAACTGGCCAGCATCATCAAATTCAAACATAGAGTAGAGCGCCTTCTCAACAGGTTGGGTGATAAGCAACGGAGTATTAAGGGGACCGCTCAGTGTTGGAGGGTGAAAATCGATGGAATTTAGAATATTTAGCTGAACCCAGAAACATCAATGTACGTCAGTCATCCGTCAGTGTGGCAACTTCCAAGGCAAAATAACACCGGAAATTGACATTATTTTTGTATATTTTCTACAATAATGTTCCTTTATACCTACTTACAGGGTGCTCATTGTTCACATGTGCCTAGTACTACAAACCTATACACATGTAACATAACAACATTGCTTTATATGGGAGATATATGGTATATTATCTAACCTACTCTTTCCTCCCCTTACTCCACCACCGTTTCATTCCTTACGCTTGGCCACAACAAAGTATTTCATCAGCTGACTGCTAATACTTATGTTTCATTTAGGTTTGTGTTTAGAAAAAAGGTAAATACAATTTATTTTATTGTTTTACACTGAAGTCTGTTGATTTTAGCATCATTGTATATCATTTAGCTATTCACTACAAGAATGCACTAACTCGAACAGGTTGGAAGACAGTTGCCAAACGGGAATTTCTTTTCTCCCGTGACTTTGGGTATAGTCACGTGCCAGCTGCCTTCGTTTACACTGATGGTTCAAAGGTACCAGATGCCGTAGGTAGTGCAGCGGTTTCTGAACGTGGTATCCATCAAAGCTCCCTACATCCTTACTCCACAGTTTTCACTGCAGAGTTGTACTTACACTAGTTGTACTTACACTAGTTGTATTTGCGGGAGTGAGCATGCTCGTTAATTCCCGCCTCCTAAGATATGTTTGTCATACCGTGCTTTGAAACTATGCACTGATGGTGCAGACACTACTTCGGCTGGCAATTTGTTCCACCCACTAATCGAGTTGGTAGGAAATCTTTTACTTTTCAGATCAGATTTACTATTAAGCACTTTTAGTTTGTAGCTGTGACCTCTTGTTCTCTCACCTCCATCCCTCTCTATGAAGTTTTCTTGGTCGATTTTGTCAATACCTCTAACACATTTGTATATCTGAATTTGCTGTCCTCGTTTCCTTCTCTGTTCCAGTGTAGGTAGATTCAATCTCTGGAGCCTCTCTTGGTACTCCAAATTTTCCAAACCTGGGATCATCCTCGTAGCTGCTCTCTGTACCCTCTCAATTTTGTGGATATGTTTCTTCATGTGAGGGGACCACACTACAGATGCATATTCCATCCTGGGTCTTATTATTGCCGTTATTATTTGTTTCATGGTGTTTTCATTAAGATAATTGAAAGACATCCTGATATTTGCCAATAGTGCTAGTGATTCTCTCACTATCTTATTTACGTGGCTTTCTGGAGACATGTTATCCTTAAATTCTATCCCCAAGTCTTTTTCTTTTTCTGCTTTGGGAATCACTTCGTTTCCTAGTTTATAATCTTTTCTAGGTCTGTACTTGCTTTTACCCATTTCTAGAGTCTTACATTTCCCTGCATTGAACTCCATATTCCATTTGATGCTCCATTCATGGATCTTTTGCAAATCTGCTTGGAGCTCAAGGCAATCCTCCTGGGTTCTGATCGTTTTAAGCAGCTTAGCATCGTCGCAAACATGCTCATGTAGCTTGTTAGTCCCTCAGGTAAGTCATTTACAAATATTAGAAACATGATTGGGGCTAGGACAGATCCTTGTGGTACCCCACTCGTAATTTGAGTCCAGTTTGACGATTTCCCCCTTACTGTTGTTCTCATCTGTCTTCCGCTAAGGTAGCTCTCCATCCATTTCAGCAGTTTGTCTCCTACTTTTCCCTCATGTTTTAATTTCCACAGCAATCTCTTGTGTGGAACTTTGTCAAATGCCTTTTTAAAGTCTAGGTAGGCACAGTCTACCCATCCTTCCCTCTTGTCCACTGTGTCTATTACTCTAGAGTAAAAACTCAACAAGTTGCTTACACATTGGGCGGGTGCCCAACCCCGAAAAGGGTTGAAATAGGGGAGCTATCCCCCCGCCAAAGGCGGCTTTCTAGGGCCTTTCCTAGCTGATGCTGAGAGGATTGGGTTCTAGTCATGTGGTGATGGGCTGGTCTATCAGAGTGAGAACTGAGCAATCTCTGCCATACCCATAGCTTACTCTGACTGTTCCTTTTACTTATATATTTTCTAGATCTCAAGTGACGGCGTCTCTAACGTGGATTGACCTCCCAATCTACCAAGATTGGAAGCCAAAGCGTCACATTTTTCCCTTGCCCCTCAACTTTCTCTTCATAATTGCTGAGGGACACAGGGCCCTGGGTGGGGCTTTGGTTTCCCGGGCATTTCCGCACCCTCCTCAGCTCCCCGCCATGGAGTGGCTTCGGTCACCCAGGATTTATTGTGGTCGGTGGGGAGGGTTCTGTGGGGGCGCTCGGTTATGGCCTTGGCCTTGCTCGGGGCCTTGGGGCTGTTCGACCAGGCAGCTTGGGGAACAACAACAACAACAACAACAACATGATCTGCCTCCCCTGAATCCAAATTGTCGGTCAGTAATTAATCTTTTGGATTCCAGGTAGTTAACCCATTTGTCCCTTATTAATCCTTCCAGAATCTTCATGAGGATGCTCAATAGTGATACAGGTCTATAGTTCAGTGGTTTATCTCTGCTTCCTCCCTTAAATATAGGAATAATGTTTGCTCTTTTCCATTCTGTAGGTACTATCCCTGTGTCCAATGATTTGGTCATTATGTCATATAACGGTATAATCAGTTCCTTAGCATTTTCGTTAATAATCCAGCCTGATACTCCGTCCGGTCCACCGGCTTTGTTTGGATCCACCTTACTCATTTTGTCTATGAGCTCTGGTCTGTTAAATGTGACTTCCGGCATTTCCTCTGTACCTATCTCATTGGTTTCTGGTGCAATGAATTCTCCTTCTTTTGTAAATACTGATGCAAAATTTCTATTTAGTTCTTCCGCAATCTCTGTATCCTCTTCTATGATTCTGTTTCCACTTTTAATCTTTACGATCGTGGCTTTTATCTTCCTTTTGCCGTTTACAAACTTGAAAAACATTTTTGGATTCTTTTCATAGTTCTCCACTACCCTTTCTCATGGTTTGCCTCTGACCTCCTCCTCATTTCTGTGTATTTGTTTCTCTCCTCTTTATACTTTTGCCTGTTATCTTCCGAATCCCAGTTTCTCATCTTTTTCCAGGCTTTGTTTTTTGCTTCCTGTGCTTGCCTACATTCGCGGTTAAACCATACTTTGCGATTACTTTTTTTCCTTTTATTAATGTACTTAGGGACAAAAGTTTTATACCAGTATCATAGATCTCCATGAATGCCTTGAGTTTTTTGTCTACCTCACTTTCAGATAACACCTGATCTCAATTTTGTGATTTGAAAAAATCCCGTAGTCCTTCGATTTTTTTTGTTTAAAAAGACCTCCGTCTACGTATTGTGAAAAACCTGTTATCCTCCGGCAAATTGTGGGGTTGAGTGAGTGAAGGGGGGGACAGTGAATGAAGGAGGATGCATGTTTTTCATAATACGTGTTGCTAGCCCCAAACGCGCGAGCAACTGTGGCTTTCAACCATCCGACACATCCCCTTTTATTAATGTGCATCACACATGTTACATACAAATAAGGTTTATGTTTTGTTTTACCCTACTGTGGAAAGACTACGGATACACCACTCCTGCCGGGGCCTCACGCAGTGGCATGACCCAGTCCTGTCGAACTGAGCTCATGACGCTGGTGGCATTGCCCCGGAGGATAGCCATCCCTAGTCTTTGCTTGAGCCAGAGGGTTTCCCGGGGTTCTCCTGAAACTTCTCTGATTTTACGGCCTATTTCATTCACCATCTTAAGGGTGGTAGGGCCGAAGACTCCTGAAGTTTCGAATGCCAGGGGCTCGAACTGATGAATTCTGGCGATGGCTTGATATTTTTCTCGCTTTTTATTTTCTGCTATCCGGGCGGCTTCACCTGCTTCGTCGGCGTTTCTGGCGGCGTTGGTTGTGGAGAAAGTGTCAACACATGTGGCATCCCACACGAGGCACCGGCCATTCTTGTAAGAGAAAGTGGTCATCCCATCTGGCCGTTTGCCGTCTTCTCTGTGAAGTCCATGTGGTTCGAGGATTGATGCACAGTTAGCACTCTGCAGGGCCCGTTTTATGACATCATTTAGTGCAGAGTGTCTTGGCAGGCGGCCTGCGTTGTAATTACATGACAAGGCATGGTGACCTTGAGCATCCATCCTCCCATCACACTTGCAAGTGTGTGGGTGACAAACTGCCGCACCCACTCTGAGCGCGATGGCGCCCCGGAGCGCTTCAGCATCCAAGTGAGTTCCAAGAGGTGGGATGGGGATGGCGTGTAACCACAAGCCACTCTCCGAACGGGCGGCTGCCTGGAGGCGTGCTTTTGCAACCTGGTGAAATTTGTAGAGCTACGACGCAAAGCCAAAAAGTTAATTAAGCAAAGTAAAAAGACCTTAGAGTTACATATTGCGAATCAAAGTAAAACAAACCCGAAAGAATTCTATAGTTATATCAGAAAGAAAAAAGTAGTTACTTCAACTGTTGGACCGTTAGTCGATGAAAATGGAGAATACACCAAAGACGAAGTACAAATGAGTAATGCCCTCAATACCTTCTTTGCATCAGTTTTTACAACAGAAGACCTCAGTGATATCCCTACACCATCGCCGATTCAGATTGATAATTCAGATGTTCTAAGCAATATCACCGTTACAGAGAGAGAAGTATTGAATTGTTTAGATAAACTCAAGGTAAATAAAACGCCAGGACCTGATACAATCTCGCCTAGAGTTCTAAAGGAAGCTAAGAATGAGCTCTCCAAACCACTGACATTACTATTCAATAAATCCTTGCAGTCTGGAACTATGCCTGATCAGTGGAAGCTAGCCAACGTAACACCGATATTCAAAAAAGGCAGCAAATCCCTACCCAGTAACTATCGTCCAATTAGCTTAACCTCAGTTGTATGTAAAATGCTAGAAACGGTCATACGAGACAGACTCGTAAATCACTTAGAGGAAAATAACATACTTAAAGATACTCAACACGGCTTTCGTAAAAAACGTTCATGTTTAACAAACCTCTTAGACTTCTTCCACGATATCCTCAACCTCTACGATGAGAGTAAAGCTGTAGATATTATATACCTTGATTTTCAAAAGGCCTTTGACAAAGTTCCCCACAAACGTTTACTGCTAAAACTAAAAGCGCATGGAATACAAGACGGTGTGTTGAAATGGATAGAAAATTGGCTCAGCAACAGAAAGCAAAGGGTAGTCATAAACGGTAAGGCATCTAAATGGACCAATGTAAGTAGCGGGGTACCCCAGGGATCGGTACTAGGACCAATTCTCTTTCTAATTTACATCAACGACATAGATGAGGTGAGACACCTGCACAATCTCAAAATTTGCTGACGATACAAAAATTGCAAATAGCGTACTCTCAAAAGAACAAGTTGACGATATGCAACACAATCTAGATAAATTGTCATGTTGGGCCCAAATTTGGCAAATGAGTTTCAATGCGGATAAATGTAAAGTACTACATGTCGGATACCTAAATGAGAAAGCAAACTATTCGATGAATGGCACTCAGCTTAAGAATGTAAACAGAGAAACTGATCTGGGAGTAACAATATCGAGTAACCTAAAACCGAGTCAACAATGTTCAGAAGTTGTTAAGAAGGCAAACAAAATAATTGGCTTTATAGGCAGGTCATTTGAGCATAAATCCAAAGAAGTTATCCTAACCCTTTACAATTCCTTAGTCCGCCCTCTTCTGGAATACTGCGTTCAATCCTGGTGCCCTTATTACCAAAAAGATATAAACAAGCTAGAACGAGTTCAACGTAGAGTTACCAAAATGATACCTAGCCTAAAGAACAAACCATACGAAGAGCGTCTTAGAGAATTAAATCTATTTCCTTTAACCCAGCGCAGATTAAGAGGCGACTTAATTCAAGTGTTCAAAATCATCAAAGGCATCGACAATATGAACTGTAGTAAGTACTTCACTATCGACCAATCTAATTACACGCGGGGAAACGGTTGCAAAATTATTGGTAAATCTTTTAACTCGCACGAATCTAAGAATTTCTTCTTCAATCGAGTTGTCAACTTGTGGAATGGGCTTCCCCGAGACGTTATAGACTGCAGCACCGTTGATTCATTTAAATTCCGCCTAGACAAATATCTCGCATCAAACCCGCGACTGACTGCGTTTGTAAATGAATAACTTTATCCTCCCCTCAGTTACTAACCCATATGTCCCCTACTAACTTCCTAGTCCTGCCACGTTAGTGGCAGGGCAGTAGTTCCCTTTCCAATGTTCCCTTACCCACTCTAAACCACTGTTTGGACACTTGATCCTCAGTGTTTTGGAGGACAAGCAACCTAGAAGGGTCACTAGACCTGTTGTTGCTTGATTTCCTTTGTACTCCTTTGTACTCCTTTGGTCTGCATTGGTTAGGAGATTTTCTTGAGTTTTCTTCGCCGAGATGGTATCCCACGCTTTCTGCTTGCTCCTGGAGGTACCCTGAGGCTCCTCCTCTACTTCCCTTCCAGGTGTTAATCGCTGCTGTTACGTCCCCATTAAGTGTCATTCCGGGTTTAGAATAAAGGATGGACAATACGAGGTCGTTGGTCGCGATGAGGGAAGAGATAAAGGCTGGGGAGGCAATATCCGAGGCTCTCCGTATGCCCAAGCCCCCGAGGCGGACAGGAAGGGTGGCTTGTGTCCAGGCCCGTTCTTTAAATTCCACGTTGGTGATGCTGGTCACTGCTTCTCGGATTATGCTGTCTAATTCTTGGAGGCCGCCATTGTTCGTGTAAGTCATCGATGTGCGCAGGAGGTATTGGAGTTTTGGGATGGAGAAACAGTTCTTGAGCAGGGCCAGAGCTGAGTGGGCATCGATGTGTATCAGGCAACTCACGAGACGTTGAAGCTCCTCCTTTTTAACTTGAAGTGCTGGTGGGATTGCTGCCAGAGTTAGTGGGGAACCTAATAGGGTTTGCTGGTGCTCCTGAAGGATCTTTACATCTGGCAATATGTTTCGGAACAGGGCCTGAGTCTCTTCTCCTTGTTCACGTGTGTGGTTGAGGAGAACAAGTTCACATTTGGTGTCATTTATCGCTAGCCCGGTCTGGCCGAGGTCAGTTATGATGTTATTTAGGTCGGTTAGAACGTTCTCTACTGACCCACCCAAGGTTGCATCGTCCAGGTACCATACATTCAGCTCTGACCTTACTTTGTTAGCTGCTGCATCCACCCCTATTGAGAAAAGAGCAGGACCACCTGGATCTCCCTGCTGTAACCCGGTCTCTGATGGGATTACCGTCTCGCCAAAAATCAGGATTGAAGGTTTGGAATAAGCCTGCCAAAGTAGGGGGTACAGAGTGGGGATGTGTTCTTGAGCTGCACGGAGGAAGACATCCCTGCGAATGCTGTTGAATGCGTTCCGCATGTCAATCTTTAGAAGCACACTCGTTTTTCTTGGGCTTGGCTGAGGTAGGTGCGGGTTGCGTGTACAGCAGCTTCACACCCCCCTGGAGTTCCGAAACCTAGTTGAACTGGTCTTAAGTGTTGACCTAGGCCATTCGAGAGTGGTTTCAAACCCACCTTTGTGGCAAGGCGGCGGAAGGTGTTCCCTACTGCTATTGGGCGCACACCGCCATCTTTTTTTGCCAGTGCACAGAGTGATGCCCCCAAAAATAGGGGTGTGGCACAGTCGGGTACTTCCCCTCTTAAAACCATGTTGATGAATTTGGTGAGGGTTTCCAAGAGTGCTTCCCCAGCAGCTCCTGATCCCTGACCCAAGAGGCCTTTGAGGTGGGCGGGTCGGATACCATCTGGGCCCGCGGCTGAGCCTGCTGGGAATGAAGTCACTGCGGCGACCACCTGCTCCTTCGTGACAACTAAAGGTTGTCGCATCTGGTCATTTGGGGCAGGGGGGAGGTTTAGGTCCCTAGGTGTAGGTGGGTGCTTTTCTTGTAGGGCTTCAACAACTTCGGTGCCTTGACCAGCAAAACCTTCTGAAGAGGACAACAGTCTGACGGCCCCTTTGATGTCACTATCCGCCAGCTTCGCAGCGACCCTCTTACGTAGCTGTTCAGCCTCTTCCTCTTCCTTCTCCTGGTGCTTCTGGGCCCTGTTTGGTTGCTGTTCGGGGGGTTCCACCAGTTTGTTTCCATCCATATACTGTGCTACTTGACGTTTCACTCTGGTGGCTTGTGAAACCTGAAGATGGTCTTGTATGTTGGTTCTGGGTGGTTTTCGGAGGGCCCCATAGGAGAAACCCAGGAGCCGTGCCCATGCGAGGGGTGTCTTGAGCTGTAGGGCCTGCTTTATGATGGTTGTAAGGGCCTCCGCCACTTGGATTCTGGCTCCTTTAGGTACCCGGGCAAGGACCTGGATCCGCGCTTTCCATTTGGTCACCAGTTGGGTCAAGTCGGCGACCGGTGTTGCCGGTGTTGCCCCGGTTGGCTCTGCAGTGGGCCCTGGGCATGCGAGACATTTCCAGTTTGGTTGTTCTCCTGATGTTTTCTTTGTCAGCTTAGCACAAGATAATGAATAGATCTAAGACAGCCGGAACATTTTCGCGAATTCTTTCTTGCATTGGTTGTTCCGCACTTAAGACACTTAGTATCTGCTAGGCCATAGTCTTCCAAGATTATCCGTTCCTCTGCCTCTACCAAGCCGTCCTCCTGATCTTCCCGTGGTGCTTCCATCTCTACTATGTCTCCCTTGTTTCAGAAACCCCGGGAAATCTCTCCTGGCACATATCTAGATTATTGCTGTTGTTATTAATGTATAATTGGCTGGATGCATAACAATTCACTTATCATAGTCGACCTTTCTGATGGGATATGTAAAAACAAAAAAACAAAAAAAACATCACATATCATAGTCAACCTTTCTGATGGGCAATTGGCCTGCTTCTCCTAAAGCTAAGTGGTTAAATGTATAAATCCTCGGCATTGGGCACCGGTACAACTAAAAGATCTAACTGATTGAAAGGAAGCACGCCAATTATATCCTATGATTACTTACACTGGCGACGCCACCCTGATGTTGAGTATTAATGAATGCTTAGGATATTAATAATGCTGTCAACATCAAGATAGGGAGAGAGCCAGAGAGTGAGTGAGAGCCAGGATCTGAGTGGGTAACCGGATCTAGGGCAGCAGTTATGGAAAAATTATTAAATTGTACAAAATGTTAAGAGAGAGAGAGAGAGAGAGAGAGCAGGGCGAGGGAGAAAGAAAGCGAGCTGGAGAGGGGGCTGGCCTGGTTGGGTATGAAAGATGTTAGAGGAAAACAAATAACTAAAATGATAAAAAGCGATCTGAAGTTATAGATAACCAAAAAAAATAATGGCAATGAGGCGGTTAAGTGCAGTGATTGAAAGTGGATGGAAAGATGTTAAGGATAAAAAGGAGAGAGAGAGAGAGAGAGAGAGAGAGAGAGAGAGAGAGCTGGAGAGGGGGCTGGCCTGGTTGGGTATGAAAGATGTTAGAGGAAAACAAATAACTAAAATGATAAAAAGCGATCTGAAGTTATAGATAACCAAAAAAATAATAGCAATGAGGCGGTTAAGTGCGGTGATTGAAAGTGGATGGAAAGATGTTAAGATAAAAAGAAGAGAGAGAGAGAGAGAGAGAGAGAGAGAGAGAGAGAGAGAGAGAGAGAGAGAGAGAGAGAGAGAGAGAGAGAGAGAGAGAGAGAGAGAGAGAGAGAGAGAGAGAGAGAGAGAGAGAGGAGCGAGAGAGAGAGAGAGAGAGACGAGAGAGAGGATAGAGAGAGAGAGAGAGGAGAGAGAGAGAAGAGAGAGAAGAAAGAGAGAGAGAGAGAGAGAGAAGAGAGAGAGATGAGAGAGAGAGAGAGAGAGAGAGAGAGCAGAGCATGAAAATGGACCTTGTAGCAAGTATTTCCTAAATGGTTAGAGAGAGGGAAATGAAAATGGACCTTATAGCAAATACTTCATTAGAATTGTTTGAGAAGTTGAAGGACCGAGGGTCAGGTCCTTGGGGTAGATGGAAGATGAGGCCTATGGTGGGGAACCATAAGGGTGAAACTGCCTGCCCTATAAACGGTCACCTCACTCACCTTGTGGTCACTGCTGGAGGTTTATGGTGCCTGGGCAGGGCTGGGCTAGTGCCTGACGGCTCCTTGTCCCCTCACTGATACTGGTAATAACACTCTCAAGATTAAACTAAATATGCTTTGTGGGCGATGTTTAAACAAGAAACCAGTTCTGTTAACTATGTGCCGAAACACCGTATCATCGCCGATCTTCTGATACGTATATGGGTCACTCAGTCCCACGATACCCCTCCGGAAATCCCCTCTTTTGAGGAGCTCAACCGACCCGTGTGCTCTCACTGTGCTCTCACTCACTCCTTCGAAATTGGTTCTGGAATACATCCAGTGATTTTCCTTGTGCTTTTCCCTTCCCTTGGGTAGATTATACTTCAATAGTAAGTCTATGTCTAGAACTGCATGGTCGCTTTTTCCTAGTGGGCATAGGTACTGAATACTTTGAACCTCCTCCTCCCTTCTTGTGAATAGAAGGTCCAATCTAGCTGGTTGATCACTTCCCCTTACTCTTGTTGACTCTTTTACATGTTGGTATATAGAATTTTCCATGGCCATACTTAAAAATTCATAGCCCCAACTTTCCTCCCCTGCTCCGGCTTCAAGATCTTCCCAATTCACTTCCTTACAGTTAAAGTCTCCACACATGACTATTTCATCCTTTGAAGCCAAGATATTTCCTAGCACACTAATTGTTTCCTTACGCATTAGGCTATGCTCCTCCTTACCCCATGTCTTCGTCTTGGGAGGTACATACGCTACTATCACCACTATTTTTTCGTTTCCACCAATCTCTATTGCTAAAACTTCTGCTGTTGAAGTTTTATCTCAGACACAATCAAATCTTTCCTAGTAAGGATGCACACTCCACCTCCATGTCGAAATTTTCTGTTCCTCCTCCAAATCCTGTATTCAGACCATCCTAGCAAATTTATATCAAGGTCTTCTCTTAGTTTTGTCTCAGTGAGACATACTATTTCTGGTTTCTTAGTATTGAGTAAGTCTGTTAGTTCTAGTTTCTTAGAGATTAGCCCATCGACATTGCTATATAGAATCCTTATACTGTACTTTCTAGTCCCCCATTACCTGCTCCAAGCGCCTTATCTGCGGCAGTCTGTTCCCTACCCTCTTTTACTTTTAGTTTCTTTTTACCGAAAGTTTCATAATCTTCCCTTTCTTACTCCGTAAAAAAACTTATTCTTTTCTTGTTCTGTCCTCTTGCTATTTTCCTCCTTGGCGGTTTTCCTTAGTTCAGCCTCCTTCTTTCTCTCTTCTTCTGGTAAGTCTCGCCTGATGTAGATTTTGTCCTTACCCTCTAATGTGGGCTATTCATGGTGCCCTAACCCTCATCTCTACACTTCCAAACAATCCTCCACACATAGTTATCTGCAACGACTCGAAAAGTGTGTTACAAGCATCAAGCGAGTATGCCTCGCGTGACCCATTCGTCACTGCTGTCATCCTTAACCCTCCAGCCCCGGTTATTGTATTCTATCATTTCCCCGAAACCCGGGGGTTTTGGCCGAAAAACGTCTATGCCTAGGCTACCGTATCTTTGTTATTTTGACTGCTTCCGAATTCCCGCGCATCCCCAAGCGTAGATGTGTTTCGTACCTGTAGAATGGCGATGAGTAGAGCTCTCTAAGTCAACTGGTTCAGTTGTGATGACGATTTCCGTGGAGAGAACTTTGTGGCGATATCAGCCACTTATCACTACTTTTCACTACTTAACAATAACACACAGCCACACACGAACAAGGATGCCTCTCCTTCTTGTGGTCGGAGATGCGCTGCGTCGGTCCAACCGGCTGTTGTTTACATGCGTCGGACGGACGCCTCGCACACCAAGCTTACAGGCTTTCAAGCTGCCGGAGCCTCAGAGCCCTACCGGGTTCCGCGGGGGGTATTTGTTATGGGTTTCTCAGAGCCCAACCGGGTCTGGTGGGTTAAAATCCATAAATTACAATGCAGCTCTCGATCTATCACACTCTGTTGGATCCCCGCCTATGTAGGCATTGCGGGTAATGAACGTGCTGATGCCCTTGCTAAACAGGCCTGTCTAGGTACTCCGGCATCCACTATCCTCAGATCGGATGACCTACTTCCTGTCATTCGACAGCATATTCATAAGTGGCTCTCTGAATGGAGGGATCAACCTTTACGAGGGCACCTTCGTTCCATCAAAGACGACATTCACATGTGGCCCTCTTCACTCAGCCCCTGTCGTGCAGACCAATCCCTCTTAACTCGATTACGCATAGGACACACGAGACTCATTCATGGATATCTATGACCACTCCCCGTAGTCCACCACCAAAATGTCACCATTGTTACACAGTTCTTAATATTCATCAAATTTTTTGCATTTTTCCCATGTACGACCCTAAAAGACGGCGCTTCTTGCGACGCACCACATTAACCCGGTGAGACCCAGCGTCGCACGTGTTGCGTCGGCAGTGTTTGATCACCAACTCCCAGCGACGCATCACGTGCGTCCGACATATAAAAAACACTTACGTGGCTCGTAAGGTAGGAAATGGCGGGAGAATAGGAGGGGGAGGTACCGTAGTGTGTGTGGGAGCCGGGCCAGTAGGTGTGAGCGGGCCGAGACAGCCGCGCGGCTGGTGGTGGTGGGCTTAGTGGGGATAGTTTACACCCCTAGTTCACCGCCACTTTGAACCTTCATTACTCCGGTCGTATGGGAGCTAGAGGCTTGAGATTTATGTGAGATACTCCTTAGGATGTATGCCGTACAATGCCATACTCAGTTTTTACCCTAGTGCTCCCGGGCGGGTGGTCATGCGGGGGAGACGAACTATTGAAACCCCCCCCCCGCCCCCCAAATGACCGAAATGATTTATTTTTGTCTTCATTTCTCACCATTCTCCTCCATTTTGGCTCAACAATTTTTTTTGAGGCTCCCCCCCCCCAAAAAAAAAAATGTCAGAGGTGACTTTTTTTTTTTTTTTTTTTCATTTCTCATCCTTGTCTTCCATTTTAGCAAACAAAAAAAATAAGTGAAAATGGCTTGGGACTGGGGTGAACAAAATATTATAACTAGCCGGGGCTCAACGGGTTAAAGGACATTTTTTCTGATTCAGTTTCATTCTCTTTCATAGCCATAGTCATTTCTTGAAATCTCTTAATCTATATAATGACATCTGACCAGTGACCTATATGACTTGACTTACTAACTCCCCGCCGAACACTAGCCCTATGAGGGCATAGGCCCAGAGGGCTAGTATAAAATTAATTCATCTTCAACAACAAGTACAATATATAGGGCTGAGTTCGTGCCTTATGATATATTTACAAGCTATGCATTTGGATTTGTCAATGAATTAGTCAACAATTATTATGAACAGAGGTTTTGTTGGCTATATGAACTGTATTATGGGATGTGAATGTATACTGCTGCCCGGGCTTACCGGGCCGCAGTGTTTTAAACTTAGGCAAGACGATGATTGGCGGACAAGTGTTGCCTTCAGGGGAATGTTGCCACTGTTGCTAACATTATCCGCCTCCTTTACCTTCATTACTATATACTAAATTATCTCTTGTACCCTATTGAAGATGACATGGGTGTTTGACAGTTTTGTAGGTCTACTAATAAACAGACTAATTGTATACAGAAGTCAGAGGTGTGGGCATGTCATATCATATCCTTTTTAATGTATCACTCCCGCTGACCCTTCCGAAATAGCATATTATAATAATTGTCTAGGTCTAATGATAAATGTTAAAAGGGATTATAATTTTCAAGGGGTTAGCCTTATGCAATATTGGTGCATAATATTGTCAACATTCACAGCTAATAGACATCGTCGTGTTCAGCATATTATATGACTTAAATTGCTTCAAACTCTGTGTGTCCAGGCATTTTGGCTCGAACGTCCCTTGATTTTGGCCCTGTCACTCTTTCAACTATGGGGGAGGCACTCGCTATAGGCAGTTATGCCTTTTGCCTCCCTCAATCACATAAAAACAAAATATATATACAATATGCTATAGCCTACGATCTATAAACAACAGTACAGTAGGCTATAATAGCTACTCTATTTTACAGCATAAATATTTCAAGTTTTAAATTATTGCCATCATTTCATATTATAGGCCATATACAGTAGGCCTACAAATATAGTTAAACCAAATCGAAACTTGGCTCCACTATTATTATAAGTATAACCTAATAATATTGTCAAATTACTAGATAACGAACATGTTTATGCTACCATGGTGCCGCTTAGGACTATTCCTAACTCCTTAGGACACTTCCAGAGCAGTCCTAAATTTTCCAAGTACTTAGGACAGTCCTAAGGCTTGGGACACTTTATGAATAACTCCTAGGAATATTCTCAAAGTTAGGGGATATTCTCAAGACTTAAAACTGTCCCAAGCTAAGGAATATGTCTGAGACAGTTTATGAATACCGGCCCAGAAAAGTAAAGTAGCTAAGCCCTATGTTTTGTTTGGAGGAAGCTAATCGAGTTTTATAATGATGGTAACGCTACTTTTTAATGCTGTTATCGTGTGAAAGCAATAAGAGGCAAATTGTTAGGGAGTAGAAAACAAAATACAGAAGCTAGTTTAATCTCTTATGTTGTGTTTGGAAGCTTGACATCCATTCTACTGAAATGATTATGAATATGATTTTGATGGTAATGGTAATCTGGCAACCTTGTAGAAGCAGGAAGAGGTAGATTGTTAGAGAGCAGAAAAGAAGAGTCCAATAGGTAATCCGTATGTTATCTTTGTTCTGCGTTTAGACTGGAGATCTGGCCTGGGTATGTGACGGCCGCCAGCTTCCAGGAGGGGGGACTTATGTTGGTGGCCGATGTATCACACAGGATCCTACGCACTGAGACCTGCTATGAAACACTGTGAGTTCCTATATACCAGTATGACTTCCTTTTTATTTCAAGCTCTAGGCTTAACCCATTCAGTACTGGTGCCGTCGTTTTAACTTTATTCTGGCTAATATTCGATGATTTTACTCAGTTTATAAAGGGTCTCCAGCAATAAACAGGCATCGCACTATCTCACTTAACCCTTTCTACTATAACATATCCTTCTTGAACTGCACAAGGATGTCGTAAGTATAGCTAGAATAAAATTAAAAAGACGTCACCGGTACAGAAGGGGTTAACTGATGACAAGGGGTAGGCTTTCTTCTCTGTAAAGCCGGTATCACACGAGCGCTTTTTCCCTCAACATTTATCCTCAACACTGGTCTGGCAGCTTATGAGGTCAACATTTACAGTATTTATGTTACCTAAATTCATCTACCATCAGTCTAGTTTCCGATACAAGTGCAAAATGTTCTAGAAATGTTGCCAGCGAATTTTTTATCATCGAATGTTGACTATAAATGTTCTTGTGTGATATCGGCTTAATGCTCCTGTAGGGTGTTTGGGTTATGTTTCTTTTTAATGTATGCATATCAAAATGTTACATCCTTTTTCTTTATGCCTTTTAAAAATGAACTTGCATACTTCGGTTATCTTGAAATACCTGTCACCTGTTTGTTAGTACTTTCCCAAATCTTAACCTCCTACCATGATTCTTTCTCTCGTAGTGCGGACCTCTGTCGCATGCATCCGAGCAACTTCAAGGCCATGGCGGTACAGGCGCTAGTGGGCTGTATTGTACTCACCCGCTACAATAACCGCACCTACCGCATCGATGACATACTCTTTGACCAGAACGCTTCCTCAACCTTCACCAACCACAAGGGAGAGGAGGTGGGTTAAGTGGGGTCACCTGCTTGTTTTTTTCATTCTCTCCTTTTCTCTGACTTGTATCCATTTGGCCCCATTCAGCCAACTGGTTTAAGATGTTTATCCCCATCTAGGTGTCTATTTTTTCCTGGCGAGCGAAAGCGAGCCAGCAGTATGGAGAACTCCGGCTTCGGCGGAGAAATTTTTCTATCGAAATTTTTTAAAATTTAGCTTGCTGTAAAACAAAAATATATATATGCTGGCTCGCTACCGCTCACCAGGAAAATATTAACACCTTTATGGGGGTAAACGTCTTAAAGCAGTAGGCTGAATGGGGCCGAATGGATACAAGCCAAAGAGAGAGGGAGAGAAAGAGAAAAAAGCGAGGTGGGCTCCCTTAAGAGATTCCGTAATGTGTTCTTTATTTAACCACTTTAGTACGGGTGACACTATCATTCCTAATATTCTGGTTATTATTAACCCTTTCGCTGCAGGTGACGTTCTGGAATGTTTTGGCAATTTACAGCAATTTCCAGGCTTTAAAAGCCTGTAAAAACCGTAAAAATCGAGTGTCAGTGGGCGGGAGCGTGAGGTGCCCACCTCCGACCCTCAGAGCAGCCAGCGGCCCACTGAGGTAGACTGTGTCTCGCGTGGGTCTCTCACTGCCTCTCACAACAGTGTTGCTAAGCGAGCGAGTGCTAACAAATAGCGGGTTTCCCGCGTTTCTATGGCACCGCTGCGGGTGAACCAGGACACGTACGAGGCCCGTTCAGGTCTCATTTTGAAGCTATTTTCGCCTAGTTTTCGGCAGAATACAATTCATTTAATGCAGATGCTTGATTAATCATTCAGGAGTGCCTGAATATGCCCTAAATAGCCCAAAACACCCCGCAGAGAAAGGGTTAAGCAATATTTATTATTCATCATTGACGATATGCCTATTAACCCTTGGGATCCGGGAGGCCTCATATGAGGCAAAACGTATTTTGGTTAGGAGTCCGGGAGGCCTTATATGAGGTAAATATCGCGGTTAAAAATCGCCGCTAAAATCATCATAACTCGGCAACCACACGTCGTAGCGATGTCATCTCAACGGCAGTCTACAGACAACAAGATGTTCTACAATTTGCAAAAAACCTGACTGCTCTAGGTGGTCTCAATCAGTAGCTACTGAATTATGAAGCTTGACTGTACGAAAATGGCCCCGGACACAGCGAACCGCCTCATATGAGGGCCCCCGGATACGGAGGGTTAATATAATAGCCTCCTTTCAAGCGCCCGCGGGTAGCCAGTATGAAACTCCCGCCGCGGGGAAATGGAGTACTACGTCATAAGTGTAACGCTACTTCTCTTATGGAATCGTGTTATGATTGGGGTACACGCTACGAAAAAACTTCGTAAAAAATAAAAGAGAAAAAATAAACTCAAAACTTGTTTTGCTATAGCTTTCCATCTCATGGATTTCTTGCGCGTGGATTCTAGCCCAGACCATGGCAAGCGAGACGCCATTCCGCCTTCCCTTCCCCACGACCATCCCAGTAGGACGTGCGTGCCTGTGCTCTGCCACATTCTTCGTTCGCTCGCTTCTAGTGAGTCCTTGCTCATTTGTATTTATCTGAGTTGTATAGAACAGGTTTTGACTAGCTAGCACAGGCTACCCCATTGGTATGCCCGCAGGGAAGTGTTAAAATTGGGTACTATTGTGCAGGCGCCTACAATCTTCCAGGATCAGCGCAGCATGTGTTTTTTTTGTTTATGTTTTCTGCGCCTTAGAATTGCTATCAGCTACTAGTTAGGAGGCTCATCTATCCGCAGGAATAGGCTTCTGACCATCGATATAAGGCAGTTGCTTTTGTATTATTATAGCAGACACCCTGGTCTAAGAGTTGTCACACGTGGTGTGGGACTTTCCATGGTTCGAGCCTGCTTTGCCCCTCTCGCGGGGCCCCACGCCAGATGTCGCAGCAGTATCTTTAGGAGGTAAGGTAAATTACAAGGTGTACGATTACTACAAGCCTCGTGGCCAGCCTCATAAGGGGTCTCCGTAGGGTATAGGGGCTATTATTAATAAATATTATTATTATACTATTATAACCCTAAGATATATCCCTCGTTTATATCTATCTATCTATCTATTGCCTGACGCCGTGATCCCCGAAGGGGTGGCCACGAACGTACCGCCCCCATGCACCTCTGTCCCCAGTCAGTCGACGCCCCTCCCCCCAACCAGCACCGCCTTTGTTCATGTACTTCCTCACTCCATCCTTCCACCTCTCATTCGGTCTACCTCTCCACCTCGCTCTCGTACACCCTCTTAGTCATTCTCTCACTTTCCATACGTTCCATATGGCCGAACCATCTCAAGTTGTTCCTTTTCACACTTTCCAGCACATCTACCTCCACACCACACCTCCTTCTTACTTCCTCATTAGTCTGTCTATCCCTCCATGTAACTCCGCACGCACTCCTTAACCCTCTGTTCCCGGAAGGGCTCTTGAACGCCCATAAAAAAGCATACACGAGCTACCCGGAAGGGCTCTTTAACGCCCAGTGGTTGAAAGCCTGTGAGCTTCTTGTGCGAGGCGTCGGTCCGACGCATGTAAACAACAGCCGGCTGGACCGACGCCCCGCATCTCCGGCCACAAGAAGGAGAGCGTCGCTTGTTCGTGTGTGCCTGTATGTTGTTGTTAAGTATCGAAAAGTAGTGTAAAGTGGCTGTTTTTGCCATAAAGTTATCTCCAATGAAATCATCATCACAAATCAACCAGTTGACTTAGAGAGCTCTACTTAACGCCATTCTACAGGTAAATAACACAGCTACGCTTGGGGATGCGTGGGAATGCGGGAAGCAGTCAGATTAACAAATATACGGCAGCCTAGCCTAGACGTTTTTCGGCCAAAACACTCGGGTTTCGGGGAATATTTATGTAATGCGTAGCCGGGGCTGGAGGGTTAAGTAATTCATTTCCACTGCTCTCAACGTCCATGCTTCGCTTCCGTAAGTCAGTGTCGGGATTACCACACTGTCATGCAAGGACTTCTTCACTTCCATACTGACCACCCTATTTCTTTTACTGCTTTTAGCGTTCCTACAACCCTCTTCCCCTGTTGTACCCTCTCCCGCACTTCTTCATCCATAGTCCCATCTTTACTCAACACACTGCCCAGATACTTAAAAGAGTTGACGATCTGACCGTTCAGCTTCACCTCACACTCTGTGACTTCACCCCTTTCGAAGACCATAACCTTGCTCTTCCCCGCATTTACCTTCAAATTCCGTTTTTCGCATACTGTTCCAAACTCATTTACCAGAACCTGCAACTCCCATTCATTATCACTCATCAGAACTGTTTCATCCGCAAACAGCAGTATAGGTAGCTTCTACTCAATTCCCTCCCTTTTCAGCGATACACCAACATCCACTGCTCTTGATAGTATTTCTTTCATGACTCCATCCATATATACAGTAAACAACCACAGGGACATCACACACCCCTGTTTCAAACCAACATTCAGGTCAAAGAACTCGCTCTGCTCACTCTCCACATGTACTGCCGCCTTTGCACCCTCATACATGCTCTTCACTGCTTTCAGCAACTTGCCCTCTACTCCGTATATTCTAAGTACTTTCCGCAAACCTTCTCTATCCACTCTGTCATAGGCCTTCTCCAAGTCCATAAAGGCAACATACATCTTTTGTTTCTTCTCCAGATATTTCTCCACAACACAATTCAGGGTAAAAATCTGATCTACACATCTTCTTCCCTTCCTAAAACCTCCCTGCTCGTCGCCTATCCATTTCTCCATTCTCACTCTCACTCTCTCTATCGTAAATACGATAGGCTATGACTCTTTTGTGATCTCGTGTGTCTCTGTGACGTCACGATCGCTCCTACAGCACGACGTAGGACGAGTAGATCGTATATTATAAGATGTAAATAAGTTAAGTTATAAAAGGCCTAATATGCTATTAAGCAATATTGCCATGGTCTTATGTAGTATATATGAATTTATCGTATATATTAATATAATTTATCGTATAGAGCAACCTAGATGCGGTACGATAATTTGGGCTCCTGGCATTTTGCCAAGGCAGCAAGGTGTGCCTTCGAGGAAGGGCAGAGCCTTCACGAACACCAACCAGTTAACATCTAATTTCCGCCCTCAGTTGATCGTGCTTTTGAGCCTCTAATCACAATACACTGTCAGCAATACATACAGCTACACCATCACGACGCTCTCATCGACGCCATGACTGACTGACAGATAAGCATAATATTCATGTCCATTCCCATGTAATCATTTATTCTTTCTTTAACTTGACTCGTGTCTCGGGACCGAAGTCTCGTTCCCCATTGTCCACCGCCATATTGGGTAAAACGTTCTCCCTTGCCTCATTGCCACGTGGAACTATTGGTGAGTTAATTCCTGGCTAATATTAACCCTTATAACCTTACCCTATATATAAATTTATTATGTGAGACCTTTGGATATAAATTAGCTTGTTTCAGATTGAATTCAATTTAGATATGGAGTAGTTTTCATTTAGATTGATTTATTTGATTCATTATAGCTTAGTAATATTTAACTTCCATTGATAGTTTACCACATTGGTGCCCAGACCCGGGAATTAGCTACAAGTAAGGGATTTTAAGGCAATGAACAAGGGGACATATAACAGGATGCAGGAACAACTCTTATGATAAACTGGCAAGGCTAGCTAAGCGATGGTTAGAGCCGGAATGCAGGGTCACATCATTGCGCCTGCCTAAGTCCTGCATCCCACCCATCATCTTTCCACAATAATTTTCTTTTCCGTTTCAGACTTCCTGTGACATATGACCTGACCTAACATTTGTTCTTGTTCAATATGATCCTTTAGTAGGTATTGCTATTTTGTGTACTACTTTTTCTCCATAACATAGAAGTCCGCCGGTCGGCGTCTCTTAACTAGACTACTAATTTTGCCGTTGTTTTTGTAACTTAACATTTAGATACATAGCCTATAGGCTCACATGCAAAATGAATAAAGACAATAAAGAGACACCGTCTAGTGGGGTGCTGATCAAGGCCCCTAAAAATCAAAGGGCGGGACTTCGGGGAGTATTAAGTAGGCTAATTGTGGACGTCAACACTTTCATCACTACTGCTGAACTAGAGGAATTGGAGGCTAGATTAGAAAACGTCCAAGCTACCCACGGGCGTATTATGGCTCTGAGTGAGGTGATTGTGGCTGACATGACAGAGGAGGAAGAGATAGTTACAGAGTGTGATAATCGCGCCTTCTATGATGAACCTGTCTTTAGAGCGAAGCACATATTACAGCGTGCTGTCGCAAGTAAGAAGGGAGGCGATAATGAGGCCCATAGAAGGGCTGACCCAAAACATACTGTACACCTCCCAAAGCTCAATCTTCCTACATTTGGGGGCAAGTTGACTGACTGGTTAGCTTTTTGGGACGTATTTCGGTCTACGGTTCATGAATCCTCTTTGGATAATGTCCGCAAGTTTCACTATCTGAAGGGACAAATGGAAGGAGAGGCCTTACATTTGATAGAGGGTTTTGCGGTAGTGGGTGGTAGTTATATTGAGGCAGTACAATTATTAAAGTCCACATACGGGGATCAAGAGCAGTTGAAGATGGCCCATGTCGTTGCCTTGTTAAGGCTCGCAGAACCACAGTACAGTAAACTTCCGTTAATCCGAAGGGCAGCGGACCGGCTCTCGTTCGGATTAGTGGATTTTTCGGATTATCGGACTTTACCCCTATGAACCTGTGTATGACGAAAACATTGAGACATTAGGCCACCCAAATGACACAATGGTGCACACACACATATCATATGTTCATGAAATCACTTCAAAAGTTTACCATTGTCATTGTAGCCTATTAACTACTTCAAAACATTCAGATTAATGGTCAAAGGAATCTGCTGATATAAACGTCTTCTTCTTCTTCCGTCTACTAGCGAGTTTGTCTTGCTCTTGAAGATCAGATGTGGTTCGGGAAGTAATGCCTTAACAACGGCACTTCCCTGAGAGGTTCTTGTAATTTTCCTTTTGTGATTTTCCTTTTGTGACGTGCTCTGTTATATTATATTGTATTGAAAGCACCCTTGTCTTGTTGTCTTGAAAGCACCCTTGGGATGCTCCGATCACTGAACTATAAATAGTAGCGTATCGGAACATCCAAAGGTGCGTTTTCAAGCTCAAGACTGAATGCGCTTGCAGAAAATGCGGTGCAAGCCAGTAGCGCATCGGAGCGTCCCAAGGATGCGTTCAAGAGCAAAACAAACTCTCTAGCAGACGATGTGGAAGAAGAAGAAGACGAAGGTGTTTACGATTATATCAGTAGCTTCCTTTGACCATTAATCTGAATGTTTTGAAGTAGATAATAGGCTACAATGACAATGGTAAACTTTTAAAGTGAATTCATGAACATATGATATGTGTGTGCTCCATTATGTGTCATTTGAGTGGCCTAATGCCTCAAAAAGGGGACTTTGGGACTTCTTGAAAGGTGCGTTTTCAAGCTCAAGACTGAATGCGCTTGCAGAAAATGCGGTGCAAGCCAGTAGCGCATCGGAGCGTCCCAAGGATGCTACAAGAGCAAAACAAACTCTCTAGCAGACGATGTGGAAGAAGAAGACGAAGGTGTTTACGATTATATCAGTAGCTTCCTTTGACCATTAATCTGAATGTTTTGAAGTAGATAATAGGCTACAATGACAATGGTAAACTTTTAAAGTGAATTCATGAACATATGATATGTGTGTGCTCCATTATGTGTCATTTGAGTGGCCTAATGCCTCAAAAAGGGGACTTTGGGACTTCTTGAAATTCGGACCATCGGGTGAATTCGGATTTGGCCTCAAATTGAAAAATTCGGACTATTGGGAGATTCGAATCATCGGTCGTCGGATTAACAGACTTTTACTGTATAAGGTTGAGGAGTTAATCAATTTTAGGGCAAATATGGAGTGCCATACTCGACCGCTAGACGCCCTAGGGCTTACCACACAGGAAATGATAGTCATTATCTTGCGTCAAAAGCTTCCTATGGCAATACTTGACAAGGTTAGATCATTTGAGCTGGGGGAGTTCAAAACTCAGTTCAGTAAAGAAATCAATAATCTACAGTTGAACAAAGGAAGAATGTATGAGTCGGGAGGGAGTGAGAATGTGGAGAAGAGGGGAACAGTAATCATGACAGTGGGGACTAAAGAAAAGAAAGAGGGTACGTATAAGAAACCTGCTCAGATTCTATGTAAGCTATGTAACAACAAACATAAATGGAGTTTCTGTGTAAAGTACCCAACAAATGAGACAAAACTAGCACAGGCGAAAAGATTGAAGCTATGTGTAGGTTGTCTAAGTAAAGAACAGCAGGGACAATGTACTGCTACATACTTAAGGCCCTGTCACCACTGCAAAGGACATCACTTTGATAAGTTGTGTCCTACAGCAGATAAAGTCAAAGACGTCAAACCAGAGGGTACTACAACTGTGACACTAGGTAGCACGCAAGACACCACTATATTGCCCACAATACAGATTCCCATGGAAGGTAAAGACAGTAACAAAGTTTGTCGGGTACTTCTAGATCAAGGGTCTCAACGTTCCTTTATAAAGAGGTCCGTACTAGTGGGACTGAAGCACCGAATCATAGGGGCTGAGACTCTTCGATTACAGGGCTTCACAGGGGTTACTGATAAGCAAGACTACGAGATAGCGGAGATTTCATATTTCTACCGTAAAAACCGGTACTTTATGACTTGTATCGTAGTAGACACCCTACCAGAATATGTATCTGTAGGTGTGAAGAAGGTGGAACACGCATTACGTAGCAAAGGGGTTAACTTGTCAGATCCCATGGGGAATCAGAGTGAGGTGCATGTTCTACTTGGTGTGGATCATTATTATGATGTAGTATACCCTGGATTTAAAAAGATGTGTGGTGTAATTTTAATCCCCACTAAATTTGGATATTGCATGAGCGGAAAGGTGCATACTACACAGTCAAAGGTCCTGGTTGACACGGTCTCGATATATAGAGTCAATGTAACCGCGGCAGAGGAGTTGGGAAGGGAGGATTCCCAACCTAGTGACCCTAAGATGGCTGCCGAGTTCGACCTGGAACGACTGTGGAGATTGGATCACATAGGCATTAATCCTATGGAGACTGAATATGACTCTGAAGTTGCGCTACAAAGGTTTGACGAGTCTGTGAGCTACTGTGCCTCAGACAAGCAATATAAAGTTAGTTTACCCTGGAAGAACAATGAGATAAGCCTGCCTACCAACTATGGTTTGACATTAGGTCGCTTGCGCGCATTGCAGCGGAAATTGTCTAACGAACCGAGCACACGCCAGGCGTATGACGATGTATTTCGGAGTTATGAAGATAGGGGCTTTATTGAGAGAGTCAATGTCAAGGAACCGATTAAGAAGGGTAGGGTTCACTATCTGGCCCATCATGGGGTAAGGAAATACAGCGTCACCACACCAATACGGGTGGTGTATGACTGCTCTGCCCACCAAGGTCAACTACCCAGTCTAAATGACTGCCTGTTGACAGGTCCGTCCATGGTGTCGGACCTGTTCCAACATCTATTGCGGTTTAGGCTGGGGAAGTACGCCTATACCAGTGACATCGAGAAAGTATTCTTGATGGTCAAGCAAAAGGAGGAAGATAGAGATGTTACCCGCTTTCGTTGGTTCAGCGACATTAGCGACTCTGAAAGTCCGGTCATAATATACCGTTTTCGGGTTGTACTCTGTGGGCCACGTGTTCACAGTTTTTGTTAAATGCCACAATCAGAAAACATCTAGCTGACACTCATGAGGACACAAGTAAACTATCTCGCGGATTATATATAGACAATTTGCAGGGTTCTAGCGATAGTCAGGATGATTTGTTATATACATACTGGCAAGCACGCAGATTGCACATCTATTTCTCCGCGAGTGGGTTACTAATAGTGAAGATCTTCAGAGTTTGATACAGGTGGTCGGTACGGCATCTATTAACCAGGAAAAGTCCAGAAATTTGGGGATGTTCTGGCAATCTAAACATGACATACTAACTTTTCACACAAGGTCTTTTGCTCAGCAGACAGGAGCGCACACAAAAAGAAGTCTGTTGAGCAAAGTTGCGCAATATTTTTATCCTTTGGGTCTAGCATTACCCGTTACCATAAGAGCTAGGATTCTAATGCAGGAAGTTTGGAGACGTAAAATAGGATGGGATGACAGTTTGGCCGAGGACCTGAATGACCAAGGGACATTGTTGTTGAATGAGTATGCCATCCTATGTAGTAAACCTATACCTCGTAAAGTGGCGGCGTTCGGTGACGTTACGTTACACACGTTTTGCGATGCTAGCGCCACGGCATACGGGGTAGCCATATATGTTGTTACTTCATTTGGGGCACATTTAGTTACAGCCCGGGCCAAGGTAGCCCCGGTTAAAAAGGTAACTATCCCTAAAATGGAATTGACTGCCATGCTGCTATTAGCACATCTGGTGCAACATGTACGCGCAGCATACGAGAGCGAATTAAATATTGAAATCGTTCACGTTTGGTGCGATAGTCAGGTCGCACTCAACTGGATACATAGCAAGAAGTCTCTGCCAGTTTATGTGCGGAATAGGGTAGATGAGATTAGAGCCCTTTTGCCAGACGTTGCTTATCATTATGTAAACACAAAAGAAAACCCTAGTGATCTCATAACTAGGGGTATAACGGCTAGCCAGCTAGTGAAGTCCGAATTGTGGTGGCATGGTCCAAAGTGGCTGCTCCATGAAAGTGAATGGACGATTTGGCATGCTGTTGGTGAGGGACCTCTGCCACTGGAAACAGTGGCAGTTACAGCCCAACCAAATGAGCCACCGGGTCCAATCATAGAGTGGGCAAGATTCGGTGACTATAATAAACTAGTCAGAGTTGTAGCTTGGGTAATACGATACGTATCCAATCTCAAGCTTAAAGTAACGGGACAACTCTGCAACAGGGGTCACAACATTGATGCTCGTGAATTTAAAGCAGCTGAAGTAACTTTGATCAAATGGGTTCAAGTAGAAACCTTTTCCAATGAATTAGAATCCTTGAAAAGCTCGAATAAGACATTAATGCCTAATATAGTGCGTCACCTAAGGTTGCACCTAGACAATGGCCTCATCAGGTGTGAGGGTCGCCTGAAGTGGTCGGGTGTACCAGACGGCACAAACCGCCCTATACTTATGCCAACAAGACATCACGTTACTGATCTATTGATCATACTTGCACATAGGGAAGTAAAACACTACGGGGTAAGTCATATTATATCAAATTTACGTCTCACATGGTGGATACCCAGAGTTCGACAAGTAGCTCGACGCGTCGTAAGAAAGTGTGTAATATGCCAGAGACTAAAAGGTAAACCTTATGCAACTGGACCAGCTCCACCTCTACCTGAATGCCGTGTGAAGCACATAGAACCTTTCCAAGCTGTAGGGTTAGATTACACAGGGGCATTGAAGACGAGAGAGCATGAGAAGGTTTATATATTATTGTTTACCTGTGCAACGTCTTGAGCGGTACACCTAGAACTATGTGATAATATGTCTAGCGAAGAATTTATGCTGGCGTTTAGACGGTTTTGTGCCCGTCGTTCATTCCCTCAACTCATTCTTAGCGACAATGCTCCCACTTATGTCCAAGCATCAAAATATCTAAAGGATATGAGTAGTGATCCTACTATCATCACTTTTTTGGGAGAGAAGAAGTGCGAATGGAGGTTCATTCCAGTTAAGGCACCTTGGTTTGGTGGCATGTGGGAACGGTGTGTCGGCATAGTAAAGTCGGGACTCAGAGCGGTTGTAGGAAGTGCTCTATTAAAGAAGAGTGAGTTGACGACAGTCCTCACAGAGATAGAGGCAGTCGTGAATGATCGCCCGCTTACATATGTGTACACCGACCTGCAAGAACCACTACCATTAACGCCAGCTCACTTGCTATATGGAAAACCATTGACTGCGTTTCCATCTGATTTCCAATCCATAGTAGAGTTAGAGGATCCCTCGTTGTACTCTGAGGTAGCGGTGTCTAAGAGATACCAGTATATATCCAGGATAATCGAGGATTTTAGGAAACGGTGGATTAGTGAATATCTGCTAGCATTGAGGGAAAGGAGTGTTACTCCCTCTGGTAGACCAACGGCACCTACTGTTGGTGACGTTGTTTTAATTAAAGAAGATGGTCCTCGTTTATACTGGAAATTGGGCCGCGTGTTGGAGGTATACAAGGGGGCAGACTCTGTAGAGCGGGTGGCGCTATTGAAGACAGCCACTGGAACTACTGTTCGTCCTATCGCACGTTTGTACGCTTTGGAGCTCGATTCCGCATTGCAATCTGATACTCCACCTGTTATTACTGGATCCGAGGATTCTCAAAGGAACGACTCACCTCTTACTGATGGTGATCATTCTCGGACCGGGACGCGTCCCAGACGCGCTGCTGCTGGCGCCGTCGACTTGTGGCGTCAGAAGATAGCCTCTGGGCAACTTTAGGTTTAAGGTGGGGTTCAGGTCTTTTTTTGTGGGGGGAGTGTATCGTAAATACGATAGGCTATGACTCTTTTGTGATCTCGTGTGTCTCTGTGACGTCACGATCGCTCCTACAGCACGACGTAGGACGAGTAGATCGTATATTATAAGATTGTAAATAAGTTAAGTTATAAAAGGCCTAATATGCTATTAAGCAATATTGCCATGGTCTTGTGTAGTACATATGAATTTATCGTATATATTAATATAATTTATCGTATAGAGCAACCTAGATGCGGTACGATAATTTGGGCTCCTGGCGTTTTGCCAAGGCAGCAAGGTGTGCCTTCGAGGAAGGGCAGAGCCTTCACGAACAACAACCAGTTAACATCTAATTTCTGCCCTCAGTTGATCGTGCTTTTGAGCCCCTAATCACAATACACTGTCGGCAATAAATACAGCTACACGATCACGATGCTCTCATCGACGCCATGACTGACTGACAGATAAGCATAATATTCATGTCCATTCCCATGTAATCATTTATTCTTTCTTTAACTTGACTCGTGTCTCGGGACCGAAGTCTCGTTCCCCATTGTCCACCGCCATATTGGGTAAAACGTTCTCCCTTGCCTCATTGCCACGTGGAACTATTGGTGAGTTAATTCCTGGCTAATATTAACCCTTATAACCTTACCCTATATATAAATTTATTATGTGAGACCTTTGGATATAAATTAGCTTGTTTCAGATTGAATTCAATTTAGATATGGAGTAGTTTTGATTTATTTGATTCATTATAGCTTAGTAATATTTAACTTCCATTGATAGTTTACCACACTCTCTACCCTACTGTATACCTTCCCTACTACGCTTAAAAGACATATTCCTCGGTGGTTACCACACACTCCTCTTTCCCCTTTGCCCTTATATAGGGGGACTATTATGCCAGTCTTCCAGTCATCAGGTGCACTCCCCTTCTCCCATGCTAGTTTGCACATTTTCCATACCCATTCTATCACTATCTCACCACCATACCTCAACATTTCTCCACACACTCCATCTGTTCCCGATGCTTTCCCCAACTTCACTCTTTTCATGGCTTCCCACACTTCTGACCTCCTGATCCCCACCTCCTCCTCCACTACTTCTCTTCTTCTCCCTCCCATACCATATCCAGCTATGTTTGGTGGCTCTTCATTCCATAATTACATTTAGCAACTCATTGAAGTACTCCCTCCATCTTTCGACTCTCTCTTGCTTCTCGGCTAGGATTCTCCCATTCTTATCTTTCACACCCTTACTGTTTCCCTTGCTACCTTCCCTAACTTTCTTGACTTCTTTCCAGAACAGTTTCTTACTCTCCCTCCATTTTACACTCAGATTCCTTCCAAATTCCTCATCTACTCTTCTCTTACTTTCCTTCACTACTCTCTTCACCACCCTCTTACTCTCCACGTACCTCGCTCGTTTCTGTCTCTCGAAATCTTCATTCCCTCTACTACCCAACCACTCTCTATACGCTTTCTTCTTTTCTTCCACAGCTATTCTTACCTCTTCTGTCCACCATGCTGTACCTTTCACTCCCCTCCCACTTCTCCTCACTCCACACACCTCACATGCTGCACAGATCTCATCCTTAAACACCTTGCTCATCTCCTCCACTTCCTCCATAACTTCCAGGTCGAACCCACCTAGTCGTCTTTCCACTGCTCTCCTGTACTCCTCCCTGACTTCCTCCTCCTGATATTATTAATAAATATTATTATTATACTATTATAACCCTAAGATATATCCCTCGTTTATATGTGTATGTTTATTTAACATGTAAAGAGGGAGTCAGGAGATGTCCTGATGGTGGTGTGGTGTGTTTTGGGGAGGTCAGACTTTCACATATAAGTCGACCCTTCCAATGTTTTTGGCTCGTTGCCTTCCGGCGATCTTTCTACGTACTGACACCTAACCTCGCCTCGTAGGCGAAAGGATTGAGCCAAACAATCCCGGCGTGGTGTGCAGTACCACGAACCTCCCGGCGGAAAATGCTAAATTGCTAAGGGAGTAATCTCGGCCCGCCGAGCGAACTCGCCCAAACCGATAGCCTAGCACGGCATGACTTTCCTCGCCCGGCTCTAACAGTCTAGTGTACTTTCCTGTCCCGGCGCAAACAGTCTAGTGGGGTTATTTCTATCTAGACCATAGTCAACAGATAGTTTTCACGGATTAATTGGGCCAGTGGCACTTTGTCACAGGTAAGCAGTTCAAGAGGAAATTAAGTTTTCCTAGGACAAGTCAAGCGGAAGGTTAGAGTAGCATGGCGCTATAGCTAATTTTCCGGCGGACTTGAAGGATAGGATGTTTTAACACCTCTCAGGTTATCCTTATGAGCATTGATTCCTGGAAATTTTATTTCCAGATTTCGTCACTCCAGTAGCAGCTCAGGCAGCAGCTCCATCATGCCTCGGTTTACTCTCTGCGCTCCACCTAACTGTCCTATTCTCCCGGTCTTTGCCCATAAACATTGCATCAGATGTGTAAAGTGTCTCGACAGATCTAGAGGACTTTGGCTTTCTAAGAAGTGCACCGTTTGCTCAGAAGTCCAGTCAAACGTGTTTGAGAAGAAGGACCATTCGTGCCTTGTAGCCCTTCAGGAGATTAAGACTATCTTTAATATATACGCAAATGATGTGGCTCATAAGGCATTAATGTGTGATGACGAAACATTGTTGGAACACTTAGCAATTAAATCTCCAGTGTCAAAACCAACGTCAGCTAGGTCGACTCCCAAATCGAAAACTAAAACTAAAGCTTTGTCTAAGAAATTAGTTAGTAGCGAGAGTAGCGACAGCGACGAGGCAACCCCGACCGCCGCAAACGAAGACGATCTCCTTCGCCGAGGACCAAGTCGAGGTCCAGGTCGAGATCACCTCGTAGACGAGAGCGCCAGTCTTCAGTAGAATTGACGGCGAAGTCTAGTAAAAGAAGGCGGGAAGACTGTGACATCGACCCCTAAATCAGTGAGTGGACATAAAAGTTCCCGCAAGGATGAGACGCTGTCTCGGCGCCAGCCTACGCCGGCGCCGCGACCACTTTCCTCCGCCTCTGCCTCCGTGTCTGTCCAATCTGGAAACTCAGAGGCGGGGACTGAGGAGACTCAGTCGAATCCCAGGGAAGGGCTAAAAGACTTTGCTATACCTAAGCTAAGGTAAATCTTGCCGCGCCACATACGGGACCACCGATAGTGTCACAACGGGTGCTGGCGGAACAATAGAGGGGTTATACACCATGTACCGTACAGCATTATGACATTTCTCAGGCTAATATTATACAGGACTCCCAACCTCCCGCCGTGCTTAACAGAAGTGTTTGGAGACAATCGGAACCACCACAGGCACAAGCCTATTGTTGTTGTTGAAGACGTGTTTAATTTAAACTAGCCCTCTGGGCCGAGGCCCTCATAAGGCTAGTGGTCGGCGGGGGGATAGTAAGTCAAGTCATATAGGTCACTGGTCAGATTTCATCGTAGAGATTAAGAGCTGCTAAGAAATGGCGGATGGCTATGAACGAGAATGAATCTGAGTCAGAAAGGATGTCTTTTAAAGAGGTGTGTCGCAAGAAGCGACGTCTCTCAGGGCCGTACATGGGACAAACGCATAAAATGTGAGGGATAGTAAGAACTGTGCGACAATGGTGACATTCCGGCGGAGGACTACGGGTAGTGGTCATTAGATATCCATGAGTGAGTCTCGTGTGTCCTATGCGTAATCGAGTTAAGAGGGTTTGGTCAGCACGACAGGGGCGGAGTGAAGAGGGCCACATGTGAATGTCATCTTTGATGGAACGAAGGTGACCTCCCAAAGGTTGATCCCTCCATTCTGAGCGCCACTTTTCATGAATATGCCGTCGAACTACAGGAATTAGGTCATCCGATCTGAGGACAGTGGATGCCGGAGCACCTAGACAGGCCTGTTTAGCAAGGGCGTCAGCACGTTCATTTCCCGCAATGCCTACATGGGCGGGGATCCAACAGAGGGTGATGGATCGAGAGCTGCATTTTAATTCGTGGATTTTCAGGATAACATCGATGATCAATGGGTCACGTGGGGCGTACTCTCCCAATGCTTGCAACACACTTTTTGAGTCACTGCAGATAACTACGTGAGTAGGATTGTTTGGAAGTGCAGAGATGAGGGTCAGGGCACCATGAATAGCCCACAACTCTGCAGTGAAAACGGTGGAACAAGGATGTAGGGAGCTTTGACGGATACCATGGTCAGAAACCTCGGCATCCGGAACCTTCGAACCATCAGTGTAGATGAAGGCAGCTGGAACATGACTATCAAGATGTTGTAATGCTAAGGTACGGTGTTGGACTGGAGTCACAGCCTCTACTTGGTCAGTCAAATGGAAACAAACTTCAGGGTGTTTAAGGATCCAGGGGGTAATTGAAATACAGGGGAGGGGCGAATGAGGTGTTGGAATATTGTAAGATGCGAGTAATTGGCGGGATAGGAGGGTAAAAGGCAAGGTAGTAGTAGGAGTAACACAAAAATCTTGGGAACGGAAAAGGTCCTTCAATGTGGGATCCTGTTGGAGACAGATGGCAGTTCGCAGCTGAACCAGCTGACGATGATACGTTAATGGCAGGACCCCAGCCTCACTGAGCACACTGTACACACGAGAGGACCGGAAAGCTCCTGAGCTAATACGTATGCCAAGGTGATGAACGGAGTTAAGTGTCTGCAATGTGGATGCCGAGGCAGTGCCATATACCGGGCAACCATAATCCAGGGCAGATAGAATGGTGGATCTATAAAAGAGCAGTAACGTAGATCGGTCAGCACCCCAATGAACACGTTCCACAGACTTGAGGACATTCATGCGCTGAAGGCACCGAGCCTTCAGAGTGGCAACATGGGATTTCCAATTTAGGTGGGTATCAAAGATAAGGCCAAGGAATTTAGTGGAGGCAAGGAATTTAATCTTGGAAGAACCCATAGAGAGGGTGATGGACTGCTTACGCAGGTGTCTAAGGTCGCGATAGAAAACGACAGCATTGTTTTTTTCAGTCGAGAAGCGGAAACCAGTTGAGGACGCCCAAGCTTGTATGGAATGAAGAGCAGTGTTTAGACGACGTTGAATGTGTGTTAAACTAGGAGACGTATAATAAATTGCTAAGTCATCCACCTAGAGGATATGAGAGGTATCTGGAGGGAGGCATTTTGTAACACTATTTATTGCAATATCATAGAGTACACTACTTAGGGAACAGCCTTGGGGTATTCCATTAATTTGAGGTTTTATTGCAGATAATATACCGTTGTTTTTAACCTGAAATGTGCGTTAGATAGAAAGTCCTGGAGGAATTGGGGAAGGGAGCCCCGCATACCAGAGCTATGGAGGATTTTTAGAATGCGATAACGCCAAGTGGTTTCATAAGCCTTCGCAATGTCGAAGAAAACTGCCACTGTGGGTTGTTTCTTCGAAAATCCTTCACGTATTTGGTGCTCCAGGTGGATGAGAGAGTGTAATGTAGAGTGGCCGGGACGTGAACCATGTTGATACGGGGATAATAAGTCTGATAAGATTGATCATTTTTTCCATAAGTTTACATAAACATGAGGTGAGCACTATGGGCCTATAGTTTGTCGGAAAACTATGATCTTTGCCTGGTTTTGGGACGGGTATGGTATACGCATGTCGCCAATTTGGTGGGAAATAATGTCTATCCCATAATTGATTATAAAGTTGCAAAAGATAATTTAGTGCACGTGGATGAAGATGACAAATGAACGCATAGGGAATGGCATCAGGACCCGGGGTGGAATCCGAGCAGTGGTCAATGGCATGTTGAAGTTCAGGTAATGAGAAAGGAGCGTTATAGTCATGAGTGCGACCTCCGGAAAACGTGATCGGGTGGGACTCCGTCTCTTGTTTCAAGCGGAGGAATTGTTGAGGTAAAGATAGGTTAGAGCTAACTTCACTGAAATGGTTTGCATGCATAGCAGTGATGACGTGGGGATCATGGGTTAAAGAGTCCGAATCAGTGTCCCATAATGGAGAGAGTTGGGGACGGACAGTTCGCCCGTCAACACTACGAAATTTTCTCCACAGAGTAGAGATAGGGGTGCGACTAGTGAAGGATGAGATGTATGAGCGCCACGAAAGCACTTTACTTCGGATGATATTGCGTTTGACAATAGCGCAGACTTTATTATAGAAAGTTTTGAGGGCAAATTTTTCAATGGTGATGGTGATGAAACGGAAGCATTGAGGATGGGTAGCAAGATTGGGGAGGGAGGTTTTAATTCTCCGTTGCTTATCACCCACCCTGGTGAGAAGGCGCTCTACCCTGTGTTTGAATTTGATCATGCTAGCCAGTTTGGGTGACCACCAAGGGACTCGTCGAGGATGTTGCAAGGAGGAGGTGAATGGTATGTGATGCTGTGCAGTAGAGGTTAAGAAAGACATGAAATATTCAAAGTTAACTTTGGGGGTGATCATATCCGAGAAATCTTCAATATCAGCTGTGGATTCTGTGTATGTCAGCCAATTAGCTTTGGAGAGATTATATTGAGGTAGTTGTGTAAAGGGTTCAGGGGATAAGTAGTTTAAAAGAATCGGGTAGTGGTCGCTGGAGAATCTTTCCTGCAGAACCGACCACTCAAATAAAGGGGGGGCGTCAGTCGAAGCAAGTGAAAGGTCTATCGCAGAGAACGAGTTGTGTGCTGCAGACCAAAATGTAGGGGAATCTAGGTTCAAACAGCAGAGTTGTGAGTCAATCAGAAGCTTTTCGATATGTTTACCCGGGGTGTCTGTAAACGGGCTTCCCCAGAGTGGGGAATGTGCATTGAAGTCTCCAAGAATGAGGTAAGGAGGAGTTAGTTGTTGTGTGATATGGAGAAGATCAGCTGTGTCATCTTTACAAGAGGGTTGATTGTAGGACAAACAAATAGTGAGGGATGGAAGCTGTGGGAGGGAGATGGTAACTGCAGAAGTTTGAAATGGATTGGGATTGAGGGTGACGGGAAGAAAAGGATATTGGTAATGAACAAGAATTGCTGTACGATAGTGTGTGGGGGTAATCGGAGAACTAACAGCGACAGAGTAATGTCTGGGGGGTATCACAATATTGCCTACATGCTGTAGGCATATGCAGATTGGAGAGTATAAGCGAATGAGTCTTTGTAATTCTCCCATATGAAGGCGAGCTTGGTATCCGTTAATGTTCCACTGGACAATATTATGAGGCATTGTGTACAGAGGGGGACACATCTGTATTGGGTGTGATGTCGTTTAAGGAGTCAGGCGAAGAACGGGGAGGGATAGTTGCTTGCGGGAATTGAGACGTAGGGGCAGATGAATTGGGTAATTCATCGTCATTTATTGCAGAGAATTGTTTTACGAGTTTGGGAACAAGTGTTGGAGAGTGAAGGAGCTTTAGCTGTAATGTATGTATAAAGTCCTACGGCGAAGTAGTGGCAGTATCTGTGTTAGGGGGGAGAGTACGTGCAATGATGAAGGCGTTTGCTCGTGCAAGTATTTGAGAATCTGGCTCAGAGAGATGTGGGGTGATGTAACATCCAGAAAACATCCAGAGCATCCGCAGGCACCAGGGGGAATACCCTTGCTGCAGATCAAATGGGGGTATTCAGAGGAGGGTGGCACAGGGGTATCCAGATGCATAAGTTCTTCAGTCGTGCTTTCTGTATGAGTGGCAAGAGGAAGCGGAGTATTTGGAATTGGGGGGTGTTCATCAGGGTCTGAATCACAGGGAGCGTCCTTTGTGAGTAGACGTTTACGAGTACCACACTTTTCGTGAGGAGTTGGGGTAACGGGTGTCGTCGATTGATGGACATCAAATGCAGACCGTGTGAGTACCATTTCGGTCAGATCGGAGTCAATGAGATTATTGTCCTTCAGGAATTGCGTCATTACGTCTGTGGGTGGAAGGTCAGGGTGTTGGATATGAGAGACACAATAGCAAGGGGGTTTGTGATGTTGCTTATTGTTTATTGGACTACGAGAGGATACAAAGTTCCTTAAATGGTCTTCGAAGGCTCTAGGATTGGAGGTTTTGTGCCGGAGGAGAAAGTATTTGCCGCAGTCGTGACATCCACAGTCTGGATCGTGATTAGGCATGGTCCACAGTTGGGTGGGTGAATCGTTGTCCGAATCACGAGAAAGGGGCCTAACTGGTATGGCAATCCTGCGTTTTTTTAGAAGCCTGTGTCCTTAGTAGTTGAGGTTGTGGCGAAGGAGCATTTACGTGGTCAGGGGCACGTCGCACGACCTCCTCCTCCGTAGGCATTGACCAAAATTCCATATCTTCCGAGATGCTGGTAAAGCCCTCGAATCTATTGGAAGTGGACAACCCAGGAGAAGAGAGATTAGCGAGGCGAAATGTTTCACTGGAGGGAGAACGTCGAGGACTGTTTTGTGATGTACATGGTCCCTTCGGACGGAGAGTAGCAGCTGTTGCGGGAGGTCCATATCTCCGGTAGGGAGGAGCTTTGCCTTCGTCCCTGAGTGGGAGACCCGTCGAGGCCTGTAGGTGTAGTATCTCCCGTTGGAATTTGTAATGTGGGCAGTCCCTATTGTTAGCTTCATAGCATCCGTCACAATTTGCGCATCTGGCCTCCTTTGACTGGCAGTGTTCCAGATCATGGAGCTCAGAGCCGCAATATTGGCAACGAGGACAGCGTGCTCTGCACCGTGCAGTAGTGTGACCAAAATGCCAGCATTCTGTACATTGTCTAGGTCTATAAACGTAGTGACGTACTGGCAGTTGTCGTCCAGCTAGTTTGACATGCATGGGGAGGACGTGCCTCTTAAAGAATACCTTGACAATACGCAAACTGGGTCGATTATAGCGTTGGGGCACAACATAAGTGTCGACTTTGACGATGGAGGGGTCTGTATTTTTCAATAATTTCAAGATGCGTGGGGCCGAGTCTTGAAAGCCTTGATCAGCAATTTCGAAGTCCGAGGGGAGGGCCACTGTACCTATGCGCTGACTAAGGTATTCGTCTTCCTTACCTGTATACCTGCCAACGTGGGTGAGAAAATGGTCTTGTAAGGCTTCTGATTGTTCTTGTGTGGCAGCTTCAATCATGCGTTTTCCTTTCCCGACAGTGTATACGGTGAAGTCACCGAAGGTCGAAGCAAGAGAATCATAAAGATCAAGATCGTCCATGGGGTCACCAGTGACCTCGAAGAATCGAGGCCAATCAGGGGGACGAAACATGGCGTCTAGGGTTGGTTTTAGGACTGGGGTATATGTGGTACGACGACCTTTGTTCTGTGTGCGCTGAGGAACATGCGGCTTGAGGGTTTGCACAGTAGATGTAGATCCTTTATGAGAGGAATGAGGAGTGGATGTGTCGGTAGATTGTGAGGTCAGAGTTGAATCAGTGGTCGTTGGGGCAGGATGCATAGTATGGGCAGTTGAATTCCCTTCAGTACCGGTACTCAAGGTATGCAACGGCCGAGGGTTAGTTAATGTGACAGTAGGCCTTTGAGATCTTGGAGGTACATAAGCAGGTTTGTTGGAGGTAGCAGATCCAGCATCCTGAGGTAAGATGGTAACAGATGTAGTCGCAGACTGGTCAGGGATACACGAAGTATCCGTATGGGTGTCAGCGGAGGGCATCCGAGCTTCATCATTAAGGTCCTCGACTGAATGAATAGGTAGTCTAAGGCTAGGATCATGATCTGGTAATTTAGAAGTTAAGGTTGAGACTGTGGGGTTGTCATCGCTAATCTTGGTCACAGCGGCAGTACTTTGCATTGGAATTGATGCCGGGGGGACCAACTGATCGATCTCTCTATCCGACGATGGAGAATTCGTCACATTATCCGTAGAAGGCTTGCCAAGGTCAGGGATATAGGGGGGGTCCATAGAGAGGGGTGAGTCCAAGGACGGTGCAGGGGCCGGTAAAGAATCCGGCATAGTGCCACCACCATCCGAGAGGATGACGGTCAAGGAAGGTGAATCAGTCTCAATATCCATATCCATGCCAGTGCCGGTGATCAAGGGTTCAGAGGAAGTCTCCATATGACGAAGGTATTATGATTCGTCCGGGATAAGCTCCATACCCACCATGGAGCCTATAATTAGAGGACTTGGTATTTGCCCTAGGAGTCAAACCCTGATATACATCCCTACCCCCTGTGATTATAGACGGTCAACTCGTCAGCTTCGGGTCCAGCACAGAGAGCGAGATTTGACGATAAAAGGTTCCCCTCGTGCGTGCACGTCAGATACTCCAGTTCTACGGGTGGAAGGGAACGCCGTCCACATCCATCCTCCATCAATTATATAGAGTAGTCCAGTCGTCAACGATAGAAGAAGGGGAAGCAAAGAAAAGGACAAAGTTAGAGAGGGAAAAAGACAGAAAAGTGATACCTTGCAGGCCTCTGGAAACCTACGAGGAGGGAGGTCTTGGTCCACTAGGGCGGCGGAGCCTCGAACATAAGAAGGTCTGTCCCCCCTATGAACAGAGTCCACCGGCCAAGCTTCAAGCCCCGCCACCGCGACACGGTGACTCCCTATCGGCAGGGGGGCACAAGCCTGTGGCCAAGACAGACAGAGGGATAATGATAATATTCCCTCCTCAGTCCCGGACTTAGTGTGGCCTTTGAATGAGCCGGTAGTTATACAAAGGCAGAAAACGCCGGAGGTTGAGGAAGCGCCGGAGGTTGTGGAAGTCCCGAAGAATGTAGAAGACTTTGAAATATCCTCAGGACAACCAGTGAACGAGGAAGGCTCTGAGGCGGGTTCAAAGTCTTCCCGGGGATCTCAGATTAAATATGTGACTACAGATGACAGAAGAGCATGTATGAGGGTGCAAAGGCGGCAGTACGTGTGGAGAGTGCTTCTTTCGCGCAAATATAATAATGCGCCGGACTTTGAATAATTACTAAAGAAGGCTGTGTTCCTTATGGCTTTGGCGACAGGAAACAGGGTATCTGAGCTGGCGGCGATGAGCAACGTACCTAATTGCCTCAGGTTTGGGAGATTGAATGAGCATTTACGGATCGCTCTGTCTCCCACGTTCGTAGCTAAGAATGAACACTGTGATCATGTATTTTCAGAATTTACAGTACCGGCACTCAAACGCGGGCATACACATCACATTTTGTGCCCGGTGCAGGCTTTAATAAAATTTGTGAGGGTAGCAAAACCTCAACAACCAGGAGCCTTATGGGTGACCAACACAGGTACTCGCGTCACGAGAAGAAGATTGGCCTCCTTACTCGTAGAAGTCATTAGGGAAAGTAATCCTGGCGTAGTGGGCAGAGCCCATGACATCAGAAAGTGGGCTGTCTCTCTTAGATTCTTACAAAATTATTCGATTGATGTCATAGCTAACACTAATTTGTGGGCTTCAAATCATACATTCCTGACGCAATATCTGTCGGTGGCCCTGGATAAACCAAAGCTAGCCTGTGTAGCTTTACGACAAAGGGTCTCATGAGTCATTGTGCTATTAGTTACTAAGTTTAATCTTAAAAGAAAAAGGGAGCGGTGCAGGTAAACCCCAAGACCCTGAGAGCTTTCGACGGCATCAATTCAGCTAGACCACCACACAGATCACTATTAGCCACACTCGACATTAGTAAAGCCTTCGATGCCATCCCCCGCCACAACCTAACAAACAAAATGTACAACACAAACATGCACAACAACACAAAACGGTGGCTGGCCAACTTCCTAGCAGGCAGATGTGCACACGTATCTTTTGCCGGTCAGTCATCTAAAATCAGAAACTTTCCAAACGGAGTCCCACAAGGATCCGTCCTATCGCCCGCACTCTTCAATCTGTACATGCACGATATAACTACACCCAATACGCCCCAAATAAACTTAGCCTCCTATGCAGATGACATAACACTCACATGCACACACCATGACCCAAAAAGAGCAACAGATCTCCTTCAACCCTATCTCAACACACTACATGGCTGGTGCACTACAAACAGACTTAATCTAGCCCCAGCCAAATCCACCGCAACCCTGCTCACAAGTTGGACAGGAGAACACGAATACATCCCTCAACTCACCATAAACAACACACCCCTAACACATACACACACACACCCAAAATCCTAGGAGTAACATATGATACTCATATGACATTCAAACAGCACACCACAAACATTAAAAAGAAACTGACACCCAGACTTAACGCCCTCCGGTCACTTGCTCACACAAAATTTGGACACAACAAAGAAACTACCACCACAGTATATAAACAATACATAAGATCAGTGATGGAATACGCAAGCCCAGCCTGGGCTTCTAACCTAGCTGAAACACATCATAAGACCTTACAGACTATTCAAAACAAAGCCCTGAAGATCATTTCAGGCTGCACAGCTACTGCACCCACAGATCACCTACATCAAGAAACCAAAATCCTCAAAGTCAAAGACCATCTGGACATGAGAGGCACTCAATTCCTGGCAGCAGCCTCCACGAACCAAGACCACCCACTAAACTACATGGCAACACACCCACAGACACCAAGAAATATCAAAACAACACCCAGCACACGGTATCACACACAATTATTGTCCTCTCTCCCTCCCTGCCCACCCCGAACCAACTTCCAGAAGCACATCCATACTCATATCTCTCACCGATCCATCCACTCACTCACAGACAACACGCAGCTGCATGCACGACCTCCCGAAATCCATCCTTCCGAATCCTCCCTTCCTCGCGAGGACAGAGTCCACCTGGCCAGGCTGAGATGCGGACACCATCCAGCTCTCCTGAGCTATCAGAAGAGACTGGATTACTCCGTTGTCGACACCTGCCCGGGATGTAACACAGCACCCCATACCATTAAACACATCATAGAAGACTGCATTTCACACAACCACTTACGCCAACAACACAATCTACACTCAATGAGAGCTCTGTGGGAAAGCCCGATCGTGGCCATGGCATTTCTCAGGGACTCGGGGCTGTTCGGCCAGGCAGCTTAGGGAACAACAACAACAACAACAACCCTGAGAGCCCCTCCGCCGGAGGATGTGATAAGTTCACGAGCTGTGATACTTTATAAGTTGAGCTGGTTTTACAGCTCTAAAATATTTTTCTATGTAAAGATACCTATAATAGTTGCAACTACTGTATATAGTCAATATGTACAAATTATATAACATGTACAAATAAGTTTAAGGACAAAAGATATGTTAATCAGGGATAGTTTTTTGTTCCCTGACAACAAGTTATGAATCTCGAGATGAGAATCAAATTTATGAATCTCGAGATGAGAATCTTATCATATATATATAAAGCAGATCTTCTTCGAAGTAACGCACTGCTTTCTATCCTTTTATATTTTTTATATATTGTATGTAAACAATAAAGAACTCAAATTTGCTGTGCGATTCTTTTTTCTCTACCTATGGCATTGTTAGTGGTTTGATATTATTACGAATGTCCCCCTCCAGTCTTGAGATTATCAGGCATATCGTCAATGATGGAGGGGCCACTAATAAATTATAGGTTTGATCCCCGGAGGGGAGAAGAGAAAACCTAATATTTAGTAGTGGCCCCGAAATCATTGACGATGTAGGGCCCTCCCGTCCATCCCCTTCCCATTCGTTGATATCTTGAGTTTAATCTTAATATGTCAGCGAAGGCGGAATGGCATCTCGCTTGCCACGGTCTGGGCTAGAATCCACGCGCAAGAAATCCACGAGATGGAAAGCTATAGCAAAACAAGTTTTGGGTTTATTTTTTCTCTTTTATTTTTTACAAAGTTTTTTCGTAGCGTGTACCCCAATCATACGACGATTCCATAAGAGAAGTAGCTTTACACTTATGATGTAGTACTCCATTTCCCCGCGGCGGGAGTTTCAAACTGGCTACCCGCGGGCGCTTGAAAGGAGGCTATTATATTAATAGGCATATCGTCAATGATTTCGGGGCCACTACTAAATATTAGGTTTTCTCTTCTCCCCTCTGAGGATCAAACCTATATTTATGCAGCTTAGGAAAAACGTCTAGTAATCCTGGAAGTGTATTATACCTCCATTAATTTGTTAACTATCACACATCCTTCCTAAACAGAGTAAAATCATCTAATGATAACCAGAATATTAAAACAAAATCATTAGTATTTTGGTTCGTTTTGCAAGTTTTCCATTATAAATACTTGTTTCCTTTGTATTCCTTTGCTAATAACTATTATTATATATATAATATGAATGCATCGTATAGTAAGATTTAATACCAGTGTTTTGTTTCCTCTCCGTAGATCAAGTACACTGACTACTACCGAGAGACCTACAACCTGAGCATCGAGGACCCCAAGCAGCCTCTATTGCTGCACAAAGTCAAGAAAAAGGACCTGAAGCATAAGGTATACACACACTATTCACCTAAAGTCTACTCATGTGAACCCCTTGAGGAATGTGACGCGTTTCGGCAGTTTATTCTGGCTATTATTAGACGATGCTATTCAGTTTAGGAAAATCTTGTGGGGGGTAGAGTTACTTGAAGATACCGGTAGTTTTAACCCCTTTGATCCATAGAGATCCTTCCTAAATTGCATATTATAGGTGAACAGTGTGTTAGAAATGATAATGGGAAGATTGTGTATGCAGAAAATTAAATCAGAGAATCATGGAAGGCACACTATGAACGATTGCTAAATGTAGAGTTTGAATGGGATAAAGAACAGCTTAGTATCGAAAAACCAATATCTGGACCCCCTCCTTTGATAGCACCAGCTGTAGTGAGCGACGCAATCAATAAAATGCAGGACGGTAAAGCTCCAAGGTGCTCTGACATTGTCGCTGAAATGATAAAAGCCTCAGGGGAGACTGGTGTCAGCTTAGTCACTGAGATGATAAACACCAATATTAAAGATGAGAAAATCCCCGAGGATTGACACAAAAGTGTAATAGTAAATATATACAAAGGAAAAGGGGATGCGCTAGATAGAGGTTATTATAGGGGCCTGAAAATGCTTGACCAAATCGTGAAGGTCTGTGAGAGAATCTTTGAGGGTTTGATCAGGAAAAGCATCTCCATTGATGATTGTGCAGTTTGGTTTTATGCCAGGACGTGGTACAACCAATGCTATCTTTATAGTCAGGCATATACAGGAAAGATACTTAATAAAAGGCAGGGATCTTTACTTTGTGTTTGTAGACCTGGAGAAGGCCTTTGACAGGGTGCCTAGAGATATTGTGCAGTGGGCTATGAGGAAACTTGGTGTGGAAGAGTGGCTGGTGCGTGTGATAATGAAGATATATGAGGATTCGCGAACTGCGGTAAGGGTGAAAGGTGTACCGAGTGAGGAGTTCACAGTCCGTGTTGGCGTTCATCAGGGTTCAGTGTTAAGCCCCCTCCTCTTTATTATGGTCCTGGAGGCAATGTCTAGAGAACTTAGATCCGGACTCCCGTAGGAACTGTTTTATGCAGACGATTTATTCCTAATAGCTGACAATGTGCAAGATGCACAAGATTACCCCCAGGGGGTAAGGGGGCCTTCATCTAATGGTGGAGGAAAAAAAGAATATGCCTCACGCATCCTACTGCATGTCGTACAAGGCGACTAATAGGGGGGATGGTGATAGACTTGCGGACCAAGTAGCCATCACTATACAATGAAGCCTTGTTATTGGCGCTGGCATTGTCTCTATATGATAGTACTGTGACAGGGCTTCATTGTACTTGCTCCAAGTTGCCTAATGGCGGCACACTGGCAGTGGGTGTCGCTCCCTCTGGACCCGGCCCTGGCGCCCTGGGCCCAACCTGGACGAAATGGATCAAGAGGGTACAGTACGTAGTGTTTCCCCGGACTGGCACTTTCCGCCCAATAGTATAGGGGCCCGCACCTGGTGGTAGCGCTCCAGGAGGCTGCCCTGTCATTTGGCGAAAAATACCAGGCCAGTCGTAGTGCCGTGTACGCGCACGGGGTGCCTCCCTGCGGCTGGTTCTGGTGGGGCGTACCGAGGCCACTGGATCCTACCCCCTTGTAATCACTTGGGGGATGGTGCTGGGAATGGTCCCGGGGTAGATTGGAGCCGGAGTTCTGGGGGGGGGGGGGGGGGGTGATGATGATGCCCATCTGCCAGCCAAACCTACCTAACTATGACTAAAATCAAAGAAAATAAACGTAAGTCCGATGAAACAAAACCGCACAGGACAATGCCAAATGCCCCCACAAACTCAGACTTGCTAGTGTGAATGTTGGTACTGTAGTTTGAATCTGCGTGCGAATGAAGTGGCTGAGATGTGTGAGAGGAGGCGAGTGGACGTCTGCTGTACCCAGGAAACACTCTCGAAGAGGCATGGGGTACAGTGGATTGTCGGAAGGAGGAAAAGATATAGGATATACTGGATGGGTGTGGAGACTGATAAAGCGAAAGGAGGAGTGGGTGTTCTGGTGGCTGAAGAGCTGGCGGAAAGTGTGCTTCAGATTACGAGAGTTAGTGAAAGGCTGATTGTTTTGAAGTTGAAAGTTGGTGAAAGAATTCTGAATGTGATATCTGCGTATGCCCCACAGGCTGGTTTACAGAAGAGATAAAAGAGGACTTCTGGAATGACACCGTCAGTGTCATTTCAGGCCTCTCGGAGAACGAAATAACAATCGTGGGGGGGGGGACCTCAATGGTCACGTGGAAGCATCTGCAGATGGATACGAGGGGGTACATGAGGAAATGGTTACGGAAGGAGAAATCTAGAAGGCGAATATATATTGGAGTCCTGTGTTGCACTCAACATGGTTGTGTGTAAGAGCCACCTGATCACATATAACTCTGGGGTCTCCAGTAGCCAGATAGATTACTTTTTGGTTAACAGGAAAGACTGGAAACTAGTTCGAGATGTAAAGGTCATCCCGAGCGAAGAATGTATCCCCCAGCATAAGCTACTTGTGTGCGACATGAGCTTATACAGAGATCCTAAGTGCAAGAAGGTTTACATACCCAAAAGGAAAGTGTGGCTGCTGAAGGACAAGGAAGTTAGGGATAGGTTTCATAATGAACTGGAGGAAATGAATAGAAATAAGGAAGCTAGGCCTAACGATATAAATAGCCAATGGAACTTTCTTAAGCATAGCCTTATCGCTGCCACTGACAAAGTCTGTGGGAAAACAAAGGGTCACCCCAGGAATAAGACCTCTTGGTGGTGGAACGATGAGGTAGAACATGCTGTGAAAGAGAAAAGGAGATGCTTCAAAGTATGGAAGAAAGGAGGCAGCAGGGAGGAATACCAGGCAGCTAAACGAACTGCCAAAAGAGTTATTTACAATGCTAAAAATCGCATTAAGGACCTGGTCCTCGAACAAGTGTGTAACACTGACAATCCCAATGGGATCTTCAACCTGGCTAGGCGAGTTAAAAATGACAGTAGGGATATTATAGGTGAACAGTGTGTTAGAGATGATAATGGGAAGATTGTGTATGCAGAAAATGAAGTCAGAGAAGCATGGAAGGTACTGTACACTATGATCGATTGCTAAATGTAGAGTTTGAATGGGATAAGGAACAGCTTAGTATCGAAAAACCAATATCTGGGCCCCCTCCTTTGATAGCACCAGCTGTAGTGAGCGACGCAATCAATAAAATTAAGGACGGTAAAGCTCCAGGTTGCTCCGACATTGTCGCTGAGATGATAAAAGCCTCAGGGGAGATTGGTGTAAACTTAGTCACTGAGTTGATAAAACACCATTATTAAAGATGAGAAAATCCCAGAGGATTGGCTCAAAAGTGTAATAGTAAATATATACAAAGGAAAAGGGGATGCGCTAGATAGAGGAAATTATAGGGGCCTGAAAATGCTTGACCAAATCATGAAGGTCTGTGAGAGAGTCCTTGAGGGTTTGATCAGGCAAAGCATCTCTATTGATGATATGCAGTTTGGTTTTATGCCAGGACGTGGTACAACCGATGCTATCTTCATAGTCAGGCAGATACAGGAAAGATACTTACTAAAACGCAGGGATCTTTACTTTGTGTTTGTGGACCTGGAGAAGGCCTTTGATAGGGTACCTAGAGATGTTGTGCAGTGGGCTATGAGGAAACTTGGTGTGGAAGAGTGGCTGGTGCGTGTGATAATGAAGATGTATGAGGATTCGCGAAGTTCGGTGAGGGTGAAGGGTGTACTGAGTGATGAGTTCGCAGTCCGTGTTGGAGTCCATCAGGGTTCAGTGTTAAGCCCCCTCCTCTTTATTATGGTCTTGGAGGCGCTGTCTAGAGTTTTTAGAGGCGGACTCCCGTTGGAACTGTTTTATGCAGACGATTTAGTCCTAATAGCTGACAGTATGCAGGATGCTGAGGCCAAATTCAGAGAGTGGAGAGAGGGCATGGCGAGCAAGGGTTTAAGAGTCAATATTAACAAAACCAAGGTTATGCATTGTAGATTGAGACGAGGCAATGTGGAAAAGAGCGGTGCATACCCATGTGCAGTATGTGGAAAGGGAGTGGGCGTTAACTCAATTCAATGTAGCATCTGTCGATGTTGGGTACACCATGGGAGTAAGCGCTGTAGTAGAATAAAGGGGCCCCTGCCGAAGGATAAGTCAGAAATAGAGAAATTTGAGTGCGTAGTGTGCAAAGGCGAGCTTGTGTTAAGTGATGATCCTGTGGCTGTGAATTTTGGAAATGAGTCTTTGGAGCTGGTGAACAAGTTTTGTTACCTAGGTGGGCCGAGGCTGCCACTGTTGCTAGAATTAGGTGTGGCTGGGGGAAGTTCAGATAATTAATGACAATCCTGACCATGAAAAGAATGCCTCTCCCCCTGAAGGGAAAGGTGTATGCCTCATGTGTTAGAAGTGCAATGACGTATGCCTCAGAAACATGGGCCGTTAAAGTAGAGGATGTCAACAGAATGGAGCGTAATGAGATGAGAATGGTGAGATGGATGTGTGGGGCCAGGCTACAGGATAGAATAACAAATGTTGAGCTGAGGAGATGTTTAGGTATAAAGAGTATTAGCGAGGTGATGCGTACAAGTAGATTTTTTTTTTTTTTTTTTTTTTTTTTTTTTTTTTCTATGTGATTGAGGGAGGCAAAAGGCATAACTGCCTATAGCGAGTGCCTCCCCCATAGTTGAAAGAGTGACAGGGCCAAAATCAAGGGACGTTCGAGCCAAAATGCCTGGACACACGGAGTTTGAAGCAATTTAAGTCATAGGAAGAGGGAAAGACTGATTCTGGGAGAGAGTTCCAGAGCTCAGATGTTGAGTAGAAGAAAGTTTGAGAGTAACGTTTCACTCTTGGGTTGGAGAGTTGCACAGAGTAGGGGTGGGATTGAGTTGCAAGACGGGTACCACGTGCCCTACGTAAAGGAGGTGGTATGCACTGGGATAGCTCTGAGGAACACTGATTATTATAGTAGCGATAGAATAGCGAGAGAGATGCAACATTGCGGCGGAGAGAGAGAGATTGCAGAGAGTTGGTGAGTGGACGGGAGTTAATGATACGAAAGGCCTTCCTTTCAACTTTGTCTAGGAGAGCGGTGTGAGAGGAACCTCCCCACACATGTGAACAATACTCAATACAAGGGCGCACTATGCCCCTGTACAGAGCAAGAAGCTGTGCAGGGGAAAAGAACCCCCTAAGGCGGTTGAGCACACCCAGCTTCTGGGAGGCTGCCTTAGCAAGACTGGTAATATGGTCCTTCCAAATGAGAGCAGAAGAAAAAGAGACACCAAGAATATTGAGAGAAGATGAAGGGTTGATTTTTGTATTGTTGAAGAATAAGGGATAGTCCGCTGGGAGATCCTGACGGGTAGATAGATGGAGAAATTGGGTTTTGGAAGCATTAAAGTTAACAAGGTTTTCTCTGCCCCAATTGGAAATAGTATTTAGATCAGAATTTAAGAGTTCTATGGCTTCATTACGTTTGTCGTTGAGGGATTGCTGGCTGGGGCGTTCTGAAAAAACTAATGGAGTAGTGTAAGGTTGAGTCGTCTGCGTATGAATGGATGGGAATTAAGGTACAGTTAAGGAGATCATTTATAAAAATTAGAAAGAGAATAGGAGATAGGACAGAGCCCTGAGGAACACCGGAGTTTATAGGGTGAGGAAGTGAACAATGGCCGTCCACAACCGCAGCTATGGAACGGCCAGAAAGGAAATTAGAGACAAAGGCACAGATGGAGGGATAGAAACCGAAGGAGGGTAGTTTAGAAATTAAAGATTTATGCCAGACTCTATCGAAGGCTTTCGATATGTCTAGTGCAATAGAAAAAGTCTCACCGAAGTCCCGAAAGGAGGATGACCAAGAGTTAGTAAGATATGAAAGAAGATCACCAGTAGAGCGACCCTTAAGGAAGCCATACTGGCGATCTGAGAGCAGATTATGAGAAGAGAAATGCTTAAGAAATTTGGAAGCAAGAATAGTTTCAAAAACTTTAGAAAGACAAGAGATAAGAGCAATTGGACGATAGTTGGAGGGTTGAGAGCGGTCACCCTTCTTTGGGACAGGTTGAATGTGAGCAAACTTCCAGCATGAAGGGAAGACGTTAGAGGATAGACAGAGACGAAAGAGTTTGCCTAGGCAGGGAGTCAGCACGGAAGCACAGTTTTTGAGAACAACAGGAGGAACACCGTCCGGACCGTACGCCTTATTAGTGTTAAGCCCAGAGAGGGTAGAAAGTACATCTTTAGAAGAGATTAGGATATTAGGCATAAGTAAGAGAGAGGAGGGCGGAGAGGGAGGAATAGCACCGGAATCATCCAAGGTGGAGTTTCTAGCAAAAGTTTGAGCGAAGAGTTTAGCTTTGTCAGAGGAAGAAGTGATGGTTGTGCCATCAGAGTGGGAAAGGGGAGGGAAAGACGAGGAAGAGAAATTGTTGGAGAGGTTTTTGGCTAGATGCCAGAAAGCTTGGGAAGAGCTAGAGTTGGATAGTTCAGTGCATTTATTATTGATGAAAGAGTGTTTGGCAAGTCGAAGAACAGATTTGGCTTGATTCCGGGCAGAAACATATGAAGAATGAGAGTCTTGAGTTTTAAGGCGTCGGTACCGTTTGAATGCTTCCTCCTTATTGCGGACAGCAGTAGAACAGGCGTGAGTAAACCAAGATTTTTTAGCATTAGTCTGAGAGAAAGAGAATGGAATGTATGCTTCCATGCCCGATAGGATTACCTCGGTAATGCGTTCAGCACTCTCCGAGGGTCCCCAGCCATGGAAGCAGAAATCATTCCATGGGAAATCAAAGAAGTACTGCCGAAGAGCCTCCCAGACTGGGATGGTATGGACATGTGGAGCGAATGGATGAACAAAATTGGGTGAAAAATGCAGGTCTGTGATTGTGGAGGGAGCTGCACCAAGGGGTGGACCGAGGAAGACCTGGAATCGGACTATACGCGCCGATCTCAAATCCAAGAACTTGACAAGTGAAGCAGCCCTTAACAGGGTTGCCTGGAACACCGCCATTAGGACAAGAGACTGAAACTGCACTGATGTGTGGAACACTCAGTCTTAAAATGTTATGTATGTATGCGGAGGCCAAATTCAGAACATGGAGGGAGAGCATGGCGAGCAAGGATTTAAGAGTCAATATTAACAAAACCAAGGTTATGCATTGTAGATTGAGGCGAGGCAATGTGGAAAAGAGCAGTGCATACCCATGTGCAGTGTGTGGAAAGAGTGTGGGTGCTAACTCGATTCGGTGTAGCATCTGTCGATGTTGGGTACACCATGGGAGTAAGCGCTGTAGTAGAATTATTATATTTTTTCCACCAACCAACTTCACTTCTAAATTCACTTGATGAAATCAACAAATACATGTGGCACTCCAAGGACTCGAACCTAGGATACTCACATCAAAATTTTGCGCATTTATGCATTACGCTATCAAGACAGTTAAAGAAATATGCACAATCCTATGATTTATTATGCAGTTTTGAATCCTGCTTATTAATCTGAGCATGTACATATATTCCAACTGCACTATGGTAGCCTAATGTATAGACATATGGAAGGAGTAATTAATGGGGCACTTAACCTTCAGGAAGGCCTCGCTATAAATTGCTCCTGAACCAGAATGAATCATTATATTTTTTCCCACCAACCAACTTCACTTCTAAACTCAATTAATGAAATCAATAAATACATGTGGACCCCTGCCGAAGGATAAGTTAGAAATTGAGAAATTTGAGTGCGTAGTGTGCAAGGGAGAGCTTGTGTTAAATGATGATCCTGTGGCTGTAAATTTTGGAAATAAGTCATTGGAGCTGGTGGACAAGTTTTGTTACCTAGGAGATACCATCTCTGCCGGTGGTGGGGCCGAGGCTGCCACTTTCGCTAGAATTAGATGTGGCTGGAGGAAGTTCAGAGAACTGCTGCCAATTCTGACTATGAAAAGAATGCTTCTCCTCCTGAAGGGAAAGGTGTACAGTATGCCTCATGTGTTAGAAGTGCAATGATGTATCATGTATGCCTCATAAACATGGGCCGTTAAAGTAGAGGATGTCAACAGAATGGAACGTAATGAGATGAGAATGGTGAGATTGATGTGTAGGGCCAAGCTGCAGGATAGAATAACAAATGTTGAGCTGAGGAGACATTTAGGTACTGTATAAAGAGTATTAGCGAGGAGATGCGTACAAGTAGACTGGGATGGTATGGGCATGTGGAGAGAATGGATGAACAAAATTGGGTGAAAAGATGCAGGTCTGTGATTGTGGAGGGAGCTGCACCAAGAGGTGGACCGAGGAAGACCTGGGATCGGACTATACGTGCCGATCTCAAATCCAAAAACTTGACAAGTGAAGCAGCCCTTAACAGGGTTGCCTGGAACGCCACCATTAGGACAAGAGACTGAAACTTCATTTATGTGTGGAGCACTCAGTCATTATATTTTATATATATGTATGTAAAAGCAACTATCGTCAATCATCAATTAAAATGTAAAACTTGCAAACTAAACAAACCAAAATTGGGACAAGGACAATATAAAGTCAAATTAAATTATCAAAATCGCTATGTGGAAACAACGCTTACTAAAATGAAAATTATTAAATAAAAGAACACAATCCACCACATAGGGTGTACATTACTACATGAGCAAGTTAATCTGTTTCCCAAGCAAACTAATCGCACATATAACAACGCACTATCGTCACGTTAAAGGAAGTAGTCAAGTTTGGGAAGTCCGGGACGTTCTGGCAAATTTGACTAAACTCTGCATGAATAAAGAAACTACATGTTAAATGTCAAATATTATTTAAAATCAAATTTGCAACATGACAAGACATTAACAATAGTACAAATATTGATAAGATATCTATACTATTACAAAATAATATATAAAATACAGTACAGCACTCACTAACGATAGTGCTATCGGGTAGGTACCTGTAAGCATGGCCTCAAGTGACCCCTATCAATAACTACCCTACAAATAACCTACATTTATAGCACAAATAAACTAAGGAAATCGCAAAAGTAAGCAATTGATACTATCGATGTCTATCTAATCTAATGTCTTGCTTCAACGGGAAGTACCCCAAAAGGGATGGGCAGGGCAAAAACTTTCTCCAGGCTCCCAGACATGCCCCCACTGCCCCCCTCCATATTGTTATTTCCACTAAATGGATTAAGACCATTAACCCTTTGGCGCACCTATAGTTTCCAATCAAAGTTTTTCCCACTCCCAAAGTATATCTCAGCTCACTCAGAGCCAGTTTTGTGCCCAGCGATAATTTGTTTCTGTGACATTTTTATCCACCAAAAAATCCTTGTATTTGGATTAATGAGATACCATCGGCTTCGTTATTGATTGAACTTGAAGATAAGCGAATAAAAACATAGAATAAATACAAAACAACCACATTGGGGCACTCCGAAATAAGAATTGTAAAAATAAAATGAAATACCTTATATCCAACTCGCGCTAGCTCAAAATTTTGCCCACAACATTTTTGATTTGCATACATATATGGAAGCAGAATTTAATGAGGATTCCACTGGTAACTTCAGAATTACTATAAACCAAATAGTTACTGAGATACACAAATAAACGTGAAAGCATCGAAACACAGACTGAGCTGTACTCTGCTCCCTTCCCAGCCAGCCGTGAGTAAACCGTTAAACTGAGGGGGTTGCCAATTGTACCCAGTGAACTAGACGTAATACTTAACCCTCCTGCCCCGGCTACGCATTACATAAATATTCCCCGAAATCCGGGTGTTTTGGCCGAAAAACGTCTAGGCTAGGCTACCGTATCATTGTTATGCTGACTGCTTCCCGCATTCCCGCGCATCCCCAAGCGTAGCTGTGTTATTTACCTGTAGAATGGCGTTAAGTAGAGCTCTCTAAGTCAAGTGCTTGATTTGTGATGATGATTTCATTGGAGATAACTTTATGGCCAAAACAGCCACTTTACACTACTTAACAACAACATACAGGCACACACGAACAAGCGACGCTCTCCTTCTTGTGGCCGGAGATGCGGGGCGTCGGTCCAGCCGGCTGTTGTTTACATGCGTCGGACCGACGCCTCGCACACGAAGCTCACAGGCTTTCAAGCAATGGTACAATGTTGTACCACCCGGGTTCCTGGGGGCAAAACATAATGGTACACACGTGTACCACCCGGGGTTGAAGGGTTAATATCTATGCCAAATATGACGCGCGTCAGACGAAAACTTAATTTTTAGCGAATATTTTTAAGTTTAATGACTCTTAACGAGTCATCGTGCACCTAGGAAAAAAATACCTAATGACTCTGAACGAGTCATCGTGCACCAAAGGGTTAACACTGAAAGGGCAGACCCAGAGCAGTCCCTCAGCCGGACTGTAGTTCTACCACTGGTTTGCTATTTTCTTTACCCCCGTGGGTCGCTAGCCAGAAGCATACCAAGCATAGGAGTGTTCTGAAGAAAGGAACCAATGGTCCACTGCTACAAAAGCTGACTGCACCACCAAAGTGTCGGGCGGTGGGGTCGCCTCATCCCTACTCCAAAGTATGAAATTTAAAAATAATTAAGTTAGTATAAGGTGTGTAGTGCTTGTGGTTTTATGTAAAAAAGCAAGAGTGTGTGCATCTTTAAATCAAGGTAGAATTGCTCTTTGTATAGCTGAAGCACAGCAAAAAACAGCAAAGGAGACCAGGTAGTGAAGCAGGATGTGTAACAATCTTTATGCTCCACTTAAGGCTCTTCCCGGGAGTACTTCCCTGAAAGACTGGTACTTACAAGCCTTTCCTGAATTGTGTCAAATGATATACAGTACATCCTCAAGTACCGAAAGCGTAAAGTCATGTTATTATTAGACCGTTCATCAACCCTTGAATGCTGAGGGACGTCGTAAGACACAATTTCCTTTGTTTTGCCTTGAGTGGCTTCTGGACTCGCTCTCAAAAGTTTTAGTGTGGGTCTGTTGACATTTGAGGGAGGTAATCCCTGATACTTGTGATTTTCATCCTCACCAGGCATCCACATTGCTTCGTTGATCATGTTCAACCCACAAAATAATGCAAACCTCATTTTTATATCGTGCCACTGGAAGATGTAGAAAGCTATTTAGGAGTTTGGGTGTCTATTTGAAATATGGAACTAAGGTTCATCATAACCTACTTAGCTTTTTCCATATTCTCTCTTTAGAATGAAAACAAAAATAAGTTAAAAATAAAGAAATTTTGGCCAGCCTTTGGTGGCTAACCCTCGGAATCCTGGAGGCCTCATATGAGGCCAAAAAAAAAATTGGCAGGAATCCGGGAGGCCTCATATTACTAGTCTCAAATGAGGTGCTAAAAATTTCCGCTAAAATCATCATAACTCGGCAACCACGCGTTGTAGCGATGTCATATCAACGGCAGTCTATCTATCTATTGCCTGACGCTGTGATCCCCGAAGGGGTGGCCACGAACGAACTGCCCCCATGCACCTCTGTCCCCAGTCAGTCGACGCCCCTCCCCCCAACCAGCACCGCCTTCGTTCATGTACTTCCTCACTCCATCCTTCCACCTCTCATTTGGTCTACCTCTCCCTCTCTGTCCCTCCACCTCGCTCTCGTACACCCTCTTAGTCATTCTCTCGCTTTCCATACGTTCCATATGGCCGAACCATCTCAAGTTGTTCCTTTTCAGTCTACAGACAATAAAAAGTTCTACAATTTGCAAACAAAATTTGACTGCTCTAGGTGGTCTCATTCAGTAGCTACTGAATTTTGAAGTTGGCCTGTACCAAAAGGGCCCCGGACACAGCGATCGAGATCATATGAAGCCCCCCGGATTTTGTGGGTTAATTAGAGAATAGAATTTGTTTTAAGTACCGTACCTAGTTTGAAGTTTATGAATTTACTGCATTGGTTTTAATGGTCATACCTACCTAACCTAAGGTTGAGTTCGCCACTCTTCTAGTGGCACCGAGGAGCGCGCCTTCCCTCGTTATGTCGTTCATCACTAAACCTTTTCTATTGGTGTGCCCCAGGACCAAACCCAACTGCTGTGCCTGGTGCCGGAGCTGTGTTACATGACGGGCCTCACAGACAACATGAGGGCAGACTTCAGAGTCATGAAGGATGTGGCTCAACATACTCGCATCACGCCAGTCGTCAGGCAGGCCGCACTCAGGAAATATATATCCAATGTCAATGGTGAGTCTTTAAATCACCAAATCTTGTTTTGTTCTCAACTTAAAGGGTAATATAAGAACATTTTAATTCACCCTTGCATGGCTAAAATAAATTTGCAGAAATTCCCGACAGAATCAGTGACTTGATACAGTTTTTACCACCATACACTCCCTGCTGAATAGCAAAGCTAGGGTGGGTGCCCTGATGAATCAGGGACTTAGTGAATAGTTGCCACAGATTACTAGACCGCACCGTTCACCAACAGCACTGACATCTGCCAATAACTCACTGGCTGGCCCGAGGCTCGAACCGTCAACCTCACGGTTAGCAGGCGAACGCTCTACCAATCGAGCTACAGCCTGTGTCCAGTCTAGTACGTTGGAAACCCACAGTGTACAGTGTTCAGTGTGGGACATGAAAAATTAAATAGTGTGGTGATCCAATGGAATGGTGACACTAGATAGGATGATACGGTGAAGTGAAGAGTAGAGTCGCAGACGAGGGAATCAACTACACTCCACAGAGGCAGAGGGAGTCTTAACATACAATCTGCACTTTACTCAACAATGATATTCATGTTGAAAAAACGATAAACCATTGTCAATATTTTACCTAATCATGTAGTGTAAAGACTGAATGATCCATAAGGGCACAATTTCAGTCTTATTATGTCCTTATGTTTTTTTTTTACCAGATAACCCTGAAGCACGGAAGGTGTTGGGAGACTGGGGTCTGAAGCTAGAGAACAACACCATTGGTCTGGAAGGTCGGCTGCTGCCCCCGGAGACCATACACTTCGGTAGCAGAGATATCCCTGGGTCACAAGCAGCCGACTGGGGGCGCGAGGCTTGCAGGGAGAGGGTCATAACTCCGGTATGTTGTTAGCTCTGAGCTGTGTACAATATATAATATTGCTAATTATCTGTATAAGTCTGTTTTAGACACTGCTAGTAGAGACATTCCCTATTGACTGGGGGAAGTAAGCTTGTAAAGCATGCAGGGAGAGTCATCATTCCAGTATGTTATTACTTTTGATATTCACATTTTAAATACAACACTTCTGATGCCTGCCCCTAGAGGCCACTTAGAGGCCACGAGGATTAGTGACAAGTAAACATTCATCCAGTAAGGGCTTGATCCCTACCTTTGCTCCATGCAGGTTCCAAAATGTTCTTTTTCAATCATAAGAAGTACCGGTACAGTTTCAGTCTCCTATCTTAATAGCGTCATTCAGGCATTCCAGTGTTTGTATTTATGAGGTTTAATGTGTGAGATATGTGAGGTAAAATGGAAAGTGAATGAATTAAAGAAGAGAAGGGTGCCAGACGGAGAAGGATGATTGTACAGTAAAATTTCCTGCACTTTTAAAAGAAGTGAAAATAGGGCAGCAAGTGCAAGGAACCACTATAAGCTGAGAGCAGTGAAGACTAGTTACTTAAGAATGGCAGCTGGTGTAAACATATTGAAAAGACTATACAGTAGTCTATTTGATTTAACCTGGTTAGTTTTTACTTGGTCCCATTGAGTAAGAGAATCCAATTTATTAAATGATTGGTTGATGGTTGTTGTTGTTGTTGTTTTTGTTGTTGTTGTTCCCCAAGCTGCCTGGCCGAACAGCCCCAAGGCCCCGAGCAAGGCCAAGGCCATAACCGAGCGCCCCCACAGAACCCTCCCTGCCGACAACAATAAGCCTGGGTGACCAAAGCCACTCCATGGCGGGGAGCTGAGGAGGGTGCAGAAATGCCCGGGAAACCAAAGCCCCACCCAGGGCCCTGTGCCCCTCAGCAATTATGAAGAGAAAGTTGAAGGGCAAAGGAAAAATGTGACGCTTTGGCTTCCAATCTTGGTAGATTGGGAGGTCAATCCACGGAAGAGATGCCGTCACTTGAGATCTAGAAAATATATAAGTAAAAGGAACAGTCAGAGTAAGCTATGGGTATGGCAGAGATCGCTCAGTTCTCACTCTGATAGACCAGCCCATCACCATTGGTTGATGGTTCTGTGTAGTACTGGTATATTTCTTCTGTGAGTATCCTAGGTTCGAGTCTTTGGAGTACCATATGTATCCATTATGCAGCACACAATGGCGGAAGGCGGACGCAAGTTTTTGAGGCTCCGGCATATGTTCATGGGAATGGATAAGTAATTCACGGAATATCGAGTGCATACGGGGCTAGCAAGGAGAGGAAGGATTTGTGAAGTGTTTGGAGGATATATTGGTCTGGTGGAGGGGTGATATATAGTGTAATAAGAGTGTGTAGTGACGGGACAGCGGTAGTGTTGTGAGTTGTTGAGTTTGTAAACAAACATGGCGGAGGGAATTTCGGGTATGACGGAGGCGGAAGAAAAGTTACAACGTTTTCGTGGGTTTAAGAACACAGATAATAAGTTAGAAGAGGTTATTATTGTTGCGAAGGATTTGGAAAAGTGGATGAGTGATACGGAGAAATGGAAGGGGGATATTGGTGAGAAAGTTAAGGCACTGTGTAATGTGTGGTGTGACAGGTGGGGAAGGGAATAGGCCTAGCGAAGGAAGTGAATGCAGGCCTATTTCAGCAGTTAATGATAGCCTAGAGATGGTATTGAAAAGGGTAGATGAACTGGGAGCAGAGAATATGGCATTTAAGGAGCAGCTGAAGGAATACGAAGGACGTTTCAAGGAAGTAAAGGAGTCAACTGCATGGACGGTGAGGTGAACAGAAATTCAAGGATTTGGAGGATATTATGAAAGAGCAAAAGGAAGAAATTAATATGACCAAAAAACGTTTTGAGAGTGCAGTTGTAGGGGTCATGAAGAACAAGGAGAGTGTCGTGAGGGAGGCCATGGACAGGGATAGGGGTGTAATCTTGTATGGAGATATAGAGACTCATATGATGATAATGGAGTGAGAAAAGTGAGGGATATGGAGACAGTGAAGGAGGTCATGAAAGGTGTGGATGAGGACGGATATGGATGGGAAGGGCAGGTGGAGGAGGTCAGTAGGATAGGTAGATATAAAAGGGGAGAGATGAGACCTATAAGGGTACAGTTTAAAACCAGGGCAGTGGCAGAGACGGTGACAAATTTTAGTTGGAGGCTAAATACAAATGAAAAACTGAAACACATAAGACTAAAGAAGGATTTGAGCATAGAACAAAGAAAAAAAATTAAGGAATTACAAGAAAAGGCTGATGAAAATAATGGAAAGTTGGGTGAGGAGGATAAGAGAAAGTTTTACTGGAGAGTGAGGGACGGAAAATTGAAGAAGTAGTTTATAAGAGTAGAAGGGAGGGGGAGATCAGGGAGGGAAGAGAATGTGATAGGAGTTGTGACGGAGGAGGAGAACGGGGTGGAGGTGTCACAGGGAGAGACAGGAGACAAAGTGGCAGACCCAGTAGTGCTAAGGGGGGAGTAGGGTACGGACAGGAGGAGCGGGATGGTGTAATTGCTGAAGGAATGGTAGATGGATTAAGGATTATGTTTAGTAATGTGGATGTGTTTACCCAGGACAAGAAAAGAGAACTGATATGTAGGTTGCAGGATGAAGAGGAAAAACCTGATGTCATAGCCTTACAGGAAGTAAGACCAAAAAATGCTAGAATTGAAAGGGAACGGGTGGAGTATAGTTTGGAGGGTTTTGAGTTATAATAAGAGAAATTCTATTAGAGCAGAGGTCGGAAGAGGAGTGTTTATTTATGTAAGAAAAGAGCTCAAGGTTAATGAGGTGGATATGAGACAGCAGTATTGTGAGTATTTGTGTATTGAAGTAAAATGTGCAAGAGGATCAATTCTAATTGCCTCTATATATAGAAGCCCAAATAATAGTAGGGGAGAGGATGATAACCTATTGAAAGCAATGGAAGAAATAGATAATAGAGAGAACAAATATAACATTTTGATTGGAGATTTCAATTTGTCAAGGATCAACTTCTGGAAGTACATTCAGGAAAAGTTAACAAGAAGAGTAGGGATCCCAGAGCTGGTAGGGGGGTTGGATGATGGGAGTAGAGCGGAGACTGATAAGGAGAAAGCAGAGGTGCTGGGGAAATACTTTGGGGGGGTACTAACAGTGGAGTCGGATGATGCAGTGCCTACTATTCCCATCAAACAGGCACCGGCACTAGAACTAATTGAGTTTTCCCATGCTAGAATAAGAAGGGCTATAGAAAAAATGAACAGAAGTAAGTCCCCGGGACCGGATGGGATACACCCAAGAATCATAAAGGAAGGAGGTGAGATGTTAGTAGAGCCATTGAAAATGTTATTTGGGGTATCGTTTAATACAGGACAAATCCCGATGGACTGGAGAGAGGCGAACATAACAGCTATATTTAAGAAGGGAAAGAGAAATGACCCAGGGAATTATAGACCAGTCAGTTTGACAAGTGTTGTGTGTAAACTAATGGAAACGGTAATTAGAGAAGGAATAATGGAGCATATGAAGTCAAACCAACTTTTCAGTGGGAGACAGTTCGGATTCTTGCCGGGGAGGTCGACGGTACTACAGCTAATTAAGGTGGTAGATGATTGTATGCAAATTCTAGAAGATGGTGATGTAATTGACGTGGTATATTGCGATTTTATGAAGGCCTTCGATAAGGTCCCACATAAAAGGTTAATAGAGAAAGTTAGAAGCTATAATATAAGGGAGAAATGTGTGAAATGGATAGAAGCCTTCCTGAAAGATCGGAGACAGAGGGTACTGGTGAATGGAATAGGCTCGGGGTGGAGGGAAATTACAAGTGGGGTACCTCAGGGATCTGTGTTGGGACCACTGCTGTTCGTTATATTTATCAACGACTTACCTGAAGTTATAACTAATGGAAGTGAGGTATACCTGTATGCGGATGACACTAAGCTGTATAGAAGAGTGAGGAGTAAGGAAGATGTGAGTTTGCTTCAAGGAGATGTGGAGGGCATGAAGGGATGGTCTGAGCATTGGTTAATGCCTTTTCATCCAAAAAAATGCAAGTACATGCAGATTGGGACAAGCAAGATAGACAAGGTAGGATACAGTATGTATGAAGCGATGAAGGAAGTGAATGCAGAAAAGGATATAGGAGTAGTGATAGACAATAAGTTAAATTTCTCAGAACATTTAGCGGAAAAGATAAACAAAGCCAATAGAATTGTAGGGCTGATAAGGAGGACATTTGTGTCACTTGACGAAGAAATCTTCAGGAATCTCTATACAGCGCTGGTTAGGCCGCACCTGGAATATGCAAACCAGGTGTGGGCTCCATATATGGTAAAGGATATAGAAGCAGTGGAGAAAGTGCAGAGGAGAGCTAGCAAGCTGGTACCAACGTTGAAGAACGCGGGCTATGAGCAGAGGTTGAGGATACTGGCATATAGGAGAAAGAGAGGGGATATGATAGAGACTTTTAAGATAGTGTCAGGAAAGTACGATGAGGATGTGTGTGAAGGTATCTTCTTGATGCGGGAGGGAACAAGAACGAGAGGACACTCTAAGAAAATTTACAAAGAAAGAAATAGGCTTGAGAAGGCAAAGAACTCATTTTGTGATAGAGTGGTAAATGAGTGGAACGCACTGCCCCAGTATGTAGTCGATTCCGAATCAATAAGGGAGTTTGAAAGTAATCTTGATAAAGCATGGGGAAGACAAGATTTGAAGTTTGATTATAAAACAAAAATACAGAATAGTAAAAATGTTGCGTCTGCTACCGCCGCCGCCAACACTGTGAACGACCGCAGCAGTGCAAGTACTGGTACTGAGCTGGATACACAGGCCTAGTTTGCCTTTTTCAAGAGGATCTACTGTAAGAAACTGTAAGAAATTACTTTCATTGATTTCATTAGTTGGGTTTATTTGTAAATTTGGAGGAGATGAGCAAGGTGTTCAAGGAAGAGATCTGTGCAGCATGTGAGGAGGTGTGTGGAGGGAGGGGAGTGAAAGGTACAGCATGGTGGGCAGAAGAGGTAAAAATAGCTGTGGAAGACAAGAAGAAAGCGTATAGAGAGTGGTTGGGTAGTAGAGGGAATGAAGATTTGGAGAGGCAGAAACAAGCGAGGTACGTGGAGAGAAAGAGAGTGGTGAAGAGAGTAGTGAAGGAAAGTAAGAGATGAGTGGATGAGGAATTTGGAAGGAATCCGAGTGTAAAATGGAGGGAGTGTAAGAAACTGTTCTGGAAAGAAGTCAAGAAAGTTAAGGAACGTAGCAAGGGAAACAGTAAGGGTGTGAAAGATAAGAATGGGAGAATGCTAGTCGAGAAGCAAGAGAGAGTCGAAAGATGGAGGGAGTACAGTACTTCAACGAGTTGCTAAATGTAAGGAATAAAGAGCCAGCAAACATAGTTGGATATGGTATGGGAGGGAGAAGTAGTGGAGAAGGAGGTGGGGATCAGGACTCAGAAGATCAGAAGTGTGGGAAGCCATGAAAAGAGTGAAGTTGGGGAAAGCACCAGGAACAGATGGAGTGTGTGGGGAAATGTTGAGGTATGGTGGTGAGATAGTAATTGAATGGGTATGGAAAATGTGCAAACTAGCATGGGAAAAGGGGAGTGCACCCGATGACTGGAAGACTGGCATAATAGTCCCCCCCCCCCCCCTATATAAGGGCAAAGGGGAAAGAGGAGTGTGTGGTAACCACCGAGGAATATGTCTGTTAAGCATAGTAGGGAAGGTGTACAGTAGGGTAGTGATTGAGAGAGTGAGAGTGAGAACTGAGAAATGGATAGGCAACGAGCAGGAAGGTTTTAGGAAGGGAAGAGGGTGTGTAGATCAGATTTTTACCCTGAATTGTGTTGTGGAGGAATATCTGGAGAAGCAACAAAAGGTGTATGTTGCCTTTATGGACTTAGAGAAGGCCTATGACAGAGTGGATAGATAAGGTATGTGGAAAGTACAGTACTTAGAATATACGGAGTAGATGGCAAGTTGCTGAAAACAGTGAAGAGCATGTATGAGGGTGCAAAGGCGGCAGTACGTGTGGAGAATGAGCAGAGCAAGTTCTTGACCTGAATGTTGGGTTGAAACAGGGGTGTGTGATGTCCCCGTGGTTGTTTACTGTATATATGGATGGAGTCATGAAAGAAATACAAGGAAGAGCAGTGGATGTTGGTGTATCGCTGAAAAGGGAGGGAAATGAGTGGAAGCTGCCTATACTGCTGTTTGCGAATGATACAGTTCTGATAAGCGATAATGAATGGGAATTGCAGGGTCTGGTAAATGAGTTTGGAACAGTGTACGAAAAACGGAATTTGAAGGTAAATGTGGGGAAGAGCAAGGTTATGGTCTTCGAAAATGGTGAAGTCACAGAGTGTGAGGTGAAGTTGAATGGTCAGGCTATGGAGATCGTCATTTCTTTTAAGTATCTGGGCAGTGTGTTGAGTAAAGATGGGACTATGGATGAAGAAGAGCGGGAGAGGGTGCAACAGGGGAAGAGGGTTGTAGGAACGTTGAAAGCAGCAACAAGAAATAGGATGGTCAGTATGGAAGTGATAAAATCCTTGCATGACAGTGTGGTAATCCCGACACTAACTTACGGAAGCGAAGCATGGACGTTCAGGAAGAGACTCAGACCAAGAGTGAGAGCGGTGGAAATGAGTTACTCGAGAAGTGTGTGCGGAGTTACATGGAGGGATAGACTGACGAATGAGGAAGTAAGAAGGAGGTGTGGTGTGGAGATAGATGTGCTGGAAAGTGTGAAAAGGAACAACTTGAGATGGTTCGGCCATATGGAACATGTGGAAAGGGAGAGAATTACTAAGAGGGTGTACGAGAGCGAGGTGGAAGGACAGAGAGGGAGGGGTGCACCGAAGGAGAGGTGGAAGGATGGAGTGAGGAAGTATATGGATGAAGGCGGTGCTGGTTGGGAGGAGGGGTGTCGACTGACTGGGGACAGAGGTTCATGGGAGCGGTTCGTTCGTGGCCACCCCTTCAGGGATCACGGCATCAGGCAATAGATAGATAGATAGATTTGTAAATTAATTAGGCGAGTTGGTGAAAACAAATATGAATTTATGTTTGTAAATGAAAGATTTTATTCAATTACAGTACCATCAGCCAACCAGCTTGATAGTAAGAGTTCTTTAGCTCAAAGCAACCAACGTAAACTTTCCAGGTGAAACTGAAATGGATTATAAGCAGTAGCGAAGAGGAGTAACGGGGTTGAAAAGGTATCAATGAAAAAAACATTGCTGGTGCTTTCCCCTCTTCATAACTTATCTACACCTATACATCCCTACTACTAAATATATTCCACATTAAGTACTACATTCTGTAGATACACAGACCTAGCGGCCCCTTCTAGACAGGGTGTCAAACCAGAGCAATTTTGTTTGAAGACTTGAATGAACATGAGAAGGATTATCAAAAAATTAACATGAAATAGCATTGTTTTGGTCTTTTTATCACTTCAAAAGACATAATTTGAACTATGCACCATAATTTTATCTTTACATATACAATAATAAAGACTAGAAATAATGGCTATCGTTTGACACCCTGCTTCTGGGTAGTCTGAACTTAATTTCTAACAAAATTTGCTACTTATGGAAGGTAAGGATAGCAAAGCTGAAGGCTCTCTCCCCACACACCACTCCAGGAGTGAGGTTAGTTAATGACCATGAGTTCAGAATAAATAAGGACATAATGGTGTTTAATTAAGTTTGTTAATTTCTTCAGTTAGTATAGGAAGGGTTAATTGCATTAGTAAAAATGCTTTTACTTTTAGGTGGACTTGAACCCTCATGGGTGGCTGGTACTGTTCTCTGCACGTGACCAGCCGCGAGCCAAGAACTTTGTGGATATGATGAAGCAGGTGACGCGAGGGATGGGCATCAGGGTGGGGGAGCCGCAGATGGTGCGACTCCCGGATGACCGCACTGAAACATATGTCAATGCACTCAAGCAGCACTACAATAACCAGGTAATGATAATTTTATGGCAGGAGGGTGGGGGTATGTCAATGCACTCAAGCAGCTCTACAATGACCAAGTACAGTAATGATAATTTTATGGCAGGAGGGTGGGGGTTGGAGGGAAGGATGAGAGGTGAATAAAATAGCTCATGTATGGAAGTTGGGTGAGGTGTGATGGTAGTAGTGTTTTGATCTATATTTCTTTAGTTTCTACTCTTGATCTTTTTTCTCTAAATCTCAACATTATACCATTTCATTATCATCATCATAATCATAATCATCATCAATATGACGCCTCGCTTACAGAGAAAGCGCCCCAAAAGGGATGGCCATGGCAGAAACTGCCTCCAGGCTCCCAGACATGCCTCCACTGACCCACTCCACAGTGCCATTTCCACAATGTGGATTAACCTTTATGGCCCCTAACACTGAAGGATCAGATCCAGAGCAGTCCCTCACCCGGATGGCAGTTCCACCACTGTTTTGCTATTTTATTTACCCTAGTGGGGCCCTGGCTGGAAGCATACCAAGCACAGGAATATTCTGAAGATAGGAACCAGTGGTCCACTGCTCCAGAAGCTGATTGCACTACCAAAGTGGCGGGCGGTGGGGTCGATGCATCCTTACGCCAGAGAAAGGCCGACTTGTGCCAGTGGGCTGTGAGAGTAAGACACTAGGGAACCATGGGGCACACCATTATGGCCCCATTGCCTTCACCACTCTCAGGAAAAAAGTTAGAAATAAGAATGATGAAAAAGGTAAAGTCAGAAACGGCTATGGGAAGTAGAGGACACCAACCCTCACTCTGACAGATCCAGCCCACCTTTTTCCTCTCAATCTGAAATAGTATGGTAGTAGTGTTTTGATCTTTATTCTTTAAGTCTCTACTCTTAACCCAACAAGTGAGGCAAGACTTATATAAGGCCTACCGGTGGGCTGCGGGAAGCCTTATATAATCCAAGGCCTAAAAAAAAAACATTTAAATCAGCCCAGTATAATTTTTTTTTTTTTTTTTTTGTATTGCCATGCCAAATATCACTCCTCCACATCCCCTCCTTCCACCCTTCCCCCCCTCCCCCCCCCTTCAATTATCACCTATTCTCCCTGTTATTCCCTTATTCTTAGGTATATATTCGTGCTAACATTAGCGAGTTGCTAGCAGGGCGTGGTCATGGCGTCCCATCCTGCAACTACTTCATGATAGTGGTGCCCGTGGCCATCTACCTTTTTTTATTTCTAACTTTATTTCGGATCGAACATTCCAGACTCGAGTGGAGGGAATTCTTTCTAATGCCTTTCCCCTCGTCAATGGTGTTCCCCATGGCAGTGTTCTCAGCAGCAAACTTTTTGCCGTGGCCATAAATAAAGTTATTTAACAATTGCTGCCGGAAGTCCATGGCAGCCTGTACGTTGATGATTTTACCATCTACAGTATTGCACTGCCTGTACCCTCAGACATGCTCAACGTATACTCAACATCTCCATCCAACGGGTGATTGCCTGGGCATCTTCGGTTGGCTTTCAGTTTTTGGCTGAGAAAACTAAGGCAATAGTTTTCTTTCGGGACAAACGCTGGCTCCGTGGCCAGTCAATATCACTTCGAATGGGATCCTCTCAGATTTCTTTCCATCCCAGTGTTAAATTCTTGGGCATAATCTTTGACCAACATCTCAACTGGAGAGACCATGTTCAGTATACTAAAGGTAAAGGCCTTCGTGCTCTCAACCTCCTCAGAAAACTATCCCACACCACTTGGGGTGCCAGACGTACCACTATGTTGATGCTCTACAAGGCGGTGGTTCTTTCCATCCTCAACTACGGCTGCCCCATTTATGGGTCTGCCTCTACTTCCGTTTTGAAGATATTGGACCCTGTTCATACGCAGGGTATGCGTCTGTACTGGAGCTTTCCGTTCCTCCCCAAATACCTCCGTCTTAGCTGAGAGTGGCGAACTCTCCCTCCATCGCGATTTAGTTACTATGCGCCGTGCATTAAAAATTAAACATAGCGACTCTCCCACTAATTCCCTTTTCAGTGATATCTTCATTCCCGATCCGTGTCCCTCTTCCCCCTCCTTCCCGATTCGTGCTACTATTCTCCTCAACTCTCTTGACTTTCACATTGCTGTTTCACCGCCTGTTGTCTCCCCTTCCACCCCATGGGCTATCTCTCTCCCCAATGTTTGCACTCACCTCTGCTTCCTCTCTAAGAGATATCCTTTTGTCCCTAGCCATCACTGCCAACACGCACTCGAACACATACGTTGTAAAGGCCCCCATTTTGCCATCTTCACTGACGGGTCTAAGACTGACTCTGGGGTAGGCCTCGCTGCTGTGTCCTCTACTAAGCTCCTTCAGTTTTCTCTCCCGTGCCAAGCTTCTATCTTTACTGCTGAACTTTTAGCTATCCAGTCCGCTATTGACATTATACATGATACCCCTCAACAGTCCTTTATAATTTACAGTGACTCTCATAGTGCCCTCGAAGTGCTCCATGCTTATTCGTCCTCCCACGTAATAGTTTTGGCCATAAAACACGCTCTCCACGAGATGAGCCTATGTGGATTCCAAGTCCAGTTATGTTGGATTCCTGCTCACATCGGTGTCCGTGGCAATGAAGACGCCGATGCTGCGGCTAAGGATGCTATTTTAACCCCTACACCCCGGAAGGGCTCTTTAACGCCCATAAAAACCTCGGCCCGTGCAACCCGGAAGGGCTCTTGAACGCCCATTGCTTGCGTGAGTGCTTTCGAATGCCGCGCGTACATTTTTGGTATCGTGGGAGGGTAGGTGGCGCCACCAGATGTAAACTACGCCACAGCATCAGTATCTACCCCGACGCCATCATGGATAGTACGCCAAATAGTGATTGCGCTGTGTCCGATACCGTGCTTCCTACGACGCCCGTGCTAGTTCGTCGCGCCTTACCCCGACGCCATCGCCTAAATGTGTTATCTCCCGGAGGTATTGAGACGACATTGAGACTTTATGAGCGTGCTGATGCCAAGCATATTGTTGATGATGAAGGCAGTGACGACTCCAGTAATTATAAGTCGAGTGATTATGGCCATGAGAGTGACAAAGAAGAGCAATTCCTGGGATTTGCGAGAGAACATAAGAGTGATGAAGGTGTGATGTACCAGCTTTTGAGGAAGCTGTTTTACCTCAAGACGGTGAACTTGAGAGAGTGAGTGAGTGGGAGAGTTCAAGATCACTCTCCAAGTTTCGCATGAGTGACACGACCCCAAGCCCTTCGCCAGCTAAATCGCCTTTCAAGCTACACTTATATAAGAAGAAAATACTTGAAAAGGCGGCCGCGGCAGCCAGGGAACAAGCCAAAATACTTGGTGAGGATGAGGCTGTGAGTGAGGGTGAGCGTGGTGACCCTTCTCGCCCGCCATTGTCTCCCTTATCTACCCACGCCACCCAAGATGACCCGGATGACCCGGGTGCCCCGCATTCTTCCCCACCAACCCCCACCACTGCCAAGGGTTGAGGATCCCCCACTTTCGGCCTATTTGCCTCCTAGGTCCCCCGACAGGAGACATACTGCTGCCGAAAAGGGGAAAGGCAGCAAATATGCCAAAAAAGGAAAGACAAGTAAGCGAGTTTTGTTCAAGGCTCCCGCGGCGTCCACCCCTGTCGGCCCCAGCCATACGCCCCCGCAACTTTCCCCACGGTCCTCCCCACCTCTCCAGCCGTCAACATATGTTCCTGACGAAGTCTTTGAGCTCGCATCATCAATACCTGGGCCTAGTGACAGTGAAGCATTGCTTTCTGTCACTCGTCGCAGGCCAAGGAGCCCAGGACCTCGGGGGGACACAGCCTCACCTGCCACTCCTTCCCCACCTCGCCCACCCGCACGCCGCCCACGCATCACTCGTTCCCCGCCAGATTATGTGGGGGCCACTGATGATGAAGGGCACCTCTCTGAAGACTCTAGCCATGATTACATAGGTCCACCGTCAGGGCAAGATGACCACTCTGACGATGACTATATGGACATGACGACCCTCGACCCATCCGCTTGGCCCTGCGTCGTGCTACCCGTCGTGCTGGCCGCCGCCCTGGCCGACGCCCTCGCCGCCCTAGGGCACGCGCCTCCCGAGTTGGCCGTGGGCGTGCTGGGCCACCAGCTGGAGCTCCTTGTCAGCGTAGACAAGACCCATTCTACGTTTTTCAGTGGCAAGACGTAGTTGATGGGGATGGATACAACCCTGATGTGCCAGCTTTTGATGAGGTACTGGAGGGTTCAGGCATTACCCCCAATGCTCCACCACACGAACTACTTGAGGCCTTCTTTGATGAGGTGGTAGGCTATGTTGCCAAAGAGACAAATAAGCAGCACCAATTCCATGTCCACTTTTTGGGCAAGGTGACCAAGGGCCACATGAGGCAGTGGACCCCAGTGACTCATAAAGAGTTCATGGTGTTCCTGGCACTCACCATGCTAATGCCTCATGTCAAGAAGCATAGGTTGCCTGACTATTGGATCACCAATGATCTCATATCCACCCCTGCCTTCGGGAAATATATGTCTCGCGACCGGTACCTTGATATCCTCGCAGCGCTCCATCTTGTCACCAACCTTGACGTCCACCTCCCAGACAAGCTGTGGAAGATTAGGACGTTGTACGAGATGATGCGAGAACGCTTCACCTCCTACTTCAAGCCCTTCCGCAAGGTCGTCATTGATGAGTCTCTTGTGCTGTTCCGGGGAAAACTCAGTTTCCGGCAGTACATCCCCTCAAAAAGACATCGCTTTGGCATAAAATTCTTTGTGCTGTGCGACTGCCAAACTGGCTATGTCCTGGACTTCCTGGTCTACAGCGGGAAGGAAGGGGACTTGCTTGTGGACCCCCTCATTGGCTTTGGTGGAGCAGTGGTGCAAGCCATGATGGACCGCTACTTTCACAAGAATCACGTCCTCTACACGGACAATTACTACACGTCCCCCACTCTCTCAAAGTACCTGCATGAGCGCAAGACGGGGACTGTAGGCACAGTACGAGGGAAAAGGAAGGGCATGCCACCTTTCCCTCCAAAGACCAAAAAAGGTGGTATGTTCAGGAAGAAGTCGGGGCCCATTCTGGCTATCCACTGGCACGACCAGTGGAAGGTCAACCTCCTGAGCACCATCCACAAGGGTGAAATGGTGGAGACTGGCAAGGTGGATCGCCGCACCCAGGCCAGGGTGACCAAGCCCGATGCTGTCCTGGACTACAACATCAACATGAGGCTGGTGGACAAGTCCGACATGCAGATAGGCTTCATTGATTGCCTGCGTACCTCGTGCAGATGGTACAAAAAGTTCTTTCTGCATATGGTGGACATGTCAGTTCTGAATGCCTACAATATATACAAGCTTCGGAATGTGAACACACCCATGAAGTTCAATAGCCTGCGGAGGTTCCAAAAGCAGGTGTTGACGGAGCTCCTGGAGAAGTATGGTACGCCACAGAGGGCAGTGGCACATCCTGGGCCCGCCGTTACTGACCGCTTGCAGTGTGCATATTACATGAATAGGCACAGGCTTGGTTCCCTGCCTCAGAATGAATCAGGAAGAACGCAGCAGAAGCGGTGCCATGTCTGCTACAACAGCAGGCTGAGGGCGAGGTCAGGTAAAAAGTCCACCATGGAGTGTGTGGAGTGCAAGGTGGCACTCTGTGCTATAGGGTGCTTCTTTGATTACCACTCCAAGCAGGAGTTCTAATAATCATAGTGAAAGTGACAAAGAAAAGGACAATATGTACAGTATATATATTTATTAGTGGCCCCTCCATCATTGACGAACATGCCTATTACATAAGGCATCCTCTTCAAACACTAATCCGCCGTAGTTTGAATCTACCGCGCAGAGCATTTAAAAACTGAGGAGCCTTCATCATGAGCGCACGCGACCTCACTCATGGCTTCAGTCATTATGAATTGGGTTCTCACTACGAAAAAACTTCGTAAAAAATAAAAACAAAAAGAAAATAAGAATAACTATCCAATAAGCTTTCCATCATATCGTGGATGTACTTGTGTGGATTTCTGACCAGACGCTGAATCAGGCGTCATTCCTCCTTCTTTGCTCTGCGCTCAGCCTGCCCGGACGTACCTTTCAGGCTCCGCTGGTTCCGCATTCGTGGCGTCCCTAGTGAGTTTTTTCTCATTTGTTTACTCTGGGATGTATCGAGTAAGGTTAGGATAGGCGTAGCAGGAGTGTCCTGGGCTGGTTGCCCGCAGTGCAATGTATTTTGGGTCGTATGTATGGGGCATCTATTTCGGATGTACCCTCGTGGTCCTGTTGTGGACACGTGAACTTTTCTCAGTTTGGTTTAGTTGGTGATGCAGGCGGCTTTCATTACGCGTTAATAATTGCTGCCTTTTATCCTTCTGATGAGGTAAGCTGTGTGTTTGCTGACGTTCCCAGCGTATTTTTCTTCACTTAGTGAAGTTTTTTCTGGGTCCGTGTCAGGCTTCCCGGGGTTGGGAAGTTATCGCTTCGGTGGTGTGTTGGCGGTGGTTCCTGTTGTGATATTCCAGTGTGTGTTTATATTTCAACTATTTTCATGCCGTCTACCTAGGCCTAGCCAGCCGCTCGTAGCTTTGCCACATGTCTAGTGTTATTATTTATTTTATAAATATGCCCTACTGTGTCATGTGTATCCGGGTTTTAGTTGTGTATTGGCTAATTCCTCGGACTATATTTGTTTCCTGGTTTAGTTGTGTATTGGCTAATTCCACGGATTATGTTGTGACCTTGGTTAGTCGTGCGTGTCTCTCCTCGTGTCGTATTGTTCAGATGGTGTCTGTTCAGGGTGGGGTTTGCCTTCCGGCGGGTTTTTCTCGGTTTCACCGTGAAAAATCCTGACCGATGAGCAGTGTTAGGCCACACGTGGTTTTTAACACTGGCTGGTTCCCCGGCGAGGGGAGGTGTCTGTGGCTCTCCAGGACTGCGTATCTGTGGGTGCCTGGTTTCAGGCCTCCTTTATAATTCCCGGCGGGATGGCTGTACCCATCCTTACATATATATTTAGTTATATATAAGAAACGACGTTCGTGAGAACACTCGTTTTTTATAGGTTTTTCTACCTGGTTTACGACAACCACGGGGAAAACCTAGCTGTTGTTTAGGCGTTCCTCCCCGGCGATCTTTTACAAAGTAGTGGGGTCAGGAACTTGTGGGGTTAACTTTTAGACTTCTCACCCGGCGGGTGCACCTGAGCAGGGTGGGATAAAAAGACTTAGGTCTCTTATAGTTAACCAATCCATGTGAGTGATACTCTGTGTATCGCTGCCTTTACTTTTACGGCATTTGAAGGATCAGTGAGGTTTAACCAAATCGATTTCCACACCCGGCGGGTGCCCCTAAGTAAAGGAACTAAGGAATTTATAAACAAATTCAATTTCGATTAACCTTAATTGGGTGATACTTTCAGTATCGCCGCCTTCTATTTTTACGACGATCGTTTGGGACAATTCGTTAAAAAATCAGATCTCGTATATTCCTGCCCTGGGCTATTCTACTAAAATATTTCAAGGGCCGGCGTCTTTATGAGGGGGGGCTTTGTTACAAAATTGAATCTTGAGACAGTCACCACCTCCTACAGACTATTAGTGCCATACTGGACCATTATATCAGAGGGTATTCTTCATGTTCTTAGCTAAGAAGACTTGTTTAGCCTCTTTATACCCAGCCGCGTGGCGAGATGTGTTAGCTGTGTCTTTGCATCCCGTTACCCGGCGGGTTATTAACACTTGTATGCGAACACTTGGGTTAACCTTATGAGCATTAATTCCTGGAAATTTTTCTTTATTTTTCCAGAGCTGAGCTCCGGCGGACCAATACAGACCCGGCGGTAGTTCCTCACACCAGTCTCTGTCATGGCTAATGTGACCCCAGTTTTTGCCCTGTGCATTACCCCTACTTGCGCGGGTATCCCAATTTTTGCACATACCCTTTGCATAAGGTGTGTTAGATGTCTAGACCGTTCAAGGGGTCTCTGGGTTACACGTAATTGTTCTTTTTGCTCCCAATTAACCAATAAAGTCCTGTGTGACAATGACAAGACCGCGGCCGTAGCGTTGAGAGAGGTCAGACAACAAATGTCGGCCTACACGACCATTGTCGCACATAAGTCACTTCAATGTGACAACGTCCCACTTTGGGATAAGTTGCTGTCAGAGCACCCTCCCCCTAAACGTACCTCTAGAGTAAGGGGTTTTAAGCCGACAGAGACTAGCCAGGATTCTGTATCGTCTGTGGAGACGTTTAAACGCCCGAGAGAGCCTACTCCCCCGGCAGCCACCTCCTCGTCGCAGGCGAGATCGAGGTCAAGGTCACCCCTCAGACAACGGTCTTCAAGTCGGGCCTCTTCCCCGGCTAGTAAGAAGTGCAAGACTGAAGCTTCCCCCAGGGGCCATGGTGGTGATTCTTCCAAACCTAGGTCCAGTTCGCGGTCACACCGTAGCCACAAATCCTCCAAAAAGGATTCCCATAAGAAGTCCTCTCGACATTCTACTAAGTCTAGTGCATCTCATCGTACCTCTACACCTGACAATGTTTCTGTTACAGCCTCAGAGTATAGTGAAGCGCCTGTCCCTAAACAAGATTTACCTATTGATATTTTAACCCTAGAAATGGAGAGTTCAGGATATTCAATAATTGAGAATGTTTCAGACTCTCAAGAGAGCGTAGGCCAGAGCCTCGGTGTTTGGCGGTTTGCTCAGCCAGGGTCTGACCATCCACGTCCGACTCATACGAGTCACACAGTAGCCGATGTCCACAGGGACGCGGCGACCCCATCCTCTATCCCTGATTTATCTTGGAAACAAGGTGCCCCTGCCTCGGCGGGGTCTTCTCAGGAGGATCGGGAGGAACAAGATGAAGTGTCATTAATTTCAGATAGGGAAGGACAAGGGTCAGGCTCAGGCCTGGACGCCGCCCATGATAATACTAATTCACCTGAAAGTTCTGCACCTAACCAGTTTGTTACAGCACAAGAAATTGATGGGTTACTTACTCATGCTCTATCAAAATTCTTTAATCAACAACGAGAAAACCCCACAATGGACTTGGGGGCTCCCTTGACAGGTTCTGCGGTACGGCCTCTGATAACGTCAATCGATTTATCTAAGATTCCTAACCCTCCTACTCTGTCACCGGCAGGGAGCTCTAAGCCAGCTACGGCGGCATTCACTACGTCAAATGTCAGGGTCATTACGGATGTTAATCCACCCCCTCTAGACAAAGCGCCTCTTAGAAAGGTAGCTATGCCCCTGCTTTATGGGCCAGACGAGTCATGGGTCCCTTTGAACCCCTCTAAGCCAGAGCTTGCCCAGCCTACCTTGTCAGGGGAACTCCCGGTACCACGTGAGTGGTTTATCCAGGGAAATAAGTCTAAGAAATTAAGGGCATTGGATGCCTTGGGTAATGTTTTGGACGTAAATATCAAGGCTATACCTAGTTATTATCATCAGGATTATTTTGTTTATGCATCTAAGCCTGCTTTACCCCCTGCCTCAGCTTCAAAACTTTTTTCAGACTGGTCTAAGCTGGATGGGTTTAATGATATTAAGGCTCTGTTGGCTATTACTCCTGAACTAGATTTACAGACCGTCACAGACGAGACAGCTAATCCAGTGTTGAAGGTGGGACAGTTAGGACCAGGACCTTGGGTGGATTGGGAGGTAGAGGCTCAAAACTTTGCAACCACTTTCACTTCTAAATCTTCCCACCAGATCCCTCAGGATACACATTCATGGTTCTCAATGCCGGTAGGTTCTGCCGGCGGAGTTCCGTCAGCTTTATTTTCCTTTTTAGCTGCCCCTAAGATTAATCTTTGTGAACTAAAGGAACCATTCATTACCCCTACCCCTTCTCACCTAGACAGAGAATTTAGGCTAAGGGGAAAAGCTTTCCGCCTGTTTTCACAGTACATAGTTTCTCAACAGGTGGCTAAGTCTTTACTCAGGTCTACTCAGGCAATCGCAGACGCGGATGCTCGAAGATCAGTTGAATTATCCCGGCGTCTGATTCTTCAGTCGTCAATTCAATCCTTAGGTGACATACGCACAGCCTTACTTGAGGCGGTGCGAGCACGACAGGATCTTAGGATGTCATTAGTTCGCAAGCTGCCTGATCGCATTGCTAACCAGGTGGTAATGTCCCCAGTACTTACACCTTCTTTAATGTCCCCTGATATATGGCGAACAGTGTTTAACATGGCACAGGCCGTGAAGCACAGTCCCGCACAGGCTAAGAAACCCGCATTTAACTTCCCCAAACCTAAGCCTCCTACTAAAGCTCAGCCAAGGGGTTCTAAGCCGTTTCTTCCGCCTAAGTCCTCCCAATCCCCCCTGGGTCAGTTCAGGCATAGACAGAGAGGGTTTTCAGGACAGAGGGGACGCGGCCAGTATAAGCCGGGGCAGGGCCAGTCTTCGGCCCACACCAGCCAGCCGGCGAAGCGTCCAACACCACCAAACCCACCATCAAAAAACTAAAGTCTTTCTCACTCCCAGTGCCTACTTTAGAGCCGGAGGAACCGAGGGAAGTACAGCCGGCGAACCCTTGTCTGCTAACTGGGTCGTTCCGAACGTGTCACCAAGCATGGCCGTTAAAAACCTGGGCACGGATGGTGGCACGCAAAGGCATCACTTGGCAGTGGCTCCGGCGACCTCGCTTACGTCAGCCGACAACGGCAAATTGTGTTTCATTAGAGGTGGAGTTGCTGGTCCAGGAGATGATTGCCAAGAATGTCATCATCCCGGTACCCCCAGATTACCCTGTATTCACGTCAAAACTGTTTTTGGTTCCCAAACGGGACAGTGTTCAGATGAGGCCGGTCGTAGACCTGTCGTATCTGAATCTTCACATTTACAACGAGTCTTTCAGAATGTTAACAGTTCATCAAATCAGGCTAACACTTCCGCCGGGTGGCTGGATGTGTTCCCTAGACCTGACAGACGCCTATTGGCACGTGTCGGTCAACAAAAGATTTCAAAGGTTTCTGGCCTTGAGGATCAGGCACCAAAATTTTGTTTTTCAGAGGATGCCGTTCGGTTTGAACCTAGCACCTCGATTATTCACGAAACTAGTCCGGCAAGCCCTGATGCCATTGTTAAAACAGGGAATCAGAGTGTTGTGGTATCTAGACGACTGGCTGGTGGTGGCAGAGACACAACAATTATGCATAAAACATGTCAATATCATTTTAAATCATGTCAAAACTCTAGGCTTCAAGGTAAATCTGGTAAAGTCAAACCTTGTTCCCTCAAGAGTAATTCAGTGGATAGGGCTGGTCTGGGACACCGCCGCTCTCACTCTGAGTCAGAGTGTGGACAATCGCAACAGGTTTCGCAGGAAACTGTTCAGGTTTCTTCACAGTCTGACTACGACACGAAGAGTCTGGGAGTCTCTGGTCGGCTCTCTCAACTGGATTCAGCTAACTGTCAAGTTGGGCCGGTTGAAAGTAAAACGATTAATATTGGAGGGCAACAAATATTTCCCACTCTTACCGGCGGGAAAATTATGGCCCATACCAAAATTAATCCACACCTTACTAGCGGTCTGGGCGAAGAGGGAAACATTGCACTCAATCATGTCATGGACCTCTCCTCCTCCAACGGTATGGGTAGACACGGATGCGTCAGGCACCATAGGGTGGGGATTTCAGTCAAATCAGGGGCACCAGGGTCAGGGACTTTGGTCCCACTTAGAAATCTCTCACATAAATGTCAAAGAGTTACTAGTCCCATTGTATTTCCTTCAGGCTCACGGCCCGGCGTTACGGGGCAAGTCAGTGGCCTTCAGAATGGACAATCTGAATGCAGTTCACTGTATTCAGAAACAAGGGTCAACGAGGTCAAGGAAGTTGCTACTCGTGTCGGAAGAGATTTTTGTTCTAGCCACCAGTCTAGATATTTATCTTCACGCATCTTATCTCCCAGGCGTAGCGAACGTCTGGGCAGACGCTCTGTCCCGGAGACAGAGCACGACAGTAGAATGGGAGCTCAAGCAACCCATTTTCGACCTAATGATTGCGGAGCTCTCCCATCCACAAGTGGATCTTTTTGCGTCCGAGGAGACTCACAAGCTCCCTCTATACCTCACCCGCCGGACGATAACGCCGGCAGGGGGGCCAGACGCCCTAGTGACAGACTGGAACAGATGGAGCTCCATCTATCTGTTTCCGCCGCCAGATGCGTCACTAATGTGCCACGTAGTGAACAAACTACGAGTTTATCGAGGCTTAGTCTCGCTAATCGCGCCCCTGTGGCCAGCGCAGGTGTGGTGCCAGCAGTTAATAATGTGGTGCCCGGACCCGGTATCGCTCCCGGTCGGGTACTTCCACTTAGACACGATTGGCAACCTAGAGACCTCGCTGACTTTTGCATTATGGACATTCAGGAGGCCAAGTGGCTAGCACCATACGGTAGGGATGTGACCAATAAATTGCTCAATCAATATACTCAGTCTACTAAGCGACAATATCAATCTCATTGGAAAGCTTTTACTTCTTGGATTGTTAGAACGGAACAAACTGTACCCTCAGTGGCATTGGTTTTTAATTACTTGAACTATCTGTTTGAGCAGAAACGTTTATCTGTGGTTACTTTGAAGAATCACTTAACTGCGATTAGAGTGCCCTTTTTCGACCTTACAGGTCTATCCATACCGGTGGCGGAGGAAACAGGATTTATGAGAGCGTGTTTTAAACTCCGCCCACCTCCCCGTCAGCTCATGCCTACTTGGTCTCTGGACAAAGCTTTGTCTTTACTTCATTCTCGTCGGTATCAAAATACTGCAGACTTTGCTTTAATCTTAAAGAAGGCAGTTTTCCTTTTGGCTTTGGCCACCGGAAACAGAGTGTCTGAGCTGGCGGCGATGAGCAACACACCTAATTGTCTTAGGTTTGGTAGACTTAATGATTCAATTTCCATTGCACCCTCCCCGGCGTTTGTAGCCAAGAATGAGCATAGTGCACACGTGTTTTCTGAATTCACGGTGCCGGCGTTAAAAAGGGGAAAGGTGCATCATAATTTATGTCCAGTGCAAGCTCTAACCAAATATTTAAGAATAGCTCCTCATAACCCCCAAGGTGCTTTATGGGTAGCGAGTACGGGTAAACGCTTACTTAAACGGCGATTAGCCTCTCTTCTAGTAGAAGTCATTAAAGAGAGTAATCCCGGCGTTGTGGGTAGGGCCCACGATTTACGCAAGTGGGCGGCCTCTTTACGTTTCCTGAAAAACTTTTCAGTTGAAGATATTGCGTCCACACAGTTGTGGGCGTCTAATCATACGTTTCTCTCTAGATACTTGTCAGTTGCTCTAGACAAACCTTCCTTACCATGTATAGCTTTAAGGCAGAGGGTCTAGGTGGCCCTGCAGTCACTTATGTTTATTTTCAAGGAAGGGGGGGGGGGGGGGTGCAGTCAGTTGACATAGGACACCCTAGACCCCGCCGGAGTATGAGAGCTGTGATACAATTTAAGGTTGAAATGTGATATGAAAATTTCTCTGAGAGAATTTGTGCTAGTACAAAGTTTAGTACAAAACAACGGTGTTGTTATAGTAGTTTTAGCTGCGAAAGCAATGTAACATTAGTTCAATGGAGTTCATTAGCAATTGATCTCCACATGTATTTTGGGGTTTATGATGTGCACATATAAACTTATAACTTATTATTTGTCACCACTCGTTGAGTGGGGTGCCTTTTGTAACTACAGATCTGTGTTCAGAATCTTCAGGGTTACCTATTTTTGTCAGGCAGGCTTCTTTGAAGCACGCACCTGCCTGAACCCCCTTTTTCTTGTATATTTCCGGCCTACGCCGTATTAAATACATTTTTCAAAAGTAAGAATACTATGTGGTTGTTTTTATTATCTGCTTTTCTAGAGTTATGATATGATTACGAATGTCCCCCTCCAGTCTTAGATATCAGGCATGTTCGTCAATGATGGAGGGGCCACTAATAAATTATAGGTTTGACTCCTGTAAGGAGATAAAGAAAACCTAATATTTAGTAGTGGCCCCGTAATCATTGACGACTGGGGCCCTCCCGACCGTCCCCTTCCCATTCGTTGATGTATTAAGGATTTTGGTTTACTTGATATGTCAGTGAAGGAGGAATGACGCCTGATTCAGCGTCTGGTCAGAAATCCACACAAGTACATCCACGATATGATGGAAAGCTTATTGGATAGTTATTCTTATTTTCTTTTTGTTTTTATTTTTTACGAAGTTTTTTCGTAGTGAGAACCCAATTCATAATGACTGAAGCCATGAGTGAGGTCGCGTGCGCTCATGATGAAGGCTCCTCAGTTTTTAAATGCTCTGCGCGGTAGATTCAAACTACGGCGGATTAGTGTTTGAAGAGGATGCCTTATGTAATAGGCATGTTCGTCAATGATTACGGGGCCACTACTAAATATTAGGTTTTCTTTATCTCCTTACAGGAGTCAAACCTATAATATAGGCAAAAAGTGGAAGTAAACCAATTTATTGTTATACAAAAGTCATGTATTATGAGAAAATTGATACAAATACAATTACACTATAATAATATGTGAAAGTGACACATATGTATATAATAAGTGACATTCATATGATTAGAACCTATAGAAATATATAAATCAGTGAAAAAAGACAATAAATTGTATATAAAATGTTTACAAAGCATATAACTAAGTGAAAGTGACACAAGACCTAATATTTGATGGCCAAAGTATAATAAACACCTGTGATAACGAATGATCAGTGCCTAATATAACAATAACCTACCTCAATTACTAATAAAATGTACGGTATCTAGTGAAAATGAGCATTATCAGTGACAGTGACACTCTAAAGCATATTTATCAAAGTGAAAGTGACACAAGACACAATACTTGATGGCCAAAGTATAATAAACACCTGTGATAACGAATAATCAGTGCCTAATATAACAATAACCTACCTCAATTACTAATAAAATGTACGGTATCGAGTGAGAATGAGCATTATCAGTGACAGTGACACTCTAAAGCATATTTATCAAACTGAAAGTGACACAAGACACAATACTTGATGGCCAAAGTATAATCAACACCTGTAATAACTAATAATCAGTGCCTAATATAACAATAACCTACCTCAATTACAAATAAAATGTACGGTATCGAGTAAAAATGAACAATATTAGTGACAGTGATACCCTAATAAACATACTTTATATAATTGGCCTCAAAATAACTATAAAAATATCAAATAAACATCACATTCTCAATATTAAACACTAAAATTGTCTAAGGGAGATAAACACTTTGGCGCGACGAGCTGCTAGGTGCGTCGTAGCCGTGGCCGGGGCGACGCATCCGAACACGGGAAGAATTTTCCGCCGAAAAGCACTCGTCTTCCCGCGCTCACCATTATGCAACCAGAGGGGCTAGAGACCTCTACTCAATGCCATTCTACAGAGGAAGGTTTGTGGAACATTTTTCTTTTTTATTCATAACATTACATGCCATATTCATTGAATTACAGAGGAGTTAACATAGCCCAAAGATCGTCAAAACACCCGGTACCGCAGCACAGTCGCGAACTATAGTCCCCGGGGCTGGAGGGTTAATGATCCCTCGCCAGCCCACTTTCCGTTAGGTGATTAGCTGTCCTTACTCAAGCCTTCTATTCTTTGCACGTGGCAATCTCATTGGGATGCTCTACCCTGCAATAATAAACTCTGCGATCAAACCTTCTGTCCGTCCTTTTCTTTTTTTTTTTTTTTTTTTTTTTTCTATATTCCAACTTACTTCCTCTCGGGCACCGAGACTTAACATTCACCGCTTTACAATGAACAGTGAAGCCCGTGAGGTCTTGTTCCAGTCTAGGGAGTGAGACATGTGAAGCACGTAGAGCACAACGAGCACCTGACATCTTGCCTTCACATGAGGCACGGTGCTCACTCATGGCCCGAAACGACCCCATCTCTGAAGCCACCTCGTTCCCGTGCTTCACTGTCTCACTCCCTACACTCGGACTCTCACACTTACACACACACAACGCCACCTGTTGAGCAGATAACTCACCTTGGCCCTCGTCTTCCAGGTCCCACAGGTGTGAGGAAGTTTTACTAACTAGACTTAGGATAGGCCATTCCCGGCTGACTCACGGTTATTTAATGTCCACTCCCCGTGCTCCACCCCCTACCTGCTCCTCCTGTCATTCCCCTCTATCTGTTCGCCACGTCTTTGACTGGCCAGATACTGCCCGTCTGCGTACGGCTTGTTTTGGTACTAAATCATTCGCTGACCTTTTATCTGATTCCCGTCCTTTTCCTTCCCCCCCCATCGTCCGTTTTTTGCGTCACCTTAAGCTCCTTCAGTAATCTGATCTAATCCTTCGGGCCAGACCTATGAGAGTTCCGTATGGAGCTCAGTGGTCTGGTTAATCTGCTCTACATAACTTAACCTCAATCTCAATGCCATATCATTTTCTTCTCAATCTGAACTTGACTGTTAACCATAATATAACTTTGCCTTTAACTAACTTGAGAGTTCCGTATGGAGCTCAGTGGTCTGATTAATCTGCTCTACATAACTTAACCTCAATCTCAATGCTATATAATTTTCCTCTCAATCTGAACTTGACTGTTAACCATAATATAACTTTGCCTTTAACTAACAGTTTCAGTTGGCAGCGATCATCTCTCCCAGCCAGCAAGAGGACCAATACTCTGCATTAAAGGTGAACTACAGGAATGAAGAAAAAAAACAAAGTTTACTACAGGGTCATAACTTGGCATGAATATACTGTAATATGTATATGGGCAATATCGATATAATTGAATTAACTCCAGAAAAAATACTAGTTTATAGCGCCGTTGGCATCCTCAGCCGTCAGTTGAGCGAGTTCCAGCTGATTCGTGTGACGACAATGTAAACAATGGGATATTTTGCCCCCATCACACACGCTTGTGGACAGGCCTGTTTTTCTTAATTAGTACCTTTCAATTCAATACTCAAGCTCTGCAAAACATCGAACAAGGTCTTGAAGATGTGGTGCACATCAAGAAATAATCCAATCTCGCCAACAATTAACATACAGGCAGTGTTTTATGAATGTTTATCCTGGTCCAGAGTCAGGAAGGTGGCTTGTAAGGCCTATTTCTTAATGATAGTATCGTTTTCTGTTAATTTTATAGATCGCAGTCCCTTGACCAGATAGTGATTAAGCCAAATGTTGAGTTGTAAACATGCATACAATTTATAAGAGTTTCTCACATAAAAAAAGACCACAGATTCACCCATTTCCCATGTAGAGTGTTCCCGCCATTGTTGCCTGTGACATCATGGTAAACACTCCAGTGCTCGCCACATAAAATAACTTAGATAAGCTATATTTCTATTTTGTTGGGACACATTGATGAAAGTTTTTCAGTATCATACCCCTAAAACCAAGCATATCCCAATGGACATTGTAGTTTGAATAGGTTTCATACCTGGAATTCACCTTTAAAGTGACTAGCATGCTCCGAACTAGTCCTCCCCACCCAGCGTATCAACTCCAACGCCATCAGCCAGGAGAACAAACTTACACACACTCTCACACACGTCCCCGCCCTTAGGGAGCCACCTAGTCACGGTGGCGGGGCTTGAAGCGTGACCGGTGGTCTCTGTTCCTGGGGGGACACAGACCTTCTTAGAATTGGGGCTCCGCTGACACCGTGGGCCAAGACCTCCCTCCTCGTTGGTTTACAGAGGCCTGGGAGGTACTGTACCACTTTTCTGTCTTTTTCCCCCTCTGCCTTTGTCCTTTTCTTTGCTTCCCCTTCTTCTATCGTTGACAGCTGGATTACTCTATATACTTCGATGGAGGATGGATGTGGACGGCGCTTCCTTCAACCCGTAGAACTGAAGTACAGTAAACCCTCGCTATCTCGGACTAATTGGGGGGAGACCCAGTCCGAGATGACCGAAAATCCGAGATGTCCGGAGTCCAGCTTGTGTCCGACCTAACAGAGGATAAAATCCGACCTAACCAATGTCCGTCCGAGACAACAATGAAATCGGAGACTACGGAAAAAATCCGACCTCAAGAGAGACGTCCGCGTCAACCTAGAAAACGAAGACAACCCTATTCGAACCCTATAATCTGTAATAGAAAACACAGTACATGTATTTTAGTTTTACAATATGTATTATACAGTAGGCTATATTACACTTACCCCTTCATAGCTCTTGTCTTTAGTCTTGATGTCCCCCTCCCCAACACTGCATTAATTACTGCAGCATCCCCTTTTCACCCCCCACCTCCATCTCACTGTCCTTCTCCACCTCACTGTCCTTCTCCACCCCACTATCCTTCTCCACCCCACTGTCCTTCTCCACCCCACTGTCCTTCTCCACCTCACTGTCCTTCTCCACCTCACTGTCCTTCTCCACCCCACTGCCCTTCTCCACTTCACTGTCCTTCTCCACCCCACTGTTCTTCTCCACCTCACTGTCCTTCTCCACCCCACTGTCCTTCTCCACCTCACTGTCCTTCTTCACCCCACTGTCCTTCTCCACCTCACTGTCCTTCTCCACCTCACTGTTCTTCTCCATCTCACTGTTCTTCTCCATCTCACTGTTCTTCTCCATCTCACTGTTCTTCTCCATCTCACTGTTCTTCTCCATCTCACTGTTCTTCTCCACCTCACTGTCCTTGACCACCTCACTCCCCTTCTCACTGTCCTTCTTCACCTCACAGTTCTTCTCCACCTCAATGTCCATCGCACTGTTCTTCTCCACCTCACTGTTCTTCACACCCCCACTCTTAGGACCATATCCATTGCCTGTCATGGAACCCTTACCTTTACCCTTACCCACACTGTCCTTCTCCACCTCACAAACAATGTCAGGTTCAGGTATATCCATGGGCACAGGCGTACTACTCATTAATTCATCCAAATCCATGTCTGAGGAAACACTTGGGAGGGAGGTGGTGCTAGCAAGCGACACCCCACTGGTAGCAGACGAAGTACGAGCTCTGGGAGGAGCAGAGGGTACAAAAAAGGAGCTGATTTTCTGTTGTTTTTTCCGATTAATGTGTGCCCTCTGTATATGGAATCGACCATTACGCAGTGGTTCATATAGGGACTGCAACTTTGGGTCATCTACTTGAGTCAGAAACTGAAGAATGGTGTCAAAGGAGTCTAGGGCATGCGAGACTGATATCTTGGCCCCCCCCCTCTGTCTCTTCGTCCGACTCATCCTGGGTCTCTTCCTCGGCTACCCCCAACACCTCGGCTGCAATTTGTTCGTCAGTCTTATGCTCGTGTTCAGGTAGGTCTCTGTCCTCTTGCAGCCAGTCGTCAACTTCTTCTTCGGGGAGGTCACCCTGGTTACCTTGGTTCAAGAGGTTCCTGAAGTCAGCTGCCCCAAACCCTTCAAAACCCGGATCTTGCACCTTCGGGATATTTAAGACCTTGGTCCAACCATTCCTCAGTGTGTTGAAAGAAACTTCTCGCCACGCCTCTGCCCAATTGTAGGTGCAGTCTTTCAGGGTATACTGCTTCAGTTTTTGTAGAGATTTCTTCCCGCGTGTATGCACATAACCTTCTTCGTCCATCCCATCTTCTATGATGACAAGGCATTGCTCCAGGAACTTCCTCTTGTAACGCCTTTTGCAAGTTTCAATTATTCCTTGGTCCATAGGCTGAATAACACTTGTGGTATTAGGAGGCAGGAACATGGTCTTAATTTTGCCGTTTGCACTCTCCAGTTTCGTGGTACAAGGGTGGGCAGGTGCGTTGTCGAGCAATAAGATGGCAACCGCTTCGTCATAGGGTACACCATACACTCGATTCTGGAACGAGCGAACGTCGGGTACAAATCTCTTGTGAAAGAAATCCTCAGTGATTACCTGGTTAAACCAAGCTTTCTTTGATCCATAATAGTCGACTGGGAGTTGCTTGGTAATTTACCTAATTGTATTTACCTAATTGTAGTTTACAGGAGTTGAGCTAAGCTCGTGTTGTCCCGTCTCTCAGTCTACTTTTTATCCAATTTTTTCTTGAAAATATGGATGTTCCTTGCCCCTACCACCTCCTCCTCCAACCCATTCCATTTGTCAATACATCTATAGGGGAAGCTAAACTTCCTGATATCGTTCTTGCAGGTAGGTCTTTTTACTTTGTAGCTGTGGCCTCTAGTTATTCCTGTATCCATAATTAATATATCCTCCCTATCCAGCCTCTCCAGCCCCCGGGTACATTTGTACATCATTATCATGTCTCCCCTCTCTCTCCTCTCTTTTAGACTCGGTAGATTTAATTTGTCTAGCCTCCCTTCATATGGCAGTTCTCTGAGACTTGGAACCAATCTAGTGACTGCTCTCTGGATTCTTTCTAACTTGTGAATATGCTTCTTTAGATGCGGGGACCACACCACTGCTGCATACTCCAATCTTGGTCTAATCATACTCTTCATAATTTTCACTACCATGGTCTCATCCAAATAGTTCAGAGCAACTTTCATATTCCCGGCCATTGCATACATTCCGCTAAAGAGCTTGTTAATATGTTTCTCTGGCGACAAAGTATCTTGTATAATCAACCCTAAATCTTTTTCTTTTTCGGCCTTGCTAATTTTATTATCTCCCATCCTGTACTCCCAATTTGGTCTATTCACACTTCTTCCCATATTTAACACATGACATTTACTTATATTAAATTTCATTTTCCACTTGGTGCTCCATTCGTATATTTTATCTAAATCCCCTTGCAGCTCCTCACAACTACTTTTATTTGTTATTTGTCTCATAATTTTTACGTCATCTGCAAACATTGACATGTAAGAGTTTATGCCTATCGGCAGGTCATTCACGTACATAAGGAACATGAGAGGTGCCAACACAGATCCCTGCGGCACACCACTCTCAACTTTCCGCCACGATGAGTAAGTTCCTCTAATGTTGGTCCTCATTTCCCTATCTGTTAAATAGCTCTCCATCCATTTCAGCAAACTCCCCCTGACACATCCTAGCGTCTCAAGCTTAGATAACAATCTCTTATGTGGTACCTTATCGAATGCTTTGGAAAGGTCTAAGTAGACGCAGTCCACCCATCCGCCTCTTTCTTGGAGTACATCTATCACCCTACTGTAATAACATAGCAAACTGGTAACACAAGATGTCCCTTCTCTGAATCCAAATTGCTTTGGGGTTATTATTTCTTTCTCTCCAACATTTTCATCCATCTCTTCCTAATTAGCTTTTCACAAATCTTGCATACAATACTAGTAAGTGAAACTGGTCTATAGTTTAGAGGGTCCTCAGGGTTTCCATTCTTGTATATCGGAATGATATTAGCTCTTTTCCATTCAACAGGAACCTGTCCTTTATCTAAGGAAGCTTGAATTATGTCCCTCACTGGCTCCACTAATTGCTCTGCACACTCCTTAAAACCCAGGCAGACACTTCATCCGGTCCCATAGCTTTCCTTACTTCAAGTCCTCTCATCGCAGATAACAGCTCATCTCTAGTTATTTCAATCTTACTAAGACCACTCTCCAGTACTCCCGCCTGTGGTTCGTCAAAACCTTTCTCTCTAGTAAAAACTGACCCCAATTTGTTATTCATTACCTCACACATGTCCGATACATTTTCATACGTCCTAGCATCAACTCTTAATTTAGTAATTTGTTTCTTTACCTTCAACTTACTGTTTATATATTTATAAAATAATCTAGGGTCACTTGCACATTTATTTACTATGTTCTTCTCATAGTTCATTTTAACTTGCCTAATTATGTTAACATATCTATTCCTCTCCTGTTTATATTTATTCCGATTACTCTCAGGTGATCACTTTTACCTACAGGACATAGATAGTTTATATCACTAATTTCGTGAGGATCTTTTGTAAAAATCAGATCGAGTTTAGAAGGTTCGTTATTACCCCTCATTCTTGTATTTTCCTTCACATGTTGTGTAAGTACATTTTCCGTAACCAACTCCACTAGCCGACTTCCCCAAGATCTCTGATTTGGCCCTGCATCTCCCGATTCCCAATCAACCTCACTACAGTTGAAATCTCCTACCAAGATCAATCGATTCTTCCTTAAAAGCAATCTTCTCAACGACTGAATCATATCCTCTACCATCTCCTCAAACTCCAACTCCCTCCATGCTCTGGTCTTTGGTGGCATGTAAGCTACTGCTATGTCTAGCTTTTTTCCTTCTATATCATTGAGTTCAACTGCCATTATTTCTGCCTTGTCATTATTTAACTCCACGTGCTTTGCTGTCATAGGGTTCTTAACTAATACTGCCACTCCACCTCCCCTTTTACCCTTTCTATCATTTCTCCATATATTATATCCTTCACTAAACACTATGTTGCTGTCAAAGTCCTGGTTCAGCTTTGTCTCTGTCAAACAGACTATCTGTGGTTGATCTTTTCTTAATATATTATCTAACTCTACCTTTTTACTGTTTATTCCATCTATATTAGTGTAGTAGCACAGTATATTTGAATCCACCTCCTTGTTTCTCTTCCCTCTCTGCCTCCTACCAGGTTCACCTCCTCCTCCTCCATCCCTTCCCTGACCCAGTTCCACCTCCCCCACTAATTCTATTCTCCTCCCCCCTCTCTCTCCCTCTGTTCCACCCTCTCCACCACATCCTGGCTCTCTCTCCGGTCCCCTGCTCCCTGCATTATCTCTCGCTCCGTCTCCTTGCTTTGACTTCGTACTTGTCTCTCTGTCTCTTTCCCTATCACTCCTCTTACTTTCGGTTCTTGGTGGCTCCTGATGTACCACTTCCTTACTTGCCCTTCCCTTATTCTCCAAAAAAAATTCTTCTTTAGCTCTTCAGACAACTTTCCATTCTCTTCATCAGCCTTAGCTTGGAGTTCCCTTAACTGTTCTCATTCTTCTACACTTAGGTCCTTTTTTACCCTTATATGATTCAGCTCTGTCGAATTTAATTTCCAGCTCACATTGGCTACTGCTTCTGCTGTTGATCTAAACTTTAGTTCCACTCTTAGTGGTCTCATCTCGCCCTTCTTATATATTCCTAACCTTCTCACCTCCTCCAGTTCTTTTACCCATCCATAACCCTCGTCTAAGTAATCCAGTATCCCCTTGACTTTCACAACATCCCTTTCCTTTCTTACCTTCATATCTGCCAGGTGCTCTTCCACATCTCCAAAGATTAGGTCTTAATGATGAGGTCCTTAATTACTCTCGGCTTCTGAGATTTGCCGACGATTGTAGGGGTCACACGGTGGCTTGCGTCGGCATTAGCGCAACAAAGCACTGAAATGCGCTCCTTCACAGTTTTGTGGCCAGGTGTGGACGTGATTTCTCGGTGGGCCTGTGTGTTGGAGGGTAGAGAACGCCAATATAAGCCAGTCTCGTCACCGTTATAGAGTTGCCAATGTTGAAGGTGTTCCTCGGTTATAAGGGCGTGGAAGCGATCAGTGAAGGGTTCTATGGCCGAAGTATCGGCGCTTAAAATTTCACCACAAATACTCCTGTTTGTGAGGCCATGGCGGTTTCGGAACCTCCACAACCACCCCTCGCTAGCCTTGAAGTCTGGGTGATGAAGATGCTGTCCGAAACGTTCTGCTGCATGTTGTATCTCGATGCCTCTCACTGGTACACCCTCAGCACGAAGTTGTTGGTACCACTTCAGCACTGCGTCGTCGATGTCTTGATAGGCTAGCTTGGCCTTGCGAAATATCTTGGCGGTAGAAGGACCATGAAGCACAGCTGCGCCATGATGCCGGACTTTTTCCTTGTCTCGGATGAAGTCGTAGATTGTCGATCTGCCTAAGCTATACTTCTGAAGCTGCTTGGCTTTCATCCCACTGTCCAGATCCTTTAACATCTGTAGCTTTGTTTCTAGTGATACAGAAGTCACCTTACACTTAGGCTTATCCTTGGGAGGCATGGTGAACAAAATAATGGCACGCGTCGATGTGTAACACAACAGAGCTTGGTGCGGACTGACGCTCCCAGCCTCCCACACTCGGTCCCCGGATGTATGATGGCGTCGGACCTCCCTTCTGTTTCTCGGATATTCACCCTTATTGTCCGGTGACGTGAGGTGTCATCCATCACGTCATCCTTTGTCGGACACCGTTACGACACATTTCGGAAATATTCGAGATATCAGAGGACGGTTATGACGGACATTTTCCGAATACTTATATAAAGTCCGACAATGTCAGAGACTGTCGGAACGATGCCGGAAATGTCCGAAATACGGAAGTGCATGTCCCGAGAGGCCGTAGCCAGTCCGACTAGTACGGGTTTCCGACTTCTAGAGGTCCGAGATGGCGAGGGTTTACTGTACCTGACTTGCACACAGGAGGGTAAACTTTTACCGTCAAATCTCGCCCTCTGTGCTGGACCCGAAGCTGACAAGTTGACCGTCCATAAGGCACAGGGGGTCGGGGTGTATATCTGGGTTTGACTCCAAGGGCATATACCAAGTCCTCTAATTCTTGGCTCCGTGGTGGGTGTGGATCTTATCCCGGATGAATCATGATGCCTTCGTCTTATGGAGACTTCCTCTGAATTTTTTATCACCGGCGCTGGTGTGGATATGGCTAATGTGTCTGACTCTCCTTCCTTGACCGTCCTCCCCTCGGATGGTGGTAGCTCTTTGCCTGCCACTATACCGGGTTCTTTACCGGCCACTGCACCGTCCTTGGACACCCATCCGACCTCTGCTCCAAATACAGTACCGAGCCTAGTCGTGTCAAGTTATCTTGGCAAGTCTACCTCCTCTACATTCGCTCCCTCACTAGCCACTGACTCAGTTCTTGCCCCTTTGATTAACATCTCGGGCAAAACCTTGACTACTGTTTCTAACCCTCCTCCACCTCCACCCACTTCTAATCCTGGCGTCTCTGTTCGAGAGCACCCCTCGGACTCCTCCAGTACCATCGCACCAAACCTTCCCAATGAGTCGGTTGTGGTTCATTCAGAACAGCCTATCCCTACCGATCATGTCGCCCCACATCCACCTAACGGAGTTGCCCACGCGTCGTCTCGCGTTTCTCAACCCGCCGCTTTGTTCACTCGGCCCTCACCGACGGTGTCGATCCTCGGTACTACGGTGACTCCTTCATCAATTATGACACTCTTACCTTTTGATGCCAAATCTTCTCACCGCCGTTCTAAACGCCCACTCCGCACCGCTCCTGCGGTACTGAGCACACTGTTTGAGCCACCGAGATGGCTGAAGTATTTCAAAGTTGAAAACCGCCCTCATGATGACATAGATCTTCAAATATATCTTCGCCAAGAAATGGGTCATGTTACCATGTTCTACCACTCAGAGACCTCCCGCATCGTGGAGGTTCATTCCGAGGAACAATCTTCCACCGTATTGTCCCTCCCACGCGTCGTTTCGCTTTTCTTAACCTGCCGCTTTGTTCACTCGGCCCTCACCGACGGTGTCGATCCCCGGTACTACGGTGACTCCTTCATCAATTATGACAGTCTTACCTTTTGATGCCAAATCTCACCGCCGTTCTAAACGCCCACTCCGCACCGCTCCTGCGGTACTGAACATACTGTTTGAGCAACCGAGATGGCCAAAGTATTTCAAAGTTGAAAACCGCCCTCATGATGACATAGATCTTCAAATATATCTTCACCAAGAAATGGGTCATATTACCATGTTTCACCACTCAGAGACCTCCCGCATCGTGGAGGTTCATTCCGAGGAACAATCTTCCACCGTATTGTCCCTCCTGGACACTCCCAGCGACTCCTTATTAGGTCACCCGGAAGAGACATTTAACCACTGCGTTGGCACAGTCGTCGTCCCCCACAGCGTCCTTGTTAAGGAGGCAGACTTCAAGGATGCAGGCCCTCGCCTGTGTCGTGCATTACAGTTATATTATCCGAGTGTCCAAAAAGTTGAGACATACACTGTGTCATCCAGGAAAGATGTTGACCGCGATCGACCACCTCTTCGCATTGCAAAGCTCTACTTTGACTGCCATGACCTACCTCTCACCATCACTTTTGGTGCTGAGTTGCTGCGTGTGCGGCCGTTTGTTTGTCGGCCTCGTCAATGTAGTGTCTGCTGGAAACTCGGTCATCCGGACAAATATTGTCGCTCTGGAAGGCGCTGCCTACATTGTGGAAAGGAGATGGGGGATGGTCATCATCCTGTCCCTTGCCCCACTGTAACTCCAATATGCGCGAATTGTGGCGAACATCACATCGCCTCCGATAAGCGATGTTCTCATTACGTGTTTGCGAAGGAAGTCCTTCATCTACAATCGAAGAAAGGCATTCCTTACAGAGTTGCTGGTCGCCTAGTGCGTGAGTCTGGGACAGCGCCCAAGCGCAGGTATGCTGCTGTGGCGCGTTCGTCTGATCCATCGCCCTTCCCTGCCATTACACATACTCCAGTTCGCTCGACTATCCCATCGCCTTCTACTCGTCGTGCATCGACCACATGCTCCGCCAACGACGCAACACCTGCATTGACTACTGTACTTCTCTGATTTCTACACGCAATTCATTCATGGCTCTTGCGACGGAGGTTGCGACCACGGATCCTCTCCCTGATATCTCTCTTGGTATGCCTGGACCTCCATCTGCCCCACAGTCGTGTTAAGTACCTGGTCGGTCTTCCGCCCGGTCTAATATACCTAAATTTGCCTCGAAAGACCCCGTGCGTGCGGGCCTTAGTTCTACTGCCCAGACCAAGCCTCCTCTATCCCAGCGCCCACCTCGTCGTGGAACTGTTCCCCGATCTCGACCTTCCTCCCGGACACTGGTGACCTCCGTTTCAAAATCTGGGTCACGCCCCTCCCTTGCGGTTCAGTCCCCATTGCGTAAAACGTTACCCCTTGACTCTCGCACACCCCGTCAAACCCGGCGTGCCACGAAATCCACCATCGCGAGCCCTGTGGTTCCCGCCAATGTTACTCCTGATGATGTTGAGCAGGCGGTTGCAGCTTTTGACGGCTTCGCCCCACCTGCAGACCCCTGGTCCCTCCCTGATCATGACAGTTCATGTGGGTGTAATGATTGTGATAAGCGGTTCTTCCTGGATCATCTCTCTTCTCCAACAGGCCCTTTGACGAAAGATCTAGAGATCTTCTTTCGTCGGACGGCACCCTCAAAAGTCCCGCTTTCCTCACACAAACTTGGGTGCGTGTGTGTCGACCATATTCAGCGTTCAACCCTTTCTCCTGCTGCTTTGATAAGAGCATTTTAAGCGACAACATGGTCTCGTGGATACGAACCTGGTCACATACCGCATCTCCAGTTCACACGTCCAACTACATGATGCGCCTGTCTGCGCAGGAGGTCACTTGACTACCTCTTCACCCACGAATTCCCCAGTGACGACCAATCTTGCCAAGCCTTCTAGTCTGCACCAGGGTGACGACTCTCCACAGTTTGTGGCAGCCGCCTCCACATTGGCAGTTGATCGGACGCCTCTGGATCCGCGACTAGAAGCTGAAAATTCTAACAATCTGATTGACTTGTCTGATGTTGACAGTACTCCCCAAAGCGCTCCAGAATACGCTGCTCTAATCGACCGCAATGATGTTACCTCTTCACAGAACACTTCCTCCCATGACCCGCATTGCGGTTGTTCATCCTGTTTCCTACCTTACATTAGGGATACTTTGACCTCAACGGAACATGACATCACCTCCCGGGTGCGTTCATTCATCTCTCTGCGGCACACTCCGTCATTGCCCCTATCTCAACATGGACCACACTGTGTCTGCGTTGAACATTTACGCCTAAACCTTGAGACACCTGATTTTATTACTCAACTACAATCTCAGCTTGACCACCTTGTTGCTGATTTACCTTCCATCACCATCCCTCCCAGCGATCCAGGGGTTGCTTTACACTCTACCCTCAGTAATCAGGCTCGGCTGGTTCCTGGATCGCTATCTTCTGCGCCTCAATCTCATATTTCCTCGCCTTCTTCCTTCCCCTCACCAACTTCCCTTCTCAGAAATCACAATCACAATCACCTGATTTACATTACTCCTACCAATGACCCGTGATATTATACACTGGAAAATGAACGGATACAAAGCACGTTTGCATTCTGGTGAACTGTAGCACTTGTTAAGGTTGCACAAGCCAGTATGCATTTGCTTACAACACATTGGATCGTTTCCTGTCCCCCCAAAAGGATATCGCAAGGCCGCATGTTTCCCCTCTATTGAGGGGCACTTGGGCACGGCTATCCTAGTCCGAAATGATCATGCGTACTCCACTCTGACTTTAGATCCGTCTCCCTTCCAAACTGTTGCTGTTGTCATATCACTACCCAAAATTGTCATGCCTCACGGTGTGCTCTTCGTATAATCAACCGTCTTGCCACTATTCTACCCGTGACTTATCGTGTATCACTGATCAATTGACCCATCCTTTTCTCATACTTGGGGATTTCAATGCTCACTCCCCATTATTGGGAGGGGCCCATACAGATGTTCCCGGTACACATATAGAGCAGTTGATATCCTCCACCGAATTGTGCTGCCTCAACCACATGATCCCAACCTATAGGTCTTCCGCACACGATTCGTTCTCGTCTGTTGATTTGTCATTGGCAAGAGGTTCTGTTGCACCTCACTTTGATTAGGTAGTTCTTAATGATCGCTCGAAACCCATTCTCCTCCGACATAATAGCTCCGTTTCATCAACTCAAATACCACAATATAACATCTCTAAATCTGATTGGCCATCCTTTCAGTTATTATCAGGTGATATTTGTGCCTATAACGATGATGAACCCCCGAATATGAACTTTACCTTCTTCATGGATGTTCTCCATTCCGCAGCTACCGCCTCTATCCCAAAGACATCTCCTTGTACACGTCCTCGTCAAGTCCCATGGTGGTCGCCTGCATTGGGTGCTTTGATTGCTTTTAACCCTTAAAGAGCGGCGCTCGACTTAAGTCGTGCACCAATTTGCAGCAAGTTAGGAGCATTATTAAGGCTTTTAAAGGGTTAAAATCGAGTGCAAATGGCCGGGAGCGCAGCGGGCCAGACAGCCGACTCCCAGGGCTTAACGCCGCCCATTAACTCATGTTCCCTGTGTTCTCGAGAGGCCGGCAGTGTAGCCAGTAGTGAGCATAGCTGGGAAAAATATACCGATATATGCTAAACTTCCATGTTCGTGGCACCACTGCAAGAGAACCACGAGTGCTACGTAGCTCGTTCTGGTCTCATTTTGAAGATTTTAGTGCCTAGTTTTTTGCTAAATATTTTTTTTTTCATGCAGATGCTTGATTTATCATGCAGGAGGGCCTGAATATGCCCAAATGAGCCCAAAACACCCCGCTAGACAAGGGTTAAACATCGTGTCGAAAGGACTCTCCTCAAGCTTCGATCACGCTTTAGGGATACACGATCGCTCATCCCTTATTCTAAAGATCCCAACCTGATTCCGAGTCTACTCTGGACTGCTATGCAACTTTTGTTATTGAAGTCTTTTTACAATAAGGTCACCGCGCACACTAAGCGCGCGATATTACAAAGCAAATTACCTGTACTTTCATGGAGGCCCTACATAACTACCTTTAACTGCTGTACCTCTATTACAAAACTATGGGAGAAATTCAGAAAGGTGAACGGGTTGAATACTAGTCCTCCGCTATCGTCGCTGACATGTCCTGAAACGAGTATGCCTTTAACCCTCTCCGACATATGACGCAATTTTGAGCCTATTAGGGATACTTTAAAGCCTTTATTACCATCAGGGTTTTTTACAAACCTTTATTTTAGTTACTTCAACCTCTGCAGTTGTCTTTGAGTTAGATGTGGGCAGAAAACTAATTTTGGAGAGGTAATTATAAGAGTGAGAGAACTCTATTTCTTATTGCTAATCTGGCAACCTCTGCGTCATATATGTCTGAAGGGGTTAATCAATCCCAATGACATAGCTGACTGCCATGCCACCCATTTTGCTCCGGTTAGCTCGGATGTGTTACACACAAGCGAGTTCCTTCGCCACAAGCAAAGAATCTAATCACAAACACTTCATTTTGGTTGTGGTGCCGCTTTTACCTATAATCTGCTTTTCACTATGTCCGAGGTCGAGCACGCCTTACAACAGTGCTCTGACACTACACCTGGCCCCGATGGCATTCCATATGTTCCCATCCGTCACCTCTACGACAATGCTCTGCATTTTCTCCTCCAGATGTATAATCACTTTTGGAGCATGGGTTACGTCCCACCTCCTTGGGGTCACGCATTCACTATACCGGTTTCCAAACCTGGGAATGACTCCGCTTCTCCCACCAACTATAGACCCATAGTACAGACATCTTGCCTGTGCAAATTATTAGAGAAGATGATTAATCCTAGACTCATGCATTATGCTGAAGAGCATAACCTCCTATCTCCCTTTCAAAATGAGTCTTGCCAGGCCGGTCTACTCTTCATTCTCTAACCCACCTTGAGCATCAGATACGTGCAGGATTCGTAAATCGCCATCCTACCGTGGCCATATTCTTTGACATAGCGAAGACCTACGACACAACTTTGAGATACAGAATTCTCAGGATATTGCATGACTGGCATGCGAGGACCCCTACCTATATTTCTAAAGGCTTTCCTGTCCGATCGTACCTTTCAGGTCAAGGTAGGTGGACAGCTATCGCGCTGCATGCCTCTCCTTTCTGGTAGTCCTCAGGGCTGTGTCCTCAGTGGTAAGCTTTTCATAATAGCTATTCATGAGATTTCTAAATGCCTTTTTGCGGGGGTCTCTCAGTCTTTTTGTCGACGACTTTGCTATTTACTACACCTCCCTCACCTTACCCCACATTTTACGTCGACTGAACTCCACTTTGACCAACATTCATGAGTGGTCGTCCAAGACCGGATTCCAGATTTCCGTTGAAAAGACTAAAGCCATGGTCTTTTACCGCGATAAATGTCACCTACGCGGTCAGGCCTTTGACCTACGAATGGGGGGTTTACGCATCCCCTTCTCCGACAGCGTCAAGATTTTGGGAATGACCTTTGACTCTCACCTAAATTGGATTGATCATATCAACAGTCTAAAAGCACTTTGTCTCCAGCGCATGAACATCATCAAGACTATCGCTCGGGTCTGGTGGGGAGCGGATCAGCCTACCTTTGTTCTACTCTACAAAGCCATTATCCTATCGGTGCTTGACTATGGTTGTCCGATCTACGGTACTGCTTCCCCCAAGGTTTTGCAAAGACTCTACTCCATCCACCACCTAGGAATTCGACTTAGCTCTGGTGCGTTTAGATCTTCCCGCATTAGTAGTTTATTAGCTGAGGCTGGTGAGATGCCCCTCCGCTATCATCGTCAATTAGTTATTATGCGCTCAGCCATCCGTTTATCGTCATCACCTACGGTAATTAATTATTTCCTTTCTGACGATCCACTTGCGTGTCTGTCGCCATCCTTTCCCATTGTGGCCCAGAGTCTCTTTTCCATCTACAATGTACAGTTCCCGAATACTTCAGAGGACGGTTGTTTTGTGCCACCTTGGTGCCTGCTCCGTCCTACATTTTGCTTTCACCTGTCATCGGTCAGCAAATCTAGTAACCCACTTATTTTACGTAGTCTTGCCTTTAACCACCTGTTTGCTCATCGCCCTGCTGTTTTCATTTACACGGATGGTTCAAAGGACGATGGTATGGTGGGCTGTGCTGCGGTTTCAGAATTTGGCTCTCATCGACGCACATTACACCCATATTCCTCCATATTTACCGCTGAACTATTGGCTATCAGAGGTGCACTGAATATGATACGTGATCTTCCTTGCAATGTCCCTCACATTGTCGTCTGTAGCTACTCCATGAGTGCACTACAGGCTTTGCATTACTATGCACCCCGCGACCCTCTCGTTCGCGAAATTGTCAACGTACTTCATGGCCTTCTGGTTGCAGGTCGTCGCATAGCACTCTGTTGGATCCCTGCCCACATCGGGGTCGATGGAAATGAACGTGCTGACTCTCTTTCTAAGTTAGCGAGACGTGGTACTCCTGAGAATACATTGCTTCTTCTCCCTGACGTTTTTCCAGTGCTCGGGTCCAGGGTCTGTACTGCATGGACTGAGGAATGGTATAATCTCCCTACCACTATCCATCTCCATTTCTTCAAAGACCATGCCTCCCCATGGTTGTCAACTCCCTCTACTGACCGCGCTGACCAGGTTGTTCTTACCCGACTTCGCATCGGCCATACCAAGGTGACACATGGCTATTTAATGACTACACCTAGGCCTCCACCACCTTATTGCCATCACTGTTAAACTGTTCTCACTGTCGCCCATTTTCTGTGCGAATGCCGCAAATACACTAATGAAAGACTGCGTTATCTTCGTAACAAGACTCTTCCTGCATTACTTTGCAATTCCCCTACCTTTACCTTTGCTCCAATCCGCTCCTATCTACACGCTATACATATGTTCAATGAAATCTGACTGACCTATTTCTGATCTGTCCCCCCACTTTCTCAACACATCATTGGTCTCCTAGCCTTATAAGTGGCATTCGCTCAGAAGGATAGTATAAAATCTCACATCATCATCATCATCTCTCACACACGTTGATTTTATTCCCTTGTTCTCTACTCTTTATCATATTTTCTCTCACTCTTTACTTGTTACTATTTTCTGTCTCAATATACTATCAGTTATGTGTAAGTAAAGGAAAGAGACTGATCTATCTATCTATTGCCGGATGCCTTACTCCCCTTAACCCTTTGAGTACCAGCGATGTGTTATATTTTATTCTAGCTATATTTAGACGATATTATGTAGCTTAGGAAGGATCTGTGGTGGTTAAACGGGTTAGTTTGGATAGTTTGAAGCCTTTTATTGTTAGAGGTTCTTCCTAAGCTGAATATAATCGTATGTTAGTTGCCAGAATATGATGAAAAAGACGTCCCTGGTACTGAACAAGTTAATGAGGGTGGCTATACACAGAATGCCCCCAAGCGGACCTATTCCCTGTAAGAGGGACAACCCGAGCCTATTTACTGAAAGACTTACGGTACAGGATTGACCACTCAATTTAGGATCCGTCTGACTCTGAGGTCATTGTGTATCTTGTTAGCACTATTTTTCTACAGTGGTGTTCGACTAGTCCATCCACTAACCTGCCTTACCCTTAGGTAAGCAGTACGGATTTGTATCAGGTTTACTCCCCTAGACTGGTTGCCGACCAAGGCTGACGAGTCCCATCCACTCAGATTTTTATAAGGTTGTCTCCCCTAGATGGGTTGCCGACCAAGGCTAACGAGTCCCATCCACCCATACATATACTTTCCCTTCCCTCTAACAGTTACAGTTGGCAGTGATCATCTTCCCCAGCCAACGAGAGGACCGGTACTCTGCAGTGAAGCGACTGGCCTGCTCCGAGCTAGCCCTCCCCACCCAGTGTATCATTTCTCGCACCATCAGTATGGAGAACAAACTCCGCTCCGTCACCCAGAAGATCGCCCTCCAGATCAACTGCAAGCTCGGTGGAGAACTCTGGGGCATTAAGATCCCTCTCAATGGAGTTATGGTAAATGAAATGCTTCATTAGTATATTTACGTTAGTGTCGTGTAGCCTCAACATTATATAGCATACCTTGTGCCAGCTAACTTCATACAGTAATTTAATCATCTCGTGGTGGAAGGGAGAGGAGGGGGTTGGGGTGTTAGCGTCCGTGTTTCACGTGAATTGCTAGGGAGGACACCATTCTTTGAGGTTTCTACATTTCAACATTGTTCTGTGTCATATGAGTGCCTTCCTACCCACTATTTAATCATATGTTGGGTTAACTAAACAAAACAAATCCTGCTACCTTGTATTGAATGATCCCTATGAGCAATGGCTAAGCTCATACTGTATGTGGTCGACTTTGTGTAGTGGAATGCAGGATTGTAGTCATTTAGGAGCATGGCCATTATGGTTGTGACCGTTTAGGCTTGTTAGCATTTTAAGGGGAGGTGGGTCGGTTTTCTGGTACCCCTTCTTCCTCATGCTTAGCCCCATTAGTTTTCAGATTTGATGACATTTGGCCTGTGAATATGGCGATTTTAAGACCATTCCCCCCATTTCTTTGCCAACATCAAGACTTTTTGAGTCATTTAAGTGCTGAATTTTTCCTGGCGAGCGATAGCGAGCCTGTAATCTTTTTTAGGAGGAACCAGGCCGGGACATTTTTCTACAGAAAAATTTACATATTTATCTTGAAGGGGGGGGGGTGTCTAGGGAAGAAACTAAAAAATATAATATATAAATAAAAAATAACGACCAAAATATAAACCATATCCCCTTTGCTTGTTTCTGCTGTTACAGGTGTGTGGTGTTGACGTGTACCATGACCCGGCCAAGAGAGGCTCCTCTGTGGTTGGCTTTGTGGCTTCCACCAACCAAACACTTACCAAGTATGTATGTATGTATGTATGTATGTATGTACGTATGTACGTATGTATGTATGTACTCGGGGCCCCTTCCCCATTGTTTTTTTTTTTTTTTTGGGGGGGGGGGACTCGAGACAAAGCCTGAACAGGGACAACACAACATAACAGAAAACAATTAACACACAAAAACAAAACACAAATTCACACAAATCTAGATCACCCAGGAGAAGACCCAGAAACCAGGGATCACCAAGGTCCCTCTAGCACTCCCCCGGCCCCCGACCACCCAAGTACTGTAGGCTGTCATATTTTGTGTCGTTTTTTTTTTTTTTTTTTTTTTATTACCGTAGTTTAACCAGACCACTGAGCCACTTGATTGTGTTGTTAAAATCTAGGCTAGACGTGTAGAGTTTAATAAAGAATTAAATATTTGTTATGCCAGAATTATTTTTTATCTAATAATAATGAAGATAAAATATAGGTAGATGGAAACATTGATAAAGAATTAATTGTCTGATTAAAGAAATTAGTTTCTTCTGCTTGAAATTGGTTGTGTATTTTGTGTCGTTTGGTGTATTGGTTAGCACAGTTGGTTCACAGCCGAGAGGATCAGGGTTCGATTCCTGGGCAGGATGCGACAATTTGGACGAATGTCCTAACACACAATACCCCGGTTCTAGCAATAAATAGGAACCTGAAATTAACTTGCTTATGTAGTGATGTACAGTGCTAGAGATGGACCGAATATTCGTTTCGTATTCGTATGTCCGAATATTCGCTATGTTTTTCAATATTCGTATTCGCATTTCCATTCATAGCTATATGCAAATATGCGAATATGTTCACGAAACTAATAGAATATATACAAAAATGTTAAATATTAAATTTTAAAGTTAACACAAACGAATAAATAACAGTGTAGATGTGCGTTGGGGCCGCTAAAGTGGAATGAAGGAGGACTGAGCAGTGTTGCTACTTAACTGTATTTAATAGTACCAGATCAAACTAGTGAAAAGTAGGCCTACCAAATTATTCTAAAGTGGAAACACTGCCCGGTAAACAAACGTGTGCTGGACCTGGACATTTGAACCGTCGCAATATTGCCATTTCAGACATATCCAATGTAATAGCATGTCACTAAAATATATTCCATCGTTACAGATATGGACTATTTTATTGGAAAATGTATAAAATGTACTTGAGAGAGTCAAATGTACCAAATCTGGTACTTTAGTACCAAAAAAGCGGCAACATTGGGACTGAGGACTGGAAACATAGAAAATTGAATGGATTTAATTTTAATTATTCAATTTTCTATGGCTGAACTCTTACAATATATTAAACATTAATTCATACAGTTCATTTATGATATTTAAGAAATTACACATTCACATCGTCATTAACTTCTGGTAATTAATTTCATAGTAATTTAATTAATATTTGTTGGTGACATAAAAATAATTACCAGTTCTTGAAGGATGAAATAAGGATTGAAATATTCGCATTTCGTATTCGTATTCGCAAATTTTACAACAAAAAATTTGTATTCGTATTCGTATTCGCAAATATTGAAAATTGATATTCGTTCCATCTCTAATTAATTGTACACCCTATTTGGTGGATTGTGTTCTTTTATTTCAAAATTTGATTTTATTAAGCGTTATTTCCACATAGCGATTTTGATAAGTTCTTTGTCCTTATCTTGTGCCGTCCCAGTTTTGGGTTGTTTATTTTGCAAGTTTTACATTATAATTAATGGACACTTCCAATGTCCCATCCAGGGAGGTAATGTGTGGTAACCTGGATAATATGCAGTGGTCCCTGTGTACCAGGCTGGTCAGGGGGTCATACCGGTGCAATTTTGTTTGAAGACTTGAATGAATAATCTAATTTATTAATTTCACTCCCCAAAACCAAACACCTCCCAATGAAATTAATGAAAGCATGTGATCCTCCTGGGATTCAAACCTTGGATAGCCTACCACATAAAGATTATAAACACACTAACCATTACACCACCAAGATGGGTACTGGAAAACTAACATGAACTACCATTGTTTGGCCATTCTATCACTTCCAGAGACATAATTTTAACTGCAAACCTAAATTCTAGCTATACACATAAAAAATAACCACTAAAAATAATGGACTCAGCTTTCGTTTGACACCCTGTGGCTGGATAATTCATGCGAGTTACTTACCACAGGCTCCAAAAGGCAGCAATACGGAAATAAGCGTCACAGCCAAGCACAGCCCCCTAACATTACTTTACCTCTGCTCAGGTGGTACTCCCGTGTGACCTTCCAACACATGGCAGATGAGGTGGTTCATGGACTCAAGATCTCCATGCTGGAAGCTCTCCGTCACTATCATCGTGTAAGTCACCATTTTATCTCATGTAATATTGACACTACTGTACTTTATAAGAATCCAGTTGTTATTGTTATAGTTCCCCAGACTGTCTGGCCGAGCAGTCCCGAATCTGGTAAACCGAAGCCATCCAGATGCCCGGGGCCCAGAAGGGGCCCGGGTGAGATAAGGAGCCAGTTGTCTAGATAGGTTTAACTGGTGATATTTGCAAGTATTGTACAAAGTGCCAATCCATTTATAGTCTACAAATTTCTGGGTGTACTGTATATACTGCACATATTTATGTAGATAGGTCGGCTGCTGATCAAAGGGTCGGTAGTTCAAGCACGCACTGTCAAAATGTTATTGGTAGATGTCAAGCCTGTGCAACTTGATCTAGCGATTCGTGACAAACGCCTGATATTCATGGCCACCCCTTCTCGGAAATAACGGCGTCTGGCAAAAAAAAAAATATATATATATGTGGTGTATCTTTCTAATTATTACATACCCAACTTTCGTAGTTTAGAAACATTTGTGGGTGTCCAGTTATATATACATTTAGGCATTGGTTTAACATCCTTTTCCATCACATTGTACAGTAACACTTTAGATGCGGTTTCCTTTCAGTAGTTGTACAATAAAGTCCTGCCATAACGCTGCCCCATCATGCATAATGCTAACCGTGTATCAGAAAGATTGGAAAAGTCCACCTGCAATATCTGTAACCACACCAATCTCAACAGTGCTACAACAAGACAGTGCCATAACATAACTCTAGTGTACAAGATGACTGTGGATCTATACTTTCACCATTTAGTTGCCTTGTATGACACGCAGTAGGATAATTGGGGCATATTCTTTTTACTCCACTGAATTGAAAGCGGGAAAAGCAGAAGGTTTGGATGGTATTGCTGTGGAGTGTATAAAGAAGGGTGGAGATGTGATAATAGATTGGTTGGTGAGACTTTTCAATGTGTGCTTTGTGATGTCAAGGGTACCAATAGACTGGAAGAGTGCATGTATTGTGCCGTTGTACAAGGGGAAGGGAGATCGGCAGGAGTGTTCAAGTTATAGAGGTATTAGTTTATTATCAGTGGTTGGAAAGCTGTAAGGCTTGATAGAGAGGATAATAAAATGTACGGAAGTTGCATTAGGAGAAGAACAGTGCGGTTTTAGGAGGGGAAGAGGGTGCGTGGATCAGATGTTTGCAGTAAGATAGTTATGCGAGAAGTATTTAGAGAAGCATAAAGAGATATTTTGGGCTTTTATAGATTTGGAAAAAGTGTATGATTGTGAAGCAATGTGGAAGGTGTTAAGGATTTATGAAATTGGAGGAAATTTTTTGGAAGCAGTTAAGAGTTTTTATGAAGGGAGCAGAGCATGTGTTAGAGTAGGAAATAGCGAGTTGAGTGAATGGTTTGAGGTAAAGGTAGGTTTGCGACGGTTGTGTATTGTCACCCTGGCTGTTTAATATGTTTATGGATGGTGTGGTGAGGGAGGTGAAAATGAGAACTATGGGAAGAGGATTGGGTTTAGTAGGAAAGAATGGTAGAGATTGAGAGTTGTTGTTGTTGTTGTTCCCCAAGCTGCCTGGCCGAACAGCCCCAAGGCCCCGAGCAATTCCAAGGCCATAACCGAGCGCCCCCACAGAACCCTCCCTGCCGACCACAATAAAGCCTGGGTGACCGAAGCCACTCCATGGCGGGGATCTGAGGAGGGTGCGGAAACGCCCGGGAAACCAAAGCCCCACCCAGGGCCCTGTGCCCCTCAGCAATTATGAAGAGAAAGTTGAGGGGCAAGGGAAAAATGTGACGCTTTGGCTTCCAATCTTGGTAGATTGGGAGGTCAATCCACGGAAGAGACGCCGTCACTTGAGATCTAGAAAATATGTAAGTAAAAGGAACAGTCAGAGTAAGCTATGGGTATGGCAGAGATTGCTCAGCTCTCACTCTGATAGACCAGCCCATCACCACATGACTAGAACCCAATCCTCTCAGCATCAGCTAGGAAAGGCCCTAGAATTCCGCCTTTGGCGGGGGGATAGCTCCCCTATTTCAACCCCTTTCTGGGTTGGGCACCCGCCCAAGAGTTGAATCAGTTGCTGTTCGCTGATGACACAGCGTTGGTGGCGGATTCTGAGGAGAAATTGCAGTGGGTACTCAAAGAGTTTGGAGTGGTTTGTGGGAGGAGGAAACTGAAGGTGAACATCAATAAAAGTAAAGTAATGGTGTGTAATAGGGGTGAATCTAGATGTGAGGCTGGATGGGGAAATATTGGAACAAGTAGAGTGATTTATTGGTGGATTCTTACGTCAATGACGTAAGAGCCTGTGATAATATGGCCTTGTTCCGGGCTCCCCAGAGCCCGGGTTAACCTCGATCACGACGGTCGAGAACCAAGATCATCTTAGGGGGTACCCCTTAATCATTCCTAAGGTACGTCATTGAGACGGAGCCACTGAAAAGTAGGAAATAAAAAAGAAAAGAATTAACACAGCTTGAACACCGCGCCTACGCGCATTCCGATCTTCCTGAGCTGTTTCCCATACCTTGCCCGGTACCCCCACCCCCCAGGTGCGTTCTCTCTCGATCGTCGCCCAGCCAGATAGGACGTTTTTTTCCTTACCTCCCTGTCAGTTTTACATAGCCCCTCTTATACGCATCAGTTTTTAGTCCCTAGTGAGTCTAATTGCAAATTGAGTTGCATATGCATTTAGGAATACAGTCGACACTCGATTTAACGGACTAATAGGGGGGAGACCGAGTCCGTTGCTGGAAAAAGTCTGTAGCTGGAAAATTGCCTTCGTATTTTTTTTTTTTTTTTTGTTTTTTTTTTTTTGAGGGACACGTTGTGCTATACTGTCTCTGAAAACATAATAAAGGTCGTATTTGTCATTGATATAATAAATTTCACATGGGGGAAAAAAAAAAAAAAAAAGGAAGGATATCCCCTGTATATCCACTGTAGGCCTACTCCCTCCTCTCCCCGTCCCGGCCTCAACCCCGACCCCGTTACTGTGATATGTTGATAAGCCTTGTGCTACACCCTATTGATAATGCAAAACTATTGAACACACTTAAAAGTGTATGTTATTTGGTCTCTATATAATCTGTGAATCATTTCCGATATGATAGAATTAAAGACATTTTTTTTCCACCAACTCATAATCAGCAAAAACGACACAAATGTCAATTAAAAACATGTTATAATATTTGCCTATCATTTTGTGTATACCGTGGGAACAAAACAAAAACAATAATCTAGCAAACGTAAATCTCCCGTCTCGGAAGCTCGGCGCCTAGACGGAGGGGAGGGTTGAACTATTTTTTTGACTATCTTATTTATTGTTTATCTATGTGCTGGAAGGATATTATATTTTTCAATTCCATCCCATTAGAAATGATTCAAAGATTACAAAAAGTCCAAATAAGACATAGTTATGTTAATGTATAAGGGATTTAGGTAGATGAATTAGAGAGATAGATAGATAGAAAGAGTGTATATCGAGGGGGAAAAAAAAAAATCTATCAAACGTAAATCTTCCGTCTCTGCACGGAGGGGAGAGTTGAAGTATTTTGTTGACTATCTTATTTATTATTTATCTATGTGCTGGAAGGATATTATATTTTTCAATTCCATCCCATTAGAAATGATTCAAAGATTACAAAAAGTCCAAATATGACATAGTTATGTTAATGTATAAGGAATTTAGGTAGGTGCATTAGAGAGATAAATAGATAGAGCAACGGACTTTGCTCCAACTTTTTTTTGAACATCGGACTTTGTCCGTTGCTGGGTCCATTGTCCGGCTACAGACAGAGTCCGTTAAATCCGAAATCCGTTGTATCGGGGTCCGTTAAATCGAGCGTCGACTGTATATTTATTTTAACTATTTCACTTGTAAACCTGCATAAGTAAGGACTCAGTTCTGGGCTGGTCTACGATCGTGCTTTTCAAGGACGCCACTCGCTTTTTTGTTTACTTAGTGTTTTTTTGTTTCTTGTTTTATCTATCATACGAGCCTCGGCTCATTAGCTGCAGTGTCTCTCTTTTTTTCTGTGAAAGGGTGTTTTAACATTGTAGCTTGATATTAATTCCCTTAAGTGTTGAATTCTATGTTAGTGTCAAATTCATAGATCTTTAATTCTTTACATGTACCCCCCAAGGTTGTGCGCTGGCCAGGGGTTACTTGTCTTACCATTGTTAAATTTTTATTAAAAAACTAATTCCCAAATCCTAATTTCGAATTTTTTTTTGACCTATTTTCATTCAATGCTTCACACCATATCAACCACAATACCTTCAGTATTAACTCCCAAGTTTTCTATGTGAAGATGAATACATATTGCTTTTACATTAATCAATCAAGAGTGCCTCATCACATATATTTGCCTTCAAGACATTTTGTAGGGCATTATTTTCAGTGAGAACCATCAAATACTTACAGCTGATGGTTTTATATTGTGATGCTAAATTCAATTACAACATTCTAATAATAGCCTATATTGGACGGCTTATTTAGGCACTCGTATGTTATTATTTTCAAGGGTATCAAGTAGACCTACGGCCAATGAGTACCCAAATAATATCTTGATTGAATATATCTCACTGACTTACAATCACTGAACGATGTAAGAAACATGTATAAAGTTACATAATAATCGCCATTATCACTCGTGCCCGAGTAGGCCTACCCTTACGAGTGCAAAATATGGCGTGTTGAGAATTCTCTAAGTCCCCGGGTACCCTAGACCTTATCTCAATAAGGCCCGGGTACCAGGACTGCCGGGTATGGAGACAGTCCCGGGTACCCAGATGGGCGGGGATATTATAATACCACACAAGTATTTGAGAATTCTCAGTTCGAATTCTCAAGTCCCCGGGTACCCTAGACCTTATCTCAATAAGGCCCGGGTATGGAGACAGTCCCGGGTACCCAGATGGGCGGGGATATTATAATACCATACAAGTATAAAATCAGGCCCGGGTACATGTAGGCTATCGCCAGTTTTCCCGGCCGACTGTTAAATCTATGACAAACCGGGGCACCAATATTCCCGGGCGGCATTACAATAACATAACAAATATAAAGTCAAACCCGGCCGGGTATCAACAGGCTATTACCGGTAATACCATAACAAATATAAAGCCTGGCCCGGGTACATGTAGGCTGTGGCCAGTTACCCGGGCAACGGTTAAGACTTGTGATGTTTAAGTGCGTTTCATACGTTTACTAGTATGCGTTTTCATACTCAACCTTGAATGTTTACACAGATCAGCTGGACCAACAGTGACCATGTCATGTAAGGGTTCTCTTGTTATTTTGCTCTGTTTAGGTTAAGATTTATGAGGAGCACTAATATTCCCGGGTAGTATTATAACCCAATACAAATATAAACACAAGCCCGGCCGGGTACCAGCAGACTTTTGCCGGGTACTCTGACAAACTGTCAAGACTATGACAGACCCGGGTACCAGTATTCCCGGGTGATACTATAAAGGCTATAGCAGGTTACTCCGGAGGCTGTTACCCGGCCGGTTAAAGCTATGACAAACCCGGGTACCAAGATTCCCGGGTGGTATTACATTACCATATAAAGTATAAAGTCAAGCCCGGGTACTTGTAGACTATGGCCGGCTACCCGGGCACTATAATACCGGGCGGTATTATAATCCACAACAAATACAAAGATAAACCCGGCCGTGTACCATCAATTTATTACCAGGACAGACCCGGGTACCAATTAGTCCCGGGTACCAATATTCCCGAGTTGTATCATAACAACAAGCATAATGCCATAACAAGACCCGGCCAGGAAGCCAGTTACCTGGCGACTGTTAAGACGATGGCATATTATTTTCCGGGTACCCTAAACTTTGTCATACTGTACTTTAATAAAGACAAACCAGGGTTCCAATAATGGAATCAAATGGAAATTATTGCCGGGTACTCTAGGTTTGGTCATACTATAATAAAGATGTCATACAATTAAGGCAGATATTATTTTGTCCGATACTCTAGGCATTGTCATACTATAATAGGACAAGCCCGGGTTGCAATAATGGAGGCGAATATTAATTTTGCCGGTTACCCTAGGCTTTGTCATACCATATTAGACAGGCCTACTATCAGAATTACGTGAAATACGAGAGCTTAAGTGACCGGTTACATTTAGCCTCTATGTTGCCAAAGATACAAATATATTAGTCTTAGCCTAAGACTAGGCTATACCTATTCTCCCTCCCACGTCTTAATATCATCCATCCAGTACTCTCTTCATGTGTTACGCGCAAATGGCGTGAGGGTGCAGCTCTGCTGGATTCCCGCCCATATTGGGATTCGGGGTAATGAAGACGCTGATAAGGCTGCGAAAGCTGCTGTTACCAAGACACTCCGGCAGCCTCATCTCCCTTTAGGTGACTGGTTGTCATTGTTGAAGCCTTATATCCTCTCTACATGGCAGTCTCTTTGGGAGGCTACTCCCTGTACTAATAAACTTCGTGCCCTTAAACCTACTGTGCGCCCCTGGCCCTCCTTTCAGTCTCATAGACTTGAGGAGGTACTGTTAACGAGACTCCGAATAGGTCATTCACGTCTAACCCATGGTTACTTAATGTCCACCCCTGAGTGCACCACTTGTCGTACTCCCCTCACTATTCATCATGTCTTTAGTAACTGCCCTGCTTATTCCCGTTATCGTACTGCTTACTTTGGTAATGAATCCCTTGCTGACATTTTATCTGACTCCGACTTTTTCCTTATTTCCCATAATCCGGTATCTCTGCCATTTTAACCTTTTAACCGCAATGTGATTTAATCCTTCGGGCCAGCCCTGGGAGAGTCTTGTTCTAGACTCAGTGGTCTGGTTAAACAAACTTTTAATTATTATTACCTGGAAAAAAAAAATTATCGAGTAATTATATCCAGTGATACTGGATAAGAATTCACTAGGCTATTTCTTACATAAGCGGCAACTATAGTTTATTTAAAATAAACGATACAAGGGTAGTTCCTATTTTTATTTTTTTATTTTTCTGGCCAAATTTAAGTAGGCCTAATAATTCCAGTATTATTCCCACTATGCAACATTGACTCCTTGGTATTTTTCACAGGCTCAGGCGAGCTGCTGCTTTACCACAGAAGAATCTTTTCAATGATTAGAACGATCTCTTCTGGCCAAGTGATAACCACGAGAGGATCCGAACAGTGTTCCAGGTTGGGAACTATGTCCGTCCTTAGGACCTTACCGTCCTCTCACCTGTTGTTCCCCTCGCTCGGCTAAAAACCCTATCATTTTAGGTGAGTTCATTTATTACAAAACACTAAACGTTTTCCGGTTCACCGGCTAAGTGACTAAGTCACTAATCATATTTTTGTTAATAACCATGACCCCCCAAAAATGTATACCCTCGGTCACATGCAAACAAGTGTTATTATCTGTGTGGGGTTCGGTAAAGTCGTACATTTCAGGTACTTTAAACTAAATCTCCAGGTATTATGGAGGTAAAATATGTAAGCTTTTTAGAAATATCCTTTCTATAACCCCTAGCTCCTCCCCATCTCCTGACAAGAAAATGTCTGGATCTAGCAGGAAAAGACATAGAACATAAGAAAACGGGAGTCTGCAAAAAGCCGATCGGCTCACACAAGGCAGATCCCTGTCACACCCAACCCCAATTACATAACAACATAAGGTCAAAAGATCGCGGGAAACTGCATATGGCCATGCGGCCCACATGAAGCAGCTCCCATTCACACCCAGCCCATATCACCCATATGGGAATCCAACTTATGCTTAAAGCTTTCAACTGTTTCTGAGCTAATTACTGTTCTGGGCAGTGCATTCCACATGTTAACAACTCTATTACAACTCTATAGGTCGACCAGCTCAAAGTCTTCCAGTAAATAAACAGAAGAAAGTGAGCATATCTCAAACTAAAAGACGACCTGCTAAGTACCAAACTTCCCCGACTCGACTCGCAGTCATGATTTCAAAATCCTGCATTATACACCACATATCCCCAGACTGTTGACATTGTCTAATGTGGTCATTCACCCAGCTAACCCTGTTACATCAAAATACATAAATTACCTGTCTCATCTACTTCCTTGACTGATCCAAGTTATGAGGGTGTCAGTCCCCCTCCACTTTCCCTAGTACAGTTAGCTGATACTATTGAACAGCAATCTGATTAAACCCAGTTGCTTGCTCCACCCACATTAACTCACCCTAAACTGATTCAGGTGAATATGGAAGCTGAAGTACATAAACCCATACACTAATCACCTGTTCAGCCTTCTACGGACTTACCTGTTCGTTTAGATCCTTCTCTGGCAACTCCAGACATTTTGGTTACAGTATGGTTTGGGCAATACGGGAAAAAAGTGCTTCCTAAAGATACCCCAGAACCTTTGGTCATGAGCAATGCTATGGTAGGGTGTTATGATTTGGAAACCAGTAACCATACTGAGGAGGGTTGGAGTTGTTGTTGTTGTTGTTGTTGTTCCCCAAGCTGCCTGGCCGAACAGCCCCAAGGCCCCGAGCAAGGCCAAGGCCATAACTGAGCGCCCCCACAGAACCCTCCCCGCCGACCACAATAAAGCCTGGGTGACCGAAGCCACTCCATGGCGGGGAGCTTGAGGAGGGTGCAGAAACGCCCGGGAAACCAAAGCCCCACCCAGGGCCCTGTGCCCCTCAGCAATTATGAAGAGAAATTTGAGGGGCAAGGGAAAAATGTGACGCTTTGGCTTCCAATCTTGGTAGATTGGGAGGTCAATCCACGTTAGAGACGCCGTCACTTGAGATCTAGAAAATATATAAGTAAAAGGAACAGTCAGAGTAAGCTATGGGTATGGCAGAGATTGCTCAGTTCTCACTCTGATAGACCAGCCCATCACCACATGACTAGAACCCAATCCTCTCAGCATCAGCTAGGAAAGGCCCTAGAAAGCCGCCTTTGGCGGGGGGATAGCTCCCCTATTTCAACCCTTTTCGGGGTTGGGCACCCGCCAAGGGTTGGAGTGAGAATGAGTACCATGGTTCTCCATTAGAACAAAGTGAAGAAGAGTTTCCTGATATAGTCCCTACTCAGAGCCCGCCTGGTGGCTTGTTTGGTGAACTTCAGGTATTTTCTTAAATCTATGCAGGAGTTGACAGACAAAATGGAACAGAAATTTACGTCTTTAGATAAGGCTATCCGAGATCTCCAAGTAGGTCTCTTGCTCCACTCATGTTACAACATGCCATACCAGACACAGTTCCACTGTCTCATTTACCTGTCCAGCCTAAACAACCTGCTCATGAAATGTTCAAGAAGCCTCCCCCGCTACTAATTGGTGAATCTCGATACTGGAAACAATTACCAGGGTAGCACCTACTAATGCTGACACAGGTCATTCAGACTTGGTGCCAATACCAAATGAGTGGATTATTAAAACGGACGAGCTTAGGCATCTACATACAAAAGATGCACAAGGCCGATTGCTGGACGTAATCATAAAACCCTTCTCGTCTCTGGATGCTAAGTACAGTACAGTAGGGTCTCGTAAGATGGGAGTTTATGGTCGATGGATGCGACCGCATCTTACGATTTCGCATCTTACGATACACGTAGCTTATGGGAAAAACGTCCCGCCTAAGGCTCGTATTTTAAATTTTGTTTTCGCATCTTTAGGTTTCTCCTCGGATTTAGCCCACTTTGAGCCTCCGATTTGCAAATTATGGTCAGTCTCGCATCTTAAAATAATTTATTTTATTATTTGGGGTCCTCGCATCTTATGCGAATCGCATCTTCTGATCTCGCATGTTACAAGACCCTACTGTACTTTACTTACACACAGACACCCACAGTGCCTTCGGTTAAGCGCTTCAAACTATGGTCTGATGTGAATAAGGCGGATGGACATAACGCCATTAAATCTCTCTAATCTCTCAAAGTCCGTAGGTAGCTCCACAAAAAATGTTTGAGAACAAAAACTCCTATTTCGGAGGCACCCACTCTTAGTTATGGTCCATGGGCTTAATGGGTGACTGGGGCAGAGAAATTGGCCTTGTTCTTGGGGTGATGGGCCCCCCCCCCCCCCTCCATAAACTCCCATTGGAGTATCACCAATTTGCTACTATGTATGTATACAACTCCGACTCTATTCCCCAGGACTTCTGGGAATATTTCAGATCTCCAAAAAAGAGTTTGTAAACCAGCTAGTGACCCCATGATTAATACACCTACCCCTGCACTGATTGACAAAAACTTTAGACTGTGTCAAAAGAGCCCATAGGTTGCTGTCAAATTTTATCACACAGCAACAACGTGCACAAGCCATGAGGCAAGTAGCAGATTCTATCCCTGAACAAACTCTAGGTCTGCACTTCATTTTATCAGAAGAGCTTCATGTGGTATTTCTCGGATGACCACTGGTAATGCCAAGATTGCAATTTTTGAGGCAATTAGAGCTAGACAGTATCCACTCATCCAATTGTCCAAGAATATGCCCAAAGATATTGCTACTCTGGCTCTCTTTTCACCTCGATTCACATGCAGATTGATTCCCCAAACGACCTGGAATGAGGTTCATGCTCTGTTGCTAAGCCCTCAGAGGGATATGTTTGGGCAATTTCTGGCAAACAAGCTAACCCCTCCTCAGAGCTCAGTCCAACAATGGACAACTATCTCTAGAGTTTAAAAACATTAATGAACCAAATGTTGACAGACAATGTTGTGACTTAGGTGCCAGAATGCATGCCAGGCTTTTCTATCACACATGTTCCTCTCCCCAAAAAGGGACAGTCTACAACTAAAGCCTACGATAGACAGGTTCCTCCTCAACAAAGCAATTCACAATATGAAGTTCAGGATGTTAACTATTTCCCAAGTAAAGCTAATTCTACAACCAAAGGTCTGGATAATTACTCTAGATATAGAAGACTCCTACTGGCACATCCCAATAGCAAGAGGTACCAAAAGTTCCTAGCTATCCCATTCAGAATCAAAGCGGCGATGTTCACCAGAATTTCTTTCAGCTTTAACATAGCTCCCAGAATTTTTCACCAAGATAGTGAAACAATCTCTCCTCCCTCTACTCAAAGATGGTGTAAAAATACTATTTTACCTTCAAGATTGGATGATTCTGTGGTCTTCCCCACGCCATTACCAAGAACAAACCTTGATAGTCATGCAACATGTGACAAAATTGGTTTTCAGAGTAAATTTAGAGAAATCAAAATCTCACTCCTACATAATCAGCAGAATGAGTAGCATTAATCTGGGATACACAACTTCAGACTATAAAACAAGTCCAACCAATGCCAACCATCTTCAAATAAAACTGTTCAGAGTATTGCATACCAAGACTACAACCAGGAAACTTTGGGAATCTCCGATAGGCCCTTTAAATTGGGTTCAAAATTACAAGACCCCTAGGCTTCCTCAGGTTGAAGGAACTAATCCGGCCAGGCAACAAAGCCTTCCCTCTAACACCTCACAATTCCCCTCTCTTCATCCCAAAGAGAATTCTACATCACCTGTCGTTGTGGTAAAACCTCAGGTAAAAGGATCAGTGACACATTGGTCAGATCCACCTCCCACTCTATGGGTGGACACAGACACCTCGAGTCTGATAGGATGGGACTATCAGTCAACGGAAGGTCATCAGAATCACGGGAAAGGGACAACATTAAGTCAGTGTCACATCAATACCCAAGAGATAACAGTCCCTCTAATTTTCCCAGAGTTCATGCAATGCCATTGACCTCCAGGTCAATGGCACGCCGGATGGACAACATGACCACTGTAATTTGCTTGAGGAAACAGGTCCCCACCCGGGCCAGGTTTCTCCAGGATCTCTCGGGAAAAGATATGCTTTCTAGCCCAAAAAACATTCCATATTATTCCATGCAACATATCTACCAGGGGTCTCCAACCTGTGAGCGGATGCTCGGTCCAAGGGAAAGATTACCTCAGCGGAATGGGCTTTCAAACAAAAGGCAGCCAACCACCTAATTCTCCCATTTTTTACACCAAACCGATCTGTTTACATCTCGTAAAATCAACGAAGCTCCAGTCGTACATATCTCGGAATGACATAACACGAGAAAGGGGCCCAGATGCCCTCACAGTGAATTGGAACAGGTGGACATAGATTTATGATGTGAGAATCATTCATCACCTCAGGTTTTTCCAGGGTCAGATGGCCCGGGTTACCCCTATGTGGCCTACTCAGGTGTGGCACACTCAACTTACTCAGTGGTACAAAAAACCTCTGAAACCCCCCCCCCCTTGTCCTATTTCCACTTGAAAGAAATTGGAAACCTGCAGACCTCGCTCAATTTTACTAGGTGGACATTCTCAAATCCAAGTGGCTACCATCCTACGACAAGGAAATCACGGATACGCTCACTAGTCAATACACAATGTCAACTTAAGACAGTATAGTTCACACTGTAAACAATTTACAACTTGGAGTGTAGAGTCAATCCAGCAGTCTCCATCGATTGCTTTGTTGCTGAAGCACCTAAATTTCTTAATTGGTTTTAAAAAACTAACAGTTAACACACTTATAAACCATGGTGATGGGCTGGTCTATCAGAGTGAGAACTGAGCGATCTCTGCCATACCCATAGCTTACTCTGACTGTTCCTTTTACTTATATATTTTCTAGATCTCAAGTGACGGCGTCTCTTCCGTGGATTGACCTCCCAATCTAACAAGATTGGAAGCCAAAGCGTCACATTTTTCCTTTGCCCCTCAACTTTCTCTTCATAATTGCTGAGGGGCACAGGGCCCTGGGTGGGGCTTTGGTTTCCCGGGTGTTTCTGCACCCTCCTCAGCTCCCCGCCATGGAGTGGCTTCGGTCACCCAGGCTTTATTGTGGTCGGCAGGGAGGGTTCTGTAGGGACGCTCGGTTATGGTCTTGGCCTTGCTCGGGGCCTTGGGCCTGTTCGGCCAGGCAGCTTGGGGAACAACAACAACAACAACACTTATAAACAACGTATCAGCATAAAGCAACCCTTCTTGTCGCTTACTGGTTTATCTTTGCCCCAGAAAGACGAACAGGGTTTTATGTAGGCTTGCTTTAAGATCAGACCCCAAATCGTCATTTGCTTCCTCAATGGTCAATCGTGAGGGTCCTAACTTGGTCACAGTCTGGGTCTTATCCTGTGAGACTTCACATAGACAAGATACTTTAAAAATTTGTGTTTTCTGATGACCCGGGCTATTGGCCATAGGGTCTCAGAATTGACAGCCATGGCAAGGTCTACTAACTGTCTATGTTTTGCTCGTAACAATGACTCTGTACATATTGTTACAGCACCAGAGTCATCACAAAAAATGAGCACCAGGAACATATCCCTATACCTTTCTCTATTCCTACCTTGACAAGAGCAAAGATACTCCATGCTCTATGCCCTGTTAAAGCACTATATACCTACTCTAAGTCTGTTATTCCTAGGAATAAGACACAATTGTGGTTTTCCCCAGATGGTTCAATAAGGTTAGGAAAGAAAGTGTTAGCATCCTTTTTTGCAAAGATAATTAAGGAAGCTGAGCCCCGGTTGTTTGCAAAAGCCCATGATAGGCACATATGGGCCACTACCATTAGTTTTCCTCAATGTTTTTTTTCAGTGGAAGATATAACTCAGACGGTCCTTTGGTCCTCTAGCAATGCGTCCCTAACCATATGCTTGTCGGCACATCTGGAGAAGATCCAAATTACCAAATTATACGTTTGACTCCTGCAAGGAGATAAAGAAAACCTAATATTTAGTAGTGGCCCCGTAATCATTGACGATTACGCCTATTACATAAGGCTACCTCTTCAAACGCTCATACGCGTAGTTTGAATCTACCGCCGCAGAGCTCAGAGGAACCTTCATCATAAGCACACGCAAAATCACTCATGGTTCGTCTTTATGATTGGGTTCTCACTACGAAAAAACTATGTAACAAATAAAAAATAAAAATAAAATAAGAATAACTATTCATAAGCTTTCCATATTCCGTGGATGTACTTCTGTGGATTCTTGGACCAGACGCTGACTAGCGCATCTTTCCGCCTTCACTGACATATCAAGTATAACAAAATCCTTAATACATCAACGAATGGGAAGGGGATGGTCGGGAGGGCCCCAGTCGTCAATGATTACGGGGCCACTACTAAATATTAGGTTTTCTTTATCTCCTTGCAGGAGTCAAACCTATAATTTATTAGTGGCCCCTCCATCATTGACGATTATGCCTGATATCTAAGACTGGAGGGGGACATTCGTAATCATATCATAACCATTGCAACTAGAATAGGCAGATAATCAAACAACCACATAGTATCATCATCACTTTCCCCAAACCCAACAAAGACCCCACGCTACCCTCCTCGCACCGCCCCATCACACTCCTTTGCTCCCCCTCCAAAGTCATGGAACGCCTAGTATTACAACTAATTACACCTGACCTACCCCTAGCTCCAACACAACATGGCTTTAGGCCACTGCACTCCACAAACACTCTTCTCACAGACCTTACACAAAGAACTTTCGACGGCATCAATTCAGCTAGACCACCACACAGATCACTATTAGCCACACTCGACATTAGTAAAGCCTTCGATGCCATCCCCCGCCACAACCTAACAAACAAAATGTAACACAAACATGCACAACACAAAACGGTGGCTGGCCAACTTCCTAGCAGGCAGATGTGCACACGTATCTTTTGCCGGTCAGTCATCTAAAATCAGAAACTTTCCAAACGGAGTCCCACAAGGATCCGTCCTATCGCCCGCACTCTTCAATCTGTACATGCACGATATAACTACACCCAATACGCCCCAAATAAACTTAGCCTCCTATGCAGATGACATAACACTCACATGCACACACCATGACCCAAAAAGAGCAACAGATCTCCTTCAACCCTATCTCAACACACTACATGGCTGGTGCACTACAAACAGACTTAATCTAGCCCCAGCCAAATCCACCGCAACCCTGCTCACAAGTTGGACAGGAGAACACGAATACATCCCTCAACTCACCATAAACAACACACCCCTAACACATACACACACACCCAAAATCCTAGGAGTAACATATGATACTCATATGACATTCAAACAGCACACCACAAACATTAAAAAGAAACTGACACCCAGACTTAACGCCTCAGGTCACTTGCTCACACAAAATTTGGACACAACAAAGAAACTACCACCACAGTATATAAACAATACATAAGATCAGTGATGGAATACGCAAGCCCAGCCTGGGCTTCTAACCTAGCTGAAACACATCATAAGACCTTACAGACTATTCAAAACAAAGCCCTGAAGATCATTACAGGCTGCACAGCTACTGCACCCACAGATCACCTACATCAAACCAAAATCCTCAAAGTCAAAGACCATCTGGACATGAGAGGCACTCAATTCCTGGCAGCAGCCTCCACGAACCAAGACCACCCACTAAACTACATGGCAACACACCCACAGACACCAAGAAATATCAAAACAACACCCAGCACACGGTATCACACACAATTATTGTCCTCTCTCCCTCCCTGCCCACCCCGAACCAACTTCCAGAAGCACATCCATACTCATATCTCTCACCGATCCATCCACTCACTCACAGACAACACACAGCTGCATGCACGACCTCCCGAAATCCATCCTTCCGAATCCTCCCTTCCTCGCGAGGACAGAGTCCACCTGGCCAGGCTGAGATGCGGACACCATCCAGCTCTCCTGAGCTATCAGAAGAGACTGGATGACTCCGTTGTCGACGCCTGCCCGGGATGTAACACAGCACCCCATACCATTAAACACATCATAGAAGACTGCATTTCACACAACCACTTACGCCAACAACACAATCTACACTCAATGAGAGCTCTGTGGGAAAGCCCGATCGTGGCCATGGCCTTTCTCAGGGACTCGGGGCTGTTCGGCCAGGCAGCTTAGGGAACAACAACAACAACAACCACATAGTATTCTTACTTTGTAAAAAATAATATATTTATGTATAAACTTTATACAACATATAAAAAAGGGGTACAAGCAGGGGCATGCTTAAAGAAGCCTGCTTGAGGACAAAAGGGTAACTATGAGAATCTGTTCCCAGATCTGAAAGTTAAAGGCACCCCACTTAAATTAAGTGGTGAAAAATAAAACTTTATGTTTACATGTGCACATATAAACCCCATTATTCTAATGTGTATATTCCTTAAAATTAGACACAAAAATAGAATAAATTCTTGTACTATCGCAGATGTACTTACTAAAATGTTACTCGTAGTTGCAACTACCGAGAACTCTTAAAATTAAATTGCTTCAACAGTGTATCCCACTGAAAGAAACCATTGTTGTACGACAACCATTGTACTTCAACAACATTTCCCGTAGGCATTACTACAGAGAAATTTTAATCACAACACTTATACATTGTATCACAGCTCGTATACTCCGTACATATCCTCCGGCGGGGTCTAGGGTGTCTTATGTTACACTGACTGCCCCCCCCCCCCCTCTTTCTTAACCTAAACAAATAGTGACTTAGAGACCCCTCTAGACCCTTTGCCGTAACGTTATACACGGCATTGATGGTTTGTCTAGTGCTACCGACAGGTATCGAGTCAAAAACGTATGATTTGAAGCCCATAGTTGAGTAGTAGCTATGTCTTCAACAGATTTTTTTTTTAGAAAACGTAAAGATACTGCCCATTTGCGTAAATCGTGGGCCCTACTCACTACGCCGGGATTACTCTCTTTAATGACTTCGACTAGCAGAGAAGCCATTCTTCGTTTCATTAATCTTTTACCTGTACTCGATACCCATAAAGCACCTTGTCGGTTAAGAGGTGCCACTCTCATATATTTGGTTAAAGCTTGTACAGGACACAAATTATGGTGCACTTTACCCCGTTTCAACGCCGGCACCGTGAACTCTGAGAACACATGTTCACTATGTTCATTCTTGGCGATGAACCCTGGGGAAGGTGCAATATGAATGCAATCATTTAGTCTACCAAACCTTATGCAATTAGGGGTGTTGCTCATCGCCGCCAGCTCAGACACCCTGTTACCCGTTACCAAAGCCATAAGGAACACAGCCTTTTTTAATAGTAATTCAAAATCTGCCGTATTCTGATACAGACGGGAATGAAGCAAAGATAACGCCTTGTCAAGAGACCAGGTAGGCATGAGCTGATGGGGAGGTGGGCGGAGTTTGAAGCATGCTCTCATGAAACCTGTTTCTTCCGCTTGTGGTATGGTTAGACCCGTAAGGTCAAAGAATGGCACCCTGATAGCTGTTAAGTGATTTTTTAGAGTCACTACAGATAGACGTTTCTGTTCAAACAAATAGTTTAAATAATTAAACACTAATGCCACCGAAGGTACTGTCTGTTCTGTTCTAACTATCCAAGAAGTAAAGGACTGCCAATGAGATTGATATTGCCTCTTGGTAGATTGTGTGTACTGATTCATAAATTTATCTGTCACGGTTCTACCATACGGCGTTAACCACTTGGCCTCCTGAATGTCCACAATGCAAAAGTCAGCGAGGTCTTTAGGTTGCCAATCATGTCTAAGTGGAAATACCCGACCGGGAGCGACACCGGGTTCGGGCACCACGTTATCAATTGCTGGTACCACAACTGCGCCGGCCACAGGGGCGCGATTAACGAGACTACGCCTCGATAATCTTGTAGTTTGTTGACTACGTGGCACATTAGTGAAGCGTCTGGTGGAGGAAACAGATAAATGGAACTCCACATGTTCCAATCCGTCACCAATGCGTCGGGGCCCCCCGCCGGCGTTAATGTCCGGCGTGTGAGGTACCGAGGGAGTTTGTGATTCTCCTCTGACGCAAACAGATCCACTTGTGGACGGTAAGGCTCTGCAATCATTTGATCGAAAATGTTCTGCTTGAGTGCCCACTCTACCGTTGTGCTCTGTCTCCGAGACAGAGCGTCTGCCCAGACGTTTGCTACGCCTGGGAGATATGATGCATGAAGATGAATGTTCAGCTTGTCGGCTAGAACAAAAATCTTTTCTGACACGTCTAGCAACTTCCGAGACCTCGTTGACCCTTGCTTCTGAATGCAGTGAACTGCATTGAGATTGTCCATTCTGAAAGCCACCGATTTTTCCCGTAAAGTAGAGCCGTGAACCTGAAGGAAATACAAGGGGACTAGTAATTCTTTTACATTTATGTGGGAGGTTTCTGAATGGGACCAAAGCCCTTGACCCTGATGCCCGAGGTTTGACTGAAAGCCCCAACCTATCGTCCCTGACGCATCCGTGTCCACCCATACCGTCGGCGGAGGAGAGGTCCATGGCATGACTGAGTGCAACACTTCCCTCTTCGCCCAGACCGCTAGTAAGCTGTGTATTAATGTTGGGATAGGTCATAATGTTCCCGCCGGTAATAGTGGGAAATATTTGTTGCCCTCCAAGATTAAACGTTTGACTTTCAACCGGCCCAACTTCACAGTTAGTTGAACCCAGTTGAGATAACCGACTAGAGATTCCCAGAGTCTCCGTGTCGTAGTCAGACTGTGGAGAAACATAAAAAAAAATTGCGATTTCTGTTTCGATTGTCCACACTCTGACTCAGAGTGAGAGACGCTGTGTCCCAGACCAGCCCTATCCACTGAATTACTCGTGAGGGAACAAGGTTTGACTTTACCAAGTTGACCTTGAATCCTAGAGATTTGACATGGTTTAACGTAATGTTGACATGAGTGTTGCATAACTTTTCTGTCTCTGCCACCACCAGCCAGTCGTCCAGATACCACAAGATCCTGATCCCCTGTTCTAAAATGGGCATCAGGGCTTGACTAATTTTGTGAAAATGCGTGGCGCTAGGTTCAATCGAAACGGCATTTTTTGAAAGACATAAGTCTGATGCATTATTCTTAAAGCCAGAAATGTTTGAAATCTCTTGTTTACCGGGATGTGCCAATACGCGTCTGTCAGGTCTAATGAACACATCAACCCTCCCGGCGGAAGTGTTAGCCTGATTTGATTCACTGTCAGCATCCTGAAGGACACGTTGTAAATGTGGAGGCTCAAATAAGACAGGTCTACGACCGGTCTCATCTGAATACTGTCCCTTTTTGGTACTAGAAATAGTTTGGATGTAAACACCGGGTATGTCGGGGGGACTGGGATAATGACACTCTTGGTAATCATCTCCTGAATGAGTGACTCCACCTCTAAAGAAACATGATTGGCCTTTGTCGGCTGACGTAAGCGAGGTCGCCGGAGCCACTGCCAAGTGATGCCTTTGCGTACCACAGTCCTCGCCTATGATCTTAATGGCCATGCCTGATGACACGCCCGGAATGACCCAGTTAGCAGACTGGGGTTCGCCGGCTGGACTACTCTCTGTTCCAACACGCCTTTGACTGGCCCCGGGAGTGAGAGAGACCTTAGTTTTTTGCTGGTGGTGGTGTACTCTTGGATGACTGGCTGGGTTTGGCTGGAGGCGGGCCCTGACCTGGTCGTTGGTGAAACCTGTGGCCTTTACCTGAGAATTTACCCTGTTTATACCTGACTTGAGCCTGACCCTGGGTGGAAGGGGACTTAGTCTGATGAAAAGGCTTCGACCCACTAGCTTGAGCTTTCGAAACTGGTTTGGGTTTAGGGAAAGTAAAGGTAGGCTTCTTAGGTTGAGAGGGACTTTGTTTGAATGCTTGTGCCATATTGAAAACAGTCTTCCAAACTGCTGGAGAAATCAAAGAAGGGGTTAGAACTGGAGACAGAATTACTTGGCTTGCAATACGGTCAGGAAGTTTCTTTACTAAGAACATCCTCAGATCCTGCCTTGCTCGAACCGCCTCTAATAAGGCCGTCCGAATATCTCCTAAAGACTGAATAGAAGTTTGGAGAAGCAAGCGCCGGGAAAGTTCAATGGCCTTCCTGACTTCCGCAGTTTCGATTGCCTGAGAAGAGCGTAACAAAGACTTTGTTACTTGCTGGGTAACAATATATTGTGAAAACAGTCTAAACGCTTTTCCTCTTAACCTAAACTCGCGGTCTAGGTGAGCTGGGGAAGGCGTGCTAAACGGATCTTTTAATTCGCACAAATTGATTTTAGGGGCAGCCAAGAAATCAAACAAAGCAGAGGGGACTCCTCCGGCACTAAAAACCGGAAGAGAGAACCAAGTATGGTGGTCTTGAGGGATTTGGTGAGAAGACTTTGTAGTGAAAGTAGTGGCAAAATTTTGAGCCTCTGTTTCCCAGTCCACCCAAGGTCCCGTACCCAACTGCCCCACCTGCAAGACTGGATTAGAGGCTGAGTCTGTGATCGGAAACATATCCAACTCCGGCGTCAAAGCAGAAAGTGCCTTGACGTCGTTAAAGCCATCATTCTTAGTCCAGTCAGAAAAAAGCGTTGAAGCTGAGGCAGGGGGTAGGGCTGGTGTTGATGCATACACAAAAAAGTCATGGTTATATTAACTGGGAATGGCCTTAATATGAACATCTAAAACATCTCCTTGACTATCCAATGCTCTGAGTTTTCTAGACTTATTGCCTTGGATTACCCACTCATGTGGTACAGGGAGCTCCCCCGAAATAGTAGCTTGTGCTGCCTCTGGCTTAGTTGGTAACATTGCTACCCATGACTCATCAGGCCCGTATAAAAGAGGCATAGCTCCTTTTCTGACTGGTGCCTTGTCTAAAGGGGGGGGGGAGTTATGTCTGATATGACCCGCACATTGGAAGTAGTGAGAGCTGCTGTGCCTGGCACATTGGAAATTGAATCTGACACAAGAGGAGGGTTAGGTATTTTAGCTAAAGCAATGGATGTAGCCAGAGGTCGCACATTCGTTGACGTCGCGGGAGCTCCCATACCAACTGTAGGAGTTTCCGGCGTAGGGCCAAAGAACTTATTAAGTGCATTTAATAGTAACCCATCAATCTCTTCCGTAGTTACATACCTAGCAGATGACGAACTCCGTGGAGATTCGACAGTACCCTGAGTCTTCTAGGTGGTGACCTGACTCTTCAACTTCCATCTCTGAGACCAGAGAATGCTGTTCTTCATCCCTTAAGTCTGGCCTTATGGGAAGATCCCGCCGAAGCCGGGACCTCCACATGCCGCCATGTTAGATCTGGGATAGAAGATGGTACATCGGCATCCCGGTGGACGTCAGCCACTACTTGCGTCACAAAAGGATGTGTGCCGTCCTGCCAGGGCTGTGAGTATCGCCATACACCTTGGCTGTGGCTGTTACTCGCTTGCGAGCCTGGTATACTCCCCAATTGGGAGCCCTCACCCGAGCACCCTAACAGTTTATTGGGAGGTTTGACGTACCTCCCAACCTACCAAATAGGAAAACCTACTATTTGGTAGTAGTCTTGGAAAATCCAACGTCAAGGCTATTAACCTAATTGCAATGACGACTTGTCTATTTTGACTGCTATGTCGTCATTCCAACCGCGGTTAAAAAGAAAACGTCTAGAGTCTACTCCTTATCTTGCTCTAGGAGACGTTGTACATTAACCAAAACTACCACCGAAGGTGAAAAAAGCATAGAAGAGAAGAAAAAGGGGTTTACCTTAGTTACCGCTTAAGGCCCATCCCGTGTTCCGTCATGTGCAGATCCCTGTCGAACGTGCGCATGAGCGACCCTCTCTTGTCATCACATCTCACGTCAGCAGAAGAACGCGGATGGGCAGGGGTCCGGCGTGAGGGAGGGTATTATGTACGTTGGATTTTCCAAGACTACTACCAAATAGTAGGTTTTCCTATTTGGTAGGTTGGGAGGTACGTCAAACCTCCCAATTTGTTAGTAGTCTTGGCAAATCCAACGTCAAGGCTGCATAACAAATAGGAGGAGGACATCCAAGCCCAACCTACCAAAAAAACCAATGCATAAAACAAAATTACGAATGACAAAGACACAAGTTAAACAAGAGAGTTTAATAAAAGAGTGAAAAACTGAGGAGTAGCTAAAAAGAACAGTTTTAACACATGCCCGTCATTCATAGTAATGCAAAAACATAGACTTGTCTGAAACCAAAAAGGTACTGTACCCAAAAACCCTTTTCTTCAAAAACCAACAAAAACACTGAACACAAGAACAAAACACAATTTTCAATGTGGCAAAAACACTTATGTACTGGAACAATACATAATCCCAAACTTGCAATCCAGTGTTGCAAACCCGTACAACCCCCCCCCCCCCCTTTGTCAAATAAAACAAAGGAAAAGAACGAGGGACAAGGGGGAAGACCAGGGATCTTCGCCAGAGCACCAGGAAACACGACCCCCGAGAGCAATCACCGGCCGAGGGGGTCGAACACTGGACACGGAGAGGTAGGAGGAGATGAAGGAATTGATAGAAGACCACAAAACCGCTGAGGCGATGGCAGGGAAGGATCGACGTGGCAGGAACCGGAAGGAGGCAGCAAAGGATCTGACATCGTGCGCAGAACCCCTACAAACAGGGTGACGGGCACGAACGGTCCGACAAACGTGGCGGCCCATCTGCACCTGCGAGAGCCTCCCACCTGTCCGAGGAGACACCCACACAGCAGTACCCGAAGGCGGCGCCACAGACGCAACAGAGGAGTGCAAGGCTGACACCGGGCACAACACATGGCGAGGATGCCCACGCCGTAAAGCCTGGACGGCGAAAGGCTGGAAAACGGGGGCCTCCCTCCCATGCGTGGTAACAAAAGGAGGGGAGGAGGCGAACGAGACGCCATGCAAGGACGGGGAGAATCGCACGCAGTCCCGGGGCCGTGACAATGCCGCTAGTGCAGACACCCGATCCCCAGTGGCCAGAGCGACAAGGAAGAGTGGACGCCCGAGCAACGGAACCGGCGTAGCGGCCCTTGTATACGTGGGGGAAGCCAGAAGGACCAGAGCCCGCCCCAGATCCCACTGCGGAGGGACCTGGCGCGGAGGCGGTCGATCCCGGAAGGCAGCCGTCAGGAAGGAATCCAGCTCCCGTGGCGGAACGACCAGCCCAGCGACGGACCCAAAGAACCCCCCGGACGGCAGACAAGTGGGTACGTATAGCGTCGACTGGAAAGCGACGTGTACGGAAGAGGTGAAACAAGGAGCGTAGGACGAGGGAAGGAGAGCCAACTGGCAGGCGAGTGGCCTGTAGCCACCTAGTAAAAGACCTCCAGCGGGACCCGTAAGTCCCCCAAGGAGAAGACGGCCAGGAACGCTGCAGGAAGTCAGTCAGGGCCCGGCCGGGAACCGGGAGCCACCGTGCCTCATGAACAAGCACGATGCGAAGGCCAAAGAGGTCCGCAGGGCCCCAACCTAGCCCAAGTGGAAGCCGGAGACAGGTAGAGGGACCGGACTCGGGCACCACCGCGGCAACCGGGCGGACCAAGTCCGTGCCGGCCACAGAGGCGCGAGGAGCCAGACGCAGCCGAGGTACAGCCGCAGCTCCGCGAGGACTGGGCACATCAACAGCGCGTCTGGGGGCGGAAAGATGAATATCGACCGCCACCCGTACCAGGCGACCATGAAAGCGTCCGGACCCCCCCCGGAGCGCGAGGCCGGAGGGAGAGGTCCAGAGGCAACTGGCGCGGCACCCCCGATGCGAACAAGGCGACCTCCGGAACACCTCAGGAAGCCGCGAGGTCGGCGAACACAGTCCGTTTCATCGCCCATTCTACAAGAACGCCCTGCCCTCTCGACAGGGCGGCCGCCCAAAGGGTGGCAGGCCCGGGCAGGGAGGAGGCATGCAAGGAGAAGGGGTGTCGGTCCGCGAGGAAGAACAACTCCACCGAGACCCCCAATAGAGTCAACGACCTGGAGGACCCCCGCATAAGGAAACAGGGGACAGCTTGTCTTGTCCAACCCGAAGGCCACCGACTTACCCCGAAGGGCCAGCGCGTGGTCCCGCAGGAAGAACAAAGGAACCAACAATCCGAGGGCATAGACGGGTAAGAGGAGGGAGACCCACCCATCTGCCGGGAAGTGGACGTCCCAGGTTCGATTGGGAACCTCACCCAACCTCGCTCGACGTATCTGGGGTTACCCAGACCGTCGGCGGGGGGGGGCGGTCCAGGGCACATCCGCAGAGAGCGAGCCCCGAGCAACCCAGCGACCGAAGCGTCGGCGAACGGTACGCGGGAGCGGCAGGAGCCGATCCATAGGGGCAACGGAAACACCGCGGTGCCCAGGAGGAGGAGGCGGCGTAGCCAGAGGCTCCCTAAGGGAAGGGGCAGAGCGGCCCAATGCAGCGAACCCACGAACGAGTCCCAGAGCCACCCCGGGAGGGAGACCGAGTGCAACACGGCGAAGACCGTCCACCGAAGGTGCACCGCGGCCGGCAGCCCCCGGGGCACCGTAGCGCCGGACAAAACCCATGCGAGACCGACCCATGGCACGACACGCGACGGGGTCAAGCGCGACTTGGGAACATCGAAGGGGAACCCTAACCGTGCGATGTTGCGAACGACGGTGAGGGCGTCGCTAATGCACAGTCCTAGGGCGTCGGAAACTACCAACCAATCGGCCAAGGAAAACAAGATCTGGAGCCCGCTCCTGAGGAGAGGACCCAGAGCCTGCCCCACCAGTGCGGAGAAGATCTGCGGCGCGATGCGGAGACCGAAGGGAAGGCCGTCGAACAGGAACACACGATCGGAAGTCCGAACGGCCAAGAAGCGCTGGAAGCGAGGATGGAGAGGAACGAGCCAAGACGCATCCTGGAGGGCCAGCGACACTACCCACGACAGAGGGCACAGGGCCAGGCGTACCAGGGGTACCGGCAGCATCCGAAACCGGGTGTGCACGATGTGCCTGTTGAGGGCCGACAGATCCACCACCGGTCGCATCGAGTCGCAGTTCGTCGACGGTACCAGAAAGACACGGGAGAGGAAAACCGGGTGACCGGCGGTCAACTCCCTCGACGCCACCCAGCTCGGGCATGGAAGGGAACACGTGGGCCACCTCTGAAGAGATGGGCCGGCGTCGGTGACAAGAGCGGAGTGGGGGTCTGGACGTCCACCTCCAGGTGAGACCCCTCCGCGCAACCCGCCGCCCCCAACGTCCCTCGCGGCTACCAAGGGGCGCAAGGGCGAAAACAACCCGAGGGAGCACCCGAGAGGAGGGGAGCGACCCGGTACGCCCAGGCGAGAAGGAAAACAAGGAGGCCGACCCAGAGAACTACACATTGTGTTGACGTGGAGGTACCCCCGGTACGGGCCGTGCGGGCATGAGCGCCACGTTGACCTCCTCTACCCCTGCCCCCCCCCCCAACCTCGTCGAAAAGGGCGGGCCACCCCAACCCCAGGCCGGCGCGGGGCTGACCCCTTCGAAGGGCGGCCGGAAGCGGAAGGCCGGCCAGCCCCGACACAGAGGGGATGAAAGGGGCAAGAACAGAAGTGCGAGGCGGAACCGACGCACAGGCCAGCAACGTCCCTGTCCTGCGCCCGTGCAAGGCGGCAGCACTTGCAGCAGCACCCCGAAGAGGACCGGCAGAAGGACGGGACTGAGAAGACCCCGCGCGCGGCACAGCGCGTCGGTGCGTGACGTAAGCAGGGGCCGTAACGACACAGCGCGGCGTCGCGTGTCGGAAGCAGGGGCCGCCGACAGAGAAGCGTAGCATTCCCAAGCATCCTGCTTAAAAAACCCCGACGTATATAGCGCAGAGTACAACAAACCCTGACGAATAACCAAGGGGGCCGGCCGGCAGAACGAAGACCGTACCGTCGTAGACCGTAGCCGAGTTGCCGCGCACAAAACCGCCTTCAGCTCGGGAACCAAAGACACCGCGAGCCGAAGGTGGACCCGCTGAACGCGGTCCAAACCCTCGCGAAGATCGCCTGGCGCAGACGCCTCGAAAAGCCGCAGGTGGTGAACAGACGTCTGGAGGGAACCTAAAGACAAGACAATAAGTCCGTCACCCTCCGTCGCAAGGGAAAAACCTTGGCGACAGAGGGCTGATCCGGGTGAGAGAAGAACGGGGTAGCAATAGAACAAAGTTCAAGAACGGGCGCGCTCATCCAGGACCAGAATGCGCCGTCCAACCCGCCGACAGACACAAGAGGAGGCAAAAGCAGGGACGACTCCGGGGGAGGGACGGAAGGAGAGCCGTCGACGGATCGGTGTGTGAAGTCGAAGGCCTCAGCAAACCAGGCCTCCAATGGGAGAGGGTGACCGAGCATGATGGCTAAGCCAGGCGTACCGGCGTCGCACAAACCTGTCCCATAGGAGGACAGACCCGTCAACACAGCCAGGGACTGAACAGCCGGAAGGATGTCAGGGCGGCTGAAGTCTGACCAGAGCGTAGGCCTGCAGAAGGGAGGGGGACCGTAGCAGGGGTAGGTAGGGATAGGTGCTGAGGGTGAGGCACCGCCAAGAAGGGCGAGAAGAGGGAGTCTTCCATCGACTCCAAGCGCCCGTCGAAGCGTGACACAACCCAGCCCTGTATAGCCGACAATTGATCCGAGAGAGGCTCCCCCCCCCCCCCCCCCCCCCCCCCCCAGATTGGTCGGCCCGCAGGGGCGAGCGTGAGCGGGAGCGAGACCCACGACACGAACCAGCAGCGTCGCGGCCCAAGGAAGGCGAGCGACGACGGTTGTGTCGCCGTTGAGGGACTCGTCCCCGATCACGAACGGCCGAGGGGGAAACAGCACCATTCCCCTCTTCCAGCGACACATCAGCTCCTGAGAAAGGGGACCCCGAAACCTCGCGAAACCCCACTGAGGCAAGAGGAGGGGTACCCCCCTGGCGAGACGGTAAGTGAAGGTCAGGAAGAGAAGAATGAGGAGGAGCAGGACGACGGGAGTGGGAAGGCTGGCCGGGTGAAAGGAGGCCAGGAGCCGCGGGGGGAAACAGAGCAAGGATCCCCGGGGCTGAGATAACAGGGCGGCCCAACACCGAGGCGGAGGAGGGAGGGACCACCACCGTGGGACGAGACCGTGAAGGAAGAATAGGCACTGAAGCAGGTGAAGTAGGAGAAGCAACGACATCCAGGCGGACCCTCCTGGACAGTGTAGGAGGAGGGAGCAGAGGGCCAGCTACAGCATGAACAACCGCGCGCGGAGAGGACAACGTAAGAGGAAGTCGTCTGGGCTGGGGAAGCGGGCGGAAGGGAGTAGAGCCCCTATCCGTAGAGGCCAGGGGAGGGCGCACAGGGGCAGAGCCGCTAACCCCGGCCTCAGGGCGAGAACCATGACGAGGGCGATGGGCGTCGTCAAGGCGAGCAGGAGGACGACGAGGCGAGCGAGAGCGTGGACGGAGCCGGGGAACCCCCCGACGATGGGACGACCGGCTGCGGGACCCAGGGGAGAGGGCCCGAGCAGGGAGAGGGCCAGGTAAATGGCCGTCAGTCGGGTCAGGGATACCCAGGGCGACGCGGATCCGGTCGGCAACAAAGGCCGGGGAACGGTGGCCCACAGTCCTAATGTGGCGGGAGACCATCGTCCACACCGACGGAAGGGAAGCAGGAGGCCACAGCCGCCGCCGAGGAACCAGGGCCATGGAGCAGCACAACCACCAGGGCCAGACACGTGCCACACAGAGCAGGGAGGTAGGCCGTAGAGGACACACAGAGCGAGTGGCGCAAGCAGGACTTGTGGCTCTCCAAGCACGGGGAGCGACAACCAAGGCGAAAGCAAGGCAGCCTACCTGCACTAGAAGAACACACACCATAATCAGCACGTCGAAGGAGTAAGTGGAGAGAATGTCCAAGAAGAACCAGGGAAGGAGCATGGGGAAACAGGAACACACATGCAAACAGGTAACCGTACTCACCCTAAACTGGGAGCACAGAGGTAGGTGAGGAGGGCGGCCGAGGCGGAAGAGCACTAGCAGAACCTGCAAAGATGGAGAAAGTGTTAACCACCACTCAACATCTTACATGCAGGGCCTATAACACCAGTAAAGTGCATACACCAATATAGTATCAGGCAACAAGATGACATAACAAAAGTCAATAGTGAAAGCCAACTATTACCGCAAATTTGCGGGCCAATGGAGGCATAACCGTACCGACACCACCCTCCTGCAATTTCGCGGGACCCCCCAACGATCTCCGCAAATTTGCGGGGAACCGAAATGTCCCCAGAGGACCGAATCGAGCACCCCGCAAATTTGCGGGACCGGCCGAGATGGTCCGGCGCCGAAAAAGCGAGAGGAGCGTCTAGGGAATACCAAAAGAGGCCCAGAAAAAAGCGTCATCTCCTTATGAACTCCAAGCGACGATGGCCATCAAGCTGAGCAGTGTCTTCCTTGATAATATCCTGACTCAACCGGTCAAGGGAGAGGCAAGGAAGACACACCAGGGGAGAGGAGGCACATCCCCTAGGAACCACCCAACCCACAGAGATAGAGCAAAGCCCATGAGGAGAAGTGGCAGGAAGGGTGGTTTGGCACAAACAGGGGCCCCCGTAGGGTACCCCAGGATTGGGCAAAAGGGTATGAAAGGATGGAGGTGAAAACAGTAAGGGAACACAAAAACCAGTAAATGAAACTGGCGAGAAAAAGGGTGGCCTAGCCGTGAGGAGAGAATGTGTCAGGGGCGAAAAACCCTGTGGTGTGAGGGAGGGGCCCCCGTGTGGTACCCGAGGATATCACGAACCACCAAGCGCCCAGGCCCTTGAGACACAGTGAAGGCTCGAAAGGGGGGACTCGGGAATAACGCTAATAATGCGGCCGACACAAACCCTACAAACAGCACCGCCACCACGAAATCTCAGATCGTGAACCAACTGTACGTACACCTAGGCTATGAAAATATGAAAACTCATAGGGGCATAGCAATTCCTGAATGAGAAACAAGCTAGGCTAAAATAAGCTAAAAGCTAAACTATGCCCAGACTAACAGGAAAAAAGAATATGAAAAGAGAAAGGAATGAAAAACACACACGAGGAACGCCAGGCGCCCCCGTACCTTCGGTAGCTATTTCCACACGCGTCTCCATTAAACACACTTAGGAGCCCATTTACGTGTGCCCTAGATCACGTAACATCTGTCTAACAAAAAGAAGGCCAGATAAGCCGAAACGAACCTAAACAGGGTGAATTAAAGGAGCACAACAAAAGCGACTTCATTCAATGGAGCGCGTGAAAAAATGATGACAAGAGAGGGTCGCTCATGCGCACGTTCGACAGGGATCTGCACATGACGGTACACGGGATGGGCCTTAAGCGGTAACTCAGGTAAACCCCTTTTTCTTCTCTTCTATGCTTTTTTCACCTTCGGTGGTAGTTTTGGTTAATGTACAACGTCTCCTAGAGCAAGATAAGGAGTAGACTCTAGACGTTTTCTTTTTAACCGCGGTTGGAATGACGACATAGCAGTCAAAATAGACAAGTCGTCATTGCAATTAGGTTAATAGCCTTGACGTTGGATTTGCCAAGACTACTAACAAATAGTTTCCGTAAGATACTTCTAAATCTGAGGCTGACACACGTGACCTGGTAGAGAAAGCATGAATAATAGGTGATGAAATGTCCGCCGGGGCATCCTCCACCACATTCTCTGATTCCACCCCCGACCTGTCAGATTGGACGTTAGACTTGGAGGGGGTAGATGCAGAGAGCGGGGTACCAGGCTCCGGCGACAGCCGTGAGTCCGTTCGCGCCGGAGGATCCCTTTTGGATGATTTATGACTCCTACTAGACTTATGTTTAGTTCTAATAATGTCTTTAGGTCCCCTACTCTCTTCCTTTGTCCTCTTCCGTGGAGGTGAAGAAGAGTGGCCCGAAGCTTTCACCTGCTCCCACAGGGGTGACCTTGACTTGGCCCTCGTCGCCGAAGCCGAGGGTGAAGGAGAGCGAGGCCTCTTAGATTTGCCAGGGGAGGGTGTGGTAGCCTGTCCCCGCCCAGTCTCGGAGGTCTTACGTGCACGTATCTTACTCTTAGGGGGGGCATGTTTAATAATTAACAGTTCCCAAAGCTCAAGGTTATCACATTGCAATGCTTTATGAGCTACATTTGTTGAATAAGTAGCGAGAAGGTGTTTAACTTCTTGCAAAGCCACCACTGCAGTATTATCTTTTTGAATTAAAATTTTAACACTTAAGAGGGTACAAATATTGCAATTCTTTGTCACCCATTTCCCCCGTGACCGATCGAGGCATTTAACACATTTAATGCACAGCTTGTGCGCAAAAATAGGGATACCGGAGCGTAACGGCGTTGAACATAAAGCAATAAGAGGTTCTATGGCCGACATGACCGAGACTGGCGGAAATCTACCCACCCCCGGGATCTACCTGGTCACCTGGCGCCACGCCGGTACTCCGCCCTGGAAAGAGAAAATTCCCAGGAATTAATGCTCATAAGGTTACCCCAAAATGTTACAAAAACATGTGTCATAAAACTGCTGGTCAACGAACCGTAGTCCTCAACCACTACTTTTCGCTGTCCTGCAGTTTCATATTAAAGATTTCAGCATATCTTTACCTGTCCAAAAGATTTAAGCATATCTTCTGAGTCTTCATAAAGATGAAGCATATCTTTAATAAAGATAAAGTCCTTCAAGTATCCCTTTACACTTGAAACACTAGTAAGATTCAGGCATCTTTTTATCCCATAAAAAGTCTAAGCCTATCTTAATCTCTAATCCGACTTCTACCAGAAGCCCTCATAGATCGCCGTCTTGAAGGCCGTAATACCTATTGTATCAATCAATTGTTTGGCAAACCATAGCGAATTGCAAATCCGTCAATATAACCACCCGAAGGTACCACCGCCGGGTTTCATATTAAATGTCAAACCAATTGTACCTGCCCCAGACCTCTTTGCTAAAAGGTCGCCGGGAGGAAAAGACCAAACCAACAAACAGCAATGTCTTGAAGGCCGTGATACCAAATTGTATCAATCAATTGTTTGGCAAACCATAGCGAATTGCAAATCCGTTAATATAACCACCCGAAGGTACCACCGCCGGGTTTCATATTAAATGTCAAACCAATTGTACCTGCCCCAGACCTCTTTGTAAAAAGGTCGCCGGGAGGAAAAGACCAGACCAACAAAGAGCATTGTTTCAATGGCTTTGAAAAGCCGAGAAAACCAAATCCAACAGGTGTCAGCATGATCACCTAGATAGATTTGTGGGGCCCACCTCGCCGGGAGAACACAGGAAGCCTGATCACAGGCTCGACCACAGAGAACGCAGTTTCTGATGAGCCCTCAAGCTATCAAACTCGCCGGGGAAACTACCGATTTTAACCAACTTGACTAAAACCCGGTACACAAAACGGCTTTCTCGGAGCAATCGAGAAAAACCGCCGGAAAGGCAACCCACAACAATCAGAACGCAATCTGATAAACATAATCAGATGCAATCCGAAGCTCCTGGATCAGCCAATCACAACTAATCCAGGACACACATGACACATGAATACATTTTTATAATAATAATAATTAAAACACTTGCATATGTGAAAAACTACGAGTGGCTGGCTAGGCCTAGTGAAAACGGAAAACACTTAATGACGTCGAAACACAATCGAAAAGCACTCCATCCACCAAAACTGGAACAGCTGCCACATCAACATCGTAGAAAAAACCTGGTAAGGGTAACACTGACTCGGGACCCAGAAAGAACTCCACTACGTGAAGAAAAATCACCAGGAGCGTCAGTAAAAAAACCAAACAAGGCTACTCCATCTGAAAGATAGCTAGAAGCCCGACATCACGTAGTTAAAGCCGCCTAACAAGCTAGGACTAAAGATGGCTAAACACGAAAAAGTTTCAGAGCGTCCTCAACTCGGCCACGAGGGTCCGTCCGAAATAGACGCCCCAACAAAACGACCCAAAATACACTTGTTCTGCGAGAAAACCACCCATGACACCCCTGCTAAGCTAATCCTAACCTTACTCAAGACATCCCAGAGTAAACAAATGAGAAAAAACTCACTAGGGATGCAAGAATGCGGAATCAAAGCGGAGCACTGAGGGGGACACGTCCGGGTGGGGTGAGCGCAGAGCAAGGAAGGCGGAAAGATGCGCTAGTCAGCGTCTGGTCCAAGAATCCACAGAAGTACATCCACGGAATATGGAAAGCTTATGAATAGTTATTCTTATTTTATTTTTATTTTTTATTTGTTACAAAGTTTTTTCGTAGTGAGAACCCAATCATAAAGACGAACCATTAGTGATTTTGCGTGTGCATTATGATGAAGGTTCCTCTGAGCTCTGCGGCGGTAGATTCAAACTACGCGTATGAGCGTTTGAAGAGGTAGCCTTATGTAATAGGCGTAATCGTCAATGATGGAGGGGCCACTAATAAATATAGCGTTAGGGTGGGAACATGCCCCCGGAGGCCAATAAGTATATGGATATATTTATTCAATGCTTTTATTATCAGTGTTATAAGGTAATAGAAGGTGTGTCCTACCATTCACCTTAAATGATAAAGGAGGGGGGCGTGTTAAGTTCCATGACGAGTTGGCAGGACACACAATCCGGAATGGATAGCAGGAGTGTTATTACTACACTAGATATGTTACATAGCAATATCTATACATTATTGCAACTATAAATGTGTAACTTTATTTTTAATTCTAACTTTGTGATAAACGATTACCAGTATTCACACTTCAGTAGTTCTGTTTTTCTGAGATAAGGCTTCTGTAATGGTACCCGCCTTATACATCCTTTTCTTACTGCTATACTCTTATATTTAAACACATGTCACAGTTTTCGTTTGGTCTTCCTAATAGATTCTCGCTTTTTAGCTTGATGAGCATATGAAGGTCCCTCCACCGGTCGTGATATTCTAGGCTCTTACGTCATTGACGTAAGGAGCCACCAAGGAACTAATATTTATTGGTGGCTCCTGAAGTCAATGACTACAATTGCCCTCCCACCATCCTCTTCCCATACACATGCTCAACTTGATATAGACATTAGAGAACGCGCTCAACTTGATATAGACATTAGAGAACGCACCTGGGGGGGTGGGGGTACCGGGCATGGTATGGGAAACAGCTCAGGAAGATCGGAATGCACGTAGGCGCGGTGTTCAAACTGTGTTAATTCTTTTCTTTTTTATTTCCTACTTTTCAGTGGCTCCGTCTCAATGACGTACCTTAGGAATGATTAAGGGGTACCCCCTAAGATGATCTTGGTTCTCGACCGTCGTGATCGAGGTTAACCCGGGCTCTGGGGAGCCCGGAACGAGGCCATATTATCATAGGCTCTTACGTCATTGACTTCAGCAGCCACCAATAAATATTAGTTTTTCCTTCCTTCCCTTACGGGTTGTCAAAACCGTATTTTAAATATCTAGGAGGATCGATAAGCAGGAGTGGAGGTATGGAAATGGAGGTAAAACAGAGAGTGTGTGAAGGAAGGAAGGTTTTCGGAACAATGGGAAGTACAGTATGTGGAAGACGAGAAATCTCTGAATGAAAGTAAAAAGTACAATGTATCAAGGAATTGTTGTGCCAACAGTGATGTATGGGGCTGAGACATGGGCTCTGAAGAAAAAGGAGAGAAGAAAGCTGGATGTGATGGAGATGAGCTGCTTGAGGAGTGTGTGTGGAGTTACCCGTAGAGACGGATTGAGGAATGAAGTGATACGTAGGAGAGTGGGGCAGCCGGAACATTTGTCAGCCAGAGTGGACAGAAGGGTGCTGAGCTGGTATGGTCATGTTGAACGAATGGGAGATGAAAGGCTTACAAAGAGAATATATGAGTCAGATACAACTACTATCATACATGGGGAGATAGAAGGGCAGGAAGACCCCCATTGAGATGGAGAGACTGTGTAAGACAAGCTTTGGATGATAGAGGAATGACTATAGATCAGGCAAAGGAAGTGGTAATAAACAGGAATAAATGGAGAATGCTTGTGAATAGTTGAGTGAACACGTGGTCATTTGGGGGAAGGGGTCGGGCGCAAGTTGGACTAGATAATAGTCCATCAGGCGCCTGGCCCGGGGAGACGATTAATATGAAGGGTGCGCCTGGAAGTGTGGTGGGGGCTTGTGGCTTTGGCTCCGCTGCATGTCTGCCTGCCGAGATCGGAGCCTCTCCGGGTGGTTGGGGGCCGGGGGAGTGCTGGAGCGACCTTGGTGACCCTGGTCTCTGGGTATTCTCCTGGGTGACCTAGATGTGTGTGAATTTTGTGTTTTGTCTGTGTTTGTTCGCTGTTTTGTGTTTTCCTGTTCTTGCTCTGTCTTGAGTCGGCCACCCCTAAGCAGAAAAAAAAAATAAAATAAAAATAATAATAAAATAGAGGAAAATAAAAATAAAAAATAGGAAAAGTGGGGATTGGGCCTGAGCATATAGATAGATAGATAGATCTCTGGGCTTAACACTAATAAGGCGTACGGTCCGGACGGTGTTCCTCCTGTTGTTCTCAAAAACTGTGCTTCCGTGCTGACTCCCTGCCTAGGCAAACTCTTTCGTCTCTGTCTATCCTCTAACGTCTTCCCTTCATGCTGGAAGTTTGCTCACATTCAACCTGTCCCAAAGAAGGGTGACCGCTCTCAACCCTCCAACTATCGTCCAATTGCTCTTATCTCTTGTCTTTCTAAAGTTTTTGAAACTATTCTTGCTTCCAAATTTCTTAAGCATTTCTCTTCTCATAATCTGCTCTCAGATCGCCAGTATGGCTTCCTTAAGGGTCGCTCTACTGGTGATCTTCTTTCATATCTTACTAACTCTTGGTCATCCTCCTTTCGGGACTTCGGTGAGACTTTTTCTATTGCACTAGACATATCGAAAGCCTTCGATAGAGTCTGGCATAAATCTTTAATTTCTAAACTACCCTCCTTCGGTTTCTATCCCTCCATCTGTGCCTTTGTCTCTAATTTCCTTTCCGGCCGTTCCATAGCTGCGGTTGTGGACGGCCATTGTTCACTTCCTCACCCTATAAACTCCGGTGTTCCTCAGGGCTCTGTCCTATCTCCTATTCTCTTTCTAATTTTTATAAATGATCTCCTTAACTGTACCTTAATTCCCATCCATTCATACGCAGACGACTCAACCTTACACTACTCCATTAGTTTTTCAGAACGCCCCAGCCAGCAATCCCTCAACGACAAACGTAATGAAGCCATAGAACTCTTAAATTCTGATCTAAATACTATTTCCAATTGGGGCAGAGAAAACCTTGTTAACTTTAATGCTTCCAAAACCCAATTTCTCCATCTATCTACCCGTCAGGATCTCCCAGCGGACTATCCCTTATTCTTCAACAATACAAAAATCAACCCTTCATCTTCTCTCAATATTCTTGGTGTCTCTTTTTCTTCTGCTCTCATTTGGAAGGACCATATTACCAGTCTTGCTAAGGCAGCCTCCCAGAAGCTGGGTGTGCTCAACCGCCTTAGGGGGTTCTTTTCCCCTGCACAGCTTCTTGCTCTGTACAGGGGCATAGTGCGCCCTTGTATTGAGTATTGTTCACATGTGTGGGGAGGTTCCTCTCCCACCGCTCTCCTAGACAAAGTTGAAAGGAAGGCCTTTCGTATCATTAACTCCCGTCCACTCACCAACTCTCTGCAATCTCTCTCTCTCCGCCGCAATGTTGCATCTCTCTCGCTATTCTATCGCTACTATAATAATCAGTGTTCCTCAGAGCTATCCCAGTGCATACCACCTCCTTTACGTAGGGCACGTGGTACCCGTCTTGCAACTCAATCCCACCCCTACTCTGTGCAACTCTCCAACCCAAGAGTGAAACGTTACTCTCAAACTTTCTTCTACTCAACATCTGAGCTCTGGAACTCTCTCCCAGAATCAGTCTTTCCCTCTTCCTATGACTTAAATTGCTTCAAACTCCGTGTGTCCAGGCATTTTGGCTCGAATGTCCCTTGATTTTGGCCCTGTCACTCTTTCAACTATGGGGAAGGCACTCACTATAGGCAGTTATGCCTTTTGCCTCCCTCAATCACATAGAAAAAAAAAAAGAAAAAAGATAGAATGTAAAGGCCCCCATACAACCCCAGGGAGGATCCATAAAAGCTATGGACCCGTATGAATCTGTTAGATCGAGGCAAGGCAATACATTGCATTATTATATCCCTGATGCTTCAAGGTTATGGTATTCGAAAGGGGTGAAGTCACAGAGTGTGAGGTGAAGTTGAACGGTCAGGCTATGGAGATCGTCAGCTCTTTTAAGTATCTGGGCAGTGTGTTGAGTAAAGATGGGACTGTGAATGAGGAGGTGCGGGAGAGGGTGCAACAGGGGAAGAGGGTTGTAGGAACGTTGAAAGCAGTAACAAGAAATAGGGTGGTCAGTATGGAAGTGAAGAAGTCCTTGCATGACAGTGTGGTAATCCCGACACCAACTTACGGAAGCGAAGCATGGACGTTCGGGACGTTCGGGTTCCGCGGGGGTGTTTTTTATGGATGCCTCAGAGCCCAACCTGGTCTGAGTGGTTAAAATTACACCCGGGCTCCTGCCCATTTGCCGCGGTGTCATTTTAAACTGACAACCGGGCAGGATGGGTTAAGAGGGGGAGGGTTAACTGAATTTGTTTAATCCATTTCTAGGCAAGATAAGGTTGATTCATTTTCTTTTAAGCCTCTCAAGGTGCACCTCTCCATATACCTTTGTTCATGTATTATGTAATAGTTCTTAATGTGTGATAAAGGCTACTAAAGAATTACTCGCACATTCATCGACACTGAGAAGACTTATTTGGTCGATTCTATTTCTTTTCAAAATTAATATCAGCACTATTACATTACCTTTTTCACACAACCACTTACGCCAACAACACAATCTACACTCAATGAGAGCTCTGTGGGAAAGCCCGATCGTGGCCATGGCCTTCCTCAGGGACTCGGGGCTGTTCGGCCAGGCAGCTTAGGGAACAACAACAACAACAACAACAACAACCTTTTTCATTATTTACGCTTCATCTAAACCCCTACCAAGTTTATCGCTCCCTGCTGCGGTCCATCCTAGTGTTGAGTGACGGTGTGGGCGACGGGTAACTACAACTGGTGGAGGATCATGAGGTTCCCCATTTTTTTTTTTTTTTTTTTTAATGAGGGAGACAAAAGGCATAACTGCCTGCAACGAGTGCCTCCCCCAGATTTCAAAGAGTGACCGTTCCGAAATCAAGGGACGTTAGAGCTAAAATGCCTGGACACACAGAGTTTGAAGCAATTTAAGTCATAGGAAGAGGGAAAGACTGATTCTGGGAGAGAGTTCCAGAGCTCAGCAGTTGAATAGAAGAAAGTCAGAATAGCGTTTCACCCTTAGGTTGGAAAGTTGCACAGTGTAGGGGTGGGATTGTGTTGCAAGGTACCCTACGTAGAGGAGGTGGTATACACTGGGAAAGCTCCGAGGAACACTGATTATTGTAGTAGCGATAGAATAGCGAGAAAGATTGCAGAGAGTTGGTGAGTGGATGGGAGTTAATGATACAAAATGCTTTCCTTTCTACTTTATCTAGGAGTGCGGTGTCAGAGTATCCTCCCCACACATGTGAACAATACTCAATACAAGGATGCACTGTGCCCCTGTACAGAGCAAGAAGCTGCGCAGGGATAAAGAACCCCTTGAGGTGGTTGAGCACACCCAGCTTCTGGAAGGCTGCCTTAGCGAGACTGGTAATATGGTCTTTCCAAGTGAGAGCAGAAGAAAAAGAGACACAGAGAACATTGAGAGAAGATGAAGGGTTGATTTTTGTATTGTTGAAGAATAAGGGATTGTCCTCTGGAGGTTCCTGATAGGTAGTAAGATGGATAAATTGAGTTTTGGAAGCATTAAATGCAACAAGGTTTTCTCTACCCCAATTGGAAATAGTAGCTAGATCAGAAGATAAGCATTTTATGTCTTCATTACGTTTACTTTTGAGGGACTGCTGGCTGGGGTGTTCTGGAAAACTAATTGAGTGGTGTAAGGTAGAGTCGTCTGCATATGAATGGATGGGACTGGATGTACAGTTGGGAAGATCATTTATGAAAATTAGAATTAAGAGAATAGGAGATAGGACAGGACCCTGAGGAACATCGGAGTTGATAGGATGAGGAAATGAGCGATGGCCGTCCACAACCGCAGCTATGGAACGACCGGAAAGGAAATTAGAGACAAAAGCACAGATGGAGGGACAGAAACCGAAGGAGGGCAGTTTGGAAATTAAAGATTTGTGCCAGACTCTATCGAAGGCCTTCGATATGTCTACTGCAACAGAAAAAGTCTCACCGAAGTCCCGAAAGTTGGATGACCAAGAGTTAGTAAGATATGAAAGAAGATCACCAGTAGAGCGACTCTTAACCCTCCAGCCCCGGCTACGCATTACATAAATATTGCCCGAAACCCGGGTGTTTTGGCCGAAAAATGTCTAGGCTAGGCTACCGTATCATTGTTATGCTGACTGCTTCCCGCATTCCCGCGCATCCCCAAGCGTAGCTGTGTTATTTACCTGTAGAATGGCGTTAAGTAGAGCTCTCTAAGTCAACTGGTTGAGTTGTGATGATGATTTCAGTGGAGATAACTTACGGCAACAACAGCCACTTTACAATACTTTTCGATACTTAACAACAACATACAGGCACACACGAACAAGCGACGCTCTCCTTCTTGTGGCCGGAGATGCGGGGCGTCGGTCCAGCCGGCTGTTGTTTACATGCGTCGGACCGACGCCTCGCACACCAAGGTCACAGGCTTTCAACCACTGGTACAATGTTGTACCACCCGGGTTCCTCGGGGCAAAACATAATGGTACACACGTGTACCATCCGAGTTTGAAGGGTTAAGGAAGCCATACTGGCGATCTGAGAGCAGATTATGAGAAGAGAAATGCTTAAGAAATTTGGAAGCAAGAATAGTTTCAAAAACTTTAGAGATACAAGAGATGAGAGCAATTGGACGATAGTTGAAGGGTTGAGAGAGGTCACCCTTTGGGACAGGTTGAATGAGAGCAAACTTCCAGCAAGAAGGAAAGACGTTAGAGGAGAGACAGAGACGAAAGAGTTTGCCTAGACAGGGAGTCAGCACGGAAGCACAGTTTTTAAGAACAGGAGGAACACCGTCCGGACTGTACGCCTTCTTAGTACAGTAAACTTCCGTTAATCCGAAGGGCAGCGGACCGGCCCTCGTTCGGATTAGTGGATTTTTCGGATTATCGGACTTTACCCCTATGAACCTGTATATTAATGGCCTGACGAAAACATTGAGGCATTAGGCCACCCAAATGACACACACACATATCATATGTTCATGAAATCACTTCAAAAGTTTACCATTGTTTTTGTAGCCTATTACCTACTTCAAAACATTCAGATTAATGGTCAAAGGAATCTGCTGATATAAACGTCTTCTTCTTCTTCTAAACACCATATGTCCGCATCGTCTACTAGCGAGTTTGTCTTGCTCTTGAAGATCAGATCAGATGTGGTTCGGGAAGTAATGCCTTAACAACGGCACTTCCCTGAGAGGTTCTTGTAATTTTCATTTTGTGATTTTCCTTTTGTGACGTGCTCTGTTATATTATATTGTATTGAAAGCACCCTTGTCTTGTTGTCTTGAAAGCACCCTTGGGACGCTCCGATCACTGAACTATAAATAGTAGCGTATCGGAACGTCCAAAGGTTCGTTTTCAAGCTCAAGACTGAATGCGCTTGCAGAAAATGCGGTGCAAGCCAGTAGTGCATCGGAGCGTCCCAAGGATGCGTTCAAGAGCAAAACAAACTCTCTAGCAGACGATGTGGTGTTTACGTTTATATCAGTAGCTTCATTTGACCATTAATCTGAATGTTTTGAAGTAGGTAATAGGCTACAATGACAATGGTAAACTTTTAAAGTGAATTCATGAACATATGATATGTGTGTGCTCTATTATGTGTCATTTGAGTGGACTAATGCCTCAAAAAGGGGACTTTGGGACTTCTTGAAATTCGGACCATCGGGTGAATTCAGATTTGGCCTCAAATTGAAAAATTCGGACTATTGGGAGATTCGAATCATCGGTCGTCGGATTAAAGGACTTTTACTGTATTAAGCCCAGAGAGGGTAGAAAGTACATCTTTAGAAGATATTAGGATATTAGGCATAAGTAGGAGAGAGGGAGGAATAGCACCGGAATCATCCAAGGTAGAGTTTCTGGCAAAAGTTTGAGCAAAGAGTTCAGCTTTGTCAGAGGAAGAAGTGATGTTTGTGCCATCAGAGTGGAAAAGGGAAGGGAAAGACAAGGAAGAAAAGTTGTTAGAGAGGTTTTTGGCTAGATTTCAGAAAGCTTGGGAAGAGCTAGAGTTGGATAGTTCAGTGCATTTATTATTGATGAAAGAGTGCTTGGCAAGTCGAAGAACAGATTTGGCTTGATTCCGGGTAGAAACATAGGAAGAACGAGATTCTTGAGTTTTAAGGCGACGGTACGGTTTGAATGCTTCCTCCTTGTTGTGGACAGCAGTAGAACAAGCGTGAATATACCAATATTTTTTTGCATTAGACAGAGAAAGTAAATGGAATGTATGCTTCCATGCCCGAGAGGATTACCTCGGTAATGCGTTCAGCATTCTCCGAGGGTCCGAGGGAAGCAGAAGTCATTCCATGGGAAATCAAAGAAGTACTGCCGGAGAGCCTCCCAGTCGGCAGCGCCTAAGTGCCACAAGCACCGCCGGCTGGGAGGATCGGATTGCCATACTGAAGAGATAGGGCAGGTGATGGAGATAAGTTTATGGTCGGAGGAGCCCAAAGGAGAGAAAAGATTGACAGTATAAGAGGAAGGGTTAGAAGTCAGAAATAAGTCAAGAATGTTGGGCCGATCTCCGATGTGATCCGGGATACGGGTGGGTTGCTGGACCAGCTGCTCTAGGTCATTTATGATAGAAAAGACGTAGGCTTGTTCACCAGGTTGGTCAGTAGAGTGAGAGGAGAGCCATTGGCGGTGGTGAACGTTGAAATCTCCTAAGATGGAGATTTCAGAGAAGGGAGAGATAGATAGAATGTGTTCCACTTTAGAGTTTAGATAGGGTAAGACGGGGTAATTTTGCCAAAAATCGTGTTTTTTGGCGAATAGAAATTGCCACAAATGGAATGTTTACATTTTTAATTTTTTATCTATACATTCAGCCTTTCTGCTATCGATGCCCCCAAAACAAATAAAATATATATAATGTTTTGGTCATGCTGCCGATTTATTGAAAAAAGTTACTCTCGCGGAAAAATTACCCCGCCGGGCGGGGTAATTTCGCCGCGACCTATTTTACGCGTCATCTAGCTAGTAAACTAGATAACATTATATGATTACTGGCCAGACAAAACACTAGCGTGCAGGTAAAAGCAAGGAAAACATTCACAAACCCAAACTGACACTAAACATGCCAATAGAAAAACGTTGCATGCACACACACAACTGAACAGGGCGGGCAGAGATGCAGGTGTGTCACATGTGTAGACTTAGGCGCCACTGTTTTTAGTGCGGGTGTGGACGTGTCTAGTGCAGTTGTGGAGTTGTTGACATGTAGTGCGGGTGTGGACGTGTCTAGTGCGGTTGTGGACGTATTTATTAGGCCTACGGGTGTGGACGTGTCTCGTGTGGGTGCGGCGTGTAGGTTGCTAGTGCAAAGTACCAGGCAGCAGCTGACTGCTACTGCCAACACTTTGTCACACGCAAACAAACAAACACACATACAAACACCCCCACACACACCCGACCATACCGTCAGACGCGCCGCTAGCCCCGGCGCCAAGCCCCGCAAAACTGCAACACAACCTAAGCCAAACTAGATCTACAACCTAAGCCAAACTAGCTATACAACCTAAGCCAAACTAGCTATACAACCTAAGCCAAACTTGCTCTACAACCTAAACCAAAACTGCTCTACAACCTAAGCCAAACTGTAGCCGAATCCATGCAATAGTTTCGGAGATATCGGCGTTTGAATGCAAATTATTAGCGTCGCGGCGAAATTACCCTGCGGTGAAATTACCCCGTCTTACCCTAGTCGAAGAATTTGGGAAAGTCGGTAGAGTTAGGGGAAATATAGACAGCACAGAAATATTTAGTATGAGAATGACAGGATAGTTTGAGCCATAAAGTTGAGAATTCAGAGGAGTCGAAATCGGGAACACGAGAGCAAGTGAATTGTGCATGTATGCACAACTTCCGCCACTGGCTTTGAAACTAGGATAGAGAAAGTAGGAGGATACAGAGAAAGAGCTGCTGGAAGAGTTTTCAGATACCTGGGTTTCGGTGAGGAAAAGAAGATCAGGTTTGGAGGAGGAGAGATGGTGTTTGACAGAGTGTAAATTAGAGGAAAGGCCGCGAATATTGCAAAAGTTGATAGTAAGAGTGACAGGCCGTGGTCCAGAGCATTTTGAGGGGTCGTCAGGGGAAGGTCGGGCATGCGTGGGGGCATTTAATGCCCCCCCCCCTCCCTGGGGACTCCGAGGCTGGGCCTGTGTTTATAATTTTTTTAAACTAATTTTGAAGGAGGAAGGAGGAAGTGTGGTGGGCATGTTAAGTGTAGTGAAGTAGATAGTTTGTGAGAGCATGCTGGACTACTCTCAATGTAAGTGAGGCACAAAGGGAGTCAGTAAAAGAGGCCAAGCAAATGAAACAGGAGTTCCAGCAATTCCTTATCAAATGCTTACAGCCTCTCCTGGGTATAGTCCTGTTCGATTGGTGCCTACAATCTACCCCCATTCCCCCTATTAGTCGCCTTGTACGAGACGCAGTAGGACGCGTGGGGCATATTCTTTTTTTTCCTCCACCATAAAATGGAGGCTCCCTTACCCTCAGTGGCCAGCTGGCCACTATGTTCCTACACTTTGACTTTGACTCTAGTGAATGCAGAGGAGACTTCCTTAGTTGACTTTCTGCTCTTCTTTTAGGTTCCCTGACAACTCAATCGGTACCGTTTCAACCGGTAGATATCAACCAGTGCCAACCTAAAGCCTAACCTAACCAAACAGTATTGATTGTGTTAACACAAGTTGATAGTTGCAAGTTTATATGGTCTACTGGTTGAGTTAGCCAGGTTCCCCTCTATTAATTCCCTATTCTTTTAAGACTGGGACAAACTTCTTTGGTCAACTGCACTTCTTTTAAACTCCACTCCAGGTTCATCACTAATTGTTCAAGACTGGGAAGTACAAAGGAGTACAAAGGAAATCAAGTAACAACAGATCTAGTGACCCTTCTAGGTTGCTTGTCCTCCAAAACACTGAGGATCAAGTGTCCAAACAGTGGTTTAGAGTGGGTAAGGGAACATTGGAAAGGGAATTACTGCCCTGGAACTAATGTCCGTGGCAGGATTAGGAAGTTAGTAGGGGACAGATGGGTTTTTTTTTTTTTTTAAAGACCTCCGTCTACGTATTGTGAAAAACCTGTTATCCTCCGGCAAATTGTGGGGTTGAGTGAGTTAGTAACTGAGGGGGGGATAAAATAAAGTTATTAATTTACAAACGCAGTCAGTCGCGGGTTTGATGCGAGATATTTGTCTAGGCGGAGTTTAAATGAATCAACGGTGATGCAGTCTATAACGTTTCGGGGAAGCCCATTCCACAAGTTGACAACTCGATTGAAGAAGAAATTCTTAGATTCGTGTTAGTTAAAAGATTTACCAATAATTTTGCAACCGTTTCCCCGCGTGTAATTAGATTGGTCGATAGTGAAGTACTTACTACAGTTCATATTGTCGATGCCTTTGATGATTTTGAACACGTGAATTAAGTCACCTCTTAATCTGCGCTGGGTTAAAGGAAATAGATTTAATTCTCTAAGACGCTCTTCGTATGGTTTGTTCTTTAGGCTAGGTATCATTTTGGTAACTCTACGTTGAACTCGTTCTAGCTTGTTTATATCTTTTTGGTAATAAGGGCACCAGGATTGAACGCAGTATTCCAGAAGAGGGCGGACTAAGGAATTGTAAAGGGCTAGGATAACTTCTTTGGATTTATGCTCAAATGACCTGCCTATAAAGCCAATTATTTTGTTTGCCTTCTTAACAACTTCTGAACATTGTTGACTCGGTTTTAGGTTACTCGATATTGTTACTACTAAGTACTTCTTAGGTCAACTGCATTTCTGTTAATCTCCCCACCAGGTTCACCACTCCCTGCCGCGATCCATCCTGGTGTTCCGTGACGGTGTGGGTGACGGACAGATCCAGCTGGTGGAGGATCATGAGGTCCCCCAGCTGGCCACCATCTTCCTACACTTTGACTCGTATGAACCCAAGCTCAGTCTGGTGGTGGTGCAGAAGAGACTCAATACCAGGATCTTTAGTGCCATGGTCAGTTCGGTACTTGAAGTTGGTTACTGTACATTATTTTAGGCTGTTTGTTAAGAATCTGTGAGTGTTAAAACTTAAAAGGTATATTATGATAGCTTGTACACCATTAATTTCAAAAGACACCCAAAACTTCATAACAGTATCAAAAGAACAATAGATTCCTAATATTGAAAGGAGTTGGCCACCCCCAGCTATGGAATATGTGCCTGAGTATATAGATAGATAGATAGATCAAATATTTGTGGGTACCGTACCGTGGTGAGAAAGATACTGTACACTGAGTGCTGTGGCAATATTACCAGTGATACATGCCTTGGTAATTGCCAAGGTGAGCCTAGGGTGGAATAAGTCAACATTTGGGAGGTTTGTTGTTGCTGTTCCCCAGGCTGTCTGGCCGAGCAAGGCCAAGGCCATAACCGAGTGGGCCCACGAAACCCTCCATGCTTACCACTCATAAAGCCCAGGTGACCGAAGCCACTCAAGGCGGGGAGCTGAGGAGAATGCTGAAATGACTGGGAAACCAAAGCCCCACCGAAGGCCCTGTTCCCCTCAGCAATTATGAAAGGAAAGTTGAGGGGCAAAGGAAAAATGTGACGCTTTGGCTCCCAATTTGCTACCCTCTAGGATGGCAGTAGGGAGGTCAATCCACGAAAGAGACAATGTCACTTGAGATCTAGAACATTTATAAGTAAAAGGAACAGTCAGAGTAAGCTATGGGTATGGCAGAGATCGCTCAGCTCTCGCTCTGATAGACCAGCCCATCACCACATGACTAGAACCCAATCCTCTCAGCATCTGCTTGGAAAGGCCCTAGAAAGCCGCCTTTGGTGGGGGGATAGCTCCCCTATTTCAACTCCTTTCGGGGTTGGGTATTTGGGAGGTTATGATGAATTCTACTTCTTCGGTGAAATGATCACTGTGGGGTGGTGCAGAGACTCGCTCGGCTGCTAGAGTATGAAGTGTAGGAATTTAGGAAAGAAGTTCAGAGACTTGTTATCACTGTTAACAATTAGGGGTCTCTGCCTTTGCACTTAAGGGATACAGTTGCTGTTTTATGTTAGTGAGGTGTGAGTAGTCAAAGAGGATGACACCGAAGACTGCAGAGATGATTTGTAATGCCACAGTGAGATAGGAGCTAAGAATTGATATGAGAGAGGACTTGGTATAAAGTGTATTATCAAGGTTATGTATACTGACAGACTAGTAACTACGGTAGTTGTTGTCGTTCCCTAGTCTGCCTGGCTGAACAGCCCCGAGTCCCTAAGGAAGGCCATGGCCACAATTGGGCTTTCCTACAGGGCTCTCAAGGTACTTTGACCATGTGGAGAGACTAGATGAAGATGGCTAGGTGACATACTTTAGAAGAATGGATGTGTTTTCTTGGTCTACTGATTGTTAGGTGTGTGAGTTTTATTTTTATTTATTGTTTATTTTTGTATTATTTATTATTTATTCTATTTTTATGTTTTTTTTTTTTTCTGTTCGGGCTCTTGTCTCGAGTCAGCCACCCCCAGCTATGGGGTATGTGACTGAGTATATATTGTACATACAGTACATACATACACAACTCTAACTTAACCACAAATAGAAGGAATTTTAGTCAACAGGTACGAACAAACTTCCTCTTTTCCTGTGTCCCACAGAGTAACCGTGGTCTGGATAACCCTCCTCCCGGGGCCATAGTAGACCACACCATCACACGACCCTACTGGTACGACTTCCTTCTCATCTCACAGCACGTCAGACAGGTCAGTTCATTTATGTATATATTTATGTTTATATTAATCTCCTTTGCTGTCTTGTCTTTTTGTTTATGTTTTTTTTTTTTTTTATTAGTTCATACTACAGTACCTATTGTTTAGCTAAGTTTTCAATTTGTTATTTCCACTAAGAGATTTTTGATAAGTTCTTTTGTCTGTATGTTGTGCAGCTCCTGTTATTTTATTTTTTCCAAGTTTAGATATTTAGTATTTGTTACTTTCATTATCTCTTTATTATCTCCCTAGTTTTAACTTTTATCTGTATCTCTCTCCCCAGGGTACAGTGTCCCCTACTCACTACATTGTGGTGCGTGATGGTGGTAACCTAAAAGCTGACAACATGCAGCGCCTCACCTACAAGTTGACGCACCTCTACTACAACTGGCCCGGCACCGTCAGAGTTCCTGCACCCTGTATGGTAAGTGCATATTTATGTGGACTGTAACCCTTTCTGTATATATTAATGGTGATGATGATGATGATGATGCAGTTTTTAGCGATGTACACTCCCTTAATTGACAGGGACTGGACTAGGGCGTGCCCTTGTTACAGAGACTTAACCCACTGAGCCCCAGGCAATATAATATAAATGTACACTCCAGGACCAGCAGGTTGTTAAAAAAAAAAAAAAAATCCAGAAAACACCTGGAATGGGTTAGAAATGAAGGGAAAAAAAAAAAAAACACAAAAAAAAAATATCCCCTAGGTCATTAACCCTTCTGGCCCGGGCTGCCTTTCTAAAGGACGGAGCTCGTATCCGGGCAATCTGGCTGAAAAATAAGACTCGTAAACAAAGGCCTGTCTCCCTTAATACAAGAGCAACATTAATCAAACATATAAAACAAATTTTGCCTTACCTTGCTGTAAAGTCAGTGAAACTAGGCTAGCCTAAACAGACCTCGGATGCGGAAATACCCTGAGCCGAACAGGCCAAGTGGGATATCTCTATTGGTCTAACTGGTAAGGTGTCTGCCTCACACCCAAGGGTCGAGAGTTCGTGCCCCCACCAGGGCATGATATTTTCGTGAGGCTATTTCCGCATTTAACGAAGTTTAGGTGTGTTGGTAAAATTGTTCAGATGGTTGAGAGTAAGATCGGAGCTCCATAAATCCTCTTTCGGGTATGGTGTAAAAACCGATCCCCACAGGACAAGGAAGAGGATAGGAGAGAGCAGGGAGTGTTGTGAGACTCGATTGGGTTGGGTTGTGGAGTTGCCAGCCGCCCAAGCGAGTTGCCAACTGGGCAGTTTGTAGGTGCATGTAGCATCGCTCAGTGAAGTTGACTCACCATTCCCGTTCATCTCTCTGACGGACTCTCGGTCGATTCGGCTCAAGCTTGTTCCTCTCTGTTCGGAGCTTTCGCTTCCCGGAAGGTGAAGTAGTGTAAAGTCAGTGAAAATAGGCTAGCCTAAAACTAGCCTAAACAGACCTCGGATGCGGAAATACCCTGAGCCGAACAGGCCAAGTGGGATATCTCTATTGGTCTAACTGGTAAGGTGCCTGCCTCACACCCAAGGGTCGAGAGAGTTCGTGCCCCCACCAGGGCATGATATTTTCGTGAGGCTATTTCCGCATTTAACGAAGTTTAGGTGTGCTGGTTAAATTGTTCAGATGGTTGAGAGTAAGATCGGAGCTCCATAAATCCTCATTGCTGCGTAGACTGGCGTTGAGTAGAGCTCTCTAGCTCAACTGGTTCCGGAGTTATGGCGATGTTAGTGGAGGTAACTTTTGCCGCGTATTTACCTCGGCGCGTCCGAACACTCAACCGCGGCCCTGGCTACGACGCCCTGTTGCACTCGTCGCCCCACCCGCAATTATGCCGGGAAGCGATTTGAGAGTTTTTTATTGTTTATTATGCCATTTATTATAGTTGTTATGTTATTTTCACTCAATGAAGTTATTTTTATGAAGTTATTTGTGTCTCTGTCACTTATACTTAGTTTTATTGTTATTATTATGAGTAGTTATTATTGTTTATACTGGACTATGGTAATTGATGTGTCATTTTCACTTTTATGTATTATTAGGTAAGCTAATAATATACAGTATATAGTGTCACTTTCACTTGTTCATATTGTTATGAAGGCACTTATTATTACTTATGTATGTCTCTTTCACTTATACTTTGTTTTATTATTAATATAGTGTCACTTTCACTGGACTATGATAATTGATAGTGTCATTTTCACTTTATGTATTGTTAGGTAAGCTAATAATATATACTGTATATACTGTATAGACATGAGAGGCACTTCTAGACATGAGAGGCACTCAATTCCTGGCAGCAGCCTCCACGAATCAACACCACCCACTACACTACATGGCAACACACCCACAGACACCAAGAAATATCAAAACAACACCCAGCACATGCTATCACACACAAATACTGTCTTCTCTCCCTCCCTGTCCACCCCAAACCAACTTCCGGAAACACATCCATACTCATATCACTCGCCGTTCCATCCACTCACTCATAGACAACACGCAGCTGCAAGCACGACCTCCCGAAATCCATCCTTCTGAATCCTCCCTTCCACGCGAGGACACAGAGTCCACCTGGCCAGGCTGAGATGCAGACACCATCCAGCTCTTCTGAGCTATCAGAAGAGACTGGATGACTCCGTCGTCGACACCTGCCCGGGTTATAACACAGCACCCCATACCATTAAACACATCATAGAAGACTGCATTTCACACAACCACTTACACCAACAACACAATTTACACTCTTTGAGAGCTCTGTGGGAAAGCCCGACCGTGGCCATGGCCTTCCTTAAGGACTCGGGGCTGTTCGGCCAGGCAACTTAGGGAACAACAACAACAACAACTGTATAGTGTCACTTTCACTTGTTCATATTGTTATGAAGGCTTTTATTATTACTTATGTGTGTCTCTTTCACTTATACTTAGTTTTATTATTACTATTAGCCTACATTTTAGAGAGTGTCACTTTCACTGTCATTGTCACGGGCACTTCAATAATCGATTAGAGTGTGAAAGTCGTTGAAGCACCCTCCATCGCACAGTGCCACTTGACACTTGAGGCATTCCCATGTGGTTTTGCTCACTTTGTGGGGTCTGCGAGTTGTGTGGCTGCACACATGGCACCTCTTCTGACTCCTAACTTTACTACCGGGTGCTTTGAAAGGAAGGGGGTGGAGCTGGTGCTTCCTGAAGAAGTTGGCACACCCTGTGCGCTCCAGCTGGCCTGGTCCTTGTAGTGGTCTCCCAGGTTCTGCATATTTAGCCAGGAGCTCAAGTATCACCTGCTTGTGGAACTTCCGCAGGGACTTGTACTTCTTGTCTCCGGGAGTCCACAGACGGTAGATGTTGTAGGCATTGAGGGCCGACATATCTACCGTATGCAAATAAACTTCTTATACCACCTGCAAGATGTTCGCAGGCAGTCGATGAAGCCCATCTGCATGTCGGACTTGTCGACAAGGCGCATATTTAGGTTGTAGTCCAGGACAGCAGCTGGTTTCTGGACGGGGTTTTTGGTTCTTCGGTCCGCCTTCCCTGTGGCGACCATCTCGGCCTTGTGGCATGTGGTGAGGAGGTTGACCTTGCGCTGGTCATGCCAGTGGATGGAGAGGATGGGGCCACTCTTCTTTTGGAAGATGTCCGTCTTCTTCGTCTTTGTTGGGTAGGCTGGCATGCCCCTCCTCTTGGCCTTGACTGTGCCGACAGTTCCGGTCTTGCGGTCATGGAGGTACTTGGTTAGGATGGGCGACGTGTAGTAATTGTCGGTGTAGAGAATGTGTTTCTTATGGAAGTGTTTCTCCATCATTCTCTGCACGACAGCGCCGCCAAATCCAATCTCGGGGTCAGTCTCAATTTCCCCACCACTGCCGCTGTAGACCAGAAAGTCCAGCACATATCCCGTCTTGCAGTCGCAGAGGACGAAGAGCTTGATACCGAAGCGGTGTCTCTGGGACGGGATATACTGCCTGAAATGCAGCCTACCACGGAACAGGACCAGAGACTCATCCAGGCACATCTTCTGATATGGAATCAGGTAGGTGGTAAACTGATGATGTATCATATCATACAGCTTCCTGATCTTCCATAATGAGTCGGGAAGGTGGACTGCCATATTGTTGGTCAGGTGGAGATAGGAGAGGATGTCAAAGTACCTGTCCCTGGACATGTACTTGCCAAATGCTGGAGTCGTGATGAGGTCGGCAGTGATCCAGTAGTCTGCCAGAGCGTGCTTCCTGATATGTGTCATCAGCATAGTGAGTGCCAAGAACACATACAGTTCTGCCACAGTGACAGCTCTCCATGCCACCATCTTGGCACTGGTCTTCCTGCCAAGAAAGTTGGCACAGATGTCATGATGGTTGTTTTCTCCTCGACGAGGTATTCCATGACTTCAATTTATTGGTGGCTCCTTACGTCAATGACGTAAGAGCCTATGATAATATGGCCTCATTCCGGGCTCTTCAGAGCCCAGGTTAACCTCGATCACGACGGTCGAGAACCAAGATCATCTTAGGGGGTACCCCTTAATCTTTCCTAAGGTACGTCATTGGGACGGAGCCACTGAAAAGTAGAAAATAAAAAAGAAAAAATTAACATAGTTTGAACACCGCACCTGCGTGTATTCTGATCTTCCTCTGTTTCCCATACCTTGCCCGCTAATCCACCTCTCAGGTGTGTTCTCTCTCGATCGTCGGCCATCCAGATACGACGCATTCTCTTTGCCTCCCTTTTCAGTGTTAAGTTGTTGTTGTTGTTGTTGTTCCCCAAGCTGCCTGGCCGAACAGCCCCAAGGCCCCGAGCAAGGCCAAGGCCATAACCGAGTGCCCCCACAGAACCCTCCCTGCCGACCACAATAAAGCCTGGGTGACCGAAGCCACTCCATGGCGGGGATCTGAGGAGGGTGCGGAAACGCCCGGGAAACCAAAGCCCCACCCAGGGCCCTGTGCCCCTCAGCAATTATGAAGAGAAATTTGAGGGGCAAAGGAAATATGTGACGCTTTGGCTTCCAATCTTGGTAGATTGGGAGGTCAATCCACGGATGAGACGCCGTCACTTGAGATCTAGAAAATATATAAGTAAAAGGAACAGTCAGAGTAAGCTATGGGTATGGCAGAGATCGCTCAGTTCTCACTCTGATAGACCAGCCCATCACCACATGACTAGAACCCAATCCTCTCAGAGCATCAGCTAGGAAAGGCCCTAGAAAGCCGCCTTTGGCGTGGGGATAGCTCCCCTATTTCAAACCCCTTTCGGGGTTGGGCACCCGCCCAAACGCATCAGTTTTAGTCCATAGTGAGTCAAATTGCAGTTGAGTTTGTATATGCATTTAGGAATGTATTTATTTTCACTAGTTTCACTTGTAACCTGAATAAGTAAGGACTTAGTCTGGGCTGACCGACGATCGTGCTTTTCAAGGATGCCACTTTCGCTTTCTTCTTAATGTTGTCCCTTTTTTATCATACGAGCCTCGGCTCATTAGCTGCAGTGTCTTTTTTTTCTGCAAAGTGTGTTTTAACATTGTAGCTTGATATCAATTCCCTTAAGTTTTGAATTCTATATTAGTGTCAAATTCATAGATCTTTAATTCTTTTCATGTACCCCCCAAGGTCGTGCGCTAGCCAGGGGTGACTTGTCTTACCATTTAAATTTTTTATTAAAAAACTAAATTCCCAAATCTCGAACATTTTTTGACCTGTTTTCATTCAATGCTTCACACCACAATACCTTCAGTATTAACTCCCAAAGTTTTCTATGTGAAGGTGAATACATATTGCTGTTACTTTAATCAATCAAGAGTGCCTCATCACATATATTTGCCTTCAAGACTTTGTAGGGCATTATTTTCAGTGAGAACCATCAAATACTTACAGCTGATGGTTTTATATTGTGATGCTAAATTCAATTACAACATTCTAATAATAGCCTACAGTATATTGGACGGCTTATTTAGGCACTCGTTTGTTATTATTTTCAAGGGTATCAAGTAGACCTACAGCCAATGAGTACCCAAATAATATCTTGATTGAATATATCTCACTGACTTACTATCTCGGAACGATGTAAGAAACATGTACAAAGTTACATAATAATCGCCAATTATCACTCGTGCCCGAGTAGGCCTACCCTAACGAGTGCAAAATATGGCGTGTTGAGAATCCTCAAGTCGAATTCCCAAGTCCCCGGGTACCCTAGACCTTATCTCAATAAGGCCCGGGTACCAGGACTGCCGGGTATGGAGACAGTCCCGGGTACCCAGATGGGCGGGGATATTATAATACCATACAAGTATAAAGTCCCTTACGAGTGCAAAATTGGCGTGTTGAGAATTCTCAAGTCCCCGGGTACCCTAGACCTTACCTCAATAAGGCCTGGGTACCAGGACTGCCAGGTATGGTGACAGTCCCGGGTACCCAGATGGGCGGGGATATTATAATACCATACAAGTATAAAGTCAGGCCCGGGTACATGTAGGCTATCGCCAGTTTCCCGGCCGACTGGTAAATCTATGACAAACCCGGGCACCAATATTCCCGGGCGGTATTACAATAACATAACAAATATAAAGTCAAACCCGGCCGGGTACCAACAGGCTATTACTGGTAATACCATAACAAATATAAAGTCAGACCCGGGTACATGTAGGCTGTGGCCAGTTACCCGGGCAACTGTTAAGACTTGTGATGTTTAAGTGCGTTTCATACGTTTACTAGTATGCGTTTTCATACTCGACCTTGAATGTTTACACAGATCAGCTGGACCAACAGTGACCATGTCATGTAAGGGTTCTCTTGTTATTTTGCTCTGTTTAGGTTAAGATTTATGAGGAGCACTAATATTCCCGGGTAGTATTATAACCCAATACAAATATAAACACAAGCCCGGCCGGGTACCAGCAGACTTTTGCCGGGTACTCTGACAAACTGTCAAGACTATGACAGACCCGGGTACCAGTATTCCCGGGTGATACTATAAAGGCTATAGCAGGTTACTCTGGACGCTGCTAAAACGATAACAGTCCCGGTTACCAATATTCCCGGGTAATGAGGTCACTCTGGACGATGACAGACCCCACAAGTAGGCTATTGCCGACTATACTGGACGATGACAGACCCGGGTACCAAAATCCCCGGGTGGTATCATAATGCCAAAGCATCCCGGATACAAGGAGACCATTGCCGGTCACTCTAGACGATGTCGGACCCGGGTAGCAATATTCCCGGGCGGTAGCATAATACCATAACAAGACCCGGGCACCAGTAAGCCAGTCTACCGGGTACTCTGGCGACTGTTAAGACTATAGCTTATTCTACAATATTTTCTTTTGAAAGCCCCGGGTACCCTAGACTTTGTCTAAACAATTATACAGTCAGGCCCGGGTAACAATAATTGACGGGTGATATTACAATGCCGGGTACCATGGCATGGTTCATAGTTTCACAATGACAGTCCCGGGTACCGAAAAAATTGAGACCACCATATGGGTACTGGGTTACTCAAAGCCGTGTCATACTATGACAAGAACAAGTCTGGGTACCAGTAAGAGAAACAGATATTATTTTACCGGATACCCTAAGCTTTGTCATACTTTTATAAAGACAAACCAGGGTTCCAATAATGGAATCAAATGGAATTTATTGCCGGGTACTCTAGGCTTGGTCACATTACAATAAGGATGTCATACCATATTAGAGACAGGCCCTGGTACCAGTAATTAACATAACTATCGGATTTACGATAGAAACGAGAGCTTAAATAAGTACTTCTATCTAATTAGTTTATTTTGGGAGGTTTGACGTACCTCCCAACCTACCAAATAGGAAAACCTACTATTTGGTAGTAGTCTTGGAAAATCCAACGTCAAGGCTATTAACCTAATTGCAATGACGACTTGTCTATTTTGACTGCTATGTCGTCATTCCAACCGCTGTTAAAAAGAAAACGCCTAGAGTCTACTCCTTATCTTGCTCTAGGAGACGTTGTACATTAACCAAAACTACCACCGAAGGTGAAAAAAGTATAGAAGAGAAGAAAAAGGGGTTTACCTTAGTTACCGCTCAAGGCCCATCCCGTGTTCCGTCATGCGCCGATCCCTGTCGAACGTGTGCATGAGCGACCCTCTCTTGTTATCACATCTCACGTCAGCAGAAGAACGCGGATGGGCAGGGGTCCGGCGTGAGGGAGGGTATTATGTACGTTGGATTTTCCAAGACTACTACCAAATAGTAGGTTTTCCTATTTGGTAGGTTGGGAGGTACGTCAAACCTCCCAATTTGTTAGTAGTCTTGGCAAATCCAACGTCAAGGCTGCATAACAAATAGGAGGAGGACATCCAAGCCCAACCTACCAAAAAAACCAATGCATAAGACAAAATTATGAATGACAAAGAAACACAATTTAAACAAGAGAGTTTAATAAAAGAGTGAAAAACTGAGGAGTAGCTAAAAAGAGCAGTTTTAACACGTGCCCGTCATTCATAGTAATGCAAAACCATAGACTTGTCTTAAACCAAAAAGTACTGTACACAAAATCCCTTTTCTTCCAAAATGAACAAAAACACTGATCACAAAAACAAAACACAATTATCAATGAGGCAAAAACACATATGTACTGTATACATATAACATAACCCCAAACTTGTAATCCAGTGTTGCAAACCCGTACTTCCCTCCCCCCCTTTTCGAAATAAAACAAAGGAAAAGAAAGAGTGACGAGGGGGGAAGACCAGGCAACTTCGCGAGAGCCCTAGGAAAACACGACTCCCGAGAGCTATCACAGGCCGAGGGGGTCTAACAATGGACATGGAGAGGTAGGAGGAGACGAAGGTATGGACAGAAGACCACAAACCCGCCGAGGCGACGTCAGGCAACGAACGAGTCTGCAGGAACCGTAAGGAGGCAGCAAAGGATCGCACATCGTGCGCAGAACCCCGACAAGCAGGGTTACTGGCACGAATGACCCGACAAATGTGGCGTCCTATCTGTACCTTCGAGAGCCTCCTACCAGTCCGAGGAGACACCCACACAGCAGTACCCGAAGTCGGAGCCACAGACTCAACATAGGAGTGCAAGGCCTGCACCGGGCACAACACATGGTGAGTATGCCCACGCTTTAAAGCCTGGATGGTGAAAGGCTTGAAAACGTGGGTCTCTCTCTCATTCTTGGCAACAAAATGAGGGGAGGGGGCTAACGTGACGACATTCAAGGACGGGGAGAATCGCATGCATTCCTGGGACCGCGACATGGCAGCTAGTTCAGACACCCTATCCCCAGTGGCCAGAGCGACAAGGAAGAGTGTACGCTCGAGCAACTGAACCGGTGTAGTGTCCCGTGTATATGTGTGTGAAGCCAGAAGGTCCAGAGCACGCCCCAGATCCCACTGAGGAGGGATCTGGCGCGGAGGCGGTCGCTCCCTGAAGGCAGCCTTCATGAAGGAATCCAGCTCCTTCGGTGGAACGACCAGCCCAGTGACGGACTCAAAGACCTCCCGGATGGCAGACAAGTGGTTACGTATAGTGTTGACTTGAGAGCGACGTGTACGGAAGAGGTGAAACAAGTAGCGTAGGACGAGGGAAGGAGAGCTAACAGTCTGGTGAGTGTCCTGTATCCACCTAGTAAAAGACCTCCAGTGGGACTCGTAAGTCCCCCAAGTCGAAGACGTCCATGAACGCTTCAGGAAGTCAGTCAGGTCCCGTCCGTGGACTGGGAGCCACCGTGCCTCACGAACATCCACGATGCGTAGGCCAACGAGGTCCGCAGGTCGCCAACCTGGCTCAAGTGGAAGTTTGAGAGAGGGAGAGGGACCGGACTCGGGCACCACCGCTTCAACTGGGAGTACCAAGCCTGGGCTGGCCACAGAGGCGCTATTAGCCAGACTCTGCCGCGGTACAGCCGCAGCCGCGCGAGGACTTTGCACATCAACAGTGCGTCTGGTGGCGGAAATATGTATATCGACTGCCACCTGGTCCAGTCTTCCATGAAAGCGTCCGGACCCCCCTCCGGAGTGCGAGTCCGGAGGGATAGGTACTGAGGCAACTTGCGCGTCTCCTTCGATGCGAACAAGTCGACCTCCGGAACACCCCAGGAAGCTACGAGGTCGTCGAATACAGTCTGTTTCATTGCCCATTCTACAAGAACGCCCTGTCCTCGCGACAGGGCGTCCGCCCACAGGTTGGCAGTCCCGGGCAGGTAGGAGGCGTGCAGGGAGATGTTGTGTCGGTTCGCGAGGAAGAACAACTTCTCTGAGATCCCCAACAGAGTCAAAGACCTGGAGGACCCCTGCTTTTGGATACAGTGGACAGCTGTCTGATTGTCCATCCTGAAGGCCACCGACTTTCCCCGAAGGGCCAGCGCGTGGTCCCTCAGGAAGAACAAGGGAACCAACAGTTCGAGGGCATTGATGTGTAGGTGTGTGTGTCCCACCCATCTGCCGTGATGTTGATGTCCCAGGTTGGATTGGTAACCCCACCCTACCTCGCTCGACGCATCTGTATCTACCCAGATCGTCGGCGGGGGGGCGGTCCAGGGCACAGCCGCAGAGAGCGTGCCCCGAGCAACCCAGTGTCCTAAGTGTCTGTGAATGGTACGCGGGATCGGCATGAGCCGATCCATAGGGGCCAACGGAAACACCTTGTTGCCCATGAGTATTAGGCGGCGCAGCCTGAGCCTCCCTAAGGGAATGGTCAGAGCGGCCCAATTCAGCGAACCCACTAACGAGTCCCAGATCCTCCTCGTGAGGGAGACCGAGTGCAACACGGCGAAGACCTTCCTGCAAAGTTTCACCGCGTTTGGCTGACTCTGGGTCACAGTAGCGTTGGTCAGATCCCATTCGAGACCTACCCACGTCACGACACGCGACGGGGTCAGGCGCGACTTGGGAATATTGATTTTGAACCCTAACTGTGTGATGTGTTGAACTACTGTGAGGGTGTCGCGGACGCACTGTTCTAGGGTGTCTGAAACTATCAACCAGTCGTCCAAGTAAAACAGGATCTGGAGGCCGCCCCTGAGGAGAGGATCCAGAGCCTGCTTTACCAGTTTCGAGAAGATCCGCGGCGCGATGTTGAGACCGAAGGGAAGTCTGTCGAACATGAACACACGATCGGAAGTCTGAACGGCCAAGAATCGCTGGAAACGAGGATGGATCGGAACGTGCCAATACGCATCCTTGAGGTCCAGCGACACTACCCACGACAGAGGTCGCAGGGCCAGTCGTACCTGGTGCACCGTCAGCATCCGAAACCGTGTGTTCACGATGTGCCCGTTGAGGGCCGACAGATCCACCACCGGTCGCATCGCGTCGCAGTCCTTCTTCGGTACCAGAAAAACACGGGAGAGGAAAACCGGTAGACCGGCTTTAACCTCCTTGACGATTCCCTGCTCGTGCATGGATGTAATCACGTCGGCCACCTCCGAAGAGACAGGCCGGCTTCGTTGACAAGAGCTGAGTGGGGGTCTGGACTTCCATCTCCAGGTTAGACCCCTCCGTGCAATCTTCCGCCCCCACGTCCCTCGTGGCCACCGAAGGGCGCAAGGGCGAAAATAACCTGTGGGAGCCCCCGAGATGAGGTGAACGACCCTTTCTGCGAGGCGAGAAGGAGAACAAGGAGGAGACCGACCTGGAGAACCTACACATTTTTTGACGTGGAGGGTCCCCCGGTACGGTCCCTGCGGTCATAAGAGCCACGTTGACCACCCCTACCCCCCCCACCTCGCCGAAAAGGGCGGGTCACCCCATCCCCTGTCCGTCGTGCGTCTGACCCCGTCGAAGTGCGGCCGGAAGTGGAAGGCTGGCCAGCCCCTTCTCGGCGGGGATGAAAGGGAGCAGGAGCAGAAGTGCGAGGCGGAACCGACGCTCTGGCCGGCAACTTCCCTTTCCTGCGCCCTTTCTTGGCGGCAGCAGTGGCGGCAGCACCCCGAAGGGGACCGGCAGAAGGACGGGACTGCGAAGACCCTGGTCGCGACACAGCGCGTCTTTGCGTGTCGTAAGCAGGGTCCGCTGACAGAGAAGCGTAGCGTTCCCAAGCATCCTGCGCAAAAAGCCCCGATGTATATAGCTCAGAGTATAACAGACCCTGACGAATATCCAAAGGGGCTCTCCGGCAGAACGAGGACCTTACCGTCTGGCGTTGTCGAGTTGCCTCGCACAAAACCGCCTTCAGCTCGGGAACCAAAGACACCGCGAGCTGAAGGTGGATCCGCCGAACGTGGTCCAAACCCTCGCGAAGATCGCCAGGTGCAGTCGCCTCGATAAGTCGCAGGTGGTGAACAGACGTCTGGAGGGAACCTAGAAGACAAGACAATAAGTTCGCCACCCTCTGCCGCAAGGTAAAATCCCTGTCGACAGAGGACTTATCTGGGTGGGAGAAGAACGGGTTAGCAATAGCACAAATTTCAAGTTTGGGAGCGCTAATCCAGGACCAGAACTTGCCATCCAATCCGCCGACAGATACCAGAGGAGGCAAAAGCAGTGACGACTCTGGGGGAGGGACTGAAATAGATCTGTCGACGGAACGGTTGGCAAAGTCTAAGGCCTCAGCAAACCAGGCCTCCAATGGGAGAGGGTTATCGAGCACGACGGCTAAGCCAGGCTTACCGTCGTCGCACAAACCCGTCCCATAGGAGGACAGTCCCGTTAACACAGCCAGGGACTGAACATCCTGAAGGATGTCCTGGCGGCTGAAGTCTGACCAGAGCTTAGTTCGAGGAGCAGACGGGGGCTTGGGCTTCAAGTACTGAAGGTCAGTCCTTGTCGGGTAGCCCGCACCTCCACGTCGGCCACTATCCACCTGATCGCCACTGCAAACCAGTCGCCCTGAACCCTAGTCACGGGACCGCGGTGGGAGGAGCCGCACCCTCCAACAGCCAAGGAGCCATAGAGGAGCGGCATAGTCCGCGATGGGACCTTGGCCTTTTGGATGGGGGGCAAGCGCGGACCCTGCCCTAGCAGACGGAGGACCCCCGCATGTGAGACAGTAGGGGCAACCACCTGAGCCAGGGCAGGAGCCGACGACCGGGCAGGCGGAGAAAGGAGAAGAGCGAGAAGGAATGTGGTCCACCGCAGAGGGGAGGGGGACCAAAGCAGGGGCAGGTTGGGTGAGGCGCTGAGGTTGTGTCACCGCCAAGAAGCGCGATAAGAGGGATTCTTGCATCGCCTCCAAGCGCGCCGAAGTGTGACACAACCCACCCCTGCATAGCCGAAAATCGATCCGAGAGAGGCGACCCCCCCGAAGATAGTTCGGCCCGCAGGGGCGAGCGTGAGCGAGAGCGAGACCCATGACACGAAACAGCAGCGTCGCGGCCCAAGAGAAGGCGAGCGACGACGGCCGTGGCGGTCCTGAGGGTCTCGTTCCCGATCACTAATGCCCGAGGGGGAAACATCACCATCCCCCTCTTCCAGCGACACGTCAGCCCCCGAGAAAGGGGACCCCGAAACCTCGCTATACTCTACCGAGTCAAGCGGCGGGGTACCCTCACGGGGAGCCGGCAAGCGAAGATCAGGAATAGAAGAAGGAAGAGAAGCAGGATGACGGGAGGGGGAAGGCTGGCCGGGTGAAAGGAGGTCAGAAGGAGCCGCGGGGGGAAACAGAGCAAGGATCCCCGGGGCTGAGAGAACAGGGCGGCCTGACACCGAGGCGGAGGAGGGAGGAACCTCCACCTTGGGACGAGACCGAGAAGGAAGAAGAGGCACCGAAGCAGGAGAAGTAGGAGGAGAAGCAACTACATCCTGGCGGACCCTCCTGGACAGAGTAGAAGGAGGGAGCAGAGGGCCAGCTACAGCATGAACATCCGCGCGCGTAGAGGACAAATGAAGAGGACGTCTTTTGTGCAGGGGAAGCGGGCGGAAGGTAGTAGAGCCCCTATCCGGAGAGAGGCCAGGGAAGGGCGTACAGGGGCAGAGACGCTAACCCCGGCCTCAGGGCGAGAACCATGACGAGGGCGAACGGCGGAGTCAAGGTGAGCAGGAGGACGAGGAGGGGCAGTAGAGGACGAGCGACGAGGAGAGCGAGAGCGTGGACGGAGCTGGGGATCCACCCGACGATGCGACGACCGACCACGGGACTCAGGGAGGAGGGCCCGAGCAGGGAGAGGGCCAGGTAAACGGCCCCCAGACGGGTCAGGGATGCCCAGGGCGACGCGGATCCGGTCGTCAACAAAGGCCGGGGAACGGTGGCCCACAGTCCTGATGTGGTGGGAGACCACCGCCCACACAGACTGAAGGGATGCAGAGGCCACTGCCGCGTCAGAGGAACCAGGGTGATGGTCCACCACATCCACCAGGTCCATACACGGGCCACACAAAGCCGGGAGGTAGGCCGTAGAGGACACACATTGCGAATGCCGTAAGCAGGACCTGTGGCAGTCCAAGCACGGGGAGCCACAGCCCTGGCGAAAGCAAGGCATCCCACCTGCAATGGAAGAACACACACCATAAGCAGCACGTTGACGGAGTAAGTGAAGATAATGTCCAATAAAAACCAGGGAATGAGCATGGGTAAACAGGAACACACATGCAAACTGGAAGTCGTACTCACTCTAAACCGGGAGCACCGATGGAGGTGAGGAGGGCGGGTGAGGCGGAAGAGCACAAGCAGAACCTGCAAAGATGGAGAAAGTGTTAACCACCACTCAACACCTCACATGCAGGGTCCATAACACCAGGCAAGTGCATACACCAATATAGTACCAGGCAACAAGATGACACAAAAAAGGGTCACCGTGAAAGCCAACTATAACCGCAAATTTGCGGGCCAATGGAGGCATAACCGTACCGACACAACCCTCCCGCCTCACCGCGAGACCCCCCAGCAATCTCCGCAAATTTGCGGGGAGCCGAATCGTCCGTGGACCGAATCGAGCACTCCGCAAATTTGCGGGACCGGCCGAGATGGTCCGGCGCCGAAAAAGCGAGAGGAGCGTCTAGGGAATACCAACACAGGCCCAGAAAAAAGCGTCAACTCCTTATGACTCCAAGCGACGATGGCCATCAAGCTGAGCAGTGTCTTCCTTGATAATATCCTGACTCAACCGGTCAGGGGAGAGGCAAGGAAGACACACCAGGGGAGAGGAGGCACATCCCCCAGGAACCACCCCACCCACAGAGATAGAGCAAAGCCCATGAGGAGAAGTGGCAGGAAGGGTGGTTCGGCACAAACAGGGGCCCCCGTAGGGTACCCCAGGATTGGGCAAAAGGGAATGAAAGGATGGAGGTGAAAACAGTAAGGGAACACAAAAACCAGTAAATGAAACTGGCGAGAAAAAAGGGTGGCCTAGCCGTGAGGAGAGAATGTGTCAGGGGCGAAAAACCCTGTGGTGTGAGGGAGAGGCCCCCGTGGGGTACCCCTGGATATCACGAACCACCAAGCGCCCAGGCCCTTGAGACACAGTGAAGGCTCGAAAGGGGGGACTCGGGAATAACGCTAATAATGCGGCCGACACAAACCCTACAAACAGCACCGCCACCACGAAATCTCAGATTGTGAACCAACTGTACACCTAGGCTATGAAAATATGAAAACTCATAGGGCATAGCAATTCCTGAATGAGAAACAAGCTAGGCTAAAATAAGCTAAACTATGCCCAGACTAACAGGAAAAAAGAATATGAAAAGAGAAAGGAATGAAAAACACATACGAGGAACGCCAGGCGCCCCCGTACCTTCGGTAGCTATTTCCACACGCGTCTCCATTAAACACACTGAGGAGCCCATTTACGTGTGTCCTAGATCACGTAACATCTGTCTAACAAAAAGAAGGCCAGAAAAGCCGAAACGAACCTAAAACAGGGTGAATTGAAGGAGCACAACAAAAGCGGACTCAACAATGGCGACGCGTGAAAAAATGATAACAAGAGAGGGTCGCTCATGCGCACGTTCGACAGGGATCGGCGCATGACGGAACACGGGATGGGCCTTGAGCGGTAACTAAGGTAAACCCCTTTTTCTTCTCTTCTATACTTTTTTCACCTTCGGTGGTAGTTTTGGTTAATGTACAACGTCTCCTAGAGCAAGATAAGGAGTAGACTCTAGACGTTTTCTTTTTAACCGCGGTTGGAATGACGACATAGCAGTCAAAATAGACAAGTCGTCATTGCAATTAGGTTAATAGCCTTGACGTTGGATTTGCCAAGACTGCTAACAAATAAAGTAAACAATACAAGACTAGATCCTAATTTTGCCCAAGTTAAGTAGGCCTAATAAGTACTATTTCCATCTCACTATGCAACATTGACTCCTTGGTATGATTCACAGGCTCAGGTAATGCGCTGCGTTACCAGAGAAGAATCTGGACATCAATCAGAACGTTCCCTACCGGCCAAGTGATAACCACAGCACGAGATGAACAGTATTCCAGATTTCAAGGCCATGGTAGACCTAACCATCTCACCTGTTGCTCCCTTCACTCGGTTTAAAAAAAAATTAATCTTTAAGGTGAGTTCACTGGGCAAAACTCTAGAAGTTTCCGGTTCACCTACTAAGTGTATTCTCACTAATTACATAATTTTAATTAATTTCCAGGGAACAAGTACAAGTTTTCTTTCCCTTTCTAAAAAACTATACCTGACTAAAAAAATTACCGAGTAATGATATCCAGTGATACTGGGTAATAATTCACTAGGCTATTTCTTACATAAAAGGGAACTGCAGTTTATTTAAAATAAACAATACAGGACTAGATCCTATTTTGCCAAATCTAAGTAGACCTAATAATTCCGGTATTATTTCCACTATGCAACATTGACTCCTTGGTATTATTCACAGGCTCAGGCGAGCTACTGCATTACCGGAGAAGAATCTTTTCAACAATTAGAACGATCTCTTCCGGCCAAAGTGATAACCACTGGAGGAGCCTAACACCTTATATTTTAAGGTGAGTTAATTTTTTACAAATCACTAGACGTTTCTGGTTCACCGGCTAAGTGTACTCGCACTAATCATATATTTTTGTTATTAACCATGACCCAAACAACATTTATAACCTCGGTCATATTATATGTACAGTAAAATCTCGCATCCCACGATTTATTGGTACCGAAATATTACCGTGGGACCGGAATTCGTGGGATGCAGAGTATTAACCCTTCCTACCCGGGCTGTCTCAGCCAATGACGGTCGCCCCTACCCGGGCGATATGGCCGAAAAACGTCTAGGCCTAGGCTACCGTATTTATGTTTATTTTCACTGCTAGAACTTTCCCACTCATCTATAATCGTAGTGCGGTTTTCAATCTGTATTTTGGCATTAAGTAGAGCTCTGTAAGTCAACTGGTTCAGTTGTGATGACGATTTCAGTGGAGCCAATATTGCAGAGATGTTGCCAATATGGGGGCTTTTCAGACACTAATTTCGTCATGACGTCATAACAATAACATTGAGGAGTCTTCTCCTTCTTGTTTTCGGAGGTGCGGTGACGAATGCTTGGGTTTGTTGATATACGTCGTACGCACAGCGTTCGGACCAAGCTTAATTAGGCTATTAAGCTCATGCCTTAGATAAGGCATACCGGGTATTGGCCCTTCTTTCGTGCTGTCATTACCTAAGGCAGCCCGGGGTAGGAAGGGTTAAAGTAATGGGGAAAATTACAAAAGTACTAAGAAGGCTATCGTCGGGCAACTATTGACCTTAACTTTACATGCCAATAATCCAAAGTAAGTTGCTTTAACCCTCCAGCCTCGGCTACGCATTCTATAATATATCCCCGAAACCCGAGGGATTTGGCCGAAAAAATGTCTCGCCTAGGCTACCGTATCTTTGTTGTTTTGACTGCTTCTGCATTCCCGCGCATGCCCAAGTGTAGATGTGTTTCGTACCTGTAGAATGGCGTTGAGTAGAGCTCTCTAAGTCAACTGGTTCAGTTGTGATGACGATTTCCGTGAAGAGAACTTTGTGGCGCTTTTCACTACTTTTCACATTTAACAATTACACACAGCCACACACGAACAAGCGGCGTCGGTCCAACCGGCTGTTGTTTACATGCGTCGGACGGACGCCTTTCAAAACAAGCTTACAGGCTTTCAAGCTGCCATGAAAAGAAAGGTAAGTAAAACACAAACAAAAAATTTAGAAAAGTTGATGAGGTGCTTATTGTGATGGATGTGGTGATAGACGGGAGGCGGATGTTAGTTACCACCCTCCGTGGCCCCACTCTCGTTCTCCGTCACCCCACCGTCGCCGCCAAAGCCCGTGAAATCATCGTCCATGGCATCAAGTTCGGCGTCCTGTAGAGCTTCCATTAGCTCCGCATCCGTGGGAATCGTGTGGTTTTTCGTGGGATGAGAATTCAGGTAGCCATTGGATAGTACCGTGGGATCGAAATGCGTGAGATGCGTGACTACTGTATGGAGTTTTTAATTTTAGGTGAGTTAATTTTTACAAAACATTAAACGTTTCCGGTTCACCGGCTAAGTGACTAAGTCACTAATCATATTTTTGTTAATAACCATGACTAAGTACCAAACTTCCCCGACTCGACTCGCAGTCATGATTTCAAAATCCTGCATTCTACACCACATACCCCCAGACTTTTGACATTGTCTAATGTGGTCAGTCACCCTGCTAACCCTATTACATCAAAAAACATAAATTACCTGTCTCATCTACTTCCTGGACTGATTCAAGTTCTGAGGGTATCAGTCCCCCTCCACTTTCCCTAGTATAGTTAGCTGATACTATTGAACAGCAATCTGGATAAACCCAGTTGCTTGCTCCACCCACATTAATTCACCCTAAACTGATTCAGGTGAATATTGAAGCTGAAGTACATAAACCCATACACTAATCACCTGTTCAGCCTTCTACGGACTTACCTGTTCGTTTAGATCCTTCTCTGGCAGCTCCAGACATTTCGGTTACAGAAGCCTCCCCCTCTACTAATTGGTGAATCTCGATACTGGAAACAATTGCCAGGGTAGCACCTACTAATGCTGACACAGGTCATTCAGACTTGGTGCCAATACCAAATGAGTGGATTATTAAAACGGACGAGCTTAGGCATCTACATACAAAGATGCACAAGACTGATTGCTGGACGTAATCATAAAACTCTTCCCATCTCTGTTGGATGCTAAGTACTTTACTTACACACAGACACCCACAGTGCCTTCGGATAAGCGCTTCAAACCATGGTCTGATGTGAATAAGGCGGATGGACATAACGCCATTAAATCTCTAATCTCTCAAAGTCCGTAGGTGGCTCCACAAAAAATGTTTGGGAACAAAACTTCTATTTTGGAGGTATCCACTACAAGTTATGGTCCATGGGCTTAATGGGTGACTGAGGCAGTGAAATTGGCCTTGTATTTGCCACTATGTATGTATACAACTCCGACTCTATTCCCCAGGAGTTCTGGGAATATCTCAGAGCTCCAAAATTAGTTTGTAAACCAGCTAGTGACCCCATGATTAATTCACCTACCCCTGCACTGATTGACAAAGACTTTAGACTGCGTCAAAAGAGCCCATAGTTTGCTGTCAAATTTTATCACACAGCAACAACGTGCACAAGCCATGAGGCAAGTAGCAGATTCTATCCCTGAACAAGACTCCAGGTCTGCACTTCATTTTATCAGAAGAACTTCACATGTTAATTCTCTGATGACCACTAGGGATGTCAATATTGCTATTTTTGAGGCAGCTAGAGCTAGACAGGATCCGCGCATCCAATTGCCCAAGAATATGCCCAAAGATATTGCTACTCGAGTTCTCCTTTCACCTCTGTTCACAGGTAGATTGATTCCCCAAAACAACCTGGAATGAGGTTCATGCTCTGTTGCTAAGACCTGAGATGACTGCATTTTAGGCAGTCTCTGCAAACAAGCTGAAACACCCTAGACAGTTCCACTCTCGTTCTCAATCACAGCGTGGAAAAGTTAGAGTCCAATTCCCCTCTCCTAAGCTTACTCCACAAACATCTCAGGCTCATAGGGGTAACTCGTCAAACAGAGGACACTACCAGTCCAGAGGCCGGGGTGCACCAACATGCCCCCAAACATCAGAGACCATGTGGTCACCATTAACCCTCCATCCCTCACCAACCTGCCCAAAATACAAGAAACTAAAGCCCATCAACAGAGAACTGGTCCTACATCAGACAGGCCAGTTCAGGAAAAAAATTCCTTCATTGGCCTCAGAGATCTTGGGCACAAGAGGGTAGTAAAGAAGGTCCTTACATGGCTTGGGTTTGTAAAACCCCTCCCCAGAGCTCAGTCCAACAATGTTCAACTATCTCTAGAGTTAGAAACAGTAATAAACCAAATGTTGACAGACAATGTTGTGACTTATGTACCAGAAGGCATGCCAGTTCTTCTATTCCGCATGTTTCTCGTCCCATCATCACTCAGTACACCCTTCACCCTCACCGAACTTCGCGAATCCTCATACATCTTCATTATCACACGCACCAGCCACTCTTCCACACCAAGTTTCCTCATAGCCCACTGTACAACATCTCTAGGTACCCTATCAAAGGCCTTCTCCAGGTCCACAAACACAAAGTAAAGATCCCTGCCTTTTAGTAGGTATCTTTCCTGTATCTGCCTGACTATGAAGATAGCATCGGTTGTACCACGTCCTGGCATAAAACCAAACTGCATATCATCAATAGAGATGCTTTGCCTGATCAAACCCTCAAGGACTCTCTCACAGACCTTCATGATTTGGTCAAGCATTTTCAGGCCCCTATAATTTCCTCTATCTAGCGCATCCCCTTTTCCTTTGTATATATATTTACTATTACACTTTTGAGCCAATCCTCTGGGATTTTCTCATCTTTAATAATGGTGTTTATCAACTCAGTGACTAAGTTTACACCAATCTCCCCTGAGGCTTTTATCATCTCAGCGACAATGTCGGAGCAACCTGGAGCTTTACCGTCCTTCATTTTATTGATTGCGTCGCTCACTACAGCTGGTGCTATCAAAGGAGGGGCCCAGATATTGGTTTTTCGATACTAAGCTGTTCCTTATCCCATTCAAACTCTACATTTAGCAATCGTTCATAGTGTACCTTCCATGCTTCTCTGATTTCATTTTCTGCATACACAATCTTCCCATTATCATCTCTAACACACTGTTCACCTATAATATCCCTACTGTAATTTTTAACTCGCCTAGCTAGGTTGAAGATCCCATTGGGATTGTCAGTGTTACACACTTGTTCGAGGACCAGGTCCTTAATGCGATTTTTAGCATTGTAAATAACTCTTTTGGCAGTTCGTTTAGCTGCCTCCTTTCTTCCATGCTTTGAAGCATCTCCTTTTCTCTTTCACAGCATGTTCTACCTCATCGTTCCACCACCAAGAGGTCTTATTCCTGGGGTGACCCTTTGTTTTCCCACAGACTTTGTCAGTGGCAGCGATAAGGCTATGCTTAAGAAAGTTCAAAAACTCTACAAACTCGCTAGTAGACGATGCGGACATATGGTGTTTAGAAGAAGAAGAAGACGTTTATATCAGCAGATTCCTTTGACCATTAATCTGAATGTTTTGAAGTAGGTAATAGGCTACAATGACAATGGTAAACTTTTGAAGTGATTTCATAAACATATGATATGTGTGTGTGTCATTTGGGTGGCCTAATGCCTCAATGTTTTCGTCAGGCCATTAATACACAGGTTCATAGGGGTAAAGTCCGATAATCCGAAAAATCCACTAATCCGAACGAGGGCCGGTCCGCTGCCCTTCGGATTAACGGAAGTTTACTGTATATACCTACTCTAAGTCTGTTATTCCTAGGAATAAGGCACAATTGTGGTTTCCTCCAGAAGGATTCAATAAGGTCAGGAAAGAAAGTGTTAGCATCCTTTATTGCAGATATAATTAAGGAAGCTGAGCCTTAGTTGATTGCATAAACCCATGATATGCACATATGGGCCACTACCATGAGTTTTCCCCATTGGTTTTTCAGTGGAGGATATAACTCAGACAGGGGTATCAGGAAAACCCTCTTTATATAACATACACATCCAACTTCACGACATTGCCCTACATTGCTATCCTCTATCAATAAAACACTACTCTTCCCACTACATATCATACATGTAACACCATACACCTTACCCAATAAATATGGCAGTACAATTGTTAAGAGCAAACCTGGTGGTCCCTCGGATATCCACCCCCGGCAGGGTTGGGTCATTGACACAGGGCCCTCCCGGTCGTCATCATGCGACTGTGTCAAGAGCATTGCAACGTCCCAAAGCTGCTCGTCGGTGCAGCTTTTTCTTTAGCAATATAAGGGGACTTCACTCCAACATCAATTCTGTACACCAATTTCTTCAAGCAGAATCCCCTACTCTCCTTTTTTTTGACAGAGACTCAAGTAACATCCACATCTGACACGTCTAGATTTAATTTTCCAGGTTATCAACTGCTCCAAAATTTCAGACCTAAAGGAGGTGTATGTTGCTTCGCAAAATCTGAAATTGCCCTGGAGGAGGTTACTACTTTCAATTGTCCCTATTTTGATTATTCTATATACAAATTAATTTCTGCTGGTAAATTTAAATACATATGTTGCATCTACCGTTCCCCAAATACTCCTCCAGAGCAAAGTCTTTTTGATTCTGTCCTCACAACTCAGTGTCCTCAACTTAAATGCTTCTTCTGAAATCACTGTGTTGGGTGATTTTAATGTCCATAATGTTGAATGGCTCACTCATTCAGCCAGGACTGATGATGCTGGTCTTGAATGTGAGCTATTTGCAGACTCATTTAATCTCACTCAACTAGTCAACCAACCCACCCGTGTACCAGATAATCCTAATCATAATTCCCACCTACTGGACTTATTTTTAACAACCAATTCAGAAAATGATGATATTACAGTGAGGTCCCCGCTTGGATCTTCTGATCACTGTCTGATACAGGCCACCTGTCTATCACCTACCACACCTTCCCACTCTGAACCTGTTTTGGTGACTAAATGGCATTACGATAGGGCAGACTGGGAGGGTCTTCAAGGTTTCTTTATTGATATTCCCTGGACCTCTTTCTTTTCTAATGATGCACACTCCACCTTGAGCCACTTACAAGATTTTGTAAAAATTGGAATGAAACTTTTATTCCTCATCAAAAGTACAGTAAAAGATCTAATTCACCTAAATGGTTTGACCATAATTGTGCTAGAGTAACTGAACAAAAAGCAATAGCCTACAATGCATACACAAGATCAAAAACACATGAAGCCTTTAATTACTTTAGAAACATCAGAAATCATGCCAAAACTGTATTAAACCTAACTAAATCAAACTTTCTCCACAAGCAGGCAAATAAACTTCTAAATAATCCAAATGATAACAAAATATTTTGGTCTACTCTTAACTCATTTAAATCCAACTTCACTACTGCTTCATCCATTCCACCATTAAAATCTCCAACTGGCAATCTTGTAAGTGACCCACGAGGTAAAGCTAACCTTCTTGCGGATATTTTCTCCACCAACTCAACCTTAGATGAAATAAATCAAGATGTCCCTGTACTTAATTTTAATTCGCCTGAAATTCCCTCACTTAAGATCCACACCAGACATGTCAAAACTATTTTGCAGAATCTCTCAGTAGATAAGGCTCCTGGTCCAGATGAAATTCCTCCAATAGTACTTAAGAATTGCTCCTTGGTGCTCGCTCCTGTATTGGAAAAAAAAATTCCGTCTGTGTACTCATACCTCATGCTTCCCAGTACCCTGGAAAGAAGCAAACATCCATCCAGTTCCTAAAAAAGGTGCCTCTTTAGATCCATCAAACTACAGACCAATAGCTATAACTTCCACTCTTGGTAAAGTCTTTGAAATTATATTAAATAATCACATAATTAAGCATCTTGAGAATAATAAATTAATCAGTGATAGGCAATATGGTTTTAGACGATGTCGATCAACTGCAGACATGCTTTGCCTTCTTACGCATCAAATCAACCAAGCTACAGACCAACATGGTGAAACACATACAATAGCACTGGATATATCAAAGGCATTTGATAGAGTCTGGCATCAATCCTTATTGTCGAAGATGTCACACTACGGCCTTGCATCATTAGTTCCACTAATTTCTTCTTATCTTCATAACAGAAAAATATGTGTAATGGTAGATGGCCTTTATTCTCAATTTCACTCAATAAATGCTGGTGTTCCCCAGGGATCAGTTTTGGCCCCAATTCTGTTCCTCATTCATATCAATGATCTCATATCTACCACTCATACTCCAATACATTCCTACGCAGATGACTCAACACTCCACAGTTCCTTCACATTTACCAATTCTTTCACCCAACCCGATCTTATAAATTCAAAAATAAACACTGCAATTTTTCTGAACCAGGACCTTTCTAGAATTAATGAATGGGGAAAAAAGAATGGAATGCACAGAAAACCAAGTACATTCAATTTTCTAACCGACAGAATCTCACTGACTCCCATATATTTTTTAATGATGTAAAGATTCCCACTTCCCCTAGTATTGACATTCTCGGTGTAATATTAACTACTAACTTGAGCTGGACACATTATGTTAGAAGCATTGCTAAGAATGCCTCTAAAAAACTGGGACTCCTGTACAGAGTTCGAGAATTCTTCACTGACGAGCAGTTGGCCGTGATATATAAAAGTCATGTGCGTTCTCAGATGGATTACTGTTATACTGTTGATACAGTATATTAACCCCTTGTGTGCAGTCACACTTTATTTTTTTATAATCTCTATTTGGTGAATTGTATATTTAGTTACATATTCTGTTATATATATATATTTGTTTAAGGTTAGGTTATCACACCTGGTAGACTATTTCTGCGTATTTCAATTTTATTATTTTCGGTTAGGCTATTCAACGCTGGTAGCCTATTGGGGCGTATTTCAATTTTAAAAAAAACTTTTGGTTAGGCTATCGCCCCTGGAAGGCTAATTCTGCGTATCTCAAATTTATTGTTTTCGGTTAGGCTATCACCTCTGATAACCTATTGTTGTGTATTTCAACATATTTGCTTTCGGTTGAAGTGTTTCTAAAGTGAGTGAAGTATTTTAAAGTAAGTTAAGTGTTTTAAAGTGAGTGAAGTTATCTGAAGAAACTGACTGTTACCATGCCTCGCACTTGTACGAACTGCGCCGGTAGGTTTGGTGAGTCCATGTTTGCTACAGTCAATCTTCAAGTCTGCCGTCTCTGCCAGCAACGAGAGAATTTGACAGTGAAATTAGATGAAGCCTACTGTAAAGTCAGTGAAAATAGGCTAGCCTAAACAGACCTCGGATGCGGAAATACCCTGAGCCGAACAGGCCAAGTGGGATATCTCTATTGGTCTAACTGGTAAGGTGCCTGCCTCACACCCAAGGGTCGAGAGTTCGTGCCCCCACCAGGGCATGATATTTTCGTGAGGCTATTTCCGCATTTAACGAAGTTTAGGTGTGTTGGTTAAATTGTTCAGATGGTTGAGAGTAAGATCGGAGCTCCATAAATCCTCTTTCGGGTAAGGTGTAAAAACCGATCCCCACAGGATAAGGAAGAGGATAGGAGAGAGCAGGGAGTGTTGTGAGACTCGATTGGGTTGGGTTGTGGAGTTGCCAACTGGGCAGTTTGTAGGTGCGTGTAGCATCGCTCAGTGAAGTTGACTCACCATTCCCGTTCATCTCTCTGACGGACTCTCGGTCGATTCGGCTCAAGCTTGTTCCTCTGTTCGTTCCTCTCTGTTCGGAGCTTTCGCTTCCCGGAAGGTGAAGTAGTGTAAAGTCAGTGAAAATAGGCTAGCCTAAACAGACCTCGGATGCGGAAATACCCTGAGCCGAACAGGCCAAGTGGGATATCTCTATTGGTCTAACTGGTAAGGTGCCTGCCTCACACCCAAGGGTCGAGAGTTCGTGCCCCCACCAGGGCATGATATTTTCGTGAGGCTATTTCCGCATTTAACGAAGTTTAGGTGTGCTGGTTAAATTGTTCAGATGGTTGAGAGTAAGATCGGAGCTCCATAAATCCTCTTTCGGGTAAGGTGTAAAAACCGATCCCCACACTACAACAAGATCAACATCCTCACCATGAAGCTGGAATCACTCCAAGAGTTTGTAACACTCAACGTTGGAGTACCACAAACTTCAATTGTCACCGCAACTCCAGCAGCCACCAACGCCCCAACGTCAACTGCCAACAATTCAACGCCTGCAGTAGCCATTTCAGCTGATGTTTCCGATACTCAAGAAACAAATAGTGACTCTCTTCCCCCTCAAGACAACTTCCGTGTCGTGAGGAACAACGTTTGCCCCAAGACCAGGAAACCCATACCGGGTGTCAAAACCGCTTCCAGATACTCACAGACTCGGATGACGAAGCGGAAATAGAAGAAGTCCGGCTCGTGGGAAACTCGATGATACGTGGTCAGCTCACAGAGTTCTGCGCCAGAGCACCTAAGACCAGGAAGCGTTTTTGTATCCCTGGTGGTGGTGTGGACAACGTAGTTGCTGCAGTTGACGAAGTATCTAAGCTGGCCCCTGCTAATACAATGTACGTCATCCACGTTGGATCCAACGATGTACAGCGAACCCGGTCGGAAGATTTGCTTTTAAAGTACCAGCAGCTGATCAAGTCGTTTAAGGAGAAGTCATCAAGGATCATCGTCTCAGGAATCGTCCCCCGGCTTGGTGTAGAGAGCCAATTTTACAACATAGCCACCAGTACAAATCGTTGTCTAGCAAACCTCTGCAGGAAGGAAAACGTGCGATTCGTCGACACCTGGGACAATTTCTACTACGATGACTATTTGTTTTCGGACGATGGAGTTCATCTGAACCAGGTGGGAGCAGCACGTTTTGGGCGTCTTCTCAACGATGCGGTGAAGGATTTTCGGAGAAGAAATCGACTCAGCACAGGACAACCAGGAAGGAGGACCGAAGACAGCGAGGACGGCAACCTGCGAAGGAATTAAATGCTAATCTGTCAAGAACCGCGAATTTGGATAAAGCTCCACCAACACGACCCAAATTCAAAACCGCCAGGGATAACGACCGAGGACCGATGACAGCCATGAATGTAAATGTAGATCCGACCAGAACCAAAAATTTGATTAAAGAACGTTCTGCGAGTTCTAAAACCTCAACTTTAACCCCTCCAACCCGGATGGGCTCTTGAACGCCCATAACAACCTCGGCCCGCGCAACCCGGAAGGGCTCTTGAACGCCCATTGCTTGCATGCGTGCTTTCGAATGCCGCGCGTACATTTTCGGTATCGTGGGACGGTAGGTGGCGCCACCAGGCGTAAACTCCGCCACAGCAACAGTATCTACCCCGACGCCATCATGGACAGTACGCCAAATAGTGATTCCGCTGTGTCCGATACCGTGCTTCCTACGACGCCCTTGCTTGTTCGTCGCGCCTTACCCCGACGCCATCGCCTAAATGTGTTATCTCCCGGAGGTATTGAGACGACATTGAGACTTTATGAGCGAGCTGATGCCAAGCATAATGTTGATGATGAAGTCAGTGACGACTCCAGTAATTATAAGTCGAGTGATTATGGCCATGAGAGTGATAAAGAAGAGCAATTCCTGGGATTTGCGAGAGAACATGACAGTGATGAGAGTGATGAAGGTGATGTACCAGTTGTTGAGGAAGCTGGTTTACCTAAAGACAGTGAACTTGAGAGAGTGAGCGAGTGGGAGAGTTCAAGGTCACTCACCAAATTTCGCTTAAGTGACACGACGCCAAGCCCTTCCCCAGGTAAATCGCCTTTCAAGCTACATTTGTATAAGCAGAAAATACTTGAGAAGGCGGCCGCGGCAGCTAGGGAACAAGCAAAACTACTTGGTGAGGATGAGGCTGTGAGTGAGGGTCAGCGTGGTGACCCTTCTCGTCCGCCATTGTCTCCCTTATCTACCCACGCCACCCAAGATGACCCGGATGCCCCGCATTCTTCCCCACCACCCCCACCATTGCCAAGGGTTGAGGACCCCACACTTTCGGCCTATTTGCCTCCTAGGTCCCCCGACAGGAGACATACTGCTGCCGAAAAGGGGAAAGGTAGGAAATATACCAAGAAAATTAAGAAAAGTAAGAGAGTTTTGTTCGAGGCTCCCGCGGCGTCCACCCCGGCCGGCCCCAGCCATACGTCCCCGCAACTTTCCCCACGGTCCTCCCCACCTCTCCCGCCTTCAACATGTCTTCCTGAAGAAGTCTTTGAGCTCGCATCACCAATACCTGGCCCTAGTGACAGTGAAACATTGCTTTCTGTCACTCGTCGCAGGCCAAGGAGCCCGGGACCTCGGGGGGACACAGCCTCACCTGCCACTCCTTCCCCACCTCGCCCACCCGCACGCCGCCCACGCATCACTGGTTCCCCGCCAGATTATGTGGGGGCCACTGATGATGAAGGGCACCTCTCTCAAGACTCTGGCCATGATTACATAGGTCCACCGTCAGGGCAAGATGACCACTCTGACGATGACTATATGGACATCGACGACCCTCGACCCATCCGCTTGGCCCGGCGTCGTGCTGCCCGTCGTGCTGCCCACCGCCCTGGCCGCCGCCCTCGCCGCCCTAGGGCGCGCGCCTCCCGAGTTGGCCGTGGGCGTGCTGGGCCACCAGCTGGAGCTCCTCGTCAGCGTAGACAAGACCCATTCTACGTTTTTCAGTGGCAAGACGTAGTTGATGAGGATGCATACAACCCTGATGTGCCAGCTTTTGATGAGGTACTGGAGGGTTCAGGCGTTACCCCCAATTTTCCTGCAGGCCCCAATGCTCCACCACACGAACTGTTTGAGGCCTTCTTTGATGAGGAGGTGGTAGGCTATGTTGTCAAAGAGACAAATAAGCAGCACCAATTCCAGGTCCACTTTTTGGGAAAGGTGACCAAGGGCCACATGAGGCAGTGGACCCCAGTGACTCATAAAGAGTTCATGGTGTTCCTGGCACTCACCATGCTAATGCCTCATGTCAAGAAGCATAGGTTGCCTGACTATTGGATCACCAATGATCTGATATCCACCCCTGCCTTCGGGAAATATATGTCTCGCGACCGGTACCTTGATATCCTCGCAGCGCTCCATCTTGTCACCAACCTTGACGTCCACCTCCCAGACAAGCTGTGGAAGATTAGGACGTTGTATGAGATGATGCGAGAACGCTTCACCTCCTACTTCAAGCCCTTCCGCAAGGTCGTCATTGACGAGTCTCTTGTGCTGTTCCGGGGAAAACTCAGCTTCCGGCAGTACATCCCCTCAAAAAGACATCGCTTTGGCATAAAATTCTTTGTGCTGTGCGACTGCCAAACTGGCTATGTCCTGGACTTCCTGGTCTACAGCGGGAAGGAAGGGGACTTGCTTGTGGACCCCCTCATTGGCTTTGGCGGAGCAGTGGTGCAAGCCATGATGGACCGCTACTTTCATAAGAATCACGTCCTCTACACGGACAATTATTACACGTCCCCCACTCTCTCACAGTACCTGCATGAGCGCAAGACGGGGACTGTAGGCACAGTACGAGGGAAAAGGAAGGGCATGCCACCTTTCCCTCCAAAGACCAAAAAAGGTGATGTGTTCAAGAAGAAGTCGGGGCCCATTCTGGCTATCCACTGGCACGACCAGCGGAAGGTCAACCTCCTGACCACCATCCACAAGGGGGAAATGGTGGAGACTGGCAAGGTGGATCGCCGCACCCAGGCCAGGGTGACCAAGCCCGATGCTGTCCTGGACTACAACATCAACATGAGGCTGGTGGACAAGTCCGACATGCAGATAGGCTTCATTGACTGCCTGCGTACCTCGTGCAGATGGTACAAAAAGTTCTTTCTGCATATGGTGGACATGTCAGTTCTGAATGCCTACAACATATACAAGCTTCGGAATGTGAACACACCCATGAAGTTCAATAGCCTGCGGAGGTTCCAAAAGCAGGTGTTGACGGAGCTCCTGGAGAAGTATGCTATGCCACAGAGGGCAGTGGCACATCCTGGGCCCGCCGTTATTGACCGCTTGCAGTCTGCTCAATACTTGACTAGGCACAGGCTTGGTTCCCTGCCTCAGAATGAATCCGGAAGAACACAGCAGAAGCGGTGCCATGTCTGCTACAACAGCAGGGTGAAGCCGAGGTCAGGTAAAAAGTCAACCCTGGAGTGTGTGGAGTGCAAGGTGGCACTCTGTGCTGTAGATTGCTTCTTTGATTACCACTCCAAGCTGGAGTTCTAATAATCATACTGAAATTGCCAAATAAAATGACAATATGTACACTATAATTATATATAGGCAAAAAGTGGAAGAAAACCAATGTATTGTAATACAAAAGTCATGTATTATGAGAACATTGATACAAATACAATTACACCATAATAATATGTGAAAGTGACACATATGTATATACCAAGTGACATTCATATGATTAGAACCTATAGAAATATATAAATCAGTGAAAAAAGACACAATAAATTGTATATAAAACGTTTACAAATCATATAACTAAGTGAAAGTGACACAAGACCTAATATTTGATGGCCAAAGTATAATAAACACCTGTGATAACGAATAATCAGTGCCTAATACAACAATAACCTACCTCAATTACTAATAAAATGTACGGTATCGAGTGAAAATGAGCATTATCAGTGACAGTGACACTCTAAAGCATATTTGTCAAAGTGAAAGTGACACAAGACCTAATATTTGATGGCCAAAGTATAATAAACACCTGTGATAACGAATAATCAGTGCCTAATACAACAATAACCTACCTCAATTACTAATAAAATGTACGGTATCGAGTGAAAATGAGCATTATCAGTGACAGTGACACTCTCTAAAGCATATTTGTCAAAGTGAAAGTGACACAAGACCTAATATTTGATGGCCAAAGTATAATAAACACCTGTGATAACGAATAATCAGTGCCTAATACAACAATAACCTACCTCAATTACTAATAAAATGTACGGTATCGAGTGAAAATGAGCATTATCAGTGACAGTGACACTCTCTAAAGCATATTTGTCAAAGTGAAAGTGACACAAGACCTAATATTTGATGGCCAAAGTATAATAAACACCTGTGATAACGAATAATCAGTGCCTAATACAACAATAACCTACCTCAATTACTAATAAAATGTACGGTATCGAGTGAAAATGAGCATTATCAGTGACAGTGACACTCTAAAGCATATTTGTCAAAGTGAAAGTGACACAAGACCTAATATTTGATGGCCAAAGTATAATAAACACCTGTGATAACGAATAATCAGTGCCTAATACAACAATAAGCTACCTCAATTACTAATAAAATGTACGGTATCGAGTGAAAATTAGCAATATCAGTGACAGTGATACCCTAATAAACATATTTTATATAATTGGCCTCAAAATAACTAGAAAATATCAAATAAACATCACATTCTCAATATCAAACACTAAAATCGTCTAAGGGAGATAAATACTTTGGCGCGGCGAGCGGCTAGGTGCGTCGTAGCCATGGCCGAGGCGACGCGTCCGAACGCGGGAAGAATTTGCCGCCGAAAAGCACTCGTCTTCCCGCGCTCACCATTATGCAACCAGAGGGGCTAGAGACCTCTACTCAACGCCATTCGACAGAGGAAGGTTTGTGGAACATTATTCTTTTTTATTCACAACATTACATGACATATTCATTGACTTACAGAGTAGTTAACATAGGCCAAAGATCGTCAAAACACCCGGTACCGGAGCACAGTCGTAAGCTATAGCCCCCGGGGCTGGAGGGTTAAAGGTTTTCTATGCAAACGCTCGTAACATACGCAATAAATTTTCAGATTTAGAGGAACTAGTGTTTACTGAAAATTATGATGTGATTAGTATAACAGAATCTTGGCTCAATACAGAAGATAGAGACTTTTTAGCAGAGTATTCACTTCCCGGTTATGTAATGTTTGAGAAAAGCCGAATAAATAAAAATGGAGGTGGCGTTTTATTTTATATCAAAGAAAGTCTTAACCCGACCCTCTTGTCAAAACCTCAAATTGTGAACGTCGACACATCTTTTGTGCTAATAAAGAATAATAAAGGTACACAAATAATACTTGCATTAATATACAGACCTCCAGCTCAATCAGTGCAAACTGACCGAGAAATTTATGAATAAATTGCAGATGTAAGTAACTCACAAGATACCGTATTTTTTGGCGACTTTAATTTACCTGTGACCAAGTGGGGCGATACTCTTACTTCACACTCCGGACATGACTTGTATACGAACTTGCAAGAGAGTTCGCTTTATCAATTTGTTCGAACACCGACCCGTGGTAATAACGTTCTTGACATTGTACTTGCAACAAAAGAAGAATTAATAGAGAATTTGAATGTTGGTGATGAATTCAGTAACAGCGACCATCGTACGATAACTTTCACTTAAAACTTTACTAGTAACGAACCAAATAGTAGCATCGAAAAAGTCCCTAATTTCAAGAAAGCAAACTTTCATAAACTTAGAGCTATGTTTAACCCTCTGTTCCCGGAAGGGCTCTTGAACGCCCATAAAAAAGCATACACGAGCTGCCCGGAAGGGCTCTTAAACACCCATGAGGTCAAAGCCTGTGAGCTTGGTGTGCGAGGCGTCGGTCCGACGCATGTAAACAACAGCCGGCTGGACCGACGCCCCGCATCTCCGGCCACAAGAAGGAGAGCGTCGCTTGTTCGTGTGTGCCTGTATGTTGTTGTTAAGTATCGAAAAGTAGTGTAAAGTGGCTGTTTTTGCCATAAAGTTATCTCCAATGAAATCATCATCACAACTCAACCAGTTGACTTAGAGAGCTCTACTTAACGCCATTCTACAGGTAAATAACACAGCTACGCTTGGGGATGCGTGGGAATGCGGGAAGTAGTCAGAATAACAAATATACGGTAGCCTAGCCTAGACGTTTTTCGGCCAAAACACCCGGGTTTTGGGGAATATTTATGTAATGCGTAGCCGGGGCTGGAGGGTTAAAGAAACTGACTGGAGCTTTTTAATTAACAATAACGACATAAATACATCTTGGAAGTTATTCGAAACCACTTACCTAAAAGCAGTGCAAGACTGCATACCATCGAAAATACGGCGTCCAGGCCATAATAATAAGCCCAAATGGTGGAATAAAGATATTTCAAATTGCCTGCTTGCTAAAAAATTTGCTAATGATAGATTAAAATCCTCACAAAATGACGAAGAACGGGTGAAATTTGTAGAGCTACGACGCAAAGCCAAAAAGTTAATTAACCCGTACAGCCCCAGCGACGCGCCTGACGCGTCGGCGATGTATGTAACGCACAGCCCCAGAGACGCGCCTGACGCGTCACCCTAATTGCGCCGACCGTAACCTCAGGTGTAGCCACTCAAGAGGGCTGAGATTTGTATGGGAACTGTGTACGTGTCCCACGCAACCGTGCCGATGGTTGAAAACTCTCAAAGTCCACGTGCGTGTGCGTGAGCGCGCAATAACCTGGTTTTTTTTTGGGTAATTGCCTTCAATTTTTTACTCTTGTAAAATACATTTTCGGGGGCTCTGTAGGACCATTCTTTAAGCTTTTTGAGCGGTTTTTCGTGGTTTTTCCTTCATTCCTAACCCATTCGCTATTGTTTCTGGAATAAAAAAAAATTTTTAAAACCGGCCGGGTTCTGGTGAACAAACATTACAAAACTAGCCGGGGCTGGACGAGTTAAGCAAAGTAAAAAGACCCTAGAGTTACATATTGCGAATCAAAGTAAAACAAACCCGAAAGAATTCTATAGTTATATCAGAAAGAAAAAAGTAGTTACTTCAACTGTTGGACCGTTAGTCGATGAAAATGGAGAATACACCAAAGATGAAGTACAAATGAGTAATGCCCTCAATACCTTCTTTGCATCAGTTTTTACAACAGAAGACCTCAGTGATATCCCTACACCATCGCCGATTCAGATTGATAATTCAGATGTTCTAAGCAATATCACCGTTACAGAGAGAGAAGTATTGAATTGTTTAGATAAACTCAAGGTAAATAAAACGCCTGGACCTGATACAATCTCGCCTAGAGTTCTAAAGGAAGCTAAGGATGAGCTCTCCAAACCACTGACATTACTATTCAATTGGGAGGTTTGACGTACCTCCCAACCTACCAAATAGGAAAACCTACTATTTGGTAGTAGTCTTGGAAAATCCAACGTCAAGGCTATTAACCTAATTGCAATGACGACTTGTCTATTTTGACTGCTATGTCGTCATTCCAACCGCGGTTAAAAAGAAAACGTCTAGAGTCTACTCCTTATCTTGCTCTAGGAGACGTTGTACATTAACCAAAACTACCACCGAAGGTGAAAAAAGCATAGAAGAGAAGAAAAAGGGGTTTACCTTAGTTACCGCTTAAGGCCCATCCCGTGTTCCGTCATGTGCAGATCGCTGTCGAACGTGCGCATGAGCGACCCTCTCTTGTCATCACATCTCACGTCAGCAGAAGAACGCGGATGGGCAGGGGTCCGGCGTGAGGGAGGGTATTATGTACGTTGGATTTTCCAAGACTACTACCAAATAGTAGGTTTTCCTATTTGGTAGGTTGGGAGGTACGTCAAACCTCCCAATTTGTTAGTAGTCTTGGCAAATCCAACGTCAAGGCTGCATAACAAATAGGAGGAGGACATCCAAGCCCAACCTACCAAAAAAACCAATGCATAAAACAAAATTACGAATGACAAAGACACAAGTTAAACAAGAGAGTTTAATAAAAGAGTGAAAAACTGAGGAGTAGCTAAAAAGAACAGTTTTAACACATGCCCGTCATTCATAGTAATGCAAAAACATAGACTTGTCTGAAACCAAAAAGGTACTGTACCCAAAAACCCTTTTCTTCAAAAACCAACAAAAACACTGAACACAAGAACAAAACACAATTTTCAATGTGGCAAAAACACTTATGTACTGGAACAATACATAATCCCAAACTTGCAATCCAGTGTTGCAAACCCGTACACCCCCCCCCCCCCCTTTGTCAAAACAAAACAAAGGAAAAGAATGAGGGACAAGGGGGAAGACCAGGGATCTTCGCCAGAGCACCAGGAAACACGACCCCCGAGAGCAATCACCGGCCGAGGGGGTCGAACACTGGACACGGAGAGGTAAGACCTCACGGGCTTCACCGTGTTGAGCGGTGGAATGTACAGGCTCTCAGCCTATGCCCGAGAGGGAGTAGTTGGAATATAGAAAAAAAAAAAAAAAAAAAAAAAAAGGAGGAGATGAAGGAATTGATAGAAGACCACAAAACCGCTGAGGCGATGGCAGGGAAGGATCGACGTGGCAGGAACCGGAAGGAGGCAGCAAAGGATCTGACATCGTGCGCAGAACCCCTACAAACAGGGTGACGGGCACGAACGGTCCGACAAACGTGGCGGCCCATCTGCACCTGCGAGAGCCTCCCACCTGTCCGAGGAGACACCCACACAGCAGTACCCGAAGGCGGCGCCACAGACGCAACAGAGGAGTGCAAGGCTGACACCGGGCACAACACATGGCGAGGATGCCCACGCCGTAAAGCCTGGACGGCGAAAGGCTGGAAAACGGGGGCCTCCCTCCCATGCGTGGTAACAAAAGGAGGGGAGGAGGCGAACGAGACGCCATGCAAGGACGGGGAGAATCGCACGCAGTCCCGGGGCCGTGACAATGCCGCTAGTGCAGACACCCGATCCCCAGTGGCCAGAGCGACAAGGAAGAGTGGACGCCCGAGCAACGGAACCGGCGTAGCGGCCCTTGTATACGTGGGGGAAGCCAGAAGGACCAGAGCCCGCCCCAGATCCCACTGCGGAGGGACCTGGCGCGGAGGCGGTCGATCCCGGAAGGCAGCCGTCAGGAAGGAATCCAGCTCCCGTGGCGGAACGACCAGCCCAGCGACGGACCCAAAGAACCCCCCGGACGGCAGACAAGTGGGTACGTATAGCGTCGACTGGAAAGCGACGTGTACGGAAGAGGTGAAACAAGGAGCGTAGGACGAGGGAAGGAGAGCCAACTGGCAGGCGAGTGGCCTGTAGCCACCTAGTAAAAGACCTCCAGCGGGACCCGTAAGTCCCCCAAGGAGAAGACGGCCAGGAACGCTGCAGGAAGTCAGTCAGGGCCCGGCCGGGAACCGGGAGCCACCGTGCCTCATGAACAAGCACGATGCGAAGGCCAAAGAGGTCCGCAGGGCCCCAACCTAGCCCAAGTGGAAGCCGGAGACAGGTAGAGGGACCGGACTCGGGCACCACCGCGGCAAACGGGCGGACCAAGTCCGTGCCGGCCACAGAGGCGCGAGGAGCCAGACGCAGCCGAGGTACAGCCGCAGCTCCGCGAGGACTGGGCACATCAACAGCGCGTCTGGGGGCGGAAAGATGAATATCGACCGCCACCCGTACCAGGCGACCATGAAAGCGTCCGGACCCCCCCCGGAGCGCGAGGCCGGAGGGAGAGGTCCAGAGGCAACTGGCGCGGCACCCCCGATGCGAACAAGGCGACCTCCGGAACACCTCAGGAAGCCGCGAGGTCGGCGAACACAGTCCGTTTCATCGCCCATTCTACAAGAACGCCCTGCCCTCTCGACAGGGCGGCCGCCCAAAGGGTGGCAGGCCCGGGCAGGGAGGAGGCATGCAACGAGAAGGGGTGTCGGTCCGCGAGGAAGAACAACTCCACCGAGACCCCCAATAGAGTCAACGACCTGGAGGACCCCCGCATAAGGAAACAGGGGACAGCTTGTCTTGTCCAACCCGAAGGCCACCGACTTACCCCGAAGGGCCAGCGCGTGGTCCCGCAGGAAGAACAAAGGAACCAACAATCCGAGGGCATAGACGGGTAAGAGGAGGGAGACCCACCCATCTGCCGGGAAGTGGACGTCCCAGGTTCGATTGGGAACCTCACCCAACCTCGCTCGACGTATCTGGGGTTACCCAGACCGTCGGCGGGGGGGGGCGGTCCAGGGCACAGCCGCAGAGAGCGAGCCCCGAGCAACCCAGCGACCGAAGCGTCGGCGAACGGTACGCGGGAGCGGCAGGAGCCGATCCATAGGGGCAACGGAAACACCGCGGTGCCCAGGAGGAGGAGGCGGCGTAGCCAGAGGCTCCCTAAGGGAAGGGGCAGAGCGGCCCAATGCAGCGAACCCACGAACGAGTCCCAGAGCCACCCCGGGAGGGAGACCGAGTGCAACACGGCGAAGACCGTCCACCGAAGGTGCACCGCGGCCGGCAGACCCCGGGGCACCGTAGCGCCGGACAAAACCCATGCGGGACCGACCCATGGCACGACACGCGACGGGGTCAAGCGCGACTTGGGAACATCGAAGGGGAACCCTAACCGTGCGATGTTGCGAACGACGGTGAGGGCGTCGCCAATGCACAGTCCTAGGGCGTCGGAAACTACCAACCAATCGGCCAAGGAAAACAAGATCTGGAGCCCGCTCCTGAGGAGAGGACCCAGAGCCTGCCCCACCAGTGCGGAGAAGATCTGCGGCGCGATGCGGAGACCGAAGGGAAGGCCGTCGAACAGGAACACACGATCGGAAGTCCGAACGGCCAAGAAGCGCTGGAAGCGAGGATGGAGAGGAACGAGCCAAGACGCATCCTGGAGGGCCAGCGACACTACCCACGACAGAGGGCACAGGGCCAGGCGTACCAGGGGTACCGGCAGCATCCGAAACCGGGTGTGCACGATGTGCCTGTTGAGGGCCGACAGATCCACCACCGGTCGCATCGAGTCGCAGTTCGTCGACGGTACCAGAAAGACACGGGAGAGGAAAACCGGGTGACCGGCGGTCAACTCCCTCGACGCCACCCAGCTCGGGCATGGAAGGGAACACGTGGGCCACCTCTGAAGAGATGGGCCGGCGTCGGTGACAAGAGCGGAGTGGGGGTCTGGACGTCCACCTCCAGGTGAGACCCCTCCGCGCAACCCGCCGCCCCCAACGTCCCTCGCGGCTACCGAGGGGCGCAAGGGCGAAAACAACCCGAGGGAGCACCCGAGAGGAGGGGAGCGACCCGGTACGCCCAGGCGAGAAGGAGAACAAGGAGGCCGACCCAGAGAACTACACATTGTGTTGACGTGGAGGTACCCCCGGTACGGGCCGTGCGGGCATGAGCGCCACGTTGACCTCCTCTACCCCTGCCCCCCCCCAACCTCGTCGAAAAGGGCGGGCCACCCCAACCCCAGGCCGGCGCGGGGCTGACCCCTTCGAAGGGCGGCCGGAAGCGGAAGGCCGGCCAGCCCCGACACAGAGGGGATGAAAGGGGCAAGAACAGAAGTGCGAGGCGGAACCGACGCACAGGCCAGCAACGTCCCAGTCCTGCGCCCGTGCAAGGCGGCAGCACTTGCAGCAGCACCCCGAAGAGGACCGGCAGAAGGACGGGACTGAGAAGACCCCGCGCGCGGCACAGCGCGTCGGTGCGTGACGTAAGCAGGGGCCGTAACGACACAGCGCGGCGTCGCGTGTCGGAAGCAGGGGCCGCCGACAGAGAAGCGTAGCATTCCCAAGCATCCTGCTTAAAAAACCCCGACGTATATAGCGCAGAGTACAACAAACCCTGACGAATAACCAAGGGGGCCGGCCGGCAGAACGAAGACCGTACCGTCGTGCGGTGCCGAGTTGCCGCGCACAAAACCGCCTTCAGCTCAGGAACCAAGACACCGCGAGCCGAAGGTGGACCCGCTGAACGCGGTCCAAACCCTCGCGAAGATCGCCTGGCGCAGACGCCTCGAAAAGCCGCAGGTGGTGAACAGACGTCTGGAGGGAACCTAAAGACAAGACAATAAGTCCGTCACCCTCCGTCGCAAGGGAAAAACCTTGGCGACAGAGGGCTGATCCGGGTGAGAGAAGAACGGGGTAGCAATAGAACAAAGTTCAAGAACGGGCGCGCTCATCCAGGACCAGAACGCGCCGTCCAACCCGCCGACAGACACAAGAGGAGGCAAAAGCAGGGACGACTCCGGGGGAGGGACGGAAGGAGAGCCGTCGACGGATCGGTGTGTGAAGTCGAAGGCCTCAGCAAACCAGGCCTCCAATGGGAGAGGGTGACCGAGCATGATGGCTAAGCCAGGTGTACCGGCATCGCACAAACCTGTCCCATAGGAGGACAGACCCGTCAACACAGCCAGGGACTGAACAGCCGGAAGGATGTCAGGGCGGCTGAAGTCTGACCAGAGCGTAGGCCTGCAGAAGGGAGGGGGACCGTAGCAGGGGTAGGTAGGGTGAGGTGCTGAGGGTGAGGCACCGCCAAGAAGGGCGAGAAGAGGGAGTCTTCCATCGACTCCAAGCGCCCGTCGAAGCGTGACACAACCCAGCCCTGCATAGCCGACAATTGATCCGAGAGAGGCTACCCCCCCCCCCCCCCCCCCCCCCAGATTGGTCGGCCCGCAGGGGCGAGCGTGAGCGGGAGCGAGACCCATGACACGAACCAGCAGCGTCGCGGCCCAAGGAAGGCGAGCGACGACGGTTGTGTCGCCGTTGAGGGACTCGTCCCCGATCACGAACGGCCGAGGGGGAAACAGCACCATTCCCCTCTTCCAGCGACACATCAGCTCCTGAGAAAGGGGACCCCGAAACCTCGCGAAACCCCACCGAGGCAAGAGGAGGGGTATCCCCCTGGCGAGACGGTAAGTGAAGGTCAGGAAGAGAAGAATGAGGAGGAGCAGGACGACGGGAGTGGGAAGGCTGGCCGGGTGAAAGGAGGCCAGGAGCCGCGGGGGGAAACAGAGCAAGGATCCCCGGGGCTGAGATAACAGGGCGGCCCGACACCGAGGCGGAGGAGGGAGGGACCACCACCGTGGGACGAGACCGTGAAGGAAGAATAGGCACTGAAGCAGGTGAAGTAGGAGAAGCAACGACATCCAGGCGGACCCTCCTGGACAGTGTAGGAGGAGGGAGCAGAGGGCCAGCTACAGCATGAACAACCGCGCGCGGAGAGGACAACGTAAGAGGAAGTCGTCTGGGCTGGGGAAGCGGGCGGAAGGGAGTAGAGCCCCTATCCGTAGAGGCCAGGGGAGGGCGCACAGGGGCAGAGCCGCTAACCCCGGCCTCAGGGCGAGAACCATGACGAGGGCGATGGGCGTCGTCAAGGCGATCAGGAGGACGACGAGGCGAGCGAGAGCGTGGACGGAGCCGGGGAACCCCCCGACGATGGGACGACCGGCTGCGGGACCCAGGGGAGAGGGCCCGAGCAGGGAGAGGGCCAGGTAAATGGCCGTCAGTCGGGTCAGGGATACCCAGGGCGACGCGGATCCGGTCGGCAACAAAGGCCGGGGAACGGTGGCCCACAGTCCTAATGTGGCGGGAGACCATCGTCCACACCGACGGAAGGGAAGCAGGAGGCCACAGCCGCCGCCGAGGAACCAGGGCCATGGAGCAGCACAACCACCAGGGCCAGACACGTGCCACACAGAGCAGGGAGGTAGGCCGTAGAGGACACACAGAGCGAGTGGCGCAAGCAGGACTTGTGGCTCTCCAAGCACGGGGAGCGACAACCAAGGCGAAAGCAAGGCAGCCTACCTGCACTAGAAGAACACACACCATAATCAGCACGTCGAAGGAGTAAGTGGAGAGAATGTCCAAGAAGAACCAGGGAAGGAGCATGGGGAAACAGGAACACACATGCAAACAGGTAACCGTACTCACCCTAAACTGGGAGCACAGAGGTAGGTGAGGAGGGCGGCCGAGGCGGAAGAGCACTAGCAGAACCTGCAAAGATGGAGAAAGTGTTAACCACCACTCAACATCTTACATGCAGGGCCTATAACACCAGTAAAGTGCATACACCAATATAGTATCAGGCAACAAGATGACATAACAAAAGTCAATAGTGAAAGCCAACTATTACCGCAAATTTGCGGGCCAATGGAGGCATAACCGTACCGACACCACCCTCCTGCAATTTCGCGGGACCCCCCAACGATCTCCGCAAATTTGCGGGGAACCGAAATGTCCCAGAGGACCGAATCGAGCACCCCGCAAATTTGCGGGACCGGCCGAGATGGTCCGGCGCCGAAAAAGCGAGAGGAGCGTCTAGGGAATACCAAAAGAGGCCCAGAAAAAAGCGTCATCTCCTTATGAACTCCAAGCGACGATGGCCATCAAGCTGAGCAGTGTCTTCCTTGATAATATCCTGACTCAACCGGTCAAGGGAGAGGCAAGGAAGACACACCAGGGGAGAGGAGGCACATCCCCTAGGAACCACCCAACCCACAGAGATAGAGCAAAGCCCATGAGGAGAAGTGGCAGGAAGGGTGGTTTGGCACAAACAGGGGCCCCCGTAGGGTACCCCAGGATTGGGCAAAAGGGTATGAAAGGATGGAGGTGAAAACAGTAAGGGAACACAAAAACCAGTAAGGGAACACAAAAACCAGTAAATGAAACTGGCGAGAAAAAGGGTGGCCTAGCCGTGAGGAGAGAATGTGTCAGGGGCGAAAAACCCTGTGGTGTGAGGGAGGGGCCCCCGTGGGGTACCCCAGGATATCACGAACCACCAAGCGCCCAGGCCCTTGAGACACAGTGAAGGCTCGAAAGGGGGGACTCGGGAATAACGCTAATAATGCGGCCGACACAAACCCTACAAACAGCACCGCCACCACGAAATCTCAGATCGTGAACCAACTGTACGTACACCTAGGCTATGAAAATATGAAAACTCATAGGGGCATAGCAATTCCTGAATGAGAAACAAGCTAGGCTAAAATAAGCTAAAAGCTAAACTATGCCCAGACTAACAGGAAAAAAGAATATGAAAAGAGAAAGGAATGAAAAACACACACGAGGAACGCCAGGCGCCCCCGTACCTTCGGTAGCTATTTCCACACGCGTCTCCATTAAACACACTTAGGAGCCCATTTACGTGTGCCCTAGATCACGTAACATCTGTCTAACAAAAAGAAGGCCAGATAAGCCGAAACGAACCTAAACAGGGTGAATTAAAGGAGCACAACAAAAGCGACTTCATTCAATGGAGCGCGTGAAAAAATGATGACAAGAGAGGGTCGCTCATGCGCACGTTCGACAGGGATCTGCACATGACGGAACACGGGATGGGCCTTAAGCGGTAACTAAGGTAAACCCCTTTTTCTTCTCTTCTATGCTTTTTTCACCTTCGGTGGTAGTTTTGGTTAATGTACAACGTCTCCTAGAGCAAGATAAGGAGTAGACTCTAGACGTTTTCTTTTTAACCGCGGTTGGAATGACGACATAGCAGTCAAAATAGACAAGTCGTCATTGCAATTAGGTTAATAGCCTTGACGTTGGATTTTCCAAGACTACTAACAAATAAATCCTTGCAGTCTGGAACTATGCCTGATCAGTGGAAGATAGCCAACGTAACACCGATATTCAAAAAAGGCAGCAAATCCCTACCCAGTAACTATCGTCCAATTAGCTTAACCTCAGTTGTATGTAAAATGCTAGAAACAGTCATAAGAGACAGACTCGTAAATCACTTAGAGGAAAATAACATACTTAAAGATACTTAACACGGCTTTCGTAAAAAACGTTCCTGTTTAACAAACCTCTTAGACTTCTTCCACGATATCCTCAACCTCTACGATGAGAGTAAAGCTGTAGATATTATATACCTTGATTTTCAAAAGGCCTTTGACAAAGTTCCCCACAAACGTTTACTACTAAAACTAAAAACGCATGGAATACAAGACGGTGTGTTGAAATGTATAGAAAATTGGCTCAGCGACAGAAAGCAAAGAGTAGTCATAAACGGTAAGGCATCTAAATGGACCAATGTAAGTAGCGGGGTACCCCAGGGATCGGTACTAGGACCAATTCTCTTTCTAATTTACATCAACGACATAGAAACTATTTGATGAATGGCACTCAGCTTAAGAATGTAAACAGAGAAACCGATCTGGGAGTAACAATATCGAGTAACCTAAAACCGAGTCAACAATGTTCAGAAGTTGTTAAGAAGGCAAACAAAATAATTGGCTTTATAGGCAGGTCATTTGAGCATAAATCCAAAGACGTTATCCTAACCCTTTACAATTCCTTAGTCCGCCCTCTTCTGGAGTACTGCGTTCAATGCTGGTGCCCTTATTACCAAAAAGACATAAACAAGCTAGAACGAGTTCAACGTAGAGTTACCAAAATGATACCTAAAGAACAAACCATACGAAGAGCGTCTTAGAGAATTAAATCTATTTTCTTTAACCCAGCGCAGATTAAGAGGTGACTTAATTCAAGTGTTCAAAATCATCAAAGGTATCGACAATATGAACTGTAGTAAGTACTTCACTATCGACCAATCTAATTACACGCGGGGAAACGGTTGCAAAATTATTGGTAAATCTTTTAACTCACACGAATCTAAGAATTTCTTCTTCAATCGAGTTGTCAACTTGTGGAATGGGCTTCCCCGAGACGTTATAGACTGTAGCACCATTGATTCATTTAAACTCCGCTTAGACAAATATCTCGCATCAAACCCGCGACTGACTGCGTTTGTAAATGAATAACTTTATTTTATCCTCCCCTCAGTTACTAACCCATATGTCCCCTACTAACTTCCTAGTCCTGCCACGGACATTAGTTCCAGGGCAGTAGTTTCCTTTCCAATGTTCCCTTACCCACTCTAAACCACTGTTTGGACACTTGATCCTCAGTGTTTTGGAGGACAAGCAGCCTAGAAGGGTCACTAGAACTATTGTTGCTTGATTTCCTTTGTACTCCTTTGTACCTCTGTGGGGTGGAAGTGGAGTGGTTGCATTGAGGCAGTTGGACAAAATTCAAAATAAAGCTATTAGATTAATCAATAACCCTGCAATCACACAGGACCTTCCTACATTATCCATACGAAGAAACGTTGCATCCCTTGCATTATTCTACAGATATTTTCACAGCAATTGTTCCGAGGAACTTGCTTCAATTGTGCCGCCTCTCCACATCTTTCCCCGTAGAACTAGGGCAGCTGAGAGCGCCCATGAATTTACACTTTCTCCTCCACAATGCAGAACTTCTGCTTATCAGAATTCATTTATCCCCAGAGCTACTACTCTTTGGAATTCACTTCCCTCGAATTGCTTTCCACAAAATTACAATCTACAAATGTTTAAATCCAGTTGTTACAAACATTTTATGAATGGAGGATGCCTTTAGGCACATGGACCTTTTTGTTTTATCTGTGTTTTTCCTTCCTCCGTTCATTGTCTCTTAAAAAAAAAAAAAAAAAAAAAAAGGTCTTTGGTCCTCTAGCAAGGCGTTCCTAGCCATATGCTTGTCGGTACATCTGGAGAAGACCCAAATTACCAAGCATAGCGTTGGGGCTGGAACATGCCCACTGAGGCCAATAAGTAGATGGATATATTTGTTCAATGCTTTTATTACCAGTGTTGTAAGGTAATAGAAGGTGTGTCCTACCATCCACCTTAAATGAAAAAGGAGGGGGCATGTTAAGTTCCATGACAAGTTGGCAGGACACACAATCCGGAATGGATAGCAGGAGTGCTATTACTGTACTAGATCTGTTACACAGCAATACCTATACATTATTGCAATGTGTAACTTTATTTTTAATTTTAATTTTGTGATATACGATTACCAGTATTCACACCTCAGTAGTTCTATTTTTCTGAGATAAGGCTTCTTTAATGGTACCCGCCTTATACATCTTTTTCTTACTGCTATACTCTTATATTTAAACACATGCCACAGTTTTCGTTTTTTTGGTCTTCCTAATAGATTCTTGTTTTTTAGCTTAACCCCTCAAACCCGGAAGAGCTCTTAAACACCCATAAAAAACTCGGTCCGCGCAACCCGGAAGGGCTCTGAGGCCCCCAGTGCTTGAAAGCCTGTGAGCTTGGTGTGCGAGGCGTCCGTCCGACGCATGTAAACAACAGCCGGCTGGACCGACGCCCCGCATCTCCCGCCACAAGAAGGAGTGCGTCGCTTGTTCGTGTGTGCCTGTATGTTATTGTTAAGTATCGAAAAGTAGTGTAAAGTGGCTTTTTTTGCCATAAAGTTATCTCCAATGAAATCATCATCACAACTGAACCAGTTGACTTAGAGAGCTCTACTTAACGCCATTCTACAGGTACGAAACACATCTACGCTTGGGGATGCGCGGGAATGCGGAAGCAAGCCAAATAACAAAGATGCGGTAGCCTAGGCGTAGACGTTTTTCGGCCAAAACCCCCGGGTTTCTGGGAATATATATATAATACATAGCCGGAGCTGGAGGGTTAATGAGCATATGAAGGTCCCTCCACCGGTCGTGATATTCTAGGCTCTTACGTCATTGACGTAAGGAGCCACCAATAAATTATGGTTTTGACAATCCGTAGGGAAGGAAGGAAAAACTAATATTTATTGGTGGCTCCTGGAGTCAATGACGACAATTGCCCTCCCACCATCCCCTTCCCATACACGTGCTCAACTTGATATATACATTAGAGAACGCACCTGAGAGGTGGATTAGCGGGCAAGGTATGGGAAACCGAGGAAGATCAGAATGCGCGCAGGCGCGGTGTTCAAACTGTGTTAATTCTTTTCTTTTTTATTTTCTACTTTTCAGTGGCTCCGTCCCAATGACGTACCTTAGGAATGATTAAGGAGTACCCTCTAAGATGATCTTGGTTCTCGACCGTCGTGATCGAGGTTAACCCGGGCTCTGAGGAGCCCGGAATGAGGCCATATTATCATAGGCTCTTACGTCAGTGACGTAAGGAGCCACCAATAAATATTAGTTTTTCCTTCCTTCCCTACGGGTTGTCAAAACCATATTGTCATAGAAGCCACAGAAAAGTTCACTGGGGGTAGCATTTGGGCCACAGGGATATGCTGGTGACACCCCGGAACCAATCTGCTGCTCGTCAAAGGCAGGACAACCTGGCTCAAAATCCGCCCCATCTGTCCACACAAACAAGTGGGATGAGTGTGCACGTGCAGCAGGCACACGCCCTTGCCCACGCGGATGCCCTGCATGCCCACGCCCACGCCCACGCCCACGCCCACACCCAGGGGCAGCGTCGTCGTCAGGCTGAGCCGCACGCCCACGACCTCGCCCTCGAACTCGTCGTGTCGGGACTTCCTCCTCTTCCACATCCTCTTTGTCGTCCGCCTCCTCCTCAGGCGATGTCAGGTCATCTCGGGCAATGTTGGGGTCGTCGGCATCTTCTTCGGGAGACAATTCCGGTGAAGAAGTGACCGGGCGTGGGGGGCGGGAGGTTGAACAATGGGAGCCTCAGCCTCGGGAGTTGGGCTCCTTTTCCGGCGAGCCGAGGGCTTCTCCGCAGCAAATAATGCCCTACGATGCTGGGCCTGTGGTGGCACAATGTGGGAGGACAATGCCACCCCACTAGTACCACTTGTAGAGGCCCTTTGCACATCCTGAGGGAGAGATGAAGCAGAGGGCTGTGGGTGACCCGCGCGGCGTCCCGGGTCAAGGCGTCGTGACAAAGGAATGCGGGTGGTTGCTAGACCAGGGTCGGCGTCACTATCACTATCTTCGCCTTCCCTAGCTTTTTCTGCTGCCCTACGTGCTTTCTTGGCTGCACTTTTCACAAGAGATTATTTGTAAAAGTATTTACCCACTTTCAAGGGCGTACGGGCAGGCAAAGGGGAAGGCCCTGGGCTAGGGCTAGGGCTAGGGCTAGGCCTAGGGTGACCACGCAGTGATGGCGACGGGGTAGGCCTAGGCTCTAGCACACTCGGAAGTTCGACTGCACCTTCCTGCAACACTTTCACATCAGGCTCCGGGTGGATGGGACTCGATAGCCTTGGCGGGCAACCTATCTAGGGGAAAAAAACCCTACACAAATTACCGATGGGCGACACGCTAATCGGTGCCACTTACAGGTGGCGATTTCTATAACAGATATAACAGATATATATAACTATCCCCTCCCTCAAACAAGTCAACATTGTCATCATCCCCAAACCCCACAAAATCACCGTCTTCACTTGCACTAGTAATATACTGTTCTTTATCAACTAAGCTTTCGCCACTGCTTTCTTCAATGGCAAAAAGTTCTCTCTGTATAGCACTGTCACTCAACAATACCTTCACTTTCTTGCTTGCAACAGGCGTCGATGTAGCGAGCGGGGTAGCACTGGGGTGCGCGGGAGGTTGCACAGAATCGGACACGTCGGAATTCATGATTTCACTATAACTCGCCATGGCGGTCAAGTGGAAACTGATAACGGTAGTAGTTGATGCTTGGTGGCGCTGCGATCGCCCCTGCAAAGTAATTTTCGCAGCGCGAATTTCAAAGCACGCTTTCAAGCATAGGGATTTTAAAAGGACACCCGGGTTCCGGCCCATCTGCCGCACTGTAATTTTAAAATGACACCCGGGCCAGAAGGGTTAACCCCTCTGGACCGGGCTCGCCTTGTAAAGGACAGCACTGAAACCCGGGGGATCTGGCCGAAAAACTTTGTAATAGGCTAGCCCTATCTTTGTTATTTTACCTGCTAGAGAATTCACACACATCTCAAAACATAGCCCTGTTTTGTATCTATAGACTGGCATTGAGTAAAGCTCTCTAGCTCAACTGGTTTAGTTGTGATGATGATTTCCGTGGAGAGAGTTTTGATTCGATGTTAGCAATATCGGACATCTATAGACATTAATTTCGTCTTCGGATCAGGAGGTCAGAAGTGTGGGAAGCCATGAAAAGAGTGAAGTTGGGGAAAGCACCAGGAACAGATGGAGTGTGTGGGGAAATGTTGAGGTATGGTGGTGAGATAGTGATAGAATGGGTATGGAAAATGTGCAAACTAGCATGGGAGAAGGGGAGTGCACCCGATGACTGGAAGACTGGCATAATAGTCCCCCTATATAAGGGCAAAGGGGAAAGAGGAGTGTGTGGTAACCACCGAGGAATATGTCTTCTAAGCGTAGTAGGGAAGGTATACAGTAGGGTAGTGATTGAGAGAGTGAGAGTGAGAACGGAGAAATGGATAGGCGACGAGCAGGGAGGTTTTAGGAAAGGAAGAGGATGTGTAGATCAGATTTTTACCCTGAATTGTGTTGTGGAGAAGTATCTGGAGAAGAAACAAAAGGTGTATGTTGCCTTTATGGACTTGGAGAAGGCCTATGACAGAGTGGATAGAGAAGGTTTGTGGAAAGTACTTAGAATATACGGAATAGAGGGCAAGTTGCTGAAAGCAGTGAAGAGCATGTATGAGGGTGCAAAGGCGGCAGTACGTGTGGAGAGTGAGCAGAGCGAGTTCTTTGACCTGAATGTTGGTTTTAAACAGGGGTGTGTGATGTCCCCGTGGTTGTTTACTGTATATATGGATGGAGTCATGAAAGAAATATTATCAAGAGCAGTGGATGTTGGTGTATCGCTGAAAAGGGAGGGAATTGAGTGGAAGCTACCTATACTGCTGTTTGCGGATGATACAGTTCTGATGAGTGATAATGAATGGGAGTTGTAGGGTCTGGTAAATGAGTTTGGAACAGTGTGCGAAAAACGGAATTTGAAGGTAAATGCGGGGAAGAGCAAGGTTATGGTCTTCGAAAGGGGTGAAGTCACAGAGTGTGAGGTGAAGCTGAACGGTCAGGCTATGGAGATTGTCAAGTCTTTTAAGTATCTGGGCAGTGTGTTGAGTAAAGATGGGACTATGGATGAAGAAGTGCGGGAGAGGGTACAACAGGGGAAGAGGGTTGTGGGAACGCTAAAAGCAGTAACAAGAAATAGAGTGGTCAGTATGGAAGTGAAGAAGTCCTTGCATGACAGTGTGGTAATCCCGACACTGACTTACGGAAGCGAAGCATGGATGTTGGTTGAGAGACTCAGACCAAGAGTGAGAGCAGTGGAAATGAATTACTTAAGGAGTGCGTGCGGAGTTACATGGAGGGATAGACAGACTAATGAGGAAGTAAGAAGGAGATGTGGTGTGGAGGTAGATGTGCTGGAAAGTGTGAAAAGGAACAACTTGAGATGGTTCGGCCATATGGAACGTATGGAAAGCGAGAGAATGACTAAGAGGGTGTACGAGAGCGAGGTGGAGGGACAGAGAGGGAGAGGTAGACCGAATGAGAGGTGGAAGGATGGAGTGAGGAAGTACATTGAACGAAGGTGGTGCTGGTTGGGGGGAGGGGCGTCGACTGACTGGGGACAGAGGTGCATGGGGGCGGTTCGTTCGTGGCCACCCCTTCGGGGATCACGGCGTCAGGCAATAGATAGATAGATAGATAGATAGAATTTCGTCTTAGCAGACAACATCACCAAACCTCCGACTTCTTGTTTTTGAAGGTGCGCGTCGCTCCGACCGGCTTTGTTAACATACGGTTCGACGCACGGCTTTCAAACCACGCTTTATAGGCTTTCAAGCTTATGGATTTCAGAAGCCCATCTGGGACCCACAGCGTGAGTTTGTTATGGGCTGCTGGAAGCCCAACCGGGTACTGAGGGTTAAGGGGTCCTACGGGGCGCCCGAAAGTCGAAATTAATATGGGGAAATCGGTAGACAAAAACATGCAACAACAGGTTTTTTCGCGCTCACGCACACGCGGCTAGACTTTGAGGGTTTCCAACCATCGGCATTGTTGCGTGGGATACTTGCGCAGTTCCCATACAAATCTGAGTCCTCTAGGTGCCATAGGACCGGAGTAATTAACCGTGACGCACCCTTTGCATATATTGCCGATGCATCACGTGCGTCGCTGGGGTCCAGTGGGTTAACTATACGTTTGCCACAAATCGCTAGACCAAGCTGCCCAACCTCACGCTGTCTACCAACGGCACGGTGTGGGATTGAACAGCCGACCCTTCGATCAGCAGTCAGACGCACTACTGACCATGCCATGGCACCTATTTTTTCCCTAGATTGTGGCTCATATTACAGTTTTATTTAGTTTTGAAAGGGACCGGGATTGTGGATGTCCCTAAGGTTAAAGGACGTGGACATTGCCACATTGATTCCAGTACTAAGCTCTATTCATTATAACTGTTCCGCTAGTTAATCCAAGGTCGGGTTAACTAGCGGATAAGAAAACACTTATCTGTAGCGAAAACACCTTTGATGTATTGAATCTTACATCCTTGTCAACGCCGTTGGCGTCATTTGTGACTCGTGTAAGGCAGGGATGCTTCCCCCTGTGATGATTAAATAACATCCCCCTACTCAACTGAGTGAAGATTTTAATATTTTTTTCTGATGCAGTTTTTAACGCTGTGCACTCCCTTGATTGACATAGCTAGGGTGTGCTTGTTGCAGGCCGCGGGTCGTAGCATGTTCAGTAGTGCATCTGACTGCTGATCAAAGGGTCAGCAGTTGGATCTCACCTCATGCCATTGGTAGACATCAAGAGTTTGGACTGTCATGTCTAGCGATTTTTGGCAAATGTCCCTGTAAAGCTACTACTGTAATATGAAAAATAAATTTATGAGTTTATATTATCTTTATAATATAAATTATAAACAGAAATTAATGGAGAATGCTTGTGAATAGATGAGTGAACCAAGGTTGGAAAGAAATCCAAATTTTTATAATAAAAACAAAAATAATTGATTTATTTACACAAACTTCCATTTTGCGCTAAACTTTTATAATATTGTAAGTATATACTGTATATTCCTACATCTTAACCCTTCCTCCCCGGGCTCGCCTTCTAAATGACAGCACTACGATCCGGGCGATCTGGCCAAATTTTTTGTAATAGGCCTAGGCCTATTTTTGTCATTACTTGTATCTGTAGACTGGCGTTGAGTAGAGCTCTCTAGGTCAATTTTTTTTTTTTTTTTTTTTTTTCTATGTGATTGAGGGAGGCAAAAGGCATAACTGCCTATAGCGAGTGCCTCCCCCATAGTTGAAAGAGTGACAGGGCCAAAATCAAGGGACGTTCGAGCCAAAATGCCTGGACACACGGAGTTTGAAGCAATTTAAGTCATAGGAAGAGGGAAAGACTGATTCTGGGAGAGAGTTCCAGAGCTCAGATGTTGAGTAGAAGAAAGTTTGAGAGTAACTTTTCACTCTTGGGTTGGAGAGTTGCACAGAGTAGGGGTGGGATTGAGTTGCAAGACGGGTACCACGTACCCTACGTAAAGGAGGTGGTATGCACTGGGATAGCTCTGAGGAACACTGATTATTATAGTAGCGATAGAATAGCGAGAGAGATGCAACATTGCGGCGGAGAGAGAGAGATTGCAGAGAGTTGGTGAGTGGACGGGAGTTAATGATACGAAAGGCCTTCCTTTCAACTTTGTCTAGGAGAGCGGTGTGAGAGGAACCTCCCCACACATGTGAACAATACTCAATACAAGGGCGCACTATGCCCCTGTACAGAGCAAGAAGCTGTGCAGGGGAAAAGAACCCCCTAAGGCGGTTGAGCACACCCAGCTTCTGGGAGGCTGCCTTAGCAAGACTGGTAATATGGTCCTTCCAAATGAGAGCAGAAGAAAAAGAGACACCAAGAATATTGAGAGAAGATGAAGGGTTGATTTTTGTATTGTTGAAGAATAAGGGATAGTCCGCTGGGAGATCCTGACGGGTAGATAGATGGAGAAATTGGGTTTTGGAAGCATTAAAGTTAACAAGGTTTTTTCTGCCCCAATTGGAAATAGTATTTAGATCAGAATTTAAGAGTTCTATGGCTTCATTACGTTTGTCGTTGAGGGATTGCTGGCTGGGGCGTTTTGAAAAACTAATGGAGTAGTGTAAGGTTGAGTCGTCTGCGTATGAATGGATGGGAATTAAGGTACAGTTAAGGAGATCATTTATAAAAATTAGAAAGAGAATAGGAGATAGGACAGAGCCCTGAGGAACACCGGAGTTTATAGGGTGAGGAAGTGAACAATGGCCGTCCACAACCGCAGCTATGGAACGGCCGGAAAGGAAATTAGAGACAAAGGCACAGATGGAGGGATAGAAACCGAAGGAGGGTAGTTTAGAAATTAAAGATTTATGCCAGACTCTATCGAAGGCTTTCGATATGTCTAGTGCAATAGAAAAAGTCTCACCGAAGTCCCGAAAGGAGGATGACCAAGAGTTAGTAAGATATGAAAGAAGATCACCAGTAGAGCGACCCTTAAGGAAGCCATACTGGCGATCTGAGAGCAGATTATGAGAAGAGAAATGCTTAAGAAATTTGGAAGCAAGAATAGTTTCAAAAACTTTAGAAAGACAAGAGATAAGAGCAATTGGACGATAGTTGGAGGGTTTAGAGCGGTCACCCTTCTTTGGGACAGGTTGAATGTGAGCAAACTTCCAGCATGAAGGGAAGACGTTAGAGGATAGACAGAGACGAAAGAGTTTGCCTAGGCAGGGAGTCAGCACGGAAGCACAGTTTTTGAGAACAACAGGAGGAACACCGTCCGGACCGTACGCCTTATTAGTGTTAAGCCCAGAGAGGGTTCAGTTGTGATGACGATTTCCGTGGAGAGAGTTTAGATGCGGTTTTAGCAATATCGGACATTTACAGACACTAATTTCGTTCTAGTAGACAACCAAAACAATGATCCGACTTCTTCTTCTTGAAGCTGCGCGTCGCTCCGACTGGCTTTGTTTACAAACGTTTCGTCGCGCGGCTTTCAAGCTTACGGATTTTAAAAGGACACCTGGCCTCCTGCCCTTCGCAAGGGGTGTCATTTTAAAATGACACCCAGGCAGGAAGGGTTAAAGGCTATTACAGTACTTTGATTACCCGGTATATTATGTCAGAAAACAATGAAATCAAAGAAATTTAACCCTCACCGAACAGCCATTTAAACCTTCCCGCCAATGCTGAATCTGGATGAATCGTCGAATTCTCAGGATTTTGTCGCGCTTATAAATACACCAAAAAATGGCCTAACGTACTGTAGGTTATATATATATATTAACCCTCCAGCCCCGGCTATGTATTCCATATATATTCCCCGAAATCCGGGGGTTTTGGCCGAAAAACTTGTACGCCTAGGCTACCGCATCTTTGTTATTTGGCTTGCTTCTGCATTCCTGCGCATCCCCAAGCGTAGATGTGTTTCGTACCTGTAGAATGGCATTAAGTAGAGCTCTCTAAGTCAACTGGTTCAGTTGTGATGATGATTTCATTTGAGATTACTTTATGGCAAAAACAGCCACTTTACACTACTTTTCGATACTTAACAATAACATACAGGCACACACGAACAAGCGACGCACTCCTTCTTGTGGCGGGAGATGCGGGGCGTCGGTCCAGCCGGCTGTTGTTTACATGCGTCGGACGTACGCCTCACCAAGCTTACAGGCTTTGAACTCATGGGTGTTTAAGAGCCCTTCCGGGTAGCTCGGGTGTGTTTTTTATGGGTGTTTAAGAGCCCTTCCGGGTCTGATGGGTTAAAGATGGAACGAATATCAATTTTCACTATTTGCGAATGCGAAAACGAATGCAATTTTTTGTTGTAAAATTCGCGAATTCGAATAGGAATTGCGAATATTTCAATCTTTATTTCATCCTTCAAGAACTGGTAATTCTTTTTATATCACCAACAAACGTTAATTAAATTACTATGAAATTAATTACCGGAAGTTAACCCTCTCAACACGGATGGGCTCTTAAACGCCCATAAAAAAGCATATACCAGGAACCCGGAAGGACTCTTGAACACCCCTGTAGTTGAAAGCCTGTGAGCTTCGTGTGCGAGGCGTCGGTCCGACGCATGTAAACAACAGCCGGCTGGACCGACGCCCCGCATCTCCGGCCACAAGAAGGAGAGCGGCGCTTGTTCTTGTGTGCCTGTATGTTGTTGTTAAGTATCGAATAGTAGTGTAAAGTGGCTGTTTTGACCATAAAGTTATCTCCAATGAAATCATCATCACAGCTCAACCAGTTGACTTAGAGAGCTCTACTTAATGCCATTCTACAGGTAAATAACACAGCTACGCTTGGGGATGCACGGGAATGCGGGAAGCAGTCTGATTAACGAATATACGGTAGCCTAGCCTAGACGTTTTTCGGCCAAAACACCCGGTTTTCGAGGAATATATATATAATACATAGCCGGGGCTGGAGGGTTAATGACGATGTGAATGTGTAATTTCTTAAATATCATAATTAAACTGTATGAATTAATTTTGAATATCTTGTAAGAGTTCTGGGTGCTTCTTGCTAAGATGGTTTCTCAACCCCGATGTGAATTTTCCTTTCCGAGAAAATGTATTATTGCAAAGCTTAAACTTTGCCATGTCACTAGTGATTAACTCAAAGTAATCCCAAACTACACTGGTGTGACTGGACGCCATTGTGCAATAGCTACAATTCTGTTCTCTTTCAAGGGAAGTTGGTTGCAGTCGAGGGTGAGAGAGAGGCAAATACGTCCCACCTCGAGTATGGCTCACGCAGCAATGAGATTATGAGCGCTTAAGCTATGAGGCCCAGTGGTTGTGACCCAGAGTTACCAACTCAAAATTTCCTTTGACGCTAGATTCACTATGAAAAAGCGCTAAAAAGGTGCTTATGTATGATTGAAATAAAATAGGCGTTTATAACGGTTATCCCTCTGAATATTATGCCATGTCATTGACTTCCATTTATATATTTCATAGTAATTTAATTAATGTTTGTTGGTGATTAAACATCTCTAAATCTAGCGCTATAGGCGCTAAGTTGGCGACTTTGCTTGGGGATGGAGGCAGAGAGACAGAGAGTTACCCTTACCGACACCTGTACACTTCCTCAGTCTCGGTGTTGCTGCTTTTTGGTACTAAAGTACAGTACCACATTTGGTACATTTGACTCTCTCAAGTACATTTTATATATGTTCCAATAAAATAGTCAATATCTAGTACTAAATACGAAATCAGTGAGGAAATATGATGGAATATTTATAGTGACATGCTATTACATTGGATATGTCTGAAATGGCAATATTGTGACGGTTCAACTGTCTAGGTCCAGCACACATTTGTTTACCGGGCAGTGATGCCATTTTAGAATAATTTGGTACATTTCACTGGTTCGATCTGGTACTATTAAATAAAGTTAAGAGCAACACTGCTCAGTCCTTCATTCCACTTTAGCGGCCCCAACGCACATCTACACTTTTATTTATTCGTTTGTGTTAACTTTATAAAATTTAATATTTTATATTTTTGTATATCTTCTATTGGTTTTGTGAAAATATTCGCATATTTGCAAATAGCTATGAATGGAAATGCGAATACGAATACGAATACGAATATTGAAAAACATAGCGAATATTCGCACATACGAATACAAAGCAAATATTCGGTCCATCTCTACTGCCTCGGGATATATATATATAATATTATTATATATATATATCCCGAGGCAGTACTCGTTATCTTGCGATGAGTGAAGACTAGAAGTCTCTAGACCAAGAGGTTCAGTTTTTATTGTGAAATTGAGTAGGTCAGTTTTGGCCGCTGCTAGTCTAGAACCGTGTAAATTCCTGAGTTTCGTAATTTACAGATACTCATATCTCTGCAAATAAATAGCTTAACCTAGGTTATATATACTTACCAGAGGCAGTACTCGGCGTTATCTTGAGATGGGTGAAGACTAGAACATAGTACATTAAGCGCTTATTGTGCGAGGTGGGAAATAAGACCGGCTGTTTTGTGATGCTAACCTACTGAGAACTGTTCGAATGCGACGATGCAGTATTGGCAGCCACGGCTACGGTCTATTTACATTTGTTCAACAATTGATTATTGATAATGTATTCTGTACTAACCCTTTCGCGCACTGCAGGACGTGATCGAGTCCTTACAGGATACTTTAAACCTTTGTGACCATCATGGGTGCTTAGAAACCTTTAGTTTAGTTACTTCAACCTCTGCAGTCGTCTTTGAGTGAGTTGTGGGCAGAAAACTAATTTTGGAGAGGCAATTATGAGATTAAGAGAATTCTTTTCCGAATACTAAACGGCAACCCCCGGACCTATAAGGGTTAATATTGATTATTGATTTATTTCACCATTGTAAGCATTTCTATTTCACTGTCGACTGTTTTCATGCATTGTTTGAGACTCGGGAAATCAATAGAAGCTTTCGTTAGGCCTGCACGCAAGCAGGAGTCACCTGACTGACTGGTTATGTGATTTTGTTCTTGTTGGTTATACAGACCATCCGCTAAAACGACAAAGCTTTCTCAAGTGCGGTTTTACGTGGTTTTAAGCCATGAAATAATGTAATTGAGGTATGTAGGCCAGACGGGCGGTACGGGGCAAACTCGATATGGAGCTATGGAGTCCAGCCGGGCAAGGAGGGTTAACCCGGCAAGTGCTGGAAGACTCTTAAGAGTTTCCCCGGGCGACTGCGGGAAGACTCTTAAGAGTCTGGGGGGAAAAAATCCATTTAACCCTTCCTCCACGGGCTGTCTTACCAAACGCCGGTCGCCCCTACCCGGGCGATATGGCTGAAAAACGTCTAGGCCTAGGCTACCGTATTTATGTTTATTTTCACTGCTAGAACTTTCCCACTCATCTATAATTGTAGTGCGGTTTTCAATCTGTATTTTGGCATTGAGTAGAGCTCTGTAAGTCAACTGGTTAAGTTGTGATGACGATTTCAGTGGAGCCAATATTGCAGAGATGTTGCCAATATGGGGGCTTTTTAGACACTAATTTCGTCATGACGTCAGAACAATAACATTGAGGAGTCTTCTCCTTCTTGTTTTCGGAGGTGCGGTGACGAACGCTTGGGTTTGTTGACGTAAGTCGTACGCACGACGTTCGGACCAAGCTTAATTAGGCTATTAAGCTCATGCCTTAGATAAGGCATACCGGGTAGCGGCCCTTCTTTCGTGCTGTCCTTACCTAAGGCAGACCGGGTAGGAAGGGATACACCCCCAATTTTGTTTTTGTTTTTTTGTTTTTTTTTGCCCCTGGGCCATGCCAAATATCACTCCTCCACCTCCCCTCCTTCCCCACTTTCCTCACCTCCTTCAGTTATCACCTATTTTCCCTGTTATTCCCTTATTCTGTGGTCTATTTTCGTGCTAACATTAGCGAGTTGGTAGCAGGGCGTTGTCATCACTGTTACCAAGCGTGGGAAAGAGCGAGAGAGAGACTATTGCGTAACAGTGTCTCTCCAGACAAGGGGAGGAGAGGAGGGGAGGGGGGTTGCCTCAGCCATACATTATGTAACTCCCGGTCTGTATCGCCGATTTTGACCATCCAAACGCTGTTTCCATTTGTTTTATTGCTGTAACAGGTTAATACCTTTATAATCAACCTATAATAGGCACATATGGATAAGTATTAATGCTATTTATGGTAAAATAACGATATTAGTGATGGGAACAGTTCAAATACAGTAGGGTCTCACATAAAACGACAAATTGGTCGATAAACGAGGCCGTTCTATGCGATTTCGTTCTATGTGAACACGGCATTTTGGTGGCCCAATATCGTCAATGTTCACTGTAAGCGTAAATTTCCGTCAGGAGCGTACGATATTTCGTCGTTTTGTACGATATTTCGGCGCTCTATATGAAAACTCCTCGGATTTGCCCCACTTTGGCGGCGGACTCGTTTTATGTGATCACATTCGTTCTTATCGAAAATTAAATATTAATATTTTAGGTCGCTCGTTTTAATAGAGACTCGTTTTATGTGAACACGTTTTATGCGGGACCCTACTGTACGTGCGCACAGGAGTGTGGTGTCTCATACCCCCATGCGCACATCTTAGGTTAAGGAGAAAAGATAATTCATTTTCTATGAAAGAACACAATTTATTGAATTTCTTAAAATTCTTGAACTAGTGCTAAAGTTTATTAGAAATATGCAAAAAATATTGTTGATATACGGTAGCTTACTATATAATGTTTAAGGGGGTAACAATTTTGGTAGACTATTAAGATTAGCGCAAAATGTCTTATCATTACTTGGAATTTTTTTTTTTTTTTTTTTTTTTTTTTTTTTTTTTTTTTTTAGTCAATTAATTTTTTCTTTGATTAGGCCTATAATCGATTAAAATCACTGGATTAATATTGTTTGATTTTAATCATGCCAACCCTGGAGTGAACACATGGTCATTTAGGGGAAGGGGTCTGGCGCAAGTTGGACTATGTGTTATGTGTGCGATTAGTTTGCTTGGTAAACAGATTAACTTATTCATGTAGTAATGTACACCCTATGTGGTGGATTGTGTTCTTTTATTTATAAATTATTATTTTGCTTAAGCGTTGTTTCCAAATAGCGATTTTGATTAGTTGTTTTGTCTTTTTACTGTGTTCGTCCAAGTTTTGGTTTGTTTATTTTGCAAGTTTTACATTATAAAGTCCATTAGGCGCCTGGCCCGGGGAGACGGTTTATATGAAGGGTGCGCCTGGAAGTGTGGTGGGCGGGCTTGTGGTTTCGGCTCTGCTGCATGTCTGCCTGCCGAGATCGGAACGTCTCCGGGTGTTCGGGGCCAGGGGGAGTGCTGGAGGGACCTTGGTGACCCTGGTCTCTGGGTCTTCTCCTGGATGATCTAGATGCGTGTGAATTTGTATTTTGTTTTTGTGTGAATTGTTTTCTGTTGTGTAACACCCCCCCCACCCCCACCCACCCACCCACCCACCCACCCACCCACCCACCCACCCACCCACCCACCCACCCACCCACCCACCCACCCACCCACCCACCCACCCATCCCCCTAAAAATAGGAAAGTGGGGATTGGGCCTGAGTATATAGATAGATAGATAAATATTATCTTTATATGTTTTTTCCATATGCTACTTATATGAGTGATACATTTGTTTATTGTATTATAATAACTTGTTTATGTATTTCAGTATGCCCACAAGTTAGCATACTTGGTTGGTCAGAATGTGAGGAAGGACCCAGCCATCTCGCTCTGTGATAAACTCTTCTTCCTCTAGACCAACCGCTTCACAGAGACCCCTTCAGTAAGATCTGTTCTGGCTAACACTAGAACATTTTACTGAGCTCTAGGAATCAATAGGGGTAAGATAGTCAAAATCACTTTAGCTAATGGAATGGAATCCAGCCATCCTATGACTTAGACTGCTTTAAACTTTGTGTGTTCAGGCATTTTGACTCCAACGTCCCTTGAATTTGGCTCTGTCACTCTTTTGGCTGCCCCGACTCCTACTACTTTATTTGGTACCGAGTAAGTTATGATGTATGGAAAGACCCAACCGTTTTATTCTGAGATAAACTCTTGCTTCCTCTAGATCAGCCACTTCACATAGACAGACCTCTTTCTGGCTAATCATAGACAATTTTACTGGAGTACGATACTGACAGGACTAAGATGCATTGGGGCAATTCATTCGTGGCCACCCCTTCGGAGATCATAGGGTCTGGTAATAGATAGATAGGGAAATAACTTGCTCTTGTCTACATCATAGATGATGATACAGTGATAAGTGAGATAAATAGTGTTGACCCTAACCCTTTTCAAATATTGTTGTTTGTTAAGATTTGTTGACCTCAAGAGTATGATTTGCTTTGGACCAACCTCACTAAAGGTAAGGTTGCTGTACATTAACCTGGTAGAAAAGCTGTACCGTATATGAGCGACATGAGTGACAGGATTTAATGATTAGCCTCACAGGTTTATATATAGAACAGAGGCAGCCTAAAACAGGATCGCCTGGAAGGCTGCCATTTTGGATGTGAGACTGAAAGCACTCTCTGTGGACAAAACAGTCCTTAAACTTGTATGTATATTTGTACCGTAACTTAAAGGCGAGTTTTGAGTTATCGTTTTGAATATAATGCCGTTTGAAGTGGGTAAGACCTTCTGTTTTCATTTATACTTTGCACTAACCTGCTACGGTGTCTGAGTACAGCCAGATCTTTATAGTATTTGTGCTAAGTTCATGTCTTGGCAACTATACTTGGCACTAACTTGCTAGGGTGTCGAGTACAGCCAGCTTATTATAGTATTTGTTCTAAGTTAATTTCTTGGCAACTGTACTTGGGGGACCTCTATATTTCATTCACTATAACATGGCAGGAAATGTTGACCCCCAGATTCCTTGTAAGATGAAATATACTTGAACAAATAGGCTTTAAAATTCTACATGTATTTCCTGGTTGACTTTCCAAATAGAAGACATATCAGCGTGATTGGTCAAGCCCTTTTGGAGTTGAAAGTAGGTCGGGGTCAAGAATTATGCCTTATAGTGAATAGGTTATAGTTTGTGCAGTCTGTTTAGTTATGCTATGAATATTATTGAATGAGTCAGACATATTGGAGTCACACACCCCCTGGCAAACTTTACTATCACCAGCAGCAACTACCATACCCCCACCATGCCAAAAAGGAACGCAACTAAACTATAACAAGCACCAACCACAATGATGAGGTCCACCCAGGAAAACGGCTCACTGTCACTGAGGGTGTTCTTGGCCATGAAAAAATGCCTCCAAACGTCTCAATCCTCAGTTATGACATGGGCAGGGAAATGGTGAAGAGATCTCGAGTATGTATTATTGGGCAGAGAATGTTTATTTTTTTTTTATTTCTCTAACAGTTAACTTTTATTTATGGAAGAGGTATGTGAACTTATATCCTTTTTCTAACCAATGTGATATTTCTTTTTGTCGAGTATTTCAGATGGGCCTAGCTTTGTGGGATACAGTGATAGTGTGGGAGATAACCTAGGAACTGCAAAGCATTATTCATTTGTATTTTGAACCGGGGAAATCCAAATGGCTAGGATTGTCCATTGTTATTACTTATCATTATTATGTCCCTCCTCCACTCTTCATATTTTTTTCACTGATATTATACCCTATTTAAATTGTGAGCCAAGGGCTGTATTCTGTGTATTGTTCTAGTCATGTGGGCAATTAATAAGAATTAACAATTAGAGAAGAGTTTTAGTTTGGTATTATTATTAGTGAGTTGTCTAGTCTAGCATTAGGCTTGCTTTCACACAGATGTTTTTTCCTGCCTGGAAGCAACACGCATCACCAGTTCTTCCATGACATTCATTTGAATGACCCAACTACCACAAATATCATTCCAACACACCTGCCGTGGTACGGTTTATCACTACAGACAGGTGGTGGGCGGGCATGCAGAATGAGATTTCACTTGAAACATTCATGAGAATACATCTTCAATATATCTACCTCGCCTGTGCATTTCACACGCAGGAGGAAACGCTCATGTGAAGCAGGCTTTGGTCCTTATTATTCCCATTAGTGAATTATTGATTCCTGAAAACTAGGCTTATGTTTTCTGAGAATAGGGCATTGTTGAATTCTGGTAAGTTGTTATGCAGTACGTATACTGATACCAAGAATTTTCATACCCGATATACAGGTATATTAATTTAATTGTTTTATTTGTTTTTTCTTTTCATGTATAATTTTTTAATGTCATTTTCATGTTTCTTTTTCCATATGTTCTTAGTGTGAATCATAATAATAATATTGAACAGAGCATTGGGTGACTACTTTTTTTGTGGGGTTATGCTTATAATTTCTGCAATTGAAAAATAACTATTTTAACAATATCCAGTACTGTACCTTTATAATTAAGTTTCTTCAAATACTTAACATTTTCTGTTAAATCTTTATTTTTGTCTGGTATCTTTTATTACCGGTATTGAAATACCAATGAAGGGTATTTGTCAAAACTGAAGTGTTCATGTACAAATTTAGGTTTGTACCTACCTCACTAGAATTAAGTGCCTTACAAATAAGAATGAATGAGTTATTTTAATTTTGAAGCACCCCACAGGGAGCAAGGAGTGAGAGTCCGAGTGTAGGGGGTGAGACAGTGAAGCACGGGAACGAGGTGGCTTCAGAGATGGGGTCGTTTCGGGCCATGAGTGAGCACCGTGCCTCATGTGAAGGCAAGATGGCAGGTGCTCGTTGTACTCTACGTGCTTCACATGTCTCACTCCCTAGACTGGAACAAGACCTCACAGGCTTCACTGTTAATTGTAAAGCGGTGAATGTTAAGGCTCTCAGCCTATGCCCGAGAGGAAGTAAGTTGGAAAAAAAAAAAAAAAAAAAAAAAAAAAAAAAAAAAAAAAAAAGAAGGAGGCCTTCATCTATGGTGGAGGAAAATAAAGAACATGCCCCACGCATCATACTGTGTGTCGTACAAGACAACTAACATGGGGGATGGCGGTAAACTTGTGGACCAACAGCCATTACTATACAGTAAAGCCTTGTTGTTGTTTTTCCCCAAGCTGCCTGGCCGAACAGCCCCAAGGCCCCGAGCAAGGCCAAGGCCACAACCGAGCGCCCCCACAGAACCCTCCCTGCCGACCACAATAAAGCCTGGGTGACCGAAGCCACTCCATGGCGGGGAGCTGAGGAGGGCGCGGAAACGCCCGGGAAACCAAAGCCCCACCCAGGGCCCTGTGCCCCTCAGCAATTATGAAGAGAAAGTTGAAGGGCAAAGGAAAGATGTGACGCTTTGGCTTCCAATCTTGGTAGATTAGGAGGTCAATCCACGCAAGAGACGCCGTCACTTGAGATCTAGAAAATATATAAGTAAAAGGAACAGTCAGAGTAAGCTATGGGTATGGCAGAGATCGCTCAGTTCTCACTCTGATAGACCAGCCCATCACCACATGACTAGAACCCAATCCTCTCAGCATCAGCTAGGAAAGGCCCTAGAAAGCTGCCTTTGGCGGGGGGATAGCTCCCCTATTTCAACCCTTTTCGGGGTTGGGCACCCGCCCAAGTAATAACGACCATGATGAGTAAAGCCTTGTTATTGGCGTTGCCTTGGTATGGAACTGCCGAGGCTGGATTGGTGCCACAGGGGACTCTACTAGTCTTACCTGGGTGCTGTTTGTCGCCACACCAAAGTGGATCACAGTGTTTACATGGCGGGGTAGCGTTGTGGCAAGACTACCTTGTTCTATAGGCCTAGTTGCCTAATGGCGGCTCACTGGCAATGAATGAATGTTACCAGTACCTGTATTAATTTTGTGATATACTGTAGAATAGTTGTGCAATACTGAATGATTATACATATTATTTTTCTTTTCTATTTCTACTCGTAAGTACAAAATCTTATAATAATATAGATATACATTTCAAGCACTGCATCAGTCCCTGTAATAATTGTGTGATGTAATATGTGTAATTTTGAGTAATTATATTTATTTTATAATTATTATATGTTTTGTTTACTATTAACTGTAAATCTTCTTTAGTATGATATAGTGTAATATTCAATAATCATGTTTTTAGTTTAATTTTGTTATATTTTGTATTATATTTTGTATATTTGCTATTAACTGCAAACTCTCTTCAGTAATACAAGAATGCATTACAAATACTAAAACCATTAATACCACACCACATATTTCTTTGTTTACCCTCTCAGTTAAAATATACAGAGGGCCCCGCAAGGGCGTGGTCAATGTAGACTGGGCAAAGGCTGTGTCCTTGCGACGCGCCCTTGGGACTTAAAAGAATCAATGGGGAAAATAGGACCGTAGTCTGCCAACCCAACCGCCCGTACCTATTTTTCACTAATAGGCCTAGCCTAACGCCTAAAATACATACAAAAAGTACAGATTATGGTTAAATACAGTTACTAATATGATATATTAACAGTAAATGGAATGGGTACTCACTTATAATGGTGTATGGTGTAGTTTTTGTTGTGAGAAGTGACGGGCAACATTTGCTTGTTCGTCTCCCCTCTCGAGCATATCCAACACCTGCTTCTTCTCAATAGTTATCACCTTAAATTTTTTCTTCGGCGGGACGAGTGTCACACGGGCTGGTGTGTTACGGTCGGGGGGGGTGGATCCATAATCTCAGAATACGCTCAAGGCCACGAAGGACGATAACTGGGACTCGGCGGGAGGGCGGAAGCAGTCTAACGTCACGTCAAGATAGTCGACAATAGCTGCTCATCGCTTTCCAGACGGGCCATAGACCGCGCCCTTTATTAAAACTGCTATGTTTATGTATTTCGTGCCACTCTAGTACCTCCCGCGCTTTTTTGAAAACGCGGCCTTGGAGTTCGTGGCCTTGGGGGTCCGACTGTACCATTCTTATTTCATTCTAGCAAACATCATGTGATTTTATTAAGCTTCCGAATTACCTCTAGCAATTATAGGGTTCCCCCCTGGTACTACTCTCCTTGTCGCGGTTGGGGGGCTTCTGGGCCGGCGACTGGGGCTTGATGGGGAAGGGATGTGGTTGTTTCCCTCCCTCTCTCCTCGAGCTTTCGTCCTCAGCTTGACTAATTTTGAATAGTTTTTTTTTTCCTCCTATGTTTATCCCCTTCTATTCTTATTCTGTCCCATTCGGCTGTCCTCGGGCAGCCTACTGTATATCTCGTGTCTCCCTGACCTGGCTGGGTAGTTGAATCCTGACCCATTTTGTTTCTTCGGTTGCTGGTGTGGCCAAACTGACTTTATTCCCTTCGGTAATGCATTTTTTGCTTCTCGATGTGATTTTTTCTACCTTCGCCCTGATCACTTCTTGGTTGGTGTTGCGGTGTAGCAGTTCTTGCCTCATCCTTCGGCCCTGCCCTATAAGAGCTCTGATGTGGAGCTCATTTGGTCCGGCTGAACTGGTGAAATGGCGAGAAATGTCTGCGTGTCTTCACCTTCCTCGTTTTGTTCCCCTACTGCCCTTCCCTCTCTATCTTGACTCGTTTAGTTATATATCTTGATCGAATCCTTTGGGCCAGCCCTATGAAAGTTATTTTGTGGAGCTCAGTGGTCTGGTTAACCCATCACACCCGGAAGCACTCTGAGGCACCCATAAAAAACACACCCCGAGCTACCCGGAAGGGTTCTGAGGCACTCCTAAGCTTAAAGCCTGTAAGCTTGGTGTGCGAGGCGTCCGTCCGACGTATGTAAACAACAGCCGGCTGGACCGACGCCCCGCATCTCCGACCACAAGAAGGAGTGCGTCGCTTGTTCGTGTGTGCCTGTATGTTATTGTTAAGTATCGAAAAGTAGTGTAAAGTGGCTGTTTTTGCCATAAAGTTATCTCCAATGAAATCATCATCACAACTGATGAGAGCTCTTCAACTTAGAGAGCTCTACTTAACGCCATTCTACAGTTACGAAACACATCTACGCTTGGGGATGCGCGGGAATGCGGAAGCAAGCAAAATAACAGATGCGGTAGCCTAGGCGCAGACGTTTTTCGGCCAAAACCCCCGGTTTTCGGGGAATATATATGGAATACATAGCCGGGGCTGGAGGGTTAAACAAATATTAAAAAAAAAAAAAAATTTAGGGTTACAATCTATCTCAAGTATGATTGTTTGTTTTCTTAAGTCTTGATCCCTTCTTAACCTTTAAAGCGCGAGCTGTATGTAGCGAGCACCCTACTGGCAGGCAACAATATTAGGCTTCATTTCCGCCTAAAATAGTCATTTTACGATAAATATCGTTATTACTTATTCATATGCGCCTACTTTACGTTTATTATGAAGATATAAACAAGTAACAACAATAAAACAAGTGGGAATAGTATTTGTGGGGTGAAAAAAGCGAATTATTGCTGACCGTCAAATCATGAGGTGCGAGCCATACACCCTCCTCTCTCGAGGGCTGAGGCGACACTGATGTCTCGCTAGTGCTGTCTCTCTCTTCCCCCGCTCTCTCTATGCGTCCCAGATCACGTTGAAACCGGGTGGGAGATATTGCCGCGGAAAATAAACCGATAAACAAGGGCATAAGAGGAAAAATGGGTGATAATTGAAGGGGGGGAGGGTAAGGAGGGGGTTTTGACACAATGTCATGTGGAGGAGTGATAGGAGGTATGGAGGGGAATTATCTCACTTAATCACGTATTCCTTTGTTTTAAGTGCTACTGGTGCCAGTGGGGGTCTGGTTCTTCCCACGAGGATAAATACTTGCTAAACTTTGAGCACTTCTGCACCTGATAGGAGCCCGTGAACTCCACGCTAGTAACCTCCGGGTTGTTAGAGGCTATATTACGGGAGACCGTAGTGACAGTGCGGGAGATCGTTTGGTCGCCCAGGAGGAACCGCCGTCCTTTGGTCGGCAAGGAAGAACCGCCGGTACTTTCTCGGTACGTGCGAACGCGACTACTGGCGTTTGTGGTTGAATTGACTGGTGCTTTGGTGGTTAGGTGGTTCCTTTTACCCCTTTTGATGGGGAGTAAGCATAACCCCTACCCATCTTCGCATCTGGGCAGTGCTATGGTATTCCGGTCGGTGCTGCTATCGCAGTTGGTCACTGACTCACACGTATGCACTTTGGGTGTAGGGTTAATATGTGCAGTGATATCGCGAGTAAAGCCAACTACCTACTGTATATGGGCCCACTCACCATATACTCCCCTCCAATGGGGAGCCACCTTGTCGTGGTGGCGGGGCTTGAAGCGGGGTCGTTGGTGTGACTCTCTTTAGGGCAGGGATTCAATCGGCGTCGTGGACAAAGTGCCCCCCCCCGTCGTCGTCGTCATTGGGGTAAGCAGTACTTCCCTCCCTCGCGAGTCTGGAGTCCTGGCTCCTCTCTGTTTACAGGGGCCTTGGCAGTCTAGCTCACCGTTCGAGGGGGCTGGTCCCGGGAGCGGCGACGCGGTTGCCCGCGTTGATGCCCCTGGGGTCGCCCATCAGTGGGGACCGGTCTTGGTTCCAGGGGTCCGTTTTCCCTTCCTGGTAGGTTTCCTGGCTTCTGTCCGGCTGCCCTCCATTACGCACAGATTGGGGATAATTACAATTAACTTTGCCCTCGGTCCCAGTATAGCGGTTTTGCCTAAGCTTGGCCTCTCTGTGCATTTTGGTGCTATCCCCCCTAGTCTAGGGGGGTAGGGTATGAGGATGAGCCCCCTGTTTGCGCCACCGGTATAGAGGCTGGGGCTCCCTGACTCACGACGGAGGGTTCTCTGTTGGCCCTTCTGGTATGTTCTTTATTTATTGTTTTGTTTCCTATTTTTCTTTTTCTTTTTCTTTCTTTTTTTCCCCTCGGTTATGTTTTTCTTTCTTTTTTATTTTCCGATAAAATGAAAATAGAATAGTAAAAACAACTAGGGTCATCATGGATCAGCCATGCAAACCTCCTCCCCTGTATCCAGCTTTGGCGCCCCTGGTACTTGACCTTAGCATTCCCCTGGACTCTCCATCTGGCCTTCCTCTGCCCTCTGAGTCTACCACCTTGGACACCCCTCCGAGTTGTTCCGAGTCTGATGCTCTCTCACGCTCTGATACTAAATTACCTGCTTCTACGACTAAGGATTCCCGTCCTCCATCTGTGGACCTTACAATGGCCCCTGTTCACATCGACTCTCCACAGAGCCCAACTACACCTGCCGCTCATGATTTAAATGTCCCTCCCCTCTCCCAAGATAAGGGAGACCCTCCTTGTATTGAGTCTCCTGTTCAAACCATGGACCTTGGCGTGCCGGGTTCTCTTGACACGCCCTGCTCCTCAGCACTACCCGTTAACCGACTTACAGTTTCCACTGACCACCTGCAGAGTGACACCAGTGTTGGTGACCCTTCACCTCCCATCGACACTGTTTCTCCACCATTTCAGCCGATTGTTAGTTCAGCCACTACCTCCACCTCACTCGTTGCAACTCTGGAGCCTCACATGCCTCATCCTGGCCCCCAACATCGGCGGAAACCTCGGCGTCAGTTTGTCCCCAATGCCATCCTCCGGCACTTCGATTCACTTTTTGGCGATGATGACTGGCTGCATTTCCTCGTCATACGACCGGCTTCCTACATCTCGGGGCCTAAGTTAGAGAACCTCCTCTTCTCGGCGCATGCAACTTCGGACTTATCGTTCCGTGAGACTGGTAATAATGATTGGATTGTGGAAACCACTACTCATGCCCAATCTGAGACATACCTATCTCTTACTACCTTGGACGATATCCCTGTTACCGTCACGAAACATAACGACCTCAACTACATCCTCGGTACTGTTGTTCTACCCTCAACTTATGACCATGACGGACTTCCTGATAAGTCGACCCTCCTGTCGTCGTTGCGCTTGCGTTATCCAAATGTGCACGACGTTGATTTGTATAGTATCCCAAACAAATCAACTCCTCATCCTCTCCGCATAGCTCGCATTAAGTTTAGTGGACGTTCCCTCCCACGAGATGTCAGGATCGAAGGACAAAGATGTGAAGTATGACCTTATGTCCCCAAACCGTTACAATGTACAAACTGTTCCACCTTTGGTCACTCAGCTGGTAGGTGTAAGAAGGTTCGGGTGTGTGCCTTCTGCAGCTCCGTTGAACATGCTACCCGTTGGAATTGTGGCACTCCAAAGTGTGTTAACTGTGGCCTTGAACACCATACTCGCTCAAAGCAATGTGTGTTCTACATGTACAATGCTGAGTTAAAGCTTCTCATTAGTCAGTCAGGCATGTCTGTCAGGGAAGCTAAGCAAGAAATGAGAGTAAGAGATGTTAAAGATCCCTCTAGAGATATGACTTACAGTGCTAGACTTCGTGCACCTACAACTGACGTTTCTCCCGGTAGTCAACGACATGAGGACAGTGATGCTGTGTTGGATTCACCCCTTCCTAGTCCAGCCACTGTCCCCCTCTCCAACCGATTTAATGCACTGAATACCCCTCCTCCGGTTCATGAAGCCTCCACCCCAAAAGCATCCGCGTCCCCTTCACCCGTAACTGATCTTCAATCCTTGCCTCTTGCCCCGGCTCCCTCTACCGATGTTGACGATATCATGGATTCTACCCCCTCCACCAGTAAATGCCAATCTGATGCTCTACATTCTCCCTCCTCAGATCGTCAACCTCCCTCCGTAAAACGTAAGACCCTCACAGCCCGACCTATGCCTCCCAAACCTCAACCTGTCCCTCCTCGCTCTCGCATCTTCCGCTCTGATATGAGTTCTCCATCCCAGCCTCCCTCACTCCACACCCCCTCTACGCCTGCGTCCCCTCCGCCTACTTGTCCTCGACCTCACGCACCTATCAATGCTACCGCCTCGGGCTCCCATGCACCCCACTGCGGCTGTCATGACTGCTTTGTGCATGAGTATCGCCGGACGCCTACCTGCACTAAATCCACTGTTGCTGCGTTGATACGCTCCTTTCTCCGTGACCGATGTTTACCAACCCCTGATAACACCACCTCTCATAACTCTTTGTGCTTATGCGCTTTTCACTTAAAGTCACGTTCAGATCTTTCACACTCCAAGGTAGCTACTATCCTCCATGACCTGTCCTCTAATGTGTCCCCCCACCGTCCACGTCGAAACTTCCTGCCTTCTCATGACCCTCCCCCCAGACCCGTTCCTCTTCATCTCCGACAGCCGAACAGTGCTGTTAATTTACGTAACCTGACGTCTCTCACTTAACCTGTTCAATCCCTATATACTACAATGGAATTGTAATGGTCTCTCATCTAGAGTCCATCTAGGTGAGATCCAGCGTTTACTCCGTGTCTATAATCCAATGTGTATTTGTTTACAACACATTGGAAATTATGATAAATCCATCACCAACTACCACCTTGCCTGCCGTTCTCTATTCCCTGATGGAGAATATGGCACAGCAATTTATGTCCATCATCGAGTAACTTTTTACTTATTTCCCATTCGTACAAGTTTCCTACAGCACTACCCTTACTCTTCATATCCCCGATGGTGACTCTGTTACCATTTGCAATATCTATAACCAACCTGCTTACAATTATGACCTTTCCTTGCTTTCTCAGTTTGTCTCTACACTACCCTCTCCCATCTTACTGTTGGGTGACTTTAATGCCCATAGCCCTGTATGGGACCCTACTTCCTCCAATCCTGATACAGCCGGTTCGCAGATTGAACATTTGCTTCTGAACCGTGACCTTTGCTGCCTTAATGAGGCCGACTCACACACTTACTTTTCTGCTTCCTATCATACTTATTCCTCTGTTGATGTCACCCTGTGCTCCTCAGCAATTGTTGATAAGTTCGAGTGGTGGGTCTGTGTTGATACGTTCTCGAGCGATCACTTTCCTGTCATCCTGTCTTACTTGCAACTCCGTCCATGTCCTTCGCTCCCTCGCTATAACTTCCACAAAGCTGACTGGGACGCATATGTCCACACCAGACATATCCCACCTTTTAATCCCTTCCGGGATCCTGATGAAACGCATTTATTCCTCGTTCATTTTTGTATTAATGCAGCTACTAAGTCTATACCCCAGACGACTTCTTCCCCCCTACATCGTCGAGTCCCATGGTGGGACAGCACCTTATCCACTCTTTCTAAAAGTAAACATGCATTAGGCCGCCGCCTCGATAGTCTCAATAAACGTTACAATTCTTTATGTTCACGCTTACCTTTATGTGATGACCTTCTATGCCATTCCATCTCGTTATTGATGGATATATGTGCCATCAAACCTCACTACAATTGACTATCAGCTAAATTCCGTCGAGAAGTCATCCGTAGTAGATCCGAATTCTGGAAAACTTGTGTCTCCACCATTTCCCCGTCTACCCCGATATCACGCGTTTGGCATAAATTCAGGAATATTAACAGCCTTCACATTGCCCCTCCGCGCCATGCTTTGGTACACGGTGGCCGTACTGTTCACGATCCCCTTGAGATATCGAACCTCTTGGGTCAACATCTTGCCCATGTCAGCAGTAATGAGAGATTAGACGATAATTTCTGCCTCCATATACTTGAAATGGAGTCGATCCCCCTCGACTTCTCTTCACCAGACACCTTTGATTATAATGCATGCTTTACTATGGATGGATTTGAACATGCACTCTCCAATTGTCCTAACTCCGCTCCACATCATCCTGGGTGGTGACTTCAACGCCAAGACGTCGGCCTGGTTTGTCGACAACCCCGACACAGACAGAGGGCTGGTACTACAAAACCAAACAGATAACCTCATCATCCTTAACGACATCCATCAACATACCCATATTCCTCACCAAGCCCTCTATAACCCATCATCTCCAGACATCACCTTTTGCTCCCCAGAACTCGCCCCCACAACATCCTGGAGGGTGGTCAGAACCTTAGGCTCTGACCACCTCCCGATCATTATCACCACCAAAACCAGACTCACCCCAGCTAGCCACAAACACACATACACCAATTATAAAAGAGCTAACTGGGAAGCATTTACAAATGAGACAGAACAACACTTCACAACTCTAAACAGTACACCCATCACTAACATCAACAATGCTGTACACATACTCAATAAAACTATCCAAAACGCTGACAAGAAACACATTCCAAGAGGTAACAGAAAAAGACACAACCCCAACTTCACACCAGAAATTCAAAACCTCATCAGACAACGCGACACACTGAAACACTCCCCAGCACCCCACACACAAGACATCACACAACAAATTCAAGCACTCAACACCCAAACTAACAACAAAATACAAGAACAACAAAAACTAAATTGGAATAACTTCCTACAAACACTTGATCACAAAACAAACCCCAAAAAACTCTACAAAACACTAAACAGCATCACACTTTCCAACAGCAACACAACACAATCACATGCTGCAATCACAACAACAGACTCTACTCCTTCATGTAAACAACAAGCAAACACTCTCATCAATCACTTCTCACATGTCAGCCACCTAAAACCTCACAAAGACGACCGACGTGTCATCCGACGTAAGAGACAATTCCCCACAGACCCTGACTATACACCCTTCACCAATCACCAGACAAAGCATATCATCAACAATCTCAAGCACTCACCCGCCTGTGGCCTAGACAACATAAGCAACATACACCTCAGACACCTGGGACCACAAGGCATACAAACACTCACTAACATATCAAACTACAGCTATTCACACAACACAATACCAGACATTTGGAAGCATGGTATCATCATCACAAACCCCAAACCCAACAAAGACCCCACGCTACCCTCCTCGCACCGCCCCATCACACTCCTTTGCTCCCCCTCCAAAGTCATGGAACGCTTAGTATTACAACTAATTACACCCGACCTACCCCTAGCTCCAACACAACATGGCTTTAGGCCACTGCACTCCACAAACACTCTTCTCACAGACCTTACACAAAGAGCTTTTGACGGCATCAACTCAGCTAGACCACCACACAGATCACTATTAGCCACACTCGACATTAGTAAAGCCTTCGATGCCATCCCACGCCACAACCTAACAAACAAAATCTACAACACAAACATGCACAACAACACAAAAAGGTGGCTGGCCAACTTCCTAGCAGGCAGATGTGCACACGTATCTTTTGCCGGTCAGTCATCTAAAATCAGAAACTTTCCAAACGGAGTCCCACAAGGATCCGTCCTATCGCCCGCACTCTTCAATCTGTACATGCACGATATAACTACACCCAATACTCCCCAAATAAACTTAGCCTCCTATGCAGATGACATAACACTCACATGCACACACCATGACCCAAGAAGAGCAACAGATCTCCTTCAACCCTATCTCAACACACTACATGGCTGTGCACTACAAACAGACTTAATCTAGCCCCAGCCAAATCCACCGCAACCCTGCTCACAAGCTGGACAGGTGAACACGAATACATCCCTCAACTCACCATAAACAACACACCCCTAACACATACACACACACCCAAAATCCTAGGAGTAACATATGATACTCATATGACATTCAAACAGCACACCACAAACATTAAAAAGAAACTGACACCCACACTTAACGCCCTCAGGTCACTTGCTCACACAAAATTTGGACACAACAAAGAAACTACCACCACAGTATATAAACAATACATAAGATCAGTAATGGAATACGCAAGCCCAGCCTGGGCTTCTAACCTAGCTGAAACACATCATAAGACCTTACAGACTATTCAAAACAAAGCCCTGAAGATCATTACAGGCTGCACAGCTACTACACCCACAGATCATCTACATCAAGAAACAAAAATCCTCAAAGTCAAAGACCATCTGGACATGAGAGGCACTCAATTCCTGGCAGCAGCCTCCACGAACCAAGACCACCCACTAAACTACATGGCAACACACCCACAGACACCAAGAAATATCAAAACAACACCCAGCACACGGTATCACACACAATTATTGTCCTCTCTCCCTCCCTGCCCACCCCGAACCAACTTCCAGAAGCACATCCATACTCGTATCTCTCGCCAATCCATCCACTCACTCACAGACAACACGCAGCTGCATGCACGACCTCCCGAAATCCATCCTTCCGAATCCTCCCTCCCTCGCGAGGACAGAGTCCACCTGGCCAGGCTGAGATGCGGACACCATCCAGCTCTCCTGAGCTATCAGAAGAGACTGGATGACTCCGTTGTCGACGCCTGCCCGGGATGTAACACAGCACCCCATACCATTAAACACATCATAGAAGACTGCATTTCACACAACCACTTACGCCAACAACACAACCTACACTCAATGAGAGCTCTGTGGGAAAGCCCGATCGTGGCCATGGCCTTCCTCAGGGACTCGGGGCTGTTCGGCCAGGCAGCTTAGGGAATAACAACAACAACAACAACTCCGCTCCTGGCCAAGATAACATAAGTTTTGCCTTACTCACTAACTTAGCCCCCCTTGCTAAATCCTACCTCTTGCAATTTTATAATCAGGTGTGGATCCGTCATCAATTTCCTACCTCATGGGAACATGCTATTGTCGTCTCAATTGCAAAACCTGGAAAAGACCCGAGCTTGCCCTCGAGTTATAGACCGATATCCCTCACCAGTTGTCTTTGTAAATTAATGGAGAAATTAGTCAATACAGTACTAGACTTACTTGGTTCCTCCGTCAACACTCTATTCTCACTCCGACCAAATTTGGCTCTCAGAAAGATCAATCTACTCTGGACTCGCTTACGTTATTAGAATCTCATATCAAACGTGGCTTTGAAAGTAAGTCCATCACCGTCACCGTTTTCTTTGACATCCAGAAGGCATATGATACCACGTGGCGGTGTCCCATCCTGCAACTACTTCATGATAGTGGTGCCCGTGGCCATCTACCTTTTTTTATTTCCAACTTTCTTTCGGAGCGAACATTCCAAACTCGAGTGGAGGGAATTCTTTCTAATGTCTTTTCACTCGTCAATGGTGTTCCCCAGGGCAGCGTTCTCAGCAGCAAACATTTTTCCGCGGCCATAAATAAAGTCATTCAACAATTGCTGCCGGAAGTCCATGGCAGCCTGTACGTTGATGATTTTACCATCTATTGCACTGCCCGTACCCTCAGACATGCTCAACGTATACTCAACATCTCCATTTAACGGGTGATCGCCTGGGCATCTTCAGTTGGCTTTCAGTTTTCGGCTGAGAAAACTAAGGCAATAGTCTTCTATCGAGACAAACGCTGGCTCCGTGGCCAGTCATTATCGCTTCGAATGGGACCCTCTCAGATTTCTTTCTATCCCAGTGTTAAATTCTTAGGCGTAATCTTTGATCAACATCTCAACTGGAGAGACCATGTTCAGTATACTAAAGGTAAAGGCCTTTGTGCTCTCAACCTCCTCAGAAAACTATCCCATACCACTTGGGGTGCCAGACGTACCACTATGTTGATGCTCTACAAGGCGGTGGTTCTTTCCATCCTCGACTATGGCTGCCCCATTTATGGGTCTGCCTCTGCTTCCGTTTTGAAGATGTTGGACCCCGTTCATACGCAGGGTATGCGTCTCTCTACTGGAGCTTTCCGTTCCTCCCCAAATACCTCCGTCTTAGCTGAGAGTGGCGAGCCCCCGCTCTCCCTCCATCACGATTTAGTTACTATGCGCCGTGCATTAAAAATTAAACATAGTGACTCTCCCACTAATTCCCTTTTCAGTGATATCTTCATTCCCGATCCGTGTCCATCTTCCCCCTCCTTTCCGATTCGTGCTACAATTCTCCTCAACTCTCTTGACTTTCACATTGCTGTTTCACTGCCTATTGTCTCCCCTTCCCCCCCATGGGTTATCTCTTTCCCCAATGTTTGCACTCACCTCTCCTTCCTCTCTAAGAGATATCCTTTTGTCCCTAGCCATCACTGCCAACACGCACTCGAACACATACGTCGCATAATTCCCGCATAAATAAAATGAGTGATTGCACCGGGCAAAGTAAATGGTGCTTATCGCCCTGTTTCAGAGCAGGAACTTCAAACTCTGTAAAAACATGATTACTGTGTTCATTTTTAGCAATGAAATTAGGAGCAGGAGCAATATGGACACTCATGTTGCGCCTCAAAAATCTTAAGCAAGATGGCTCCGAACTCATCGCCGCCAGCTCAGACACCCTATCACCCGTGGCCAATGCCATTAGAAAAATGGCTTTCTTAAGTCTTAACTCGAAAGGAGGATTATGACAATATTTACGGGAATGAAGCATTTCAAGGGTCAAATCAAGAGACCAGGTGGGTGTGAGTTGACGTGGAGGAGGGCGAAGCCGGAAGCAAGACCGCATGAACCCCTTCTCCTCCGCCTCTGGCACGGACAGACCAGTTAAATCGAAAAAAAGGTGTCCGAATTGCTGTGAGGTGATTCCATAATGTGACAACTGACAACTTTTGCATTTCAAAAAGGTAATTTAAATAATTAAACACCAGAGCCACCGAGGACTGCTGTTGGTCAGTTTCTACGATCCAGGTAGTAAATGATATCCAGTGAGATTGATACTGTCTTTGTGTTGATAAAGCTTATTGATTAATCAACTTATGAGTCACGACTTACCCAAACTGGCCTAGCCACTTGGCCTTCTGAATATCCACAAGGCAAAAGTCAGCGAGGTCTTGAGGTTTCCAATTGTGTCTAAGTGGAAGTACGAGATCGGGAGCGACACCGGGTTCTCGCACCACGTCTTCAATTGATTGTACCAAACTTGAGCCGGCCATAACGGCGCGATCATCGAGACCATGCCTTGATAACCCCGTAGTTTGTGAACTACTTTGCACATTAACCCGGCAACGGCGAGAAAGCTCATAAGAAGTTTTACTGGGCGAGGGCGGCAAAGCTCTTGAGAGGGAAGGCCTAAAAAAAACATTTTAACCCTCCAACCCCGGCTAGGGTAGATCGTGACTGTACTCTGTGTCCGGGGGTTTTGAGGAATTTTGGTCCATGTTGATTCACCTGTTACTCCTGAAATACATGACACAAAGTTATAAAAAAAAAAAAAAATGTTGCACAAACCTTCATGTGTAGAATGCCGTTGAGTAGAGGTCTCTAGCCCAAGTGATTGCATAATGGCGAGCGCGGGAAGTGGAGTGATTTTTATGCGGGAAAATCTTCCCGCGTTCGGATGCGTCGCCTTGGCCCAGGCCCCGGCTTGGCTAACCTACTGCGCACTTAGCCACTCGTCGCGCCAGAGTTTTTACCTCCCGGAGGCGATTTTATTTATTGATAGTGATATTATAGTTATTTGGAGTCCAATTATATAAAATATGTGTATTAGGCTATCATTGTCAATAATATTTCACATTTTCACTCGATACCGTAGTTTTTATGAGTAATTGAGGCTGGTTATTGTTATTTATTATGTTCCTTCCAACAACCAACCATACTCCTAAAATCGATTAATGAAATTTACAAACACATGTGGCAGTCCGTGGATTCGAACCCAGGATGCTCACATCGAAAATCAACACCTTATACATCGCACCACGAAGACAGTTAAAGGTTGGTGGACACTGCCTACGATTTATTATGCAACTTCGAATACTGCATATCAATCTAAGCATGTACACACATCCCAACTGCAACTCACGTAGGCTATGCATATGTGAATGGAAAGAGCAATTAATGGGGCCTTAACCACTTAGGGAAGTCCTCTCGATAAATTACTCCTGAACCAATATCAATTATTATGTTCCTTCCAACAACCAACCATACTCCTAAAATCGATTAATGAAATTTACAAACACATGTGGCAGTCCGTGGATTCGAACCCAGGATGCTCACATCGAAAATCAACACCTTATACATCGCACCACGAAGACAGTTAAAGGTTGGTGGACACTGCCTACGATTTATTATGCAACTTCGAATACTGCATATCAATCTAAGCATGTACACACATCCCAACTGCAACTCACGTAGGCTATGCATATGTGAATGGAAAGAGCAATTAATGGGGCCTTAACCACTTAGGGAAGTCCTCTCGATAAATTACTCCTGAACCAATATCAATTATTATGTTCCTTCCAACAACCAACCATACTCCTAAAATCGATTAATGAAATTTACAAACACATGTGGCAGTCCGTGGATTCGAACCCAGGATGCTCACATCGAAAATCAACACCTTATACATCGCACCACGAAGACAGTTAAAGGTTGGTGGACACTGCCTACGATTTATTATGCAACTTCGAATACTGCATATCAATCTAAGCATGTACACATCCCAACTGCAACTCACGTAGGCTATGCATATGTGAATGGAAAGAGCAATTAATGGGGCCTTAACCACTTAGGGAAGTCCTCTCGATAAATTACTCCTGAACCAATATCAATTATTATGTTCCTTCCAACAACCAACCATACTCCTAAAATCGATTAATGAAATTTACAAACACATGTGGCAGTCCGTGGATTCGAACCCAGGATGCTCACATCGAAAATCAACACCTTATACATCGCACCACGAAGACAGTTAAAGGTTGGTGGACACTGCCTACGATTTATTATGCAACTTCGAATACTGCATATCAATCTAAGCATGTACACACATCCCAACTGCAACTCACGTAGGCTATGCATATGTGAATGGAAAGAGCAATTAATTAACCACTTAGGGAAGTCCTCTCGATAAATTACTCCTGAACCAATATCAATTATTATGTTCCTTCCAACAACCAACCATACTCCTAAAATCGATTAATGAAATTTACAAACACATGTGGCAGTCCGTGGATTCGAACCCAGGATGCTCACATCGAAAATCAACACCTTATACATCGCACCACGAAGACAGTTAAAGGTTGGTGGACACTGCCTACGATTTATTATGCAACTTCGAATACTGCATATCAATCTAAGCATGTACACACATCCTAACTGCAACTCACGTAGGCTATGCATATGTGAATGGAAAGAGCAATTAATGGGGCCTTAACCACTTAGGGAAGTCCTCTCGATAAATTACTCCTGAACCAATATCAATTATTATGTTCCTTCCAACAACCAACCATACTCCTAAAATCGATTAATGAAATTTACAAACACATGTGGCAGTCCGTGGATTCGAACCCAGGATGCTCACATCGAAAATCAACACCTTATACATCGCACCACGAAGACAGTTAAAGGTTGGTGGACACTGCCTATGATTTATTATGCAACTTCGAATACTGCATATCAATCTAAGCATGTACACACATCCCAACTGCAACTCGCGTATTAGGCAGTGATTATTCGTTATCACAGGTGTTTATTATACTTTGGCCATCTAATATTAGTTCGTGTGTCACTTTCACTTTGGTAAATATGCTTGAGAGAGTGTCACTGATAATGCTCATTTTCACTTGATACGGTACATTTTATTAGTAATTGAGGTAGGTTATTGTTATATTAGGCAGTGATTATTCGTTATCACAGGTGTTTATTATACTTTGGCCATCTAATATTACTTCGTGTGTCACTTTCACTTTGGTAAATATGCTTGAGAGAGTGTCACTGTCACTGATAATGCTCATTTTCACTTGATACGGTACATTTTATTAGTAATTGAGGTAGGTTATTGTTATATTAGGCAGTGATTATTCGTTATCACAGGTGTTTATTATACTTTGGCCATCTAATATTACTTCGTGTGTCACTTTCACTTTGGTAAATATGCTTGAGAGAGTGTCACTGTCACTGATAATGCTCATTTTCACTTGATACGGTACATTTTATTAGTAATTGAGGTAGGTTATTGTTATATTAGGCAGTGATTATTCGTTATCACAGGTGTTTATTATACTTTGGCCATCTAATATTACTTCGTGTGTCACTTTCACTTTGGTAAATATGCTTGAGAGAGTGTCACTGTCACTGATAATGCTCATTTTCACTTGATACGGTACATTTTATTAGTAATTGAGGTAGGTTATTGTTTTATTAGGTACTGATTATTCGTTATCACAGGTGTTTATTATACTTTGGCCATCTAATATTATGTCATGTGTCACTTTCACTTAGTTATATGCTTTGTAAACGTTTTATATACAATTTATTGTGTCTTTTTTCACTTATTTATATATGTTTTCATAATACATGACTTTTTTATCACAATACATTGTTTTATTTCCACTTGTTGCCTATATACATACATATTGTCAGTCTTTGGTACTTTCACTATGATTATTAGTTAGTACTCCTGCTTGGTGTGGTATTCAGCAAAGCACGGTATAGCACATAGTGACAGCTGGCACTCCACACACTGCATGGTGGTCTTTTTCTGCTTCCTCGGCCTCACCTGGCTGTTCCAGCAGACATGGCACCGCCTTCTGCTAATGGTGACTCCATCTCGTTCCAGAGGCAGGTAACCGAGCTTGTGCACATTTAGATACTGTGCACACTGCATACGGTCCTGAACGGGGCGCCCAGGTTGTGCCACTGCCCTCTGTGGCGTAGCATACCTGTCCAGGAGCTCCACCAACACCTGTTTTTGGAACCTCCGCAGGCTACTGAACTTCCTGGGTGTGCGCGGATTCCGAAGCCTGTAGATATTGTAGGCATTCAGCATTGACATGTCCACCATGTGCAGAAAGAACTTTTTGTACCATCTGCACGAGGTACGCAGACAGTCGATGAAGCCTATCTGCATGTCGGACTTGTCCACCAGCCTCATATTTATGTTGTAGTCCATTACAGCATCGGGCTTGGTCACCCTGACTTGGGTGCGGCGATCCACCTTGCCAGTCTCAACCATTTCCCCCTTGTGGACGGTGCTCAGGAGGTTGACCTTCCGCTGGTCGTGCCAGTGAATAGCCAGAATGGGTCCCGACTTCTTTTTGAAGACATCGCCTTTCTTGGTTTTAGGAGGGAAAGTTGGCATGCCCTTCCTTTTCGCTCTAACTGTGCCTACAGTCCCCGTCTTGCGCTGATGGAGGTACTTTGAGAGAGTGGGGGACGTGTAGTAGTTGTCCGTGTAGAGGACGTGATTCTTCTGGAAGTACCGGTTCATCATGGCTTGAACCACTGCTCCGCCAAAGCCAATGAGGGGGTCTATTTCCACGTCCCCTTCCTTCCCGCTGTAGACCAGGAAGTCCAGGACATAACCAGTTTGGCAATCGCACAGCACAAAGAACTTTATACCAAAGCGATGTCTCTTTGAGGGGATGTACTGCCTGAAGCTCAGCTTTCCCCGGAACAGCACAAGAGACTCGTCAATACAGACGTTGCAGAAGGGCGTGAAGTATGACGTGAAACGTTCTCGCATCATCTCGTACAACGTCCTAATCTTCCACAGCTTGTCAGAGAGATGCATGTCGGTGTTGGTGACAAGATGGAGCGCTCCGAGGATGTCGAGGTACCGGTCCCGAGAGATGTATTTCCCGAAGGCAGGGGTGGATATCAGATCTTTGGTGATCCAATAGTCAGCCAACCTGTGCTTCTTTACATGAGGCATTAGCATGGTGATTGCCAGGAACACCATGAACTCGGGATGAGTCACTGGGGTCCACCGCTTCATGTGGCCCTTGGTCACCTTGCCAAAAAAGTTCACCTGGATTTGGTGGTGCTTGTTTGTCTCTTCTATGACAAACTCAGTAACCTCCTTATCAAAAAATGCCTCAAAAAGCTCATGTGGTGGAGCATTGGGGCCTGCGGGAAAACTTGGGGTAACTCCTGAACCCTCCTGTACCTCATCAAAAGGGGTAACATCAGGGTCATTCACTTCATCAGCAGCCACATCCTGCCAGTTGAAAATATAAAATGGGTCCTGCTGGCGACGCTTACGAGGAGCTGCAGCTGGGGCAGCACGCCCACGAACTTTGGCGGCGCGCACCCTAGGGCGGCCAGGAGCGCGACGGCGCCCAGGCCCAGCCCGGCGGCCAGGGCGGCCAGGAGCACGACGGCCCTGGGCAAAGCGTCTGGGTTGAGGGTCGTCGATGTCCATAAAGTCATCGTCGTTGTCGTCAGAGCCGTCATCTTGCCCTGACGGTGGACCCAGGTAATCATGGCCAGAGTCATCTGTGAGGTGCCCTTCATCTTCAGACCCCCCCTCATAATCTCGCGGGGAACGAATGATGCGTGGGCGGCGTGTAGGTCGGCGAGGTGGGGAAGGAGTGGCAGGTGAGGCTCTGTCATCTTCATGCAGAGGTTCGGGGCTCCTTGGCCTACGACGATTCGTAGACAGCACTGGTTCAGTGTCTGTAGGTGCAGGTATGGATGCGAGGTCAAAAACATCGTCAGGAACCTCTGTTGTAGGCTGGAGAGGTGGGGTGGACCCTGGGGAAACTTGCGGGGGCGTATGGCTGGGACCGTCAGGGGTGGAAGCCGCGGGAGCCTCGAACAAAGAGCGCCTACTTGTAGCTCCTTTTTTCACATATTTTCTCCCTTTTCCCTTTTCTGTAGTAGTATGTCTCCTCTCGGGGGAAATAGGGGGTAAATAGGCCGAAAGTGGGGGGTCCTCAACCCTAGGCAGTGCTGGTGGTGGTGGGGAAGAATGGCGGGCGCCTGGGGCAACTTGGGTGGCGTTTGGTAGATAAGGAAGACAATGGCGGGTCAACCTCACCCTCACGCTCAGCCTCACTGGCACCCTCACGCACTGCTCCCTCACCAAGTTTTAGGGCCTCTTTCCTGGCTGCCGCGGCCGCCTTTTCAAGAACTTGCTTCTTATAAAAGCGTATCTTGAATGGGGATTTAGCTGGCGAAGGGCTAGGTGTCGTGTCACTCAACCTAAACTTGGCAGTCGACCTAGTGCTGTCCCATTCGCTCACTCTCACTACACTCTCATCACCTTGCACAACTATATCACGTTCAGTACTATCATCACTTTCATCGTCATCGTCAAATCCAACAAATTGCGCGTCTCTTTCATGAATTTCGTCTAGATCGTCTAAATTTTCACTATAGTGAGACTGATAAGACTCGGAGCTATCACTGCCCAAGTCATCAACACTATTTTGTCCTTCACCACGTTCATAACTCCTCAAAGCTATTTCAATACCTCCGGGAGTCAACGCATCTTGTACGTGCCTTTGCGTTAGGGCGCGACGAACATGGGCAGGCGTCAAAGGGAGCAGGGAATCGGACACAGGGGAATCACTTTTTGGGCTAGTATCCATGTTGGCGGCAGGGTAGAGACTGTTTTGGTGGCGTACATGGTGTCTGGTGGCGTCACCTAGCGACCACGGAACAACATTTTTACGCGCGCCATTCGAAAGCACATACGCAAGCAATGGTACAATGTTGTACCACCCGGGTTCCTCGGGTCAAAACATAATGGTACACACGTGTACCACCCGGGGTTGAAGGGTTAAACGGCCCCAGTAGCACTAAACAGTTTTTTTTTTTCCCTATACATCATATCACTCCTCCACATCCCCTCCTTTCCCCTCCCCCTTCAATTATCACCTATTTTCCCTGTTATTCCCTAATTCGTTGGTATATTTTTGTGCTAACATTAGCAAAATGTGTGGAGGATGTGCTTATGTGCCTAGCGGGTGTGTTACACAAGCGAGAGTGTGGATGAGTAAGCTCAGTCAGGCTTGAGGCCTTGTGAAGGGAGGGGTTGCCTCAATTTGCTCCATAATTCATGAATGGGCTGCTCCATGTATATTCGCGATTTTGACCAGAAAAATTATATTTCCACTTGTTTTATTGTTGTTACAGGTTACTATCTTCATAGTGAAGGTAAAATAGGTGCATATGAATAAGTAATAACGATATTTATCGTAAAATGACGATTATAGGCATGAATGGAGCCTAATATGCTCGCCCAGGGGCATCGAGTTCAATACCCCCTGCTCGCCGTTTATAGGTTAAGGATGCGTCTGGAGGCGGAAATAGATAAATGGAGCTCCATTTGTTCCAGTCTACCAGAAATGCGTCTGGACCTCCGCCGGAGTCTGACTCTGACGTGTGAGGTACTGAGGCAGCCTGTGGTTTGCCTCTGACGCGAACAAGTCCACTTGTGGATGGTAAGGTTCTGCAATCATCTCTTGAAGGATGATTTGCTTGAGAGCCCATTCTACTTGAGTGCTCTATCTCCAAGACAGTTTTGCCCACACGTTCGCCACGCCGGGCAGATATGTTGCATGAAGATAAATCTCTAGCCTTGCAGCTAGTCGAAAGATCTTTTCCGACAACCATTGTAAGACTCGAGATCTCGCTGACCCTTGCTTCTGAATGCATGTCACTGCAGTCAGATTGTCCATTCTGAAGGCGAGGGACTTTCCCGCCTGGCTCATGCCGTGCTCCTGTAAAAAGAATAGGGGGACTAACAACTCCTTGGCATTGATATGAAGGTGATTTGACCTGGACCATAGACCCTGACCCTGATGTCCTAAGTTTGACTGGTAACCCCATCCCAGGGTACCTGACACGTCCGTATCTATCCAGACCGTCGGAGGAGGAGCTGTCCATGTCAAGGAGGAGTGTATTACTTCTGGTTTCGCCCAAGCCGCCAGGAGGTTGTGGATTAACTTTGGAATTTTCCACAGTGTTTCCGCTGGCAACAGCAGAAAGCACCTGTTTCCTTCCAAAATAATTTGTTTGACCTTTACACGACCTAACGGGACCGTCAGCTGTATCCAATTGAGTGATCCTACCAGAGATTCCCAGATCCTCCTCGTTGTTGTCAGAGAATGAAGAAACCGAAAGAGTTTCCTCCGAAATCTCTGACGGTTGTCTTCGCTCTGTCTCAGAGTGAGTAACTCGGTATCCCAGATAAGGCCCACCCATTGGATTTTCCTGGTGGGGATCAAGGAAGACTTTGCTATGTTCACCTTGAACCCCAAGGCAGCTACATGAGTTAACACCTGTTGTACATGTTGGAGGCAAATTATCTTGGATTGTGCTACTATCAACCAGTCGTCGAGATACCATAACACCATAATTCCCTGATTTAGCAATGGTAGCAAAGCCTGTCTGAATAATTTTGTGAAAACTCGGGTTGCCAGATTTAGACCAAAGGGCATTCTTTGAAAGACAACCGTTTCATCCCCGTTGCGCAAAGCTAGATATTTCTGAAAACGTTTGTTGATGGGGACATGCCAATAGGCTTCTGTTAGATCGATGGAACACATCCAACTCTGCGGCGGGAGTGTTAATCTGATCTGATTCACAGTCAGCATCCTGAACAACTGATTGTGAATATGGATGTTGAGATAAGAGAGGTTGATCACCGGCCTCATCTGAACACTGTCCCTTTTTGGCACCAGGAACAACCGGGATGTGAACACGGGCTGTGACAGAGGACTGGGGATAATGATCTGTTTTTGGGCCATCTCGTTGACGACAGATCCCACCTCTAAAGAAACACGATTGAATTCTGTGGGGATACGTAAACGGGGTCGCCGGGACCACCGCCATGAGAGTCCCTTTCGGACCACTGTCCTTGCCCATGTACACCGGGGCCATGCCCGATGACAATCCCGGAAGTTGCCAGTTGCATGACTGGTATTGTCCGGCAGTACTACTCTCGGATCCGGCTCGCCTTGCCTTGGCACTGGGAGTGAGAGAGCCTTGTGGTGTCTCAGTTTTTTGGATTGGAGGGTTGTGACTCTGATTTTGGAGTGGGGGGATGAGAGGCCTTGCTACCATCGCTACCGGGTTTACCCCTAGACTGCCCCCTGAACCAACGCCCTCTACCCCTGGGCTGACCTCGACCTCGAGACGTCCCGCTACTTCCAGGGGTTGTGTGAGTCTTGGATGACTGAAAGGACTGGGACTGACCACGAAATGAACTCTTAGCATTAAATTTAGATTTAAATAACTGCTCATTCTTTGGCTTAGAAGTAGTGGTAGGTTGGGAGTCTAATAAGAAATTAATAGTGCGCCAAGCATCTTCAGAGGCTAGGGTTTTGGTGAAAACATTTGATAAAATCAGTGTCCTACCGATCTCTACAGGGAGTCTCCTCACCAGATACACCCTCAGATCTTGACGAACCCTCACCGCCTCAAAGAGAGCAGTTTGGATCTCCCCAAGGGACTGAATGGAGTTCTGAAGAAGGAGGCACCTAGTAAGAGAAAGAGCCTTCTGGGTGCCAGCGTCCATTACCGACTCAGTCGTCCTGGCCAGAGAGGCCGCAAGCTGGCGGCGAGAAGGTACTGAGACGCTAGTCTCCAGGTTTTCTGCCTCATTTTGAAATCTTTGTCGATCTGTACCTGTGTGGGAGAACAAAAAGGTTCAGGCAATTGACATAAAGATAATTTTGGGGCCCCCAAAAAGTAAAAAATGTGCTGTGGGATCCCGTCCGCCTTGCCTACCGGCATAGAGAACCAATGATTGTCCTCTTGCGGGAGCTGATGACTGCTCTTATTAGTGATAGTGCTGGCAAACAGCTGTGCCTCTTGATCACATGCCGCCCACGGCCCCTACTCCCCTCCCTGAATGTGCACGACTGATGTACCAGCATAGTCTATTGAATTTAACTCTGTGGTCATCCCTTGTAAAAGTTTTAAATCATTGAACCCATCTGACTTCATCCAATCAGAAAAAAGTTTTCCTGAGGAAGTGGGAGGCAAGGCAGGGGATGGCACGTAAACAAAGTAGTCAGGAGTATAGATTGTGGGGATGGCCTTTACAACAACATCAAGTACTTCCCCAGATTGGTTCTTGGCCCTTACTTTCTTCGCCTCACTCACCTCAATAACCCAATAATCCAGAACAGGAGACTCGCCTGTAACTGTGAGCTGTGCGACCTCAGGGCAGTTAGGCTGAATGACAGACCAAGATGTGTCAGGTCCATAGAGCAGGGGCATAGGGCCCTTCTTACTAGGAATTGATTTGTCAAGTGGGGGAGGAAGCAAATCCGAGAATAAATTCAGATTCGATGGCAAAAGAGCCGCGGCTCCCGAAGTGGAAGCCGCCGGAGTGACAGTGGGAGGAGGTATGTTTACGTTAACCTGAGGTTGAACTAACACTTGCCCAAGAGGTCGCACCGCCGGGGCTACAGGTGCCGAAACCTTTACCTGCCGCTCACCCTTAACCTGTTTCATAAAGTCTAGCCACTCCTGTAAAAGTTCACTTGAAATATACACCCCACTTGCTTGGTCTCATTGGGACGCGGACTGTGACATCTCTGAGTCCTGCGTTCCCGAGTGCCGGGAAGAAGGTCGCTGGGCAAGCGCCTCCTCCTCGGCGTTTACCCCTATGTGGTGTAAATTAGATCCCGGTGGCCAGGTCGGGGGGGGCGGTAAAGCCTCCAACCGAGACTAGCCGACCCGGGCAGCGGAATTGTGTGTTTCTGTTTGTGAGTCGTCGAGAACGTTGGACTCCGAGAGGTCCCGCAGATTCAGATCCGGTATCTCATACTCCATAGGGTCTTGCACTGAGGCGGGTTGGTCAGAAGAGCACTCATCCTCCTGCCAGCGAGAAAACACACTGCTACCCCTCTCCAATCCCAAAACTGGGGAGACCTAAGGTTCTGGCTGAACACTGTGTGGGATGGTAAACCGGTGAGAGTGGCCTGAGACATTGCTGGATGTGTCTACTGGTGCCCCCTGGTGTGGCGAAGACTTTGGTTCCGGTTGAGGTGGAGGCTGAGCTTCCGTCTTCGACGAGGAGGATCTTTTAGACTGCTTCTTCCTGTTTTTGTCATCACCAGAGGAGAGTGCGGCGGCAAAATCAGTACGTGGCCTCTTAGACGCGTGTTGCACAGTGGGTGACTTGGGCCTAGAAGTACGTCTGGGAGAGCAGGACCGATCACGCCGGGAAGACAAGGAGGGTACGTCCGGCGGATTCTTGGTCCTAGGTCGCTAGGTGTGGCGGGAGGGAGCTTCACGAGTCTCAGCCGTTGAGGGCGAAGTAACCGACGGCACTTTCAGAAAATCCTCTAATAATGGGTCATCCAATTGTAAAGATTTGTGGGCCACTGTCTTACAGTAAGTTACATAACAATATCGAATATGGAGCAGAATTGTCTTACACTGACCATCTGAGTGGGTTAAACATGCATTGCGAAAGGCTGAACACTTGGGGCATAATTTAGAGAGCCAACGACCACGAGATCGATCCAAACACGGTACGCATTTAACACATAGGAAATACCCAATTACTGCTAAATTTTTGCAACCCAAAGCCGAGCAGAATGAAAACGCACTTTTATCCATTGCTCCCTCCCGCCAAGGAGATGCAGATCCTCCTAGGTGTCCCGACTACGAACCTGAGGGTGAGAAAATTCCAAGAATCAATGTTCATAAGGACACGCTAGGCTGGAAAAGCTAATGTTAAAATATCTCCAACGATATCGAGAAAAAAAAAAAAGAGTTGAATAACACTAGACAATCTTAGTTCCCCTTACGTTAAGTACATTCCCAGAAATGTGAGTGAGTAGTTAGTAGCCTACCATGTGCTACTTGAGTATATAACTTCTTACCTAAGTGACCAACACTGACCTCATCCCGTCTTGTTATGAAAGAACTAAACTCGGCGACCAACGCTACAATAGTTCTAATATCTTTCCCCGTGGCGGACCAGCGCCTTAATTTAAGCTATACAGATAACTGAGAAGCTACAAGATAGGAATGGGTGAGTTAAATTCTCGGCTCAGCCGTTATTTCCCCGGCGGCAGTGGCTCCCCACTATGTACCACCAGGGTTAACGTTCGGACAGTACCAAGCAACGAACGTTTTCTCTGTTAAGTTTATGCGGCGGAAAAAATTTGCTTCATAATGGAGGCGGGACAGCCGAACTCTCCAAGAAAAACAATTTAGTAAAATGCCGGTCTAGCTGGAATTATGCTAGACGCCGTAAACAAAACAGACAAAATCCAAACTATCCCGCACCAAACTCAGATATCTGAATTTATACATAGCTCTAGATGTTTCTGAGAGTGCCCGGCGGGAAAACCGCTTGAAACAACTAGAGGCACGTTGATTAAGTCTCACTTTTATAAATCCCGCCGGAAGGGCCAACCCCCCAGAACAGATCCCAATACAACGTGCACACATATGGCATAATTATACTGTACATCAATAATATAATATCAAGAATAACACTCCCTAGCCATATATACACAACCTACATGAGGCCAACTAGATGGGGGCAGGTGTCGATGATATCATATATAATAGCACAAACCTGCAATCCAGCGTAGCTAGACCCAGATAACACGTAGTAATCACGAAGCGTAGGTTGAAGAGCAGCATGGCTCCGTGCAGGCCCCTTCAACTAAGTGAGAAAATCCCCGATGCACTAGCCCACGTGGCATACTGTTGAACACCCAAAATGGACCGAACAGCAGGCCCCGGTTCACTAACAAGAAGCCTCATGACTAACAGTGAACTAACACGAGCTAGGATAATGAAACAAGCATGTGGGAGCCTTGCCTTATCACAACGAGGACTCCGCCTAACACACTCGCCTTTACAACAGTACCCAGAAAAACAGTCTCCTGGGCCCGCGAAAGGACGTTCACAGCCTACTCCTAGTCAATAAGCTACCTATCCTCAGCACTTATCATGTACATATGAGCAAAAACTCACCATGTCTGAGGGGGGGTGAAGAATAAAGGAGAGCTGGAGCGCCCTCAAGACACGTCCGACTCAAGCGGGCCCGGGAGGAATAAGGACGAGAGATCGCTTCGATGAGGGAGGCGAAGCGTGTGGAACAGCAGACGCATGGGAAGCGCAATGCTAAGATCAAGTTTAATATTTATATTTTATTATTTTTTGCTAGTTTTTTCTAGTAGTGGTACCCACATCATATAGGACGAGTCCGTGGGTGGTTTTTAAGAGCGTTTCGCTCACAATGTGTGGCAATCGTATTTTGATCTCTCCTGGGAGGGAACTTTGAAAAGCAAGCTTAAGTTCAAAGATTGGCCATAAACAATGTTAAGGCGCATCATCAATGATGAAGGGGCCACTAATAAATATATATATTTCACTCCCACCACCAAACACCTCCCAATGAAATTAATGAAAACATGTGCTCCACCCGGGATTCAAAACACCTGAATGACAAAAAGTTTTAATATTGACAGAGGAAAGGGGCGAAAGGTCTTAAAATCGCCAAACTAATGGGCCGAACGTCTTATAAACTGACAACTAATGGAGCTAAACATGAGGAAGAAGGGGACCATAAAAACCACCCATCTCCCCTTACAGAATCTTCCCCTTTCTCGTTCTTCTTGAATGCTTCTACTTTTGTCACCATAGTTTCCGCGTCCTGTCTTCTTCCGCTTCTATAAGAACATAAGAAAATGGGAGTCTGCAAAAAGCCGATCGGCCCATACAAGGCAGATCCCGGTCACACCCAACCCCAATTACAAGGCCCAATTATAGGCCCAACTCACTAATACCTTGAGTACTGACCCCACCAAAACGGTCAGAGATTAACACAAGATAACGGGGGTCTGCTGAGTGCCGATTGGCCCACACCTGGTAGATCCCCCTCACACCCAACCCATCTCGTCCTTATGCCTATCTAATTTTGTCTTAAAGCTCCCTATCGTTCTTGATCCCACTATATCACTTGGTAGCCTATTCCACCCATCTACAACTCTGTTACCAAACCAATATTTGCCTATATCTTTTCTGAAACTAAATTTATCTAATTTATAACCATTTGTTCGAGTTCTTTCGCTATCACTGAGCTTCAGTACATTTTTCATGTCTCCTTTATTTACCCCACTGAACCACTTGAATACTTCTATCATATCCCCTCTAACTCTGCGTCTTTCTAACGAATGTAAGCCTAATTTGTTCAACCTTTCTTCATATGGTAGATTTCTAATATTATGAATCATTTTTGTCATTCTTCGCTGTACTCTCCAAGGAATCTATATCCATTCTGTAATAAGGACACCAAAATTGGACAGCATAATCCATATGAGGTCTTACTAATGACAAGTAAAGTTTCAAGATAACATCGGCAGTTCTGTTACTCACACTCCTTGAGATGAACCCCAGAATCCTGTTTGCCTTGTTACGTACACTTATACACTGTTTTCTAGGTTTCAAATCGTTGCTAACAAACACACCCAAATCTTTCTCGCAGTCTGAGTTTTCTAATTCAGCATTAGCTAGTTTATATTTTGCATTAGTATTCGTCTTCCCTATCTTTAATACCTTGCATTTGTCAATGTTAAAATTCATCTGCCACTTTACTGACCATTCGTGTAAGGTATCTAGATCCTTTGGAGGCACTCTATGTCGCTATCTGAATCTATTGGTCTCCCTATTTTGGTATCGTTTGCGAATTTACTTATCCTACTAGTTATACCTAAATCAAGGTAATTTATGTATATGATAAATAACAGAGGACCCAATACAGATCCCTGGGGGACACCACTCTTGACTGATCCCCACTCTGACTTAGTACCATTTATGCTGACTCTTTGCTTCCTACCAATTAGCCATGACCTAATCCATCCTAACAACGCCCCACCTATTCCATGCGCCTCAACCTTTCTCATCAATCTCTCATGAGGGACTCTGTCGAAAGCTTTACTGAAATCTAAATATATAATATCATATGATTTGTCATTATCTACTGCTTCATATACTTCTGAGAAAAAGCTAAGCAAATTAGTAAGGCAAGAATGTCCCTGAGTGAATCCATGCTGAGAAGAATTGATTAAGTTAAATGTTTCTAAGTGGTTTCTCATTTTCCTAGCAATAATTGACTCTAGTAGCTTTCCTATGATCGAAGTGAGACTAATGGGGCGATGATTTGATGCTATGGATTTATCACCTTTTTTGAAGATCGGAACTACATTTGCAAGCTTCCAAGCTTCTGGAACTATACCTGTTTCTAATGACTTGTTAAAAAGAAATGTTAATGGGTAACTTAACCCTCTCACATCCTTATGACGCAGAGGTTGCCAGATTAGCAATAAGAAATAGATTACTCTCACTTATAATTACCTCTCCAAAATTAATTTTCTGCCCACAGCTAACTCAAAGACAACTGCAGAGGTTGAAGTAAATAAACTAAAGGTTTATAAATACCCCTGACGGTAACAAAGGCTTTAAAGTATCCCTAATAGGCTCAAAATTGCGTCAAGGACGTGAGAGGGTTAACTCATCTCTGCATTCTTTTAATACTCTAGCATATACCTCATCAGGACCAGGTGATTTCTGAGGCTTCAGTCTGTCAATTTCCTTAACCCGTAAACGGCTGCAAAGCTCTTAAAAGGTTTTACTGGGCGACGACGGCAAAGCTCTTAAGAGGGAGGCCTAAAAAAAACATTTAAACAGCCCCAGTAGCACTATTTTTTTTTTTTTTTTTTTTTTCCCCTATACAGTGGGCCCCACAAGGGTGCGGTTACCTAAGTCCGAGACATGCGCGCACCCTTGTAAAACGCACCCTTGGAGCTTAAGAACCTATGGGAAATTCACTATGTAGTCCGGGGACTCTTCAAACTTACCCTTTTTTCGCCCAATAACCCCTGAAAAACATGAACTAAGTTTCTTACAGTTTCTTACAGTAGATCCTCTGGAAAAAGGCAAACTATGCCTGTGTATCCAGCTCAGTACCAGTACTTGCACTGCTGCGGTCGTTCACGGTGTTGGCGGCGGCGGTAGCAGACGCAACATTTTTACTATTCTGTATTTTTGTTTTATAATCAAACTTCAAATCTTGTCTTCCCCATGCTTTATCAAGATTACTTTCAAACTCCCTTATTGATTCGGAATCGACTACATACTGGGGCAGTGCGTTCCACTCATTTACCACTCTATCACAAAATGAGTTCTTTGCCTTCTCAAGCCTATTTCTTTCTTTGTAAATTTTCTTAGAGTGTCCTCTCGTTCTTGTTCCCTCCCGCATCAAGAAGATACCTTCACACACATCCTCATCGTACTTTCCTGACACTATCTTAAAAGTCTCTATCATATCCCCTCTCTTTCTCCTATATGCCAGTGTCGGAAGCCCCAGTGTCCTCAACCTCTGCTCATAGCCCGCATTCTTCAACGTTGGTACCAGCTTGCTAGCTCTCCTCTGCACTTTCTCCACTGCTTCTATATCCTTTACCATATATGGAGCCCACACCTGGTTCGCATATTCCAGGTGCGGCCTAACCAGCGCTGTATAGAGATTCCTGAAGATTTCTTCGTCAAGTGACACAAATGTCCTCCTTATCAGCCCTACAATTCTATTGGCTTTGTTTATCTTTTCCGCTAAATGTTCTGAGAAATTTAACTTATTGTCTATCACTACTCCTATATCCTTTTCTGCACTCACTTCCTCCATCGCTTCATACATACTGTATCCTACCTTGTCTATCTTGCTGGTCCCAATCCGCATGTACTTGCATTTTTTTGGATGAAAAGGCATTAACCAATGCTCAGACCATCCCTTCATGCCCTCCACATCTCCTTGAAGCAAACCCATATCTTCCTTACTCCTCACTCTTCTATACAGTTTAGTGTCATCCACATACAGGTATACCTCACTTCCATTAGTTATAACTTCAGGCAAGTCGTTGATAAATATAACGAACAGCAGTGGTCCCAACACAGATCCCTGAGGTACCCCACTTGTAATTTCCCTCCACCCCGAGCCCATTCCATTCACCAGTACCCTCTGTCTCCGATCTTTCAGGAAGGCTTCTATCCATTTCACACATTTCTCCCCTATATTATAGCTTCTAACTTTCTCTATTAACCTTTTATGTGGGACCTTATCGAAGGCCTTCATAAAATCGCAATATACCACGTCTATTACATCACCATCTTCTAGAATTTGCATCCAATCATCTACCACCTTAATTAGCTGTAGTACCGTCGACCTCCCCGGCAAGAATCCGAACTGTCTCCCACTGAAAAGTTGGTTTGACTTCATATGCTCCATTATTCCTTCTCTAATTACCGTTTCCATTAGTTTACACACCACACTTGTCAAACTGACTGGTCTATAATTCCCTGGGTCATTTCTCTTTCCCTTCTTAAATATAGCTGTTATGTTCGCCTCTCTCCAGTCCATCGGGATTTGTCCTGTATTAAACGATACCTCAAATAACATTTTCAATGGCTCTACTAACATCTCCCCTCCTTCCTTTATGATTCTTGGGTGTATCCCATCCGGTCCCGGTGACTTACTTCTGTTCATTTTTTCTATAGCCCTTCTTATTCTAGCATGGGAAAACTCTATTAGTTCTAGTGCCGGTGCCTGTTTGATGGGAATAGTAGGCACTGCATCCTCCGACTCCACTGTTAGTACCCCCCCAAAGTATTTCCCCAGCACCTCTGCTTTCTCCTTATCAGTCTCCGCTCTACTCCCATCATTCAACCCCCCTACCAGCTCTGGGATCCCTACTCTTCTTGTTAACTTTTCCTGAATGTACTTCCAGAATATTTTTGGATTATCCTTCACATTTCTAGCTATCTCTCTCTCCCTCTCCTTCACCCCCCTCCTTGTTTCCCACCTTATTTTATTGTTTATTTGTCTGCGTTCCAGATCCACTTCCTTAGCCTCTATACTAGTCCCCTGTTCTTTTTTAACAATTTTAATCTTTCCCACAATCGTTTCTTTCTTCTAATCAATATCCAAAGCTTTCTTTTCATTGGCAATTCTGGGTTAGTTCTTTTCCTCAATTTTGTTTTATCCTTATATTCCCTTACTGGTACACTTTTGGATACAGCATTCTCCAGTTTGGCTCTAATTTTCCTCCACATTCCTTCAGCGTCTTCACCGTTCAAGTATTCCCCCCAGTCAATGTCCAAACACCGTCTCAGCAGCTCATAATCTGCTCTATCATACATGTATATTTTTCTATTGCTTCTATTATCCCTCTCTGATTTAATGTTACAACTAAAGCTTATACAGGCATGGTCACTACGACCTATAGGGCTATCCACATTAACATGTTCCACTATATCCTCTTCATTGCTAAAAATCAAATCAAGTACACTCCCCTGTGTCCCATCTCTATATCTTGTCATCTCTACAATATGTTGCGTTAAAAAACAATCTCTCACTTTCTCTATAAACTTATTTTCCAGGCTACCCTGTCCCGCTGGAGTAGTACAATTTGCCCAGTTGATCCTTGGCAAATTGAAATCTCCAATCAAAATTTTATATTTGTTCTCTCTATTATCTATCTCCTCCATTGCTTTCAGTAGGTTATCATCCTCTCCCCTGCTATTATTTGGGCTTCTATATATAGAGGCAATTAGAATTGATCCTCTTACACATTTTACTTCAATACACAAATACTCACAATACTGCTGTCTCATATCCACCTCATTAACCTTGAGCTCTTTTCTTACATAAATAAACAGTCCTCTTCCAACCTCTGCTCTAATAGCATTTCTCTCATATAACTCAAAACCCTCCAAACTATATTCCACCAGTTCCCTTTCAATTCTAAAATTTTTTGGTCTTACTTCCTGTAGGGCTATGACATCAGGTTTTTCCTCTTCATCCTTCAACCTACATATCAGTTCTCTTTTCTTGTCCTGGGTAAACACATCCACATTACTAAACATAATCCTTAATCCATCTACCATTCCTTCAGCAATTACACCATCCCGCTCCTCCAGTCCGTACCCTACACCCCTGTTAGCACTACTGGGTCTGCCTCTTTGTCTCCTGTCTCCCCCAGTAACACCTCCACCCCGTTCTCCTCCTCCGTCACAACTCCCATCACATTCTCTCCCCTCCCTGATCTCCCCCTCCCTTCTACTCTTATAAACCACTTCCTCACTTTTCCGTCCCTCACTCTCCAGTAAAAATTTCTCTTATCCTCCTCATCCAACTTTCCATTATTTTCATCAGCCTTTTCTTGTAATTCCTTAATTTTTTTCCTTTGTTCTATACTCAAATCCTTCTTTAGTCTTATGTGTTTCAGTTTATCATTTGTATTTAGCCTCCAACTAAAATTTGTCACAGTCTCCGCCACTACCCTAGTTTTAAACTGTACCCTTATAGGTCTCATCTCTCCCCTTTTATATCTACCTATCCTACTGACCTCCTCCACCTGCCCTTCCCATCCATATTCGTCCTCATCCACACCTTTCAAGACCTCCTTCACTGTCTCCATATCCCTCACTTTTCTCACTCCATTATCATTCATATGAGTCTCTATATCTCCATACAAGATTACACCCCTATCCCTGTCCATGGCCTCCCTCACGACACTCTCCTTGTTCTTCATGACCCCTACAACTGCACTCTCAAAACTTTTTTTGGTCATATTCATTTCTTCCTTTTGCTCTTTCATAATATCCTCCAAATCCTTGACTTTTTGTTTACCTACCACCGTCCATGCAGTCGACTCCTTTACTTCCGTGAAACGTCCTTCGTATTCCTTCAGCTGCTCCTTCAATGCCATATTCTCTGCTCCGAGAGCAGAGAATATGGCCTTTTTCTAAGGAAAGAATACCTGTACAGTGGGGGGTGGGGTGGGGGGGAAGGTTGTGGGGGTGGGGGAGCAAGGTTGGGGGGGGGGGGGGGAGCAAGGAGAGGTAGAGTGGGTTACCCACCAAATAGGTTTTGTAGGGTGGTGGTGGTTGGGGGGGGGGGGGGGGGGGGTGGGGGGAGGGAAGGTGGTGGGGGGGGGATGGGGGGGAGGGAAGGTGGGGGAGCAAGGAGGGGTAGGGTGGGTTAAACCCCCTCCCCCCCCTAAACACGCCCCTTTCGGGGCTTGTTTTACCCCCCCTCCTTTCCCCCCTACCCCCTTTCGGGGCTTGTTTTAGATGAGGAGCCTCGGACCCTCAGTAAGACCAACATCCCAACCTCCACGCATACATAAACCATCCAAAGTGAGTGTAATACCCATATTCTATCTAATATCTAATCACATTTCTATACTGTACAGGTATTCTTTCCTTAGTTCATGTTTTTCAGGGGTTATTGGGCGAAAAAAACGCACGCTTTGCTTTTTTCGCACCCTTGGATTATACGCACCACACGGACATCTGCCGCACGGTTAGAGAATCGCACCCTTTTAGTGCGCACCCTTGCGGGGCCGACTGTACCTCATATCACTCCTCCACATCCCCTCCTTCCTCCCTTTCCCCTCCCCCTTCAATTATCACCTATTTTCCCTGTTATTCCCTAATTCGTTGGTATATTTTTGTGCTAACATTAGCAAACTGTGTGGAGGATGTGCTTACGTGCCTAGCGGGTGTGTTACATGACCGAGTGTGTGTATGACTAGGCTCAGTGTGGCTTGAGGCCTCGTGGAGGGAGGGGTTGCCTCAATTTTCTCCATAATTCATGAATGGGCTGGTCCATCTATATTCGCAATTTTGACCAGAAAAATTATATTTTAACTTGTTTTATTGTTGTTACAGGTTACTATCTTCATAGTGAAGGTAAAATAGGCTCATATGAATAAGTAATAACGATATTTATCGTAAAATGACGATTATAGGCCTGAATGGAGCCAATATGCTCGCCCATGGGGAGCTAGTTCAATACCCCCCCTTGCCGTTTTCGGGTTAAGCACATAATTTCTACTTATAGTAATCATACTTAACCTATTTTCTATACTATCGCTATATACCTTACTGACTTCTGGAATCTGTGCCAAATTTTCATTAGTGAAAATGGATAGAAACTGACTATTTAATGTACTGCACATTTCTAAATCATTTTCTGTCATTTCTCCTATCGAAATTTTAAAGGGGCCTATTACATTTCTAACTTTAGATTTATATAGTTGGTAAAAAGCTTTATGGTTATTTTTTGAGTCGTTGGCTATCCTTATTTCATAATTTCTTTTTGCTGTCCTAATTTCCTTTTTTGACCTGTCTTGATAGAGTCTGATAGTAAATAAGTAGGTGAGTTTCGCCTTTCTTAATTTTTCTATATATTCCATTCCGTTTTCCTATAAGATCTATTAGTTTATTATTTATCCATTTTGGTTGGTTCTGTATCGATCTAAATCTTCTTTTGGGGATATATTTATTTTGCGCATTGTGAAGTGAAGAAATAAACTGTTCATATGTAGCTGTCAAGCTTAACTCTGGCTTATCCTGACTTAATTGTTTAACAATTCACCCTTTTATGTTGTACCCTATACCCTGTTCCAATTAAGTAGGCCAAAACTCTTGATCATTAACCTCTATAACTTGCAAACAACTAGAGTAATCCAGCTAATATTTCTACCGTTTGAGAAGGGTCAGCCACGGAATAGGTGTGGACATTTATAGCTCATTTGCTCTACCCTTTGTGAGTTACAGAGGTTAGGGTTCACAATTTCTGGACTAACTATTTGGAACAGGGAATAATTCTGGCTCCAACTATAAAGTGGTCCGACAGACCTTCCCCCACTCCTCGGCCTCGCTTATTCAAATTGATAATTCTGATGTTCTAAGCTATATCACCATTACAGAGAGAGAAGTATTGAAATATTTAGATAAACTCAAGGTAAAAAATTGCCCTGACCTGATACAATCTCACCTAGAGTTCTAAAGGAAGCTAAGGATGAGCTCTCCAAACCACTGACATTGTTATTCAATAAATCCTTGCAATCTGGAACTATGCCTGATCAGTGGAAGCTTGCCAACATAACACCGATATTAAAAAAAGGCAGCAAATCCCTACCCAGTAACTATCGTCCAATTGGCTTGACCTCAGTTGTATATAAAATGCTAGAAACACTCATAAGAGACAGACTCGTAAATCACTTAGAGGAAAATAACATACAGTACTTCAAGATACTCAACACAGCTTTCGTAATAAACATTCCTGCTTAACAAACCTCTTAGACTTCTTCCACGATATCCTCAACCTCTATGATGAGAGTAAAGCTGTAGATATTATATACCTTGATTTTCAAAAGGCCTTTGACAAAGTTCCCCACAAACGTTTACTGCTAAAACTAAAAGCGCATGTAATACAAGATGGTGTGTTGAAATGGATAGAAAATTGGCTCGGCAACAGAAAGCAAAGAGTACAGTAGTCATAAATGGTAAGGCATCTAAATGGACCAATGTAAGTAGCGGGGTATCCCAGGGATCGGTACTGGGACCAATTCTCTTTCTAACTTACATCAACGACATAGACGAGGGCCTCGCCTGTACAATCTCAAAGTTTGCTGACGATACAAAAATTGCAAATAGCATACACTCAAAAGAACAAGTTGACAATATGCAAAACAATCTAGATAAGTTGTCATGTTGGGTGCAAACTTGGCAAATGAGTTTCAATGCGGACTAATGTAAAGTACTACACATCGGATACCGAAATGAGAAAGCAAACTATTCGATAAATGGCACTCAGCTTAAGAGTGTAGACAGAAAAACCGATATGGGAGTAACAATATCAAGTAACCTAAAACCGAGTCAACAATGTTCAGAAGTTGTTAACCCGGGAACTGCGGGGAGACTCTTAAGAGTTCCCCCGGCGGACTGCGGGGAGACTCTTAAGAGTCAGAGAAAAAAAAAATCAACTTTTGACATCGAAAACAAAAAAACATTTATTTATTTATTTATTTATTTTTTATTTTTTTGGCCCCTGGGCCATGCAAAATCTCAGTCCTCTACCTCCCCTCCTTCCCCACTTTCCTCCTCTCCTTCAGTTATCACCTATTTTCCCTGTTATTCCCTTATTCTGAGGTATATTTTCGTGCTAACATTAGAAATCCGGTTACAGGGTGTGGTCATCACTGATAGCAAGCGAATGCAAGAGAGAGAGAGAGAGAGAGTATCGATCGACTGTGTCTCAGTGGCCTTGGGGGAAATTGGCGGGAAAGCAGCTTGCCTCACCCATACATTATACAACTCGCGGGCTATATCTCCGATTTTGACCATCCAAACGCTGTTTTCACTTGTTTTATTGTTGTTTCAGGTTAATACCTTTATATAGGTATGCGCCCATAATAGGCGCATATGGATAAGTATTAATGCTATTAATGGTACAATGAATATTTTAGTGACGGAAACACCTCAAATACGTCAGCACAGGGGGACGTTTCCAATTACCCCCATGCGCACTTGTTAGGTTAAGAAGGCAAACAAAATAATTGGCTTCATAGGCAGGTCATTTGAGCATAAATCCAAAGAAGTTATCCTAACTCTTTACAATTCCTTAGTCCGCCCTCTGCTTGAATACTGCGTTCAACCCTGGTGCCCTTATTACAAAAAAGATATAGACAAGCTAGAACGAGTTCAACGTAGAGTTACCAAAATTATACCTAGCCTAAAGAACAAACCATACGAGGAGCGTCTTAAGGAATTAAATTATTGCCTTTAACCCAGCGTAGATTAAGAGGCGACTTTATTCAAGTGTTCAAAATCATCAAAGGCATCGTTAATATGAACTGTAGTAAGTACTTCACTATCGACCAATCTAATTACACGCGGGGAAACGGTTGCAAAATTATTGGTAAAACTTTTAACTCGCACGAACCTAAGAATTTCTTCTTCAATCGAGTTGTCAACTTGTGGAATGGGCTTCCCCGAGACGTTATAGACTGCAGCACCGTTGATTCTTTTAAACTTCGCCTAGAAAAATATCTTGCCTCAAACCCGCGACTGACTGCGTTTGTAAATGAATAACTTTATTTTATTCCCCCCTCAGATTCATCAAGGATTAGTGCGTATATACTGTATATATTACTAAGACGTTACTCTCTTTTTCCCATATATACGAAAGATCCTTATATCCGTGTTATGTAACCCATCTATCCCCAACTAACTTCTTAATCCTGCCACGGACATTAGTTCCAGGGCAGTAGTTCCCTTCCCAATTTCCCCTTACCCACTCTAAGCCACTGTTTGGACACTTGATCCTCAGTGTTTTGGAGGACAAGCAGCCTAGACATGTTGATTGATTTCCTTTGTACTCCTTTGTACTCCTCTAAAAGCTCTTGCATTCATCACTCATTATTTCATCTACACACACATAATCTTGATTTCCCTGTATGTATGAAAGATACAAAAGGCAGGCTGCCCCTCAAGGCCAAAAGAGTGACAAAGAGCCAAATTCAAGGGACGTGGGATCAAAATGCCTGGACACACGAAGTTAAAACAATCTAAGTTATAGGATAAAGGGCAGATTGGTTGAGGGATAGAGTTCCAGAGTTCACTTATTCATTGCTTATCTAAACTACTTCACCTTCCCTCCTTTCTAACCCCCCCCCCCCCACGTGTACCTGAAAATCATCTTGTGCTGGAAGAAGGTATTGGTAATAAACATATCCCTCTTCCCTCACAGATGTCCAGCAATGCACTCCCAATATAATCCACTGTCCAGCCAACCCATCCACTTTTCCGCTCCCTACCCTACTGCTCGAACTCCGGTTTCAATTGTCTGGCTTCTCTCACTGTTTCTGTTTGTGTCTCACCTACACATAGACTTATCCAGCTAACTCTCACAAACAATTGTGAGAAGTTTTGAAATATTTAGATAAACTTGAGGTAAATAAATCGCCTGGACCTGATAGGATCTCGCCTAGCGTTCTAAAGGAAGCTATAAGTATGAGCTCTCCAATTCACTGACATTGCTCTTCAATAAATCCTTACAGTCTGGGACTATGCCTGATCAGTGGAAGCTCGCCAATGTAACACCGATATTAAAAAAAGGCAGAAAATCCTTACCTAGTAACTATCGTTCAATTAGCCTAACCTCAGTTGTATGTAAAATGCTAGAAACTCTCATCTTAATAAATAAAGGTCAATGTTTGTCTGTCTGTTTGTCAGTTACCCGACCTTTGTTACTAAACTCCTCCCACAGTTTTGGTGCCAGGTGGGAGTGTGGGGCACCGTTGGAAAGACCAGGCTTTGGAGATGGTTTTAGATGAGTTTAGTGGAAATCAGAGACACTTTTGTTTAATAACATTTTCGGCAGAACTTATGTAGTATACGGGAGCGAAAAAAATGCGAAAAAATGGCCGTTTGGGGCAGGAGGCCTCCGATCGAAAAGGTATATGGAACGAAAGTTGTTCGCAGCTCCCCAAAATGGGGGTACGGATGAGGTCAGATCCAAAATCGGAGGTCGTTTAGCGGCCGAAATCGAGGTCGCCGTTTAATGAGGTCGAGGCCGGTGATTATGGTAGTACAGTAGTAGTATTGTGATGATTGTGGTAGTAGTGATTGATGATGGTGATTATGGTAGTAGAATTTAAACCCGGGCAATGCCGGGTACCCCTCCTAGTAAGAGATAAACTTGTATATCACTTAGAGGAAAACAACATACTTAAAGATACTCAACACGGTTTTCGTAATAAACTATAATAAATATTTCACTATCGTCCAATCAAATTACACGCGGGGAAACGGTTGCAAAATTATTGGTAAATCTTTTAACTCGCAGGAGTCTAAAAATGTCTTCTTCAATTGAGTTGTCAACTTGTGGTATGGGCTTCCCCGAGATGTCATAGACTGCAGCACCGTTGATTTTTTTAAGCTTCGCCTAGACCAACACCTTACCTTCAATCCACGACTGACTGCATTTGTAAATGAATAAAAGTGTATTTTTTTCCCTCTATTATATTACGAACAACTGTCCCCTGCTAACATATCCTAATCCTGCCACGGACATTTGTCCCAGGGCAGTCTTCCCATTCCATTTTTCCCTTACCCACTCTTAACTACTGTTTGGACACTTGACCATCAGTGTTTTGTAGGGCAAGCAGCCTTGAGGGGTCGCTGGACCTGTTGTTGTTTTATTTCCTTTGTACTGTACAATTAGACCATATACATTATATAAAAAACTAGAGGGAGGAATCGGATACCTCAAATTACTGCAAGAAAAACACATGTTTTCCAATTTGCAACTGCTGACCCATAATACAAAATAAATAAATATATAGATCAATAATAATAATAATAATAATAATAATAATAATAATAATAATTAAAGTAAAAAGGCCATCCACCAATCAACGCGCCCCCTTTAACCTTCCCTCTAAATCAGCTGAGTTTGACACTTCGGGCTCTCGACATAAACATGCCACGCCTTCCCGGCCGACCAATCAGAAGCCTCTGTTTTCGGAGCTGACGGCTATATGTACCGCCACACCTTCAAACTCACTCTCGCTTTCTTCACCGGCCATTTCCTCTGGTTGCAATGGGTCTAATACATCAGTGCCAGCCCTATACTCCCATAAGCCACTAAAAGACATTCGCAACCAGCTTATATGAACGTATTATGGAGAGAGAAGAGTGGAGGCGAAGAGAGAGAGAATTCAAGAAGTGCGGCTAGAGCGACGGGTGGCCGAGCGGCCGGCTCAGCCAATCACAGCGCCGGAGAGCGGGAGGCGTGACTATATTAAGGGGGTGGGGGAGGCTGCAGCGGTCATTCACCTCTCGGACTCCACTGGGCGAATTTCTTGCAACCCACTTCCTCTCTCTCGCTTGGGCACCAAAGGGAACTCGGAACCACTTATTCCAGCCTCCCAGCCCTCACCAAATGTTCCAGTAAAGACCACCTCGGGCCTAGCATCGCTCTCTCCTACTAGGCGGATACACCTTGAGTATCCGGCTGCCTGTCGTCCCATCGCTGGCTTGCATACCTACAGCCAAACGATTCAAGAGGGACGACAGATAGTAGACGGGAGCAAAAATTTCCAGAAGAGGTATTGGCCAGCTCTGAGGTAGTGAAATTGTTCCAGCACACCCCTAGCAGTATACAATATATATTTTAAAAGGACCCATATTGGGCCCGAACCAGACTTAAAGAAGGAGAGAAAATGCATGACTAACCCATTGGTTCCATATATAATTGATGTGTCCTTACAGGACAAACTAAAGAGAAAAGATACTAGACTTTTGTTTATAAATAAAATTATGATGTGTTAATAGGAAAATAGTTATTCTTGTTAGAGAAGGCTTGATGCCGATTAGCTATAACTAGTATAGGATCTGGTAGGACAACCAATAGATCTATCTATCTATCTATTACCTGACGCCGTGATCCCCGAAGGGGTGGCCACGAACGAACCGCCCCCATGCACCTCTGTCCCCAGTCAGTCGACGCCCCTCCCCCCAACCAGCACCGCCTTCGTTCATGTACTTCCTCACTCCATCCTTCCACCTCTCATTCGGTCTACCTCTCCCTCTCTGTCCCTCCACCTCGCTCTCGTACACCCTCTTAGTCATTTAGATATTTATAGTAAAGTAAAAGGGAATAATTCTTGAGGATAGACACGCAACTATAAGGCTCAGGGGAATAAATAATAGTTGCAATTAGATTATTTTTAGTTTGAGAAATAGGTAGGAAGGACACTAGTCCGTATGATCAACAAAATTTTTGATTATAAAGGAAACATTATCTATTACCATAGTTAAAGGAATATTCGGTCAGTTCCGTGTTAAGCGTTACGGGGGTTAAGTCCAGGATAATATTGTAATCATAAGAATCTATGCAAAAGGATTAAAGCGGAGAATCTTGTCCATGTAGAGATTTTGAGGTACTGCTTACATTAGGTTAAGAATTATTATTGACTAGGTGATATATGTGAATATAACTTGTTTGTAATAGGATTACGCGAACATATAATCTGAGAGTGCTCTCGATAGAGGCAATCAAGGTCAAGTGTAGAAACGCCCTGGTCATTTGAGAAATACATTGTATAGGATAAAGATAATATTATATGATCCAAGAGGTTTTAGAGAGGGCAATCGAGGTAACCTGTAACAACGCTCTGGTCATTTGAGTCAATATATTGTATAAACAAAGAGTGTTTTCAATAGGGCAATCGAGGTAATTTGTGACAACGGCCTGGTCATAAGAGGAAATTAATTGTATTAAGTAATGAGAATATTATAATCAAAGAGTATTTAGATAAGGCAATTGAAGGAAAATTGCAACAACGCCCTTGTCATTATGAGTAAATGTATTGTACATGGTTAAGAGGAAATATTAATTAAAAGTTCATATTTAGTAACGCCTTGGTCTCTGGAGTAGACATAGTAGGCCTGGTAAAAGTATATCATTCTGAAGTTTAGTTTAGGAATATAACTCTTGTTTTAGATAGGTGAATAAAGGTCTGATTCATTGATGCCCTGGTCTCTGGAGTAGACACAGCAGGGCTCGGTAAAAAACATATTATTTTAGAAACTAGTAACGTTCCTTTGGATCGAAGTCGACTTGAGTCAATACCTGAATATCGGGAATCCAAATAGGGAGTAACGGGAGCTCTAGGGTTCCAAAGTACAACCTATGGTGGGTCAACGGAATATTCAATCCGTGTCTTGAACTCATCTCGGCCCGAACAGAGAAACAGTTACTAGAGTAGTAGCAAGTTTGTTAAATAAAGTATACAAACTTTTAAATGACTGTCGATTTATCCCCCACTCTAGTAGTATATTCGAAATAAGAAAATAAGTACTACATTTTGGTGGCAAGCGGTGGGATTCGACAAATTATTTAGATTGAGTATAAGTATCTAACATAATGACGGCCATATTACCATTCAGATTATGGGAAGAGGGGAAAGAAGAAATCGAGCTATGGATCGAACAATTAAAATGTCAGTTCACGCTACTTGACGTAGGAGAAAATGGAAAGAAGATTGCCTATGGAAAGGCACACTTAGGCAAGGCCCTGAACGATGTAAGAGTACGTCTAGACTCTAGAAGGACTAGTGTCATGGGCAGAAGTTAAGAGTGCCCTAATTGAAGAATTTGGCCGAGAAACCTCCACCAGGAAGGCCAGAGACAAACTTAAGAGTCTGAAACTAGACGGCCAAAATGTGAGAGCCCTGAGGAGGGAAATCGCGAAAAACTTCAAACTTGCATAGCCTCATATGGACCAAGAGAGCCAGGAAACAGAAATCAGAGATTATGATCCAAGCATGCCCTGTGGAAGTTAGAAGGCACTGCATTATCCATGAAGTGACTACCACTAAGGAACTCTTGGAGGTAATCAAGAAAATAATGAAAGCCCGAGAGTTAAGAGAGGAGAAGAAGAAATGGGAGGAGGAGAACCCAAACAAAGAGTATCAGAGAACAATGATCCGATGCTTTATATGCAGACAAACCGGACACCTAGCTAGGAACTGTTCCAACCATCCCCAAACCCCAACCCTTAGATTTAACTCCAGGCTCGCACTTCCACACGATCGACCCCTACCAAGGGGAACCGATCCAAACCAGGGAGGAATGCTTCCAGTAGAATATAGGGAGACAGAAACCCAGCCAAAAATCACGATGCCGGAAGGGGGAGAAAATTTTCCTTTAAAACTCGCATAGAAGGGCGATATAGTGAGGTCAACATATTGGAGAGACAAACGCCTTGTGAAACCATAGTAATAAATGGGAAAGCCGCAAACATGTTAATTGATACAGGGGCAAACAGAAGTTGTCTTTTGGAGAATTTTGTGAGGAATAGTCAGAAAGAAATTGGCCCCTTAAATCAAACTAGTATTCAGTTGTCAGGAGCCGGGGGTCAACCACTGACGATTCTAGGGAGAACTAATATGGTGGTGGTACAATGGAAAGGAATTAAATTCACCACAAATTTTTGTGCTATCAGGAAAATCCAATAGTGGAGTCGTTGGATATCTGGGAATAGATCTCATGAGTCAGCTGGGGGTAACTATACAGTGCGGGCCGAAAGACAAAACGACCACCCTATGACCTCAAATAGTTGCTACCACAGGGAAACTTTCTATCTCCCCTAGATCTTGGAAAATTATAGAAATTCCTAAAGCCCCGGGAGTGACTGCCAGGATTTTTGAACCAGATGCACATAATAAAGTGAGAATATCTCCCACCTTTATTACTACCGACCAGAGAAAATTAGTTCTAGCCAACTTTGGCGATGACACGATTAATTATCAAAAAGGAAAACTGTTAGGACAAGTTACACCCGCACAACCCACCACTGTTGGAACTAACGGATCCGTTAACTTACCTGAGATTCCGAAATAATTAACGTCAAATCAAGCCAATACCTTACATGAATTGCTCTGGACTTACCGAGACGTGTTTGCTCAAATGAAGGGGAACAACGGATCGGTCCGAACCCGACACACCCACGAGATACATACTTAACCCTCCTGGCCCGGGCAGGCTCTCCTAATGACGGAGCTCGTATCCGGGCGATCTGGTCGAATATCAACAAAAGTAAACTAAGGCTAATCTCGCTTAATATATGACCTACATTAATCAAACATATATAGAAATGAGCGCCTTACCTTCCTGCGTAGAATGGTGTTGAGTAGAGCTCTTTAGCTCAACTGGTTCCGGAGTGATGGTGATGGAAGTGGAGGTAACTTTTTCCGCGTATTTACCTCGGCGCGTCCGAACACTCAACCGCGGCCCCGGCTACGACGCCCAGTTGCACTCGTCGCTCCACCCGCAATTATGCCAGGAAGTGATTTGATAGTGTTTTATTGGTTATTCTGTCATTTATTATAGTTATTATGTTATTTTCACTCAATAAAGTTATTTATATGAACTTATTTGTGTCTCTGTCACTTATTACTTCGTTTTATTATTATTATTATGATTATTAGTGTCACTTTCACTGGACTTTGATAATTGGTAGTGTCATTTCTCCTTTTATGTATTGTTAGGTAAGCTAATAATATATATAGTGTCACTGTCACTTATTCATATTGTTATGAAGGCACTTATTATTACTTGTGTGTCTCTTTCACTTATACTTAGTTTTATTATTATTATACTGTCACTTTGACTGGCCTAGGCTTATTGAGTGTCATTTTCACTTATTTATTGTTAGAAATATATATTTTAGTGTCACTTTCACTTGTTCATATTGTTATTGAAGGCACTTATTATTACTTATGTGTCCTTTTCACTTATACTTAGTTATATTATTATTCTTAGCCTACATTTGAGTGTCACTTTCACTGTTGTCACTTCCACTTCAAAAGTTTGTTAGAGTGTGGAAGTCGTTGAAGCAGGTGCCAGCACACAGTCCAACTTGACACTCGAGGCATTCCCAAGTGGTTTTTGTGGGTTTGCGGGGTCTGCGAGTTGTGTGGCTGCACACATGGCACCTCTTCTGACTCCTAACATTACTACCTGGTGCTTTGAAAGGAAGGGCGCTGAGCTGGTGCTTCCTGAAGAATTCAGCACACCCCGTTCTGTCAAGGTGGCCTGCTCCTTGTATTGGCCTGCCTGGTGTACCCGCATGTTTAGCCAGGAGCTCAAGTAGCACCTGCTTGTGGAACTTCTGCAGGGACTTGTACTTCTTGGCTCCTGGAGTCCTCAGACGGTAGATGTTGTAGGCATTGAGGATCGACATATCTACCGTATGCAGGATAAACTTCTTGTACCACCTGCAAGATGTTCGCAGGCAGTCGATGAAGCCCATCTGCATGTCGGACTTGTCAACGAGGCGCATGTTGATGTTATAATCCAGGACAGCAGCTGGTTTTTGGACGGGGTTCTTGATTGTTCGGTCCACCTTCCCTGTGGCGACCATCTGGGCCTTATGGCATGTGGTGAGGAGGTTGACCTTGCGCTGGTCATGCCAGTGGATGGAGAGGATGGGGCCACTCTTCTTGTGGAAGATGTCAGCCTTCTTCGTCTTGGTTGGGTAGCCTGGCATGCCCTTCCTTTTGCCCTTGACTGTGCCGACAGTTCCGGTCTTGCGGTCATGGAGGTACTTGGTCAGGAGAGGCGACGTGTAATAATTATCTGTGTAGAGGATGTGGTTATTATTGAAGTGCCTCTCCATCATCTTCTTCACTACAGCGCCACCAAAACCAATGAGAGGGTCAGTCACAACTTCTCCAGCCTTGCCGCTGTAGACTATAAAGTCCAGCACATACCCCGGACGAAGAGCTTGATGCCGAAGCGGTGTCTCTTGGACGGGATATACTGTCGGAAGTGCAGCCTACCACGGAACAGGACCAGAGACTCGTCGAGGCACATCTTCTGGAAAGGAATCAGGTATGTGGTGAACCGATGACGTATCATGTCATAGAGCTTCCTGATCTTCCATAATGAGTCGGGAAGGTGGACTGCCATGTTGTTTGTCAGGTGGAGATAGGAGAGGATGTCGAAGTACCTGTCCCTGGACATGTATTTGCCAAATGATGGAGTCGTTATGATGTCGCCAGTGATCCAGTAGTCAGCCAGAACGTGCTTCCTTATATGAGTCATCAGCATTGTGAGTGCCAAGAACACATATAATTCTGCCACAGTGAGAGCTCTCCATGCCACCATCTTGGCACTGATCTTCCTCCCAAGAAAGTTGGCACAGATAGCATGGTGGTGATTTGTCTCTTTGACGAGGTATTCCATGACTTCATTGTCATAGAAGCCACAGAAAAGTTCACTGGGGGTAGCATCTGGGCCACAGGGATATGCTGGTGACACCCCAGAACCCATCTGTACCTCGTCAAAGGCAGGACAATCTGGCTCAAAATCAGCTCCATCTGTCCACACAAACAGGTCGGATGCTGATGCTCGAGGTCGTGCTGCAGCAGGCACACGCCCTGGATACCCTGGCACACGCCCTTGCCCAGGCGAACGCCCTGCACGCCCACGCCCAGGCCCAGGCCCAGGGGCAGCGGCGTTGGCAGGCTGACCACGTCCACGACCTCGCCCTCTCCCTCGATTTGTCGGCACATCCTCTTCCTGTTCCTCCTCAGGCGACATCAGGTCATCTGGGGCAATGTTGGGGTCGTCAGCATCCTCCTCAGGAGACAATTCTGGTGAAGAAGTGACCGGGCGTCGGCGGTGTGGGGCGCGGGAGGCTGCGGGAGCTTCAAGAATGGGAGCCGAGGCCTCGGGAGTTGGGCTCCTTTTGCGGCGAGCCGAGGGCTTTTCAGCAGGAAATAATGCTCTGCGGTGTGTTGAGGCCTGTGGCACATCACCAATACCACTTGAAGAGGCCCTTTGGTCATCCTGAACGAGAGATGAAGGCGAGGGCTGTGGGTGACCCACGCGGCGTCCTGTGTCAAGGCGTCGGGACAATGGAATGCGGGTGGTTGCTAGGCCAGGGTCGGCGTCATTATCGCTATCTTCAGCTTCCCTATGCTTTTCTGCGGCTGCCCTGCGTGCTTTTTTAGCTGCACTTTTGATCAATGATTGTTTGTAGAAATATTTGCCCACTTTCAAGGGCGTACGGGCAGGCAAAGGAGAAGATCCTGGGGTAGGGCTAGGGCTAGACCTAGGCTGACCTAGCAAAGATGGCGAGGGGGTAGGCCTAGGTTCTAGCACACTGGGAAGCTCAATGGCACCTTCCTGAAACACTTCCACATCAGGATCATCACTACTGTCTCCCCCCTCAAATAAATCGACATTATCGTCGTCTCCAAAGCCCACGAAATCGTCTTCACTTTCACTTATAAATTGTACCTTGTCCACCAAGCTTTCGCCACTGCTCTCTTCATCACTTTCAAAAAGTTGTCGCTGTATAGCGCTATCACTCAACAAACGCTTAACTTTCTTTTGTTGAGCTCTCTTCTCGGTTGGAACAGGTGTTGAAGTTGCGAGTGGGGTAGCACTGGGGCCCGCGTGAGGTTGCAACGAATCGGACACGTCGGAAATTTTTTTTTCAGTATTACTCGCTATGGCGGCCACGTACGAACTGATAACACTAGTAGTTGAGGCTTGGTGGCGCTGCGGTCGCTCCTACCTTGCCAAAATTGGCCGCGCAAATTTTGAAGCACGCTTTCAAGCACAAAGATTTTAAAATGACACCCGGGTTCCGGCCCTTTTGTTTTGGTGTCATTTTAAAATGACACCCGGGCTGGAAGGGTTAAGGGCCCCCTATTAGGCAACCCTATAGGCGACAAAATCCCATTATGAGACAAAAGGAAAAGGAACAAGTAGACAAGATGATTAAGCAGGGGATAGTAGTGGAATCCTACAGTCTGTGGTCATCTCCAGTAGTCCTGGTAAAAAAAAAAAAAGGGTCTACTCGGTTCTGTGTAGATTATAGGAAATTAAACGATGTCACCATCAAAGACGCGCAACCCCTACCTCGAATTGATGACTCGCTAGAATCACTCAATGGGTCAACCTGGTTTTCTACCCTAGACCTACAAAGTGGATACTGGCAAGTACCGGTTAGGTCAGAGGACCAGGAGAAAACCGCATTTGCCACGAGTGAAGGCAAACTCTACCAGTTCACAGTCTTGCCCTTCGGAGTTTGTAATGGACCAGCCAGTTTCACTAGAGTCATGGATGAAGTACTGGGCGGATTAACATGGAGAACCTGTTTAGCTTACCTGGATGATATTATAATTTTTTCAACTAGTTGGGAGGAACATATCAATCGACTACAAGAAGTATTAGAGAGAATCAGGGGGGCGGGACTTAAATTGAAGCCTTCCAAATGCCAATTAGGGGCCCGCGAGGTGGCATACCTAGGGCATGTAGTTTCAAGTAAAGGTATCCAACTGGACCCCCATAAAGTGAAATTTATTGCAGAAATTTCACCCCCTTCCTCTGTCAAAGAGATCCGAGCATTTCTGGGAATGGCATCCTATTATTGGAGGTTCATACCCAACTTCTCAAAAATTGCTCGCCCCATGACTAAGAGACTGGAAAAAGGGAGGAGGTTTGACTGGGATCAGAATTGTCAGATAGCATTTGATCAACTGAAGCAAAAATGAACTTCTAACCCCATAGTTTGTCATCCGGATTTTACCAAGCCGTTCCAACTATACACCGATGCTTCCGATGAAGGGCTCGGGGCCGTATTGGCCCAGAAAGTGGATGGAAAAGAAGGCATAGTAGCGTGCGCTAGCCGGACGCTGAATAAGGGCGAAAAGAATTACAGCGTTACTAAAAAGGAATGCCTAGCTCTAGTGCGGGCTGTACAATATTTCCGTCCATATTTAGCTGGGGTTCATTTCGAAGTTATCACGGACCACCATAGTTTGCAATGGCTCAGGAAGATGAAAAAGGAAGACGGATTGTTTGTTAGGTAGAAGGGGATCCTGGAGGAATACTCCTTTGAAGTTAGACATAGACCAGGTAAATTACACACCAATGCCGATGGCCTATCTCGACTACCGGTAGCACCCGTCCAACACACTCAACCTAACCAGGAACAGAATGATCCTATGTATGGCGATAAAGTAAAATTTTCTGAGGGAGCCTGGAGGGATTCTAAGGACCGGGTAGTATTAGATTATCTGGAGGCTAAATACATGATCCAAATCCTCTACGGACAAGAGGGAAGGGGGGCTCATTTGGGTCAGTCTAGAGTTTTGAAAAAATTTAACGAAAGGTACTGGACCTCGAGAGCCGACAAAATTGTTAAAGAAGTTATCCAAAATTGTTTGGGATGTCAAAGGAGCAAGGATGGACGGGGACCTAAACAGTCGCCCGGACACATTACGGCTGGTAGACCGTGGGAAAAGTTATCTGGACATTATGGGACCTCTACCCAGACAGACGAACAAAAGGTACATTTTAACCTGTGTCGAAGTTTTTTCCAAATATACGGTTGCTTGTGCCATTCCGGACAAGAAAGCTGAAACCGTGGCTAGGGTCATCTTGGAGAAAGTCATTTTTGTATATGGCACCCCTGGATGCATTCTGAGTGATAGGGGAAAAGAATTTAATAACGAAATCTGGCAACACTTGGGTGATACCTTGGGCTACCAGATTCAACACACCTCTCCGTATTATCCCCAGGGGAATGCTGTATGTGAAAGAAACCATAGGGTGCTAGCGAATTGTGTACGGGCTAGTCTGAGCTCACAAGGGGAAGAAGTAGTCCGAGGTTGGCCGGAACTTCTGCCAGAGATTATCTGGGGGATAAATACCACTGTTTGTAGAACTATTGGGTATTCTCCCTATGAGATTATTTTTGGAATCACGCCGAAACTGCCTCAAGAACGATTACTACCCTACCCCATTCATTCCACCAAATATTCCTAACCAGAACAATATTTAAGGGAACAAGGGGAGCGACGGCAGCAAGTCCATGACCGTATTACACAGCAACAGCCCAAGAAATCTACTCTAAATAATCCATATTACCGGGGGGAGTATATTCTGGTGAAGAGACATGATCCCACCCGAGCTGGTAAGCTGGAAGAGAAATACGAGGGTCCCTTCAAGGTTGTGGAGATAAACGGGCCATATCAGGTGTTGTACTTGCATCATGGAGGTATTGTGTCGGCTACCCATACCCGTCATACCAAACGGTATGAAGGTATTTTACCGCCAGACCTGAGCGAGTGGAACAGTGAGGAAGAAAGTGAGGAGGAGATAGAATTCGGGGCTGGTGACCCTAGTACTTCGTCGGCTCGACCTAATGCTGAAGGTCCTAATCTGAGAAGGAATTATACCGAGGACTCTCCGTTCTGGTGGTCTTTTAGTCGCAAGCCAAACGAGAGTCTCCCTGAGTTCGGGCAAGAGGGGAATGGGGGAGACGAAGAGACTACGACAAGTGGGGAAAGAGATTACTGTGAACATACCGATGATGAGAAGTCTACGGTCCCCGACAGCGAAGTTTCAGACCTCCCGAGAGATTTCAATAAGACTTTAAGTAGTGAGGAAGAGTGTTTCCGAGCAGAGGTAAAAGAGAAAGACGTATTTCTTGAAGACAAAAACCCACTTGGCTCTCCCTCAACTAAATTCAATGAGTCACAGGAAGATCGAATGACTAACTTCCCGGGTAAAAGTCCAGCCAGGTCATCTAAGCCCATGGGCCCCGCAGAAACAATTACCAGCAGTGGTAGAATTAGCCGCCCACCAATCAGGTACCCGGACGAGGGTATAAATAGGATCCCCAAGGCGCGTGCCTGCCAGTTGAAAGGCACCATGCCTCTCCCCTCTGACCCTCATTACCGGCTCCGCCGCCTAATAGCCCTGGTCGGTGGAAAACGACAGAGAGTGAACACTACCCGAGCATTCAAGCAACTCCTCAGTCAACCCGGGCAAGTACTTTTGGCTAAAACTGCAGTTGGAAATAAAAATCCAGCACTACAGTTACACAGATGCCTTTGTGAACATAGTGAACTGGTGAATTGGCAGAGTGATGGCCGGGATTTCAAAGGAACGGTATTACGGCGATCAGGAGCTCGCCGTAGTTTAGTAGGGAGTGATAAAGGAAAAAGGCCATCCACCAATCAATGCACCCCCTTTAACCTTCCCTCTAAGTCAGCTGACCCCCTTGCCACATGACTCGTTGCCGACGTTTGGGGGCTTCCGGGCTTGTAGGTGGAGCGGCCAAGGTTCTTGGCCGCTCTCCCTATCACCTCCAACTAATTTTGTCATGTCCTTTTCTTTCTCCTCCTTTCTAGTTTTCGTTTTTCCCTCTTCCGCTTTCTCCTGGGGCTGCCATCTGAGGCCGGTCTCCCACCCTTGAACTTTTGTGGTCCCGTCCCTCCCTTCCCTTCCGGTTGACTTCCCTGTTTGCTTCCTTCCTTTCTCTTTAACTGCTTCAGAGGTTCTAGTTTCCTTAGGGCTTCGCCTTGGTGTCTCTGATCACTGCTGAGTTGGCAGAGTCCACCTGGCGACAGGTGCTGCCGGCCAGGGCTCGCAAGGCTCGTTGCTGGAGGATAGGCACTATAGGGTTGCTTTGGGGTTTCTGACTCTCTTCTCTCTTCCTAGTGAGTGTGTCAGGTGACTACGCCGGCCCCGTTCTCCGTGGGACAAAGCTGCAGGACAAATGCCCGGGTTGTACAAGGTCCCTAGCTCAAAGCCGAGACCTGTCCCATCTCAATTGGCCGCATTCTGGGTTTCGTGGCCCTGCGGAGGTCTTTCTCCCTTTCGTTGCCAGGGGCACCTGGTAGCCGCAGTATCTTCTTCCATGCTTTACCCCCTTTTCTCTTGCTATGGTGACGACATGCTTTTTTCCCTGTTCTTCCCTGTTTATGGCTTCTGCTTTTGTGGTTCCGGTGAGTGAGCCCCTTGTGGCATGCAGCCTGCCACTTGGGGGTCTGTTGTCTGGCTGTCAGTCCGGTTCACCGCGGGAGCACGGTGAGTCGGGGATGGTTTTGGGTGCTCTCGACCGGCCCGCTGAACTATCCCTCGGTCGTCGCTCGTCCCTCTCGTCCATTACCGTTCCGAATCCTTCTACTACCCTTCAGTCTTCGTCACGTCTTTCTCCACCCTCCACTACCCAGGATTTCATCTCCTCTCCTGTAGTTATTTCTGCGTCTTCCTCTTCTTCCTCTTCTCCCTCTAGTCATGTCACCCTCGACCCTTTTCTGCCCTCCCTCCCTCGTTCTCTTTCCTCTTCTTCTCCAGTTTCGTCCTCTTCTCGTCCTCGCTCCTCGGTCCTCCCTCTGTCCTCTCTCTTTGCACCTCCTTCCTTTACTAAGTTTTTCTCATCCCTGCTTCTGCGCCTCTAGCCGGTGATGACCTCCTCTTCCACCTGCGTCTCCTTCAACAGGTGGGAAAGGACGTCACCTTCCACTCCCGCCATGATGCCTCCCGTCTTGTTACCGTCCAAACCGAACTTCAGGCTACTGCTATGTCCTCTTTCGTCGATTGTTCTGGCACCCCCATCCCGGCTCAAAAAGATCAACGACTCAACTCCTGTACAGGGACTGTCCTGATCCCCGCTTCCATCCGTCTCGGGGGTCGTCCTTTCGCGGATTGCGCCGACCTCGTCAAGGACATCGTTGTCGCTCAAGACCACAAGGTGGTTAGTGTGGTATGCTACACTATCCCTCCTCGCGACCTTCGCCGCCATCCCGCTAACATTGCCAAGATCTCTTTTGATGGACTTTCCCTTCCTGCCCATGTTATTGTCGGTGGTACTCGCCTCCCCGTGACTGCGTCTCTCTTCCCCGTCCACTCCAGTGTCGCAGCTGCTGGCGTTTCGGCCACCCGGCTAAGTTCTGCCGTACAGCCGCTGAGAGCCCACTCTGCCCGCGCTGTGCGCAGTCCGGACATGCCGTTGGCGAATGTCAGTCAACGTCCCAGTTCTGCCTTAATTGCCGCGGGTCTCATTCGGCCGACTCTAAGATTTGCCCCGTTCATCTGTTCGAGTCTGAGGTTGCTGTCCTCAAAGCGAGACACGGCCTTATGCTCACCGCAGCCCGCCAAGAGGCTCGTCGCTTGGGCTTCACCCCTCAGTCATTTTCCAAGACTCTGTCTCCTCCCTCCTCTTCTTTGCCTCCCTCTACCACGCCCCCCCCTTTTTCTGGTTCCTCGGTTCCTTCCACCGCCTCCGCTCCCTCCGTCCCCCCGGTCGCACCGGTTTCGTCATCTGCCTCCCTTCCTTCTACCGGTGCTTCTCCCGGATTTTCTCCTTCCTCCTCTTCAGTCTCCTCCGTTCGTCCTTCCGTCTCTTCCTTTTCTGTCCCTTTGTCTAACACTTTCTCTGTTCTCCGTCCTTCTCCTACTTCTGCCCCTTCATCTTGCTCTCTTCCTTGTTCCTCCTCTTCTAGTCTCCCTCAACGCTCTCACCGTTCCAAGCCTCCCCCCCGTTCTCCGTCATCTTCCTCTTCTAGTCGCCCCAAATCTCCTACTCGCTCTAAACTTCCCTTCTCCTCTACCAAACGGGCTCCTGTGCTCCGTTCTTCCTCGCCCGCTTCCTCTTTTAAACGTAAGGGTGGTCTCCGTGATGTACGGAGCTCAAGTCCCTGCGAGAAGAAGAAGAAGTCGCCTCATTCTCCTTCTGTTTCCCTTTCTCCTCTCTCCGTTCAGTCTCCTCCTCCTCCCGTCACTGCATCCCTAGATTTCTCCTACGAAACCCTACCTAAGATTGATGAATTTATCCGTTCTTCCCACCCACCACCTTCTACTGTTCACGCCGAAGTTCATCCTACCCCCTCTTCTCTCCCCCCTACCCCTCTCCCGCCTTCCCCTGCCCCGTCCTCTTCCTCCACTCCCCCTTCTGGCCTTCCTCCGGGCCCTGGCGAAAGCCATATTGAAAAGGTGACAGGATGCCTCTTGATTCCAGGTGCCACATTAAGCGGGAGTGAACCATGCGTTCTAATAATTTTCCGACACAACTGACCAGGGCAATGGGACGGTAATCTGCTGGTGCATGGCCCGACTTACCCGGCTTAAGGAATGGGAGAAGGATGGCATGTCTCCACTCAGCCGGAAAAAAGCCTGTGGACCACAGACGGTTGTAGATGGATAAGAGAAAGCCAAGCGCAGGTGGAGATAAGTGCTTCAGCATCAAGTAATGGACACCGTCAGGGCCTTCACATGTATCCTTACAGGCTCCCAGGCTAGACTCAAGCTCAGCCCGGGAGAAGGGGGCATTGAAAAACTGATCAGATGATAAGGCGAAGTCAAGTCGCCTAAGTTCAGAACGGCGTTTATGTATCTGGAAGGAGGGCGGGAGATGGGAGCCAGTGCTAACATCACTGAAATGTTGTCCCAACATATTGGCCACCAGAGACGGATCGCCCACAATGCCAGCGTTGGTATGGAGGACTGGGGCCGGCGTAGGCGCATGTTTCCCTGCAATCTTCCTGACGCGAGCCCAGACTTGCGGAACAGGTGTATCTGCGTTGATAGTAGAGGCATACGACATCCAGCTAGATTTTTTTGCAGAGCGGATTGTACGACGGAAGACGGCATTAGCCTGTTTAAAAAGAGTATACGCATCCCGCTCATAAGGAGAGCCTTTTTTCCGACGGAAACTCTTCCACTTGGCTCTTTTATTGCGTAAAGCCGAAGTGCACTGAGCAGTCCACCACGGTACACACTTAGAAGACATACTCCGAGTGGTGCGTGGAATACAAGTATAGGCAGCATGGAGCACAAACATCAGGAAACTGGTAAGCATGGCATCAGGGTCCGGGAAAGCAGGGGACGGATTAGACGGAACGGCGAGATCAGCGAAAGATGTCCAGTCGGCACGATCGAAACACCAACGGGGAGGGCGCGGCACTGGGGAGTAAGACGTAGGGGAGAGGACAATCAGGAAGTGGTCAGTCGCACAGTAATCATTAAAGACCTTCCAAGTAAAATCCAAGGATAGTGTAGGGGAACACAGAGACAAGTCAATACATGAGAAGGTACGGGTGCCGCTATCAAAATGCGTAGAGGAACCAGTGTTTAAAAGAAATAAATCGTGTGTACGAATCAGAGCCTCAAGGGAACGACCTCGTGTATTAATGGTAGAGTCACCCCACAGGGAATGCCTGCAATTAAAATTCCCTAAAAGAAGGAAAGGTGGAGGTAAGAGAGAAAGGATCCTGTTCAATTCTGGAACATCGATCGGGATCGAGGGGGAAAGGTATATGGAAACTACTGTAAGCCAGCGTGAAAGGAACACTCTGGCAAGCGTGCATTTAAGAGAGGTACGGATAGTTAACGGAGACACTGGGACATCATGATGTACGAGGAGGCAAGTAGCATACTGGGATTGGGGAGAACTTATATAGGAGTAAAAAGGTAATGGGGAGGGGGCATTAGATAAACGCGATTCTTGTAAACTAATAACAAGAGGGCTAAACCTAGAGATAAGGTAACGAAGATCAACACGATGTGCTGCAAAACTACGAATGTTCCATTGTAAAATGGACATTAAAAAGACAAAAAAGATTAAAAAGAAGACGCGTACAAGAGGGAAGAAAAGACGTACACTATATGAAACATATTTACAAAATACAGTTAACACCGTGGGTGGAAAATATAGCCAAGAGAGGCTAACGAAGGGAAATAATAGCAGGAATTGGAGAAGACGTTGAAGGGGAAGACTGGAAACCGGGGGGCATAGGGAGGTCTAACAGAGAAAGAGGAGAGGAAGGAGGAGGGCCGGAGCGCCATAGTCTGGGACTATGCCTGATCAGTGGAAGCTCGCCAATGTAACACCGATATTAAAAAAAGGCAGAAAATCCTTACCTAGTAACTATCGTTCAATTAGCCTAACCTCAGTTGTATGTAAAATGCTAGAAACTCTCATCTTAATAAATAAAGGTCAATGTTTGTATGTCTGTTTGTCAGTTACCTGACCTTTGTTACTAAACTCCTCCCACAGTTTTGGTGCCAGGTGGGAGTGTGGGGCACCGTTGGAAAGACCAGGCTTTGGAGATGGTTTTAGATGAGTTTAGTGGAAATCAGAGACACTTTTGTTTAATAACATTTTCGGCAGAACTTATGTAGTATACGGGAGCGAAAAAAATGCGAAAAAAATGGCCGTTTGGGGCAGGAGGTCTCCGATCGAAAAGGTGTATGGAACGAAAGTTGTTCGCAGCTCCCCAAAATGGGGGTACGGATGAGGTCAGATCCAAAATCGGAGGTCGTTTAGCGGCCGAAATCGAGGTCGCCATTTAATGAGGTCGAGGCCGGTGATTATGGTAGTACAGTAGTAGTATTGTGATGATTGTGGTAGTAGTGATTGATGATGGTGATTATGGTAGTAGAATTTAAACCCGGGCAACGCCGGGTACCCCTCCTAGTAAGAGATAAACTTGTATATCACTTAGAGGAAAACAACATACTTAAAGATACTCAACACGGTTTTCGTAATAAACTATAATAAATATTTCACTATCGTCCAATCAAATTACACGCGGGGAAACGGTTGCAAAATTATTGGTAAATCTTTTAACTCACAGGAGTCTAAAAATTTCTTCTTCAATTGAGTTGTCAACTTGTGGTATGGGCTTCCCCGAGATGTCATAGACTGCAGCACCGTTGATTTTTTTAAGCTTCGCCTAGACCAACACCTTACCTTCAATCCACGACTGACTGCATTTGTTAATGAATAAAAGTGTATTTTTTTCCCTCTATTATATTACGAACAACTGTCCCCTGCTAACATCTCCTAATCCTGCCACGGACATTTGTCCCAGGGCAGTCTTCCCATTCCATTTTTCCCTTACCCACTCTTAACTACTGTTTGGACACTTGACCATCAGTGTTTTGTAGGGCAAGCAGCCTTGAGGGGTCGCTGGACCTGTTGTTGTTTTATTTCCTTTGTACTGTACAATTAGACCATATACATTATATAAAAAACTAGAGGGAGGAATCGGATGTATGGGGAGGTGTGGTGCAGTGGTCTTGCCACTGGCCTGGTAATCCAAAGGTCCCGGGTTCAAATCCCGATGTATCAATGGGAAGATATTATTGGGATGGAATTTGTGCTGTACCTGGTATCAGTGCATTACCACAAGCCCACCGAAACGTCAATAAAATACCCTCATTGTTCCCTGATTAAATAGCACTGTATGAATTTATTAGTGGCCCCTCCATCATTGACGAACATGCCTATTACATAAGGCATCCTCTTCAAACACTAATCCGCCGTAGTTTGAATCTACCGCGCAGAGCATTTAAAAACTGAGGAGCCTTCATCATGAGCGCACGCGACCTCACTCATGGCTTCAGTCATTATGAATTGGGTTCTCACTACGAAAAAACTTCGTAAAAAATAAAAACAAAAAGAAAATAAGAATAACTATCCAATAAGCTTTCCATCATATCGTGGATGTACTTGTGTGGATTTCTGACCAGACGCTGATTCAGGCGTCATTCCTCCTTCTTTGCTCTGCGCTCAGCCTGCCCGGACGTTCCTTTCAGGCTCCGCTGGTTCCGCATTCGTGGCGTCCCTAGTGAGTTTTTTCTCATTTGTTTACTCTGGGATGTATCGAGTAAGGTTAGGATAGGCGTAGCAGGAGTGTCCTGGGCTGGTTGCCCGCAGTGCAATGTATTTTGGGTCGTTTGTATGGGGCATCTATTTCGGATGTACCCTCGTGGTCCTGTTGTGGACACGTGAACTTTTCACAGTTTGGTTTAGTTGGTGATGCAGGCGGCTTTCATTACGCGTTAATTATTGCTGCCTTCTATCCTTCTGATGAGGTAAGCTGTGTGTTTGCTGACGTTCCCAGCGTATTTTTCTTCACTTAGTGAAGTTTTTTCTGGGTCCGTGTCAGGCTTCCCGGGGTTGGGAAGTTATCGCTTCGGTGGTGTGTTGGCGGTGGTTCCTGTTGTGATATTCCAGTGTGTGTTTATATTTCAACTATTTTCATGCCGTCTACCTAGGCCTAGCCAGCCGCTCGTAGCTTTGCCACATGTCTAGTGTTATTATTTATTTTTAAATATGCCCTACTGTGTCATGTGTATCCGGGTTTTAGTTGTGTATTGGCTAATTCCTCGGACTATATTTGTTTCCTGGTTTAGTTGTGTATTGGCTAATTCCACGGATTATGTTGTGACCTTGGTTAGTCGTGCGTGTCTCTCCTCGTGTCGTATTGTTCAGATGGTGTCTGTTCAGGGTGGGGTTTGCCTTCCGGCGGGTTTTTCTCGGTTTCACCGTGAAAAAACCTGACCGATGAGCAGTGTTAGGCCACACGTGGTTGTTAACACTAGCTGGTTCCCCGGCGAGGGGAGGTGTCTGTGGCTCTCCAGGACTGCGTATCTGTGGGTGCCTGGTTTCAGGCCTCCTTTATATTTCCCGGCGGGATGGCTGTACCCATCCTTACATATATATTTAGTTATATATAAAGAAACGATGTTCGTGAGAACACTCGTTTTTTATAGGTTTTTCTACCTGGTTTACGACAAACCACGGGGAAAACCTAGCTGTTGTTTAGGCGTTCCTCCCCGGCGATCTTTTACAAAGTAGTGGGGTCAGGAACTTGTGGGGTTAACTTTTAGACTTCTCACCCGGCGGGTGCACCTTAGCAGGGTGGGATATAACGACTTAGGTCTCTTATAGTTAACCAATCCATGTGAGTGATACTCTGTGTATCGCCGCCTTTACTCTTACGGCATTTGAAGGATCAGTGAGGTTTAACCTAATCGATTTCCACACCCGGCGGGTGTCCCTAAGTATAGGAACTAAGGAATTTATAAACAAATTCAATTTCGATTAACCTTAATTGGTTGATACTTTCAGTATCGCCGCCTTCTATTTTTACGACGATCGTTTGGGACAATTCGTTAAAAAATCAGATCTCGTATATTCCTGCCCTGGGCTATTCTACTAAAATATTTCAAGGGCCGGCGTCTTTATGAGGGGGGCTTTGTTACAAAATTGAATCTTGAGACAGTCACCACCTTCTACAGACTATTAGTGCCATACTGGACCATTATATCAGAGGGTATTCTTCATGTTCGTAGCTAAGAAGACTTGTTTAGCCTCTTTATACCCAGCCGCGTGGCGAGATGTGTTAGCTGTGTCTTTGCATCCCGTTACCCGGCGGGTTATTAACACTTGTATGCGAACACTTGGGTTAACCTTATGAGCATTAATTCCTGGAAATTTTCTTTATTTTTCCAGAGCTGAGCTCCGGCGGACCAATTCAGACCCGGCGGTAGTTCCTCTCACCAGTCTCTGTCATGGCTAATGTCACCCCAGTTTTTGCCCTGTGCATTACCCCTACTTGCGCGGGTATCCCAATTTTTGCACATACCCTTTGCATAAGGTGTGTTAGATGTCTAGACCGTTCAAGGGGTCTCTGGGTTACACGTAATTGTTCTTTTTGCTCCCAATTAACCAATAAAGTCCTGTGTGACAATGACAAGACCGCGGCGGTAGCGTTGAGAGAGGTCAGACAACAAATGTCGGCCTACACTACCATTGTCGCACATAAGTCACTTCAATGTGACAACGTCCCACTTTGGGATAAGTTGCTGTCAGAGCACCCTCCCCCTAAACGTACCTCTAGAGTAAGGGGTTTTAAGCCGACAGAGACTAGCCAGGATTCTGTATCGTCTGTGGAGACGTTTAAACGCCCGAGAGAGCCTACTCCCCCGGCAGCCACCTCCTCGTCGCAGGCGAGATCGAGGTCAAGGTCTCCCCTCAGACAACGGTCTTCAAGTCGGGCCTCTTCCCCGGCTAGTAAGAAGTGCAAGACTGAAGCTTCCCCCAGGGACCATGGTGGTAATTCTTCCAAACCTAGGTCCAGTTCGCGGTCACACCGTAGCCACAAATCCTCCAAAAAGGATTCCCATAAGAAGTCCTCTCGACATTCTTCTAAGTCTAGTGCATCTCATCGTACCTCTACACCTGACAATGTTTCTGTTACAGCCTCAGAGTATAGTGAAGCGCCTGTCCCTAAACAAGATTTACCTATTGATATTTTAACCCTAGAAATGGAGAGTTCAGGATATTCAATAATTGAGAATGTTTCAGACTCTCAAGAGAGCGTAGGCCAGAGCCTCGGTGTTTGGCGTTTTGCTCAACCAGGGTCTGTCCATCCACGTCCGACTCATACGAGTCACACAGTAGCCGATGTCCACAGGGACGCGGCGACCCCATCCTCTATCCCTGATTTATCTTGGAAACAAGGTGCCCCTGCCTCGGCGGGGTCTTCTCAGGAGGATCGGGAGGGACAAGATGAAGTGTCATTAATTTCAGATAGGGAAGGACAAGGGTCAGGCTCAGGCCTGGACGCCGCCCATGATAATACTAATTCACCTGAAAGTTCTGCACCTAACCAGTTTGTTACAGCACAAGAAATTGATGGGTTACTTACTCATGCTCTATCAAAATTCTTTAATCAACAACGAGAAAACCCCACAATGGACTTGGGGGCTCCCTTGACAGGTTCTGCGGTACGGCCTCTGATAACGTCAATCGATTTATCTAAGATTCCTAACCCTCTACTCTGTCACCGGCAGGGAACTCTAAGCCAGCTACGGGGACATCCACTACGTCACATGTCAGGGTCATTACGGATGTTAATCCACCCCCTCTAGACAAAGCGCCTCTTAGAAAGGTAGCTATGCCCCTGCTTTATGGGCCAGATGAGTCATGGGTCCCTTTGAACCCCTCTAAGCCAGAGCTTGCCCAGCCTACCTTGTCAGGGGAACTCCCGGTACCACGTGAGTGGTTTATCCAGGGAAATAAGTCTAAGAAATTAAGGGCATTGGATGCCTTGGGTAATGTTTTGGATGTAAATATCAAGGCTATACCTAGTTATTATTATCAGGATTATTTTGTTTATGCATCTAAGCCTGCTTTACCCCCTGCCTCAGCTTCAAAACTTTTTTCAGACTGGTCTAAGCTGGATGGGTTTAATGATATTAAGGCTCTGTTGGCTATTACTCCTGAACTAGATTTACAGACCGTCACAGACGAGACAGCTAATCCAGTGTTGAAGGTGGGACAGTTAGGACCAGGACCTTGGGTGGATTGGGAGGTAGAGGCTCAGAACTTTGCAACCACTTTCACTTCTAAATCTTCCCACCAGATCCCTCAGGATACACATTCATGGTTCTCAATGCCGGTAGGTTCTGCCGGCGGAGTTCCGTCAGCTTTATTTTCCTTTTTAGCTGCCCCTAAGATTAATCTTTGTGAACTAAAGGAACCATTCATTACCCCTACCCCTTCTCACCTAGACAGAGAATTTAGGCTTAGGGGAAAAGCTTTCCGCCTGTTTTCACAGTACATAGTTTCTCAACAGGTGGCTAAGTCTTTACTCAGGTCTACTCAGGCAATCGCAGACGCGGATGCTCGAAGATCAGTTGAATTATCCCGGCGCCTGATTCTTCAGTCGTCAATCCTTAGGTGACATACGCACAGCCTTACTTGAGGCGGTGCGAGCACGACAGGATCTTAGAATGTCATTAGTTCGCAAGCTGCCTGATCGCATTGCTAACCAGGTGGTTATGTCCCCAGTACTTACACCTTCTTTAATGTCCCCTGATGTATGGCGAACAGTGTTTAACATGGCACAGGCCGTGAAGCACAGTCCCGCACAGGCTAAGAAACCCGCATTTAACTTCCCCAAACCTAAGCCTCCTACTAAAGCTCAGCCAGGGGGTTCTAAGCCGTTTCTTCCGCCTAAGTCCTCCCAATCCCCCCTGGGTCAGTTCAGGCATAGACAGAGAGGGTTTTCAGGACAGAGGGGACGCGGCCAGTATAAGCCGGGTCAGGGCCAGTCTTCGGCCCACACCAGCCAGCCGGCGAAGCGGCCAACACCACCAAAACCACCATCAAAAAACTAAAGTCTTTCTCACTCCCAGTGCCTACCTTAGAGCCGGAGGAACCGAGGGAAGTACAGCCGGCGAACCCTTGTCTGCTAACTGGGTCGTTCCGAACGTGTCACCAAGCATGGCCGTTAAAACCTGGGCACGGATGGTGGCACGCAAAGGCATCACTTGGCAGTGGCTCCGGCGACCTCGCTTACGTCAGCTACAACGGCAAATTGTGTTTCATTAGAGGTGGAGCTGCTGGTCCAGGAGATGATTGCCAAGAATGTCATCATCCCGGTACCCCAGATTACCCTGTATTCACGTCAAAACTGTTTTTGGTTCCCAAACGGGACAGTGTTCAGATGAGGCCGGTCGTAGACCTGTCGTATCTGAATCTTCACATTTACAACGAGTCTTTCAGAATGTTAACAGTTCATCAAATCAGGCTAACACTTCCGCCGGGTGGCTGGATGTGTTCCCTAGACCTGACAGACGCCTATTGGCACGTGTCGGTCAACAAAAGATTTCAAAGGTTTCTGGCCTTGAGGATCAGGCACCAAAATTTTGTTTTTCAGAGGATGCCGTTCGGTTTGAACCTAGCACCTCGATTATTCACAAAACTAGTCAGGCAAGCCCTGATGCCATTGTTAAAACAGGGAATCAGAGTGTTGTGGTATCTAGACGACTGGCTGGTGGTGGCAGAGACACAACAATTATGCATAAAACATGTCAATATCATTTTAAATCATGTCAAAACTCTAGGCTTCAAGGTAAATCTGGTAAAGTCAAACCTTGTTCCCTCAAGAGTAATTCAGTGGATAGGGCTGGTCTGGGACACCGCCGCTCTCACTCTGAGTCAGAGTGTGGACAATCGCAACAGGTTTCGCAGGAAACTGTTCAGGTTTCTTCACAGTCTGACTACGACACGAAGAGTCTGGGAGTCTCTGGTCGGCTCTCTCAACTGGATTCAGCTAACTGTCAAGTTGGGCCGGTTGAAAGTAAAACGATTAATATTGGAGGGCAACAAATATTTCCCACTCTTACCGGCGGGAAAATTATGGCCCATACCAAAATTAATCCACACCTTACTAGCGGTCTGGGCGAAGAGGGAAACATTGCACTCAATCATGTCATGGACCTCTCCTCCTCCAACGGTATGGGTAGACACGGATGCGTCAGGCACCATAGGGTGGGGATTTCAGTCAAATCAGGGGCACCAGGGTCAGGGACTTTGGTCCCACTTAGAAATCGCTCACATAAATGTCAAAGAGTTACTAGTCCCATTGTATTTCCTTCAGGCTCACGGCCCGGCGTTACGGGGCAAGTCAGTGGCCTTCAGAATGGACAATCTGAATGCAGTTCACTGTATTCAGAAACAAGGGTCAACGAGGTCAAGGAAGTTGCTACTCGTGGCGGAAGAGATTTTTGTTCTAGCCACCAGTCTAGATATTTATCTTCACGCATCTTATCTCCCAGGCGTAGCGAACGTCTGGGCAGACGCTCTGTCCCGGAGACAGAGCACGACAGTAGAATGGGAGCTCAAGCAACCCATTTTCGACCTAATGATTGCGGAGCTCTCCCATCCACAAGTGGATCTTTTTGCGTCCGAGGAGACTCACAAGCTCCCTCTATACCTCACCCGCCGGACGATAACGCCGGCAGGGGGGCCAGACGCCCTAGTGACAGACTGGAACAGATGGAGCTCCATCTATCTGTTTCCACCGCCAGATGCGTCACTAATGTGCCACGTAGTGAACAAACTACGAGTTTATCGAGGCTTAGTCTCGCTAATCGCGCCCCTGTGGCCGGCGCAGGTGTGGTGCCAGCAGTTAATAATGTGGTGCCCGGACCCGGTATCGCTCCCGGTCAGGTACTTCCACTTAGACACGATTGGCAACCTAGAGACCTCGCTGACTTTTGCATTATGGACATTCAGGAGGCCAAGTGGCTAGCACCATACGGCAGGGATGTGACCAATAAATTGCTCAATCAATATACTCAGTCTACTAAGCGACAATATCAATCTCATTGGAAAGCTTTTACTTCTTGGATTGTTAGAACGGAACAAACTGTACCCTCAGTGGCATTGGTTTTTAATTACTTGAACTATCTGTTTGAGCAGAAACGTTTATCTGTGGTTACTCTGAAGAATCACTTAACTGCGATTAGAGTGCCCTTTTTCGACCTTACAGGTCTATCCATACCGGTGGCGGAGGAAACAGGATTTATGAGAGCGTGTTTTAAACTCCGCCCACCTCCCCGTCAGCTCATGCCTACTTGGTCTCTGGACAAAGCTTTGTCTTTACTTCATTCTCGTCTGTATCAAAATACTGCAGACTTTGCTTTAATCTTAAAGAAGGCAGTTTTCCTTTTGGCTTTGGCCACCGGAAACAGAGTGTCTGAGCTGGCGGCGATGAGCAACACACCTAATTGTCTTAGGTTTGGTAGACTTAATGATTCAATTTCCATTGCACCCTCCCCGGCGTTTGTAGCCAAGAATGAGCATAGTGCACACGTGTTTTCTGAATTCACGGTGCCGGCGTTAAAAAGGGGAAAGGTGCATCATAATTTATGTCCAGTGCAAGCTCTAACCAAATATTTAAGAATAGCTCCTCATAACCCCCAAGGTGCTTTATGGGTAGCGAGTACGGGTAAACGCTTACTTAAACGGCGATTAGCCTCTCTTCTAGTAGAAGTCATTAAAGAGAGTAATCCCGGCGTTGTGGGTAGGGCCCACGATTTACGCAAGTGGGCGGCCTCTTTACGTTTCCTGAAAAACTTTTCAGTTGAAGATATTGCGTCCACACAGTTGTGGGCGTCTAATCATACGTTTCTCTCTAGATACTTGTCAGTTGCTCTAGACAAACCTTCCTTACCATGTATAGCTTTAAGGCAGAGGGTCTAGGTGGCCCTGCAGTCACTTATGTTTATTTTCAAGGAAGGGGGGGGGGGGGGTGCAGTCAGTTGACATAGGACACCCTAGACCCCGCCGGAGTATGAGAACTGTGATACAATTTAAGGTTGAAATGTGATATGAAAATTTCTCTGAGAGAATTTGTGCTAGTACAAAGTTTAGTACAAAACAACGGTGTTGTTATAGTAGTTTTAGCTGCGAAAGCAATGTAACATTAGTTCAATGGAGTTCATTAGCAATTGATCTCCACATGTATTTTGGGGTTTATGATGTGCACATATAAACTTATAACTTATTATTTGTCACCACTCGTTGAGTGGGGTGCCTTTTGTAACTACAGATCTGTGTTCAGAATCTTCAGGGTTACCTATTTTTGTCAGGCAGGCTTCTTTGAAGCACGCACCTGCCTGAACCCCTTTTTCTTGTATATTTCCGGCCTACGCCGTATTAAATACATTTTTCAAAAGTAAGAATACTATGTGGTTGTTTTTATTATCTGCTTTTCTAGAGTTATGATATGATTACGAATGTCCCCCTCCAGTCTTAGATATCAGGCATGTTCGTCAATGATGGAGGGGCCACTAATAAATTATAGGTTTGACTCCTGTAAGGAGATTAGAAAACCCTAATATTTAGTAGTGCCCCCGTAATCATTGACGACTGGGGCCCTCCCGACCGTCCCCTTCCCATTCGTTGATGTATTAAGGATTTTGGTTTACTTGATATGTCAGTGAAGGAGGAATGACGCCTGAATCAGCGTCTGGTCAGAAATCCACACAAGTACATCCACGATATGATGGAAAGCTTATTGGATAGTTATTCTTATTTTCTTTTTGTTTTTATTTTTTACGAAGTTTTTTCGTAGTGAGAACCCAATTCATAATGACTGAAGCCATGAGTGAGGTCGCGTGCGCTCATGATGAAGGCTCCTCAGTTTTTAAATGCTCTGCGCGGTAGATTCAAACTACGGCGGATTAGTGTTTGAAGAGGATGCCTTATGTAATAGGCATGTTCGTCAATGATTACGGGGCCACTACTAAATATTAGGTTTTCCTAATCTCCTTACAGGAGTCAAACCTATAATATTCCCATATTCAAAATATGCTATAGGGGTGCAATGCCTGGTGAGTTATCTGCTCAACAGGTGGCGTTGTGTGTGTGTAAGTGTGAGAGTCCGAGTGTAGGGGGTGAGACAGTGAAGCACGGGAACGAGATGGCTTCAGAGATGGGGTCGTTTCGGGCCATGAGTGAGCACCGTGCCTCATGTGAAGGCAAGATGGCAGGTGCTCGTTGTACTCTACGTGCTTCACATGTCTCACTCCCTATACTGGAACAAGACCTCACAGGCTTCACTGTTCATTGTAAAGCGGTGAATGTTAAGGCTCTCAGCCTATGCCCGAGAGGAAGTAAGTAATATAGAAAAAACAAAAAAAAAAAAAAAAAAATTACTGCAAGAAAAACACATGTTTTCCAATTTGCAACTGCTGACCCATAATACAAAATAAATATATAGATCAATAATAATAATAATAATAATAATAATAATAATAATAATTAAAGTAAAAAGGCCATCCACCAATCAACGCGCCCCCTTTAACCTTCCCTCTAAATCAGCTGAGTTTGACACTTCGGGCTCTCGACATAAACATGCCACGCCTTCCCGGCCGACCAATCAGAAGCCTCTGTTTTCGGAGCTGACGGCTATATGTACCGCCACACCTTCAAACTCACTCTCGCTTTCTTCACCGGCCATTTCCTCTGGTTGCAATGGGTCTAATACATCAGTGCCAGCCCTATACTCCCATAAGCCACTAAAAGACATTCGCAACCAGCTTATATGAACGTATTATGGAGAGAGAAGAGTGGAGGCGAAGAGAGAGAGAATTCAAGAAGTGCGGCTAGAGCGACGGGTGGCCGAGCGGCCGGCTCAGCCAATCACAGCGCCGGAGAGCGGGAGGCGTGACTATATTAAGGGGGTGGGGGAGGCTGCAGCGGTCATTCACCTCTCGGACTCCACTGGGCGAATTTCTTGCAACCCACTTCCTCTCTCTCGCTTGGGCACCAAAGGGAACTCGGAACCACTTATTCCAGCCTCCCAGCCCTCACCAAATTTTGCAGTAAAGACCACCTCGGGCCTAGCATCGCTCTCTCCTACTAGGCGGATACACCTTCAGTATCCGGCCGCCTGTCGTCACATCGCTGGCTTGCATACCTACAGCCAAGCGATTTAAGAGGGACGACAGATAGTAGACGGGAGCGAAGATTTCCAGAAGAGCTATTGGCCAGCTCTGAGGTGGTGAAATTGTTCCAGCACACCCCTAGCTGTATACAATATATATTTTTAAAGGACCCATATTGGGCCCGAACCAGACTTAAAAGAAAGAGAGAAAATGCTTGACTAACCCAGTGGTTCCATAAATAATTGATGTGTCCTTACAGGACAAACTAAAGAGAAAAGATACCAGACTTTTGTTTGTAAATAAAATGATGATGTGTTAATAGGAAAATAGTTATTCTTGTTAGAGAAGGCTCCATGTTGATTAGCTATAACTAGTATAGGATCTGGTAGGACAACCGATAGATATTAATAGTAAAGTAAAAGAGAATAATTCTTGAGGATAGACATGCAACTATAAGGCTCAGGGGAATAATATAGGTTTGATTCCCGGAGGGAAGAAATGAAAACCTAATATTTAGTAGGGCCCCGTAATCATTGACGATATTGCCTATTAACCCTCTCCGACATATGACGCGATTTTGAGCCTATTAGGGATACTTTAAAACCTTTGTTACCATCAGGGGTATTTAGAAACCTTTAGTTTAGTTACTTCAACCTCTGCAGTTGTCTTTGAGTTAGCTGTGGGCAGAAAACTAATTTTGGAGAGGTAATTATAAGAGTGAGAAAACTTTCTTATTGCTAATCTGGCAACCTCTGTGTCATATGAGTCTGAAGGGGTTAATATGATAGTCTCCCTTCAACACCCACGGCAGCAGTTTTGAATCTCCCACGTGGAAGGGTCAGGGAGTACTCTCATAAGTGCACGCTTAATTCTCTTATGGAATCGTCCTTATGATTGGGTACCCAGAAAAAAACTTCGTAGAAAATAAAAAAGAAAATTTAACTTAATATCTGTTATATTATGGCTTTCCATGCGTGGATTTCTTGTGCGCAGCGCCCAGGCGCAGTCCCCCTAGCGGCCATATTTCCTCCTTCGCTGATATATCAAGACTCACTAGAAAATCAACGAATGGGAAGGGGATGGATGGGAGGGCCATGGATCGTCAATGATTACGGGGCCCTACTAAATTATTATGTTCTCTCCACCAACCAACTCTACTCCTAAAATCGATTAATGTTATTAACAAACACATGTGGCAGTCCGGGGATTCGAACCTAGGATGCTCACACCGAAAATCAACACACTATGCACTGCACCACGAAGACTAAATATTAGGTTTTCATTACTTCCCTCCGGGAATCAAACCTATAATTTAATAGTGGCCCCTTCATCATTGACGATATTGCCTGAATACCAAGACTGGAGGAGGACATTCGTAACAATACCTTAACCTCAGGACAAAAATAAGCCGTATAACATTGTTTAAGTTTTATTGTATACAAACAATAAATAGTTATAAAAATGTAAAAGATTGTAAGCAGGGCATGACTTCGAAGAAAGTCTGCTTGCCCATGACCAGATCTTTTACCTTAAGATCTATACATGATAAATGGGGAACATCCTTGTGCCCCTACTTAGAACTATAAACTCTTTGGAATATTGTTCTAATCTTAATAATATTTTTACAGTGTATATATGTTTGTACATTCTCTTAATCCTATATAGTTGCAACTATGATAGATATCTTAAAATAAAATAAAAACTTTTGAACCGTCATATCAGATCGATCACAGCTCGTGATTTATCACAATCTCCGGCGGAAGGGTTCTGTGGGGCTTTGGGCTATTCACCACAGGCCCCCTCCCCCTTTTTCTTGCCTTAACCTTAATACAAAATAGCACAGAGCCTACGAGACCTGTCGTAGAGCTACACAGGTACGTTTTGGCTTGTCCAGAGCGACCGACAGGTATCGTGTAAGGAAAGTATGGTTTGATGCCCACAATTGAGTGTTGGCAATATCGTCTATAGTCAAATTTTGTAAAAATCTAAGAGAGACGGCCCAATTCCTGATGTCGTGAGCCCTGCCCACTATGCCAGGATTACTTTCTTTAACCCTCTGTTCCCGGAAGGGCTCTTGAACGCCCATAAAAAAAGCATACACGAGCTGCCCGGAAGGGCTCTTAAACACCCATGAGGTCAAAGCCTGTGAGCTTCGTGTGCGAGGCGTCGGTCCGACGCATGTAAACAACAGCCGGCTGGACCGTCGCCCCGCATCTCCGGCCACAAGAAGGAGAGCGTCGCTTGTTTGTGTGTGCCTGTATGTTGTTGTTAAGTATCCAAAAGTAGTGTAAAGTGGCTGTTTTGGCCATAAAGTTATCTCCAATGAAATCATCATCACAGCTCAACCAGTTGACTTAGAGAGCTCTACTTAATGCCATTCTACAGGTAAATAACACAGCTACGCTTGGGGATGCGCGGGAATGCGGAAAGCAGTCAGATTAACAAATATACGGTAGCCTAGCCTAGACGTTTTTCGGCCAAAACACCCGGGTTTCGGGGAATATATATATAATACATAGCCGGGGCTGGAGGGAATAACATCTAACAGAGAAGCCAATTTTCTCCTAGTAACACGATTACCTGCCTGGGTCACCCACAGAAAACCTGGTTGTCGAGGGTGAGCTGCCCTCATAAACTTAACTAAGGCCTCTACTGGACATAAAATATGATGTGTGTGTCCGCGTTTCAACGCCGGAACAGAAAATTCTGAGAAAACATGATCAGAGTGCTCATTCTTAGCTATAAAAGTGGGGGATGGCGCGATTTGGACCTTGTCGTGTAGTCTCCCAAACCTAAGGCAATTAGGTTCGTTGCTCATCGCTGCCAGCTCAGAGACCCTATTACCGGTAGCTAAAGCCATCAAGAACACCGCCTTTTTAAGTAATGAATCAAAATCCGGCGCAGTGTTGTATTTGCGCGATTGAAGCAAAGATAAGGCTTTATCAAGCGACCAAGTGGGCATGAGCTGACGTGGTGGTGGGCGGATCTTGAAACACGCCCTCATAAACCCTTTCTCCTCCGCCTGCGGTATCGAGAGACCAGTGAGATCAAAGAATTCTGATAGCAGATATGTGATTTTTTAACGTAACAACGGAAAAATGTTAGTGAAAGCTTTCCAATGTGATTGATATTGCCTCCTGGTAGATATAGTATATTGGTTTATAAGTTTACTAGTGACACTTTCCCCATACTGAGCTAGCCATTTGGCCTTGTAAATGTCCAGAAGGCAAAATTGAGCGAGGTCTGAAGGTTGCCAATCGTCTCTAAGTGGAATGCGGAGACCAGGAGTGACACCGAGTCCTTGCACCATTTGTTCAACTGGTGGTACCACGCCTGAGCCGGCGATAACGGCGCGACCATCGAGACTAAGCCCCGGTAACCTCTTAGTTTGTGAATCACCCTGCACATTAGAACAGAATCTGGTGGAGGAAATAGATAGATTGAATTCCACTTGTTCCAGTCCTCCAGTAATGCATCTGGTCCCCCCGCCGGGGTCACCCCTTGGCGGGTTAGGAAGAGAGGTAGCTTGTGAGTCTCCTCGGATGCGAACAGATCCACTTGTGGACGGTAAGGCTTTGCAATCATCTTGTCAAAGACGTTTTGTTTGAGAGCCCATTCTACTAAGGTGCTCCGACGCCGGGACAGAGCATCCGCCCACACGTTCGACACGCCTGGGAGGTATGAAGCATGCAGATGAATGCTCAGCTATTCGGCTAGGGCAAAAATCTGTTCTGACACTATTAGGAACTCTCGAGACCTCACTGAACGTTGTTTCTGAATGCAATGGACCGCTACTAAGTTGTCCATCCGAAACGCTATTGATTTCCCTTGCAATGACGAGCCGTGGGCTTAGAGAAAATATAGGCAGAGGAATATCAGAGTAACCCAAAAAAACTATGGAGGCATTTAAAAACAACGGGCTACAGCAACAAGGCAAGGGATTCATCTAACACTAATATTGCTCTCAAAATTAATGATCAGGTTTGCCATGATAAACGACAAATTTCAACCTACTTCAACTCCTTCTTCACCTCCATAGCAAACATACTAGCACAGAACGTACCGCAACCTCTCAACAACTGCCACCTTTCAACATTTCTACAGGGATAAAGGCATACACCCAAACTCTTTTGTTCAACATTTCTACAGGGATAAAGGCATACACCCAAACTCTTTTGGATTGACAAATGTTACACCAAAATACAGATTTGAAGAGCTCTCTAACCTAAATGTACATAAAAGCTCAGGACCGGACAAAATTCCTGCCAAATTTCTACGAGATGGAGCCATTGGTATAGCAGGTCCCCTAACCCACATCATCAACCTGTCAATTAACACCAACACGGTACCTGCTGAACTGAAGTAAGCTATTGTAACCCCTCTATTCAAGAAAGGAAATAAATTAGATGTTAGTAACTACAGACCAGTTAGCATATTATGTATTGTATCAAAAATCCTTGAAAGAGCTGTATACACCCAAATTGAACACTACCTCAAAGAAAATTATCTATTCTATAAGTTTCAATCAGGTTTCAGAGGCATGTACTCGACAGACTCCTGTCTCATCCATTTAACAGATCACATTCGTAATGAAATGTCTAAAGGTAACCACCGGTATGGTTCTTCTTGACCTACAAAAAGCGTTTGACACAGTAGACCATAATATCCTATGCAATAAACTACAAGCAATAGGCATTGGGTCAGTGAACTGGTTTAAATCTTATCTTAGTGGTAGAACACAAAGAGTCAAAACTGATGATAATATATCTGATCCTATGCCAATTAACTGTGGGGTCCCGCAGGGAAGCATCCTTGGTCCCTTACTCTTTCTCTGTTATGTGAACGACAATGAGCTGAGCGTATCGTGTAAATTATTACAGTATGCTGACGACAGTGTGCTTCTGGTTTCATGAAAAGACCCAATAAGTATTGCCGCCTCACTTTCCAAAGAACTAGAATCGTGTAGTTATTGGCTAGTGGACAATAGACTATCTCTTCACCTGGGCAAGACAGAAGCCATCTTATGTGGAACAAAACACAAATTGAAAGACATTGAGGGCTTCTCGGTCAACTGTAATGATATGCACATAACAACAGTGTCACAAGTGAAATATCTCGGACTAAAACTGGACTCGACTTGTAACGGGGGGGGGGGTTCTCTCTTTTTCTCCTTCCCTTCTTCTGCTGCGAACAAGAGAGAGAGGGAGAGGGAGAGAAAAAGATAGATTAAGCTGCGAAGGTGGAAAATAGGTACTCAAGGATAGAAAGGAAGAGATGACGACAAACCCGTTATTGCATTCTAATTAACGAGAGGACAACCCTGTTTGGTTGACCCACATCCAACATCCTTCAAGGAAGGAGAAAGGCTGCAACTCCGACACGATGATAAGACCAAAGAACCACAAAAACCCCACTGAGACCTAGCATATTCTCTACTTTCTAGATATCACATAAGGATGTTTTTGGGAACGGTAATTCATTCAAATTATTTGATCGCCCACCTTCAGGTGAACTGGCCGTCCCCATGGTTTTCTTATTCTTTATGCAATCGTGATTCATGCTCATTATTCAGGTACATTAGGACAGTAGGATAAATCGGAGGCTAGCAAAGACCAATCAAGAACTTCACCTTCAATGTTGGCTGACAAGACTTTAACTCTCGGTTAGGCTACTGGTACTACTCTTATACCAATTTAATACTGACAGCTCCGATTTACCATCCTGACAACACATTTAGATCCAAATAAGTACGGGAGGATAGATACAAACATATTGCAGTAATCTTAAGCTTGATATTAATATTTAAGGAACATTTTACCGTTTACAACTCTTAACATTGGTACCGTATGGTCCGTATCTAATTATCTCTATACCATTAACCTGGGACCAATCCATTACCGTACTGGGACAGTCTCTTAACCTAGGAGTAGGACTCGAACCTTGCTGTCTGTATCCACGCCATTCCTCTCAGTATTATACATCCCAATTCCGCTAGATACCGGTATCGGCCAGGCTTGCCTGTAGGTTTCTTCGACCTACCGTATCCTGGGGTATAGGGGGTAATCATACGTCTCCCTGCGGTCCTTGAACCCTCGTACAGTACACGAGTTCAGCATCCTGCACTCAGCCAATGGGAGGGGTGAATCTCCGATTCTCCGCCATCAGCAATTCAGCATCACATTGACTCCGTCCCAAACTGGTTCCCTGGTAAGTTGAATACATTCTTAACCCACGGTTGACATATAGCTAACCCTTAATAATGGGGTTAATCAATATCCTAATTACGGTACACAGTAATACTAAAACAAATACATATAAAAAATATAGGCTAATATAAACATATAAAAATACATGGATTCCTATTAACGTATACAAATAGATGAGCTAATATAAGTACAGAAATACAATGACAGATCAAATTATGACATTACAGTACTGTACCGAAATAATCTCTTAAGGCATCCAAAGATCCTCTCATTAAGTACAGGTACATATGTTACCCAACAAAGACCCCACGCTACCCTCCTCGCACCGCCCCATCACACTCCTTTGCTCCTCCTCCAAAGTCATGGAACGCCTAGTATTACAACTAATTACACCCGACCTACCCCTAGCTCCAACACAACATGGCTTTAGGCCACTGCACTCCACAAACACTCTTCTCACAGACCTTACACAAAGAGCTTTTGACGGCATCAACTCAGCTAGACCACCACACAGATCACTATTAGCCACACTCGACATTAGTAAAGCCTTCGATGCCATCCCCCGCCACAACCTAACAAACAAAATCTACAACACAAACATGCACAACAACACAAAAAGGTGGCTGGCCAACTTCCTAGCAGGCAGATGTGCACACGTATCTTTTGCCGGTCAGTCATCTAAAATCAGAAACTTTCCAAACGGAGTCCCACAAGGATCCGTCCTATCGCCCGCACTCTTCAATCTGTACATGCACGATATAACTACACCCAATACTCCCCAAATAAACTTAGCCTCCTATGCAGATGACATAACACTCACATGCACACACCATGACCCAAGAAGAGCAACAGATCTCCTTCAACCCTATCTCAACACACTACATGGCTGGTGCACTACAAACAGACTTAATCTAGCCCCAGCCAAATCCACCGCAACCCTGCTCACAAGCTGGACAGGTGAACACGAATACATCCCTCAACTCACCATAAACAACACACCCCTAACACATACACACACACCCAAAATCCTAGGAGTAACATATGACACTCATATGACATTCAAACAGCACACCACAAACATTAAAAAGAAACTGACACCCAGACTTAACGCCCTCAGGTCACTTGCTCACACAAAATTTGGACACAACAAAGAAACTACCACCACAGTATATAAACAATACATAAGATCAGTAATGGAATACGCAAGCCCAGCCTGGGCTTCTAACCTAGCTGAAAACACATCATAAGACCTTACAGACTATTCAAAACAAAGCCCTGAAGATCATTACAGGCTGCACAGCTACTGCACCCACAGATCATCTACATCAAGAAACCAAAATCCTCAAAGTCAAAGACCATCTGGACATGAGAGGCACTCAATTCCTGGCAGCAGCCTCCACGAACCAAGACCACCCACTAAACTACATGGCAACACACCCACAGACACCAAGAAATATCAAAACAACACCCAGCACACGGTATCACACACAATTATTGTCCTCTCTCCCTCCCTGCCCACCCCGAACCAACTTCCAGAAGCACATCCATACTCATATCTCTCGCCAATCCATCCACTCACTCACAGACAACACGCAGCTGCATGCACGACCTCCCGAAATCCATCCTTCCGAATCCTCCCTCCCTCGCGAGGACAGAGTCCACCTGGCCAGGCTGAGATGCGGACACCATCCAGCTCTCCTGAGCTATCAGAAGAGACTGGATGACTCCGTTGTCGACGCCTGCCCGGGATGTAACACAACACCCCATACCATTAAACACATCATAGAAGACTGCATTTCACACAACCACTTACGCCAACAACACAACCTACACTCAATGAGAGCTCTGTGGGAAAGCCCGATCGTGGCCATGGCCTTCCTCAGGGACTCGGGGCTGTTCGGCCAGGCAGCTTAGGGAACAACAACAACAACATATGTTACTCAGCAGTACTCTACACACAATTGGGAATACATAATTACACAGCATATCTATGGAGTCAAATCAATACAATAATGGCATAAATCAAAGGTAATTGTCATGGTCAAACTTAACAGGTTGGACTGCTCAATGCGGAGGGTGCTATACAAGCAGGGTGTCAAACGACGCTGTTTTTTTGAGTGATAACGCAAATGAACTTTTTGTATAATGATAACAGAAACTCCCCCAACCCTTTTTTTTTTTAAAGAAACAAAAAAGGTAAATTGACATAATTTTGGTCTCCATATTTTCCATCTTGATTGCTTTTAGATTGCAGGAAATACTGTTTTAGACACCTAAATTCTCAAAAAAATCACGGGGGGGGGGGGGGGGACCCCCCTAGAGCTCGCGCCTTCGCCGCTCCGTCGCGCTATAATGATAACAAAATAATAAACCATAATGATAACACAATTCATGTTTTGTGGATTGACACCCTGTCATAATACAAGGCTCAAACAAAGCTAAACGTTATTTCTACTGTAACTCGAGTAACTTATCCCCTGAAATCAGCTGCCCAGAATCTCACTACAGCGTTCCATCCCTTGCAAGGCAACTCTGTTCATTAGACCATGTCAAACATAATTATATCATAGCAATCAATATTCATAATACACTCTAAATGCACAATAATTAATAATAGCCTACTGTACTTCCAATTAGGTGAAAGTTAGGTAGCCTAATTAAAAATGTAAAATCATATAATCTACCCTAATAATTCAGCAAGTACCCATACCTAAACGGCCTTTTCACAAGTTAACTTTAAGTAACAATAGGTAAGAACAAATAATCATCTGAAATAAACCCGACCCAATGGGGGTCCGAAATTTGACGGTACTGGGGTTGGGAAATGAGGACCTCTAAATCAAGATAACAAGTAACTCTTTACACTATAACCCAGTAAAAACATTTAAAATGAACAATAACCAGGCCTAGGAGACGTTAGTAAATACTTATCTGAATAGGCCTAACTTTCTCTTCTTCTTCTTCTTCTTCACGATGCACAGTGTCAACAGGGATGTAGCCCCCAGATAACTGCGCAAGTAGTACAAGACTTAATTAAGGTTCATGGCGAGGGGGCACGATTTCTAGCACGTAACATACTGTAGATGTGAGGAGTGTGCAGAAGACGAGTAACGGTGAGAAGTGGTAGTTGGAGGGTCGTCAGAGGTCTGGGATCCTCCCCGTAGCAGCGAGGAACGTAGAGAGTCCAGTGGAGATGATATGAAGATCGGTGGTGTTGAGAGGTGCTCCTCCAAGAATATGCTTGATGGTAAACTGTCCTCCCTGGCGGAGAATGCATTCCCTTAAGGCGACCCTGGCACCATGATATTATGACAATGTAGTAGGAAATGTTCAACAGTTTCAGGGGTATTGCAGTGCTGGCAGTGGCCATCTTGGTGGAGACCTAGGCGATGCATATGTGCCGCCAACCTGGAGTGTCCCAGCCGAAGACGTGTGGCTGCCCTATTGAGAGATGGAGACTTATAGCGAGTGTGCCGTCGGAGACACGACAGGTAAACAAACTAGGATACTATCTCAAACTAATGTCCTTTCCTGATTTACACGTTAAAATACAATCATATTTACCAAAATGCATGGTTTTATAAACTCAAAGTAATGAACAAGTTCTAAACATACAATACAACTGCTACATTAGTAATTTACTCAACCTGGTCGTCTCTCCGAAATGCGAGATGGTCTAAATCCTAAAATGGCGGTCAAGTCTACGATGGGAGCATCGGAGGTGAACTCCTCTTCAAGGCCCGAACTAAGTCGCTTGAGCTGAACAGCAGAACATATAGATGGTCAAATGAAGGCAACAAGGCATGCAAGATGTGCGAGAGCGGGGAGGATGAGACTGTGGAGCATATCCTCCTAAAGTGCAGAAAATATGAAGGAGAAAGGCGGGTAATGCTAAGATCCATAGTGCAAGAGATTGGTGCGGAGGAATGGAATGCAGTGGTAGGAAGGTATGAATGGGGGCTCGACGGAATAGTGATCTACCTGCTTGGCCTGAACGACCTAAACATGTGGAATGAGACCACTGCACGGAGTGTTAAGGACTACCTAGAGGGAGTGTGGAGGAAAAGATCAGCCTCACAATAGTGAGGCTGGGGTGAGAATGCCCACGGGGGAACAATCTTCTTTTATTCTCAACCTGTCCTTTTCCATTATAGTTTATAAGTTTATCCTAGGAGAGAGAGCCGATACTAAGGCCACACCTCGACCAGTCGAGCGTGACTCTCGCACCAAGACCCAAGACCCAAGCTTCAAAAGCATTTTAATAAACTTCATCGTCCTCAATTCTACTCTTAACTGGTGTTCTCGCACTACCTCAGGATTATGTAAAACGGTGAAAGACAAACTAGCAAAATAGGCTAGCCTAAGTTTGGTCGGGAATTATGGAAAAACACAAGAATTGGAAGGCCATCAAATGGCGTCCCTCTGACTGAAATTATTACACACGAAGTTAATTTGACGTTAATTTGGAATAACAAAGTCTAAAATATCAGAAAAACACTTAGCAAAGGTGCACAGACTAAGTTTTACTGAACACAATGATAATGGGGGAATTTGTATGGTTGTAGGCACTTGGCAGGTGAGGGGTGCCTGTCGACCAACCCGATGGTAGGCTCGAGTTCACGAATTTGTCAATCACAGCAATACCTCCTACATTACACACCTAGTACTTATTTAACTGAATAAGCAATACCTTATAACACTATAACCTTAATTACGAACCTCTGAATGGAGGGAAAGGAAGCCTAAGTCCGGAGAAGAAGCGGGGAATGATGACAGAGACTGAGGGTTAGGTAGGTGTCTCTCTCGTAGGCCTGGGGTCACGACAGTGAGGGGCCGAGGGCCAGTGCCAGGGATCCCGCCAAAAAAGGGGAGGGTGACCACAAAGGGTGGCGTCGCTTTGGTAGGAATTGGCGGTCTTTTTACACAAGGGGGCATTACTCTAAATTCGAAAAGGAAGGATTTTTACAGGGAATAACAAAAGGGGGTAAAAGGATAAATTAGGCTTGAAAGTATTTTAGATAGATTTGAGAATATTAGTTCTCCTGATCTAGGCTAATTCCCTCTTTACATAGACAAGGGTTACTTAACCCTTCTTAAACGATACATTTCCCTTAAATATAGGGAAGAGTGAATGAAGGGGAAAAAGTCTTACAGTTAAGTCAAACCTTACACATATATACCAAAAGGGAAAGTACAATTTCTTCCCGTTACAGACTCTGTTAGGTGAAACAATCTTGGAATCGATCCTGAGTAAATGTAGAGCACGTATTAAATACCTATATAGACAGGTGGGATGCTTGCCAGTGGCGACCAAAAAGACCCTATGCCAAGCGCTTGTTCAATGTCATTTTGACTATTCTGTGTCATCCTGGTACTCTGCATCATCTAAATCAGCACAGCACAAACTTCAGGTCACTCAAAATAAAATGGTTAGGTTCATGCTGAACCTAGGACCCAGATCGCATATTGGCCAGAAACAACTTCAGTCACTTGGTGTGCTCAATGTTTCTGACAGGGCCAAACAAATCAGACTCACAAATGCCTTCAAGATATTTTATGATAGGGCTCCAGAGTATTTAAAGAGTAATTTTGTTAAAGCAAATGAGAGGATTGGACACAATACAAGGAATAGGATGTATAATTTTACGGTCCCGAGAATCCATGGACAGGGTAAGCTAACATTCTTCTTCACCGCCATCAAAGACTGGAACAACCTACCCCAGTCAGTCCGTGAAAAGAGAACACTGCATTCCTTCAGACGTAGCTTGAAGGAGCACCTGAACCGGACAGCTGCGAGAAGGGAGCACCAAGCTTATGTCTACTACTAAATATGACATAAGAGATAGGCAAAACAAACTGAAATGATTACTGAAATATTTTGACCAGTCCAACTATAGAATGTAAGGTATCTTAATATAACCCCCTAGAAATACTTTCTCTAAAGTATCTACTTTTTGTTTATCCTCCCCTTTTTCCCCAGCTAACCTAATCCCACAAGGACCCCAATGGAAATACGCCTAACGACCTTATTAGGCTATCCTTAGTTGGAATTATGCAAAGCTGGTACGTGTCATATTTGTAACATATTATGTGGTACCAACATTGTAAAATGCTAACTGAATAAATATTATTATTATTATTATTATTATTATAGAAGCTCTTGTTTGTTGATGTGCCATGAAAAGCCTTGGTCCCAAGTGCCCTGCCCTTGATGGCCTAGATTTGATTGATACCCCCACCCCAGTGTTCCGGAAGCGTCTGTGTCTACCCATACCAAGGGGGGGGGGGGAGAAACCCAAATTGTCATAGAGTACAGTGTTTCGGTCTTCGCCCAGACCGACGGTAAGCTGTGAATTAATCGAGGAATCGGCCATAGTTTTCCCTCCGGCAAAAGTGGGAAAAATTTGTTGCCTTCCGTAATTAACCTCTTTACTTTCAACCGGCCCAACTTCACAGTTAATTGGATCCAGTTGAGAGAGCCGACCAGGGAGTCCCACGCCGTCCTTGTCGTATTCAGACTGTGGAGAAAACGAAACAATTTCTTACGAAATCTGTGGCGATTGTCCACACTCTGAGTAAGGGTCAGGTTGACAGTATCCCAGACCAGCCCTATCTACTGAATTTCCTGTGTAGGAACAAGGAGCGACTTTGCCAAGTTCACCTTGAACCCTAGGGTTTGTACATGATTGATTACTTGGTTGACATGATTTTGACATAACTCTCTCGACTCCGCCACCACTAGCCAGTCGTCTAGATATCACAACACCATGATGCCCCGGGCCAATAATGGCAGAAGGGCTTGCCGGACTAATTTTGTGAAAATTCTCGGTGCCAGGTTCAACCCAAACGGCATTTTCCGAAAGACATAAGTCTCTTGCCGTATCCTCAAGGCGAGGAACATTTGGAACCGTCTGTTGATAGGGACATGCCAATAGGCGTTTTTGAGGTCTAAGGAGCACATCCAGCCCAACGGCGGAAGGGTAAGCCTGATTTGATTTACTGAAAGCATCCTGAAGAATGGACTTACGATGTAAGTGTTCAGACGCGAGAGATCCACTACTGGTCGCATCTGCACACTGTCCCGCTTTGGCACTAAGAAAAGTCTGGAGGTGAAAACTTTGCACAGTGGTTTTACTAAGACAATGACCTTCTCTAATATCATTTCTTGGACTAGGGCCTCCACCCCTGGCGAAACCTGGGTGTGTTCGAGTGCCTGACACAGTCGTGGCCGCCGGATCCACCGCCAGGTAAGGCCTTTGCGTACTACGGTTCTGGACCAGGTTTGCTTGGGCCAGGCTCTGTGGCATACCTGGAACGACCCCGTTTGCAAACTGGGCTCGATTAGTGGAGCAACTCTCAAATCCGACACGCCTAAGTACGGCCCCGGGAGACAGAGAGTATGGTTGGCTAGTTTTTTTAAGGGGGTGGTGGGTTGGTATCAGACGGCTGGCTAGCCTTGGCTGCCGGCTGACCCTGATGTGGTTTGGGGTGTGACTTACCTCTATAACCTGAGTATTTACCTTGTTTGGGCTTGGGCTGATTACCTCCCTGCTGTGAAGGAGGCCTTTGGTCTCGAAAGGACTGTTTAGCATGAGGGGGTTGTGACTTACCGCCGCTTTTGGGCTTAGTGAAGGGTTTCTTAAATGGTTCCCTCTTAGCCTGGGAGGTAGTCGGCTTCCACACATCCACCAAATTATAAACTACATTCCACGTTTCTGAACTAAGGAGGGAGGCAGTTAAAACTGGGCAAAGGGTTACCCGGCGACCAATATCTTCCGGTAACTTCTTCACTAAAAATACCCGGAGATCCTGGCGTGCCCTCACAGCTTCCATGATAGCTACCCTAATGTCACCCAAGGATTGTATAGAGTTTTGTAATAGAATCCTACGTGACAGCTCAGTGGCTTTCCTCACATTTTGGTCTGCAATGGCCGAAATCGTCCTAGCTAGGGATATGGTAACCTGGCGAGTGACAAGATATTGTGAGAACAATCGAAACGCTTTGCTTCGTAGCTTAAAATCCCTATCCAGATGGGCTGGGGGAGGGGTACAAAAGGGGTCATCTAACTGGTGAAGAGCTATTTTGGGGGCCGCCAGGAAAGCGAACTAGGCTGGACACACCCCTTCTGCCTTATTAACCCGGCAAGCGCCTTAGGCCTCACGGAAGGCTTCCTATAGGGAACGCGATAGGCCTCACGGAAGCAAGACCATAAAAAAAGCCTTCCAAAAAAAAAAGGGCCTATCAAAACAAAGGAATTTGTCTCTAGGTGAGATAATTCCCCTCTAGTACTCATCCATGTGTTTCTCACCCTCCCCCCTCCCCTCCTTCCCCACCTTATTCCCCCCTCCTCAATGATCACCTATTTTTCCTCTTATTATCATCATTTATCGGTTATTTTTTTCTCCCGCGATAATGTAGCACAAGTGGGTTGCATAAAAGATCGTTATGTAACACCCAGACACCGGCACACACCGCCCCGCTCGCCTCAGTTGACTCACAGACAGGGAGAGGGGAGGGTTGCCTGTGGCTCTCTCTCGCCTGAGATTATGACCGGGTGGCCAATATCTTCGTTTTTCACCACCCAAATGCTTTTCCAACTTATTTTAGCACTCTTGAAGGTTCATATAATACATCATATATGTAAAATAAAAGCATACCGAAAACAAATAATGCTCTATATTGTAAATATAACGAATTCTGTCAGAATCCAAGGCTAGAAATGCACAAATAACTACCCTAGCCCCTAGGTCTATATCGCACTTGTCAGGTTAACCGGTAATGAGAACCAAGCATGCAACTCTTGAGAGACCTGATGTGAGGTTTTAGATGTAATAGTGGAAGTAAATACTTGTGCCTCTGCTTTCCAGCCTACCCATGGCCCCACACCTACCTGCGTCATCTGCAAGACTGGTGTGTGTGACTGATCAAGGACCGGAACTGTAGCCAGTTCCGGCGTGAGTGCATTCAAAGCTTTTATGTCATTAACGCCATCTGGTTTGGACCAGTCTGCGAAGAGTCGTGCAGATGAGGCCGGCGGTACTGCTGGGGCAGCTGAGAAGACAAAGAATTCAGCAATATATGTACTGGGTATGGCCTTAATAGAGACGTCTAGTAAGCTCCCTACCTCATCCTTAGCTCTGAGTTTCCTATTCTTGTTAATTTCAATAGTCCACTCACCTGGAACCGGTAGCTCACCCGAAATAGTAGGCTGTGCTAGGAATGGTTTCAAAGGATGTACCTGAGTCCGGTCCGTAGAGGAGAGGCATAGGGCCTTTCCTCTGTGGAACCTTATCCAAAGGGGGAGGAGTAATATCAGAAATTATCCGCACGTTAGTGGTAGTCATAGTATCCGGCACAGTAGTGCCTGCCGCCATGGACGTTGGTGGGGGTAAAACCAAAGCAGGTAATGAGGACTTAGGGGTGGGAAAACCTGAAGGCTCTAATGGTCTAATCGTGGAGCTACTCGGGGGAGCTACCGGTCGACTAGATGAAGGATCAATAGAGGGAGAAACCTGATATTGTTGCATAACCCTATGCATAATGTTACTTATTTCCTCTGTGGTTACACACTTACTATGGGAACCCCTAGAAGATTGGGAACTAGCCTCTGATTCTTCGCACATTGAAACTTGAGCTGAGGGAACATTAACTTCCTCCGGCTCTTCATTAACCTTAAACTCTAGCATTTCAGGAATGTACTGTTGTTCATCCGGTGTTTGTTCCACCGGCGGCCAAACCAAATCAGGGACAGATGATGGTAACACTTCACTATGAATAATTTCCCTATTATTATATAACTGTTCCTTGGCCCACTCTCCAGCACCCATGTTCATTCGCCGCGGGTGGCTGAGAGTCCTGAATAACCTGAGAGCTGTCAAAAGACTGAGAACTTGAAGGGAAATCTCTGTACTGGTCAGCTAACACTCTACTCGGTCCATCCGTAGGGGCCTTGCGTGGTACCTGAGTCAATTTTGGAATTGCAAAAACAAAGTTCTGTGGTACACTTAAATGAAAAGGAAAATAATACATTTGGACACGCATATCATAAATTTCAAGATAAAGGTCAAAGGTCAAGGTCAACTATTCTATTAATATATATGAAACTAACTGATGGGTTTTAATGAAATTAGGCATGCTTATTTGATTTTCCGGGGCATTGTCAATGAAAACAAAGAAATTACTCCTACATAAAGGTCACAGGTCAAGGTCAAAGGTCAACTTTTACTATTTATTTTACTATTTACTCAAATGTCTTCATTTTCACAATACAAGTTACTGGTAACCTTGATATCGTATTGCCCAAATTTTAGATAACTATTCTAAAGGGTAAGGTCAAAGGTCAAAATAGGTTTTCTACTAGTATTTCTTATACTAACTGTTAGATTCTCACTAGGCTTACCATGTGTATTTGGAATACCTAGGCCAAGTTCATGCAAGAAACTATACAATTCCATAGGAAAGGTCACAGGTCAAGGTCAAGTAAAAGGTCAATATGCTATTTTCTTTACTTTTCATGCAAACTTCACAAAATTTGGTGAGATAGTTGCACTTTAAGTGAAAAGGAAAATAATAAATGTCGAGACTTATAAAGGTCAAGGTCAACTATTCTATTGATATATATGAAACTAACTAATGGGTTTTAATGAAATAACGCACGCTTATTTGATTTTCATGGGCAATGTCAATGCAAACAAAAATGTACTCTTACATAAAGGTCAAGGTCAAAGGTCAACTTTTATTATTTATTAAAAAAAAATACTAAAATTTTGGAAAACTGGCTGTGTTATGTCTTACTACTTAAATATTATATATATATCAAATTTCACATAAATATTGTAATAGTTAAGGTCAGAGATCAAGGTCAAAACAAGAGTATATGTCATTTTCCCTAAACTCCTCCTAGACTGTTTAATGTATTGTCACCAAATTATACAGGCAAATTCAGTTGGTCAATGCAACGACCATCCAAATATATGTATTTTATTTTAGGTCAAAGGTCAAGGTCACAGTATATGATCACTATTTGTAATAAATAAGTTTTTATACAAATTACACCAGTCATAATGCTAGTTAATACGAACATTGCTGTTAAGTTAACTAAATCCTCGATAAGAAATTATAAGGTCGAAGGTCAAGGTCAAAGGTTGAAATATGATTTTTACTAGTATTTCCTATTTAATGTAAGATTCTCATTAGGCATATCATGCATATTCGGAATGCCTAGACCAAGGTCATACAAGAGTAAAGATAGTTCCATTTGATAGGTCAAGGTCACAGGTCAACATCAAATATAAGGTCAATATGCTAATTTCTTTACTATTCATGTAAATTTCACAAAATTCGTTGAGACAGTTGTGTTTTAAGGGGAAATTAAAATGTTAAATTTTCAGACATTAAGGTCAAGATGAAGGTCAAAGGTCAAGGTCAACTATTCTTTTAATACCTCTGAAACTAACTGATGCTCTTTAATGAAACTTGACACATTTATTTAATTGTCTAGGGTTACATCAAAGCAAACAAAAATGTAGTCCTACATAAAGGTCAAGGTCACAGGCCAAGGTCAAAATTTAACCTTCATCATAAAAAATATTCAATGTTTGATAAGATTATCTGACGACTTTTAGTTTCATTTTACTTAGAGATAGGCCTAACATATATACAGTATAATTATATATAATAAATTATATATATACCGGTATATATTATAGGTTTGACTCCTGTAAGGAGATTAGGAAAACCTAATATTTAGTAGTGGCCCCGTAATCATTGACGAACATGCCTATTACATAAGGCATCCTCTTCAAACACTAATCCGCCGTAGTTTGAATCTACCGCGCAGAGCATTTAAAAACTGAGGAGCCTTCATCATGAGCGCACGCGACCTCACTCATGGCTTCAGTCATTATGAATTGGGTTCTCACTACGAAAAAACTTCGTAAAAAATAAAAACAAAAAGAAAATAAGAATAACTATCCAATAAGCTTTCCATCATATCGTGGATGTACTTGTGTGGATTTCTGACCAGACGCTGATTCAGGCGTCATTCCTCCTTCACTGACATATCAAGTAAACCAAAATCCTTAATACATCAACGAATGGGAAGGGGACGGTCGGGAGGGCCCCAGTCGTCAATGATTACGGGGCCACTACTAAATATTAGGTTTTCCTAATCTCCTTACAGGAGTCAAACCTATAATTTATTAGTGGCCCCTCCATCATTGACGAACATGCCTGATATCTAAGACTGGAGGGGGACATTCGTAATCATATCATAACTCTAGAAAAGCAGATAATAAAAACAACCACATAGTATTCTTACTTTTGAAAAATGTATTTAATACGGCGTAGGCCGGAAATATACAAGAAAAAGGGGGTTCAGGCAGGTGCGTGCTTCAAAGAAGCCTGCCTGACAAAAATAGGTAACCCTGAAGATTCTGAACACAGATCTGTAGTTACAAAAGGCACCCCACTCAACGAGTGGTGACAAATAATAAGTTATAAGTTTATATGTGCACATCATAAACCCCAAAATACATGTGGAGATCAATTGCTAATGAACTCCATTGAACTAATGTTACATTGCTTTCGCAGCTAAAACTACTATAACAACACCGTTGTTTTGTACTAAACTTTGTACTAGCACAAATTCTCTCAGAGAAATTTTCATATCACATTTCAACCTTAAATTGTATCACAGTTCTCATACTCCGGCGGGGTCTAGGGTGTCCTATGTCAACTGACTGCACCCCCCCCCCCCCCCTTTCCTTGAAAATAAACATAAGTGACTGCAGGGCCACCTAGACCCTCTGCCTTAAAGCTATACATGGTAAGGAAGGTTTGTCTAGAGCAACTGACAAGTATCTAGAGAGAAACGTATGATTAGACGCCCACAACTGTGTGGACGCAATATCTTCAACTGAAAAGTTTTTCAGGAAACGTAAAGAGGCCGCCCACTTGCGTAAATCGTGGGCCCTACCCACAACGCCGGGATTACTCTCTTTAATGACTTCTACCAGAAGAGAGGCTAATCGCCGTTTAAGTAAGCGTTTACCCGTACTCGCTACCCATAAAGCACCTTGGGGGTTATGAGGAGCTATTCTTAAATATTTGGTTAGAGCTTGCACTGGACATAAATTATGATGCACCTTTCCCCTTTTTAACGCCGGCACCGTGAATTCAGAAAACACGTGTGCACTATGCTCATTCTTGGCTACAAACGCCGGGGAGGGTGCAATGGAAATTGAATCATTAAGTCTACCAAACCTAAGACAATTAGGTGTGTTGCTCATCGCCGCCAGCTCAGACACTCTGTTTCCGGTGGCCAAAGCCAAAAGGAAAACTGCCTTCTTTAAGATTAAAGCAAAGTCTGCAGTATTTTGATACAGACGAGAATGAAGTAAAGACAAAGCTTTGTCCAGAGACCAAGTAGGCATGAGCTGACGGGGAGGTGGGCGGAGTTTAAAACACGCTCTCATAAATCCTGTTTCCTCCGCCACCGGTATGGATAGACCTGTAAGGTCGAAAAAGGGCACTCTAATCGCAGTTAAGTGATTCTTCAGAGTAACCACAGATAAACGTTTCTGCTCAAACAGATAGTTCAAGTAATTAAAAACCAATGCCACTGAGGGTACAGTTTGTTCCGTTCTAACAATCCAAGAAGTAAAAGCTTTCCAATGAGATTGATATTGTCGCTTAGTAGACTGAGTATATTGATTGAGCAATTTATTGGTCACATCCCTACCGTATGGTGCTAGCCACTTGGCCTCCTGAATGTCCATAATGCAAAAGTCAGCGAGGTCTCTAGGTTGCCAATCGTGTCTAAGTGGAAGTACCTGACCGGGAGCGATACCGGGTCCGGGCACCACATTATTAACTGCTGGCACCACACCTGCGCCGGCCACAGGGGCGCGATTAGCGAGACTAAGCCTCGATAAACTCGTAGTTTGTTCACTACGTGGCACATTAGTGACGCATCTGGCGGTGGAAACAGATAGATGGAGCTCCATCTGTTCCAGTCTGTCACTAGGGCGTCTGGCCCCCCTGCCGGCGTTATCGTCCGGCGGGTGAGGTATAGAGGGAGCTTGTGAGTCTCCTCGGACGCAAAAAGATCCACTTGTGGATGGGAGAGCTCCGCAATCATTAGGTCGAAAATGGGTTGCTTGAGCTCCCATTCTACTGTCGTGCTCTGTCTCCGGGACAGAGCGTCTGCCCAGACGTTCGCTACGCCTGGGAGATAAGATGCGTGAAGATAAATATCTAGACTGGTGGCTAGGACAAAAATCTCTTCCGACACGAGTAGCAACTTCCTTGACCTCGTTGACCCTTGTTTCTGAATACAGTGAACTGCATTCAGATTGTCCATTCTGAAGGCCACTGACTTGCCCGTAACGCCGGGCCGTGAGCCTGAAGGAAATACAATGGGACTAGTAACTCTTTGACATTTATGTGAGCGATTTCTAAGTGGGACCAAAGTCCCTGACCCTGGTGCCCCTGATTTGACTGAAATCCCCACCCTATGGTGCCTGACGCATCCGTGTCTACCCATACCGTTGGAGGAGGAGAGGTCCATGACATGATTGAGTGCAATGTTTCCCTCTTCGCCCAGACCGCTAGTAAGGTGTGGATTAATTTTGGTATGGGCCATAATTTTCCCGCCGGTAAGAGTGGGAAATATTTGTTGCCCTCCAATATTAATCGTTTTACTTTCAACCGACCCAACTTGACAGTTAGCTGAATCCAGTTGAGAGAGCCGACCAGAGACTCCCAGACTCTTCGTGTCGTAGTCAGACTGTGAAGAAACCTGAACAGTTTCCTGCGAAACCTGTTGCGATTGTCCACACTCTGACTCAGAGTGAGAGCGGCGGTGTCCCAGACCAGCCCTATCCACTGAATTACTCTTGAGGGAACAAGGTTTGACTTTACCAGATTTACCTTGAAGCCTAGAGTTTTGACATGATTTAAAATGATATTGACATGTTTTATGCATAATTGTTGTGTCTCTGCCACCACCAGCCAGTCGTCTAGATACCACAACACTCTGATTCCCTGTTTTAACAATGGCATCAGGGCTTGCCTGACTAGTTTTGTGAATAATCGAGGTGCTAGGTTCAAACCGAACGGCATCCTCTGAAAAACAAAATTTTGGTGCCTGATCCTCAAGGCCAGAAACCTTTGAAATCTTTTGTTGACCGACACGTGCCAATAGGCGTCTGTCAGGTCTAGGGAACACATCCAGCCACCCGGCGGAAGTGTTAGCCTGATTTGATGAACTGTTAACATTCTGAAAGACTCGTTGTAAATGTGAAGATTCAGATACGACAGGTCTACGACCGGCCTCATCTGAACACTGTCCCGTTTGGGAACCAAAAACAGTTTTGACGTGAATACAGGGTAATCTGGGGTACCGGGATGATGACATTCTTGGCAATCATCTCCTGGACCAGCAGCTCCACCTCTAATGAAACACAATTTGCCGTTGTCGGCTGACGTAAGCGAGGTCGCCGGAGCCACTGCCAAGTGATGCCTTTGCGTGCCACCATCCGTGCCCAGGTTTTTAACGGCCATGCTTGGTGACACGTTCGGAACGACCCAGTTAGCAGACAAGGGTTCGCCGGCTGTACTTCCCTCGGTTCCTCCGGCTCTAAGGTAGGCACTGGGAGTGAGAAAGACTTTAGTTTTTTGATGGTGGTTTTGGTGGTGTTGGCCGCTTCGCCGGCTGGCTGGTGTGGGCCGAAGACTGGCCCTGACCCGGCTTATACTGGCCGCGTCCCCTCTGTCCTGAAAACCCTCTCTGTCTATGCCTGAACTGACCCAGGGGGGATTGGGAGGACTTAGGCGAAGAAACGGCTTAGAACCCCCTGGCTGAGCTTTAGTAGGAGGCTTAGGTTTGGGGAAGTTAAATGCGGGTTTCTTAGCCTGTGCGGGACTGTGCTTCACGGCCTGTGCCATGTTAAACACTGTTCGCCATACATCAGGGGACATTAAAGAAGGTGTAAGTACTGGGGACATAACCACCTGGTTAGCAATGCGATCAGGCAGCTTGCGAACTAATGACATTCTAAGATCCTGTCGTGCTCGCACCGCCTCAAGTAAGGCTGTGCGTATGTCACCTAAGGATTGAATTGACGACTGAAGAATCAGACGCCGGGATAATTCAACTGATCTTCGAGCATCCGCGTCTGCGATTGCCTGAGTAGACCTGAGTAAAGACTTAGCCACCTGTTGAGAAACTATGTACTGTGAAAACAGGCGGAAAGCTTTTCCCCTAAGCCTAAATTCTCTGTCTAGGTGAGAAGGGGTAGGGGTAATGAATGGTTCCTTTAGTTCACAAAGATTAATCTTAGGGGCAGCTAAAAAGGAAAATAAAGCTGACGGAACTCCGCCGGCAGAACCTACCGGCATTGAGAACCATGAATGTGTATCCTGAGGGATCTGGTGGGAAGATTTAGAAGTGAAAGTGGTTGCAAAGTTCTGAGCCTCTACCTCCCAATCCACCCAAGGTCCTGGTCCTAACTGTCCCACCTTCAACACTGGATTAGCTGTCTCGTCTGTGACGGTCTGTAAATCTAGTTCAGGAGTAATAGCCAACAGAGCCTTAATATCATTAAACCCATCCAGCTTAGACCAGTCTGAAAAAAGTTTTGGAGGTGAGGCAGGGGGTAAGCAGTCTTAGATGCATAAACAAAATAATCCTGATAATAATAACTAGGTATAGCCTTGATATTTACATCCAAAACATTACCCAAGGCATCCAATGCCCTTAATTTCTTAGACTTATTTCCCTGGATAAACCACTCACGTGGTACCGGAGTTCCCCTGACAAGGTAGGCTGGGCAAGCTCTGGCTTAGAGGGGTTCAAAGGGACCCATGACTCGTCTGGCCCATAAAGCAGGGGCATAGCTACCTTTCTAAGAGGCGCTTTGTCTAGAGGGGGTGGATTAACATCCGTAATGACCCTGACATTTGACGTAGTGAATGCCGCCGTAGCTGGCTTAGAGCTCCCTGCCGGTGACAGAGTAGGAGGGTTAGGAATCTTAGATAAATCGATTGACGTTATCAGAGGCCGTACCGCAGAACCTGTCAAGGGAGCCCCCAAGTCCATTGTGGGGTTTTCTCGTTGTTGATTAAAGAATTTTGATAGAGCATGAGTAAGTAACCCATCAATTTCTTGTGCTGTAACAAACTGGTTAGGTGCAGAACTTTCAGGTGAATTAGTATTATCATGGGCGGCGTCCAGGCCTGAGCCTGACCCTTGTCCTTCCCTATCTGAAATTAATGACACTTCATCTTGTCCCTCCCGATCCTCCTGAGAAGACCCCGCCGAGGCAGGGGCACCTTGTTTCCAAGATAAATCAGGGATAGAGGATGGGGTCGCCGCGTCCCTGTGGACATCGGCTACTGTGTGACTCGTATGAGTCGGACGTGGATGGACAGACCCTGGCTGAGCAAAACGCCAAACACCGAGGCTCTGGCCTACGCTCTCTTGAGAGTCTGAAACATTCTCAATTATTGAATATCCTGAACTCTCCATTTCTAGGGTTAAAATATCAATAGGTAAATCTTGTTTAGGGACAGGCGCTTCACTATACTCTGAGGCTGTAACAGAAACATTGTCAGGTGTAGAGGTACGATGAGATGCACTAGACTTAGAAGAATGTCGAGAGGACTTCTTATGGGAATCCTTTTTGGAGGATTTATGGCTACGGTGTGACCGCGAACTGGACCTAGGTTTGGAAGAATCACCACCATGGTCCCTGGGGGAAGCTTCAGTCTTGCACTTCTTACTAGCCGGGGAAGAGGCCCGACTTGAAGACCGTTGTCTGAGGGGAGACCTTGACCTCGATCTCGCCTGCGACGAGGAGGTGGCTGCCGGGGGAGTAGGCTCTCTCGGGCGTTTAAACGTCTCCACAGACGATACAGAATCCTGGCTAGTCTCTGTCGGCTTAAAACCCCTTACTCTAGAGGTACGTTTAGGGGGAGGGTGCTCTGACAGCAACTTATCCCAAAGTGGGACGTTGTCACATTGAAGTGACTTATGTGCGACAATGGTAGTGTAGGCCGACATTTGTTGTCTGACCTCTCTCAACGCTACCGCCGCGGTCTTGTCATTGTCACACAGGACTTTATTGGTTAATTGGGAGCAAAAAGAACAATTACGTGTAACCCAGAGACCCCTTGAACGGTCTAGACATCTAACACACCTTATGCAAAGGGTATGTGCAAAAATTGGGATACCCGCGCAAGTAGGGGTAATGCACAGGGCAAAAACTGGGGTGACATTAGCCATGACAGAGACTGGTGAGAGGAACTACCGCCGGGTCTGTATTGGTCCGCCGGAGCTCAGCTCTGGAAAAATAAAGAAAAATTTCCAGGAATTAATGCTCATAAGGTTAACCCAAGTGTTCGCATACAAGTGTTAATAACCCGCCGGGTAACGGGATGCAAAGACACAGCTAACACATCTCGCCACGCGGCTGGGTATAAAGAGGCTAAACAAGTCTTCTTAGCTAAGAACATGAAGAATACCCTCTGATATAATGGTCCAGTATGGCACTAATAGTCTGTAGGAGGTGGTGACTGTCTCAAGATTCAATTTTGTAACAAAGCCCCCCCTCATAAAGACGCCGGCCCTTGAAATATTTTAGTAGAATAGCCCAGGGCAGGAATATACGAGATCTGATTTTTTAACGAATTGTCCCAAACGATCGTCGTAAAAATAGAAGGCGGCGATACTGAAAGTATCACCCAATTAAGGTTAATCGAAATTGAATTTGTTTATAAATTCCTTAGTTCCTATACTTAGGGACACCCGCCGGGTGTGGAAATCGATTTGGTTAAACCTCACTGATCCTTCAAATGCCGTAAGAGTAAAGGCGGCGATACCCAGAGTATCACTCACATGGATTGGTTAACTATAAGAGACCTAAGTCGTTTTATCCCACCCTGCTAAGGTGCACCCGCCGGGTGAGAAGTCTAAAAGTTAACCCCACAAGTTCCTGACCCCACTACTTTGTAAAAGATCGCCGGGGAGGAACGCCTAAACAACAGCTAGGTTTTCCCCGTGGTTTGTCGTAAACCAGGTAGAAAAACCTATAAAAAACAAGTGTTCTCACGAACCTCGTTTCTTTATATATAACTAAATATATATGTAAGGATGGGTACAGCCATCCCGCCGGGAAATAAAGGAGGCCTGAAACCAGGCACCCACAGATACGCAGTCCTGGAGAGCCACAGACCCCCCCCCTCGCCGGGGAAACCACCAGTGTTAACCACCCCGTGTGGCCTAACCCTGCCCATCGGTCAGGTTTTTCCCCGGTGAAACCGAGAAAAAACCCGCCGGAAGGCAAACCCCACCCTGAACAGACACCATCTGACAATACGACACGAGGAGAGACACGCACGACTAACCAAGGTCACAACATAATCCGTGGAATTAGCCAATACACAACTAACCAGGAAACAAATATAGTCCGAGGAATTAGCCAATACACAACTAAAACCCGGATACACATGACACAGTAGGGCATATTTATAAAATAAATAATAACACTAGACATGTGGCAAAGCTACGAGCGGCTGGCTAGGCCTAGGTAGACGGCAAAATAGTTGAAATATAAACACACACTGGAATATCACAACAGGAACCACCGCCAACACACCACCGAAGCGATAACTTCCCAACCCCGGGAAGCCTGACACGGACCCAGAAAAAACTTCACTAAGTGAAGAAAAATACGCTGGGAACGTCAGCAAACACACAGCTTACCTCATCAGAAGGATAAAAGGCAGCAATAATTAACGCGTAATGAAAGCCGCCTGCATCACCAACTAAACCAAACTGTGAAAAGTTCACGTGTCCACCACAGGACCACGAGGGTACATCCGAAATAGATGCCCCATACATACGACCCAAAATACATTGCACTGCGGGCAACCAGCCCAGGACACTCCTGCTACGCCTATCCTAACCTTACTCGATACAACCCAGAGAAAACAAATGAGAAAAAACTCACTAGGGACGCCACGAATGCGGAACCAGCGGAGCCTGAAAGGAACGTCCGGGCAGGCTGAGCGCAGAGCAAAGAAGGAGGAATGACGCCTGAATCAGCGTCTGGTCAGAAATCCACACAAGTACATCCACGATATGATGGAAAGCTTATTGGATAGTTATTCTTATTTTCTTTTTGTTTTTATTTTTTACGAAGTTTTTTTCGTAGTGAGAAACCCAATTCATAATGACTGAAGCCATGAGTGAGGTCGCGTGCGCTCATGATGAAGGCTCCTCAGTTTTTAAATGCTCTGCGCTTGCGGTAGATTCAAACTACGGCGGATTAGTGTTTGAAGAGGATGCCTTATGTAATAGGCATGTTCGTCAATAATGGAGGGGCCACTAATAAATACTGTATTTATATATATATATATATACATATATATATATATATGTATATATATATATATATATATATATAATATATATATATATATATTGTTATGACCGGCACTACGAAATAAACAAGGGCACTTAATAATGGACTAGATGATAGGCTATATCTGCAACAACGGTACGCTAATTCCAAACCCTCGAACTATTACGCCGGTGAACAAAACACTTAAACCCTCCAGAGTTAATCTACTGGATAATGGGGTATCAATTAACTGGGTTTTAGTGCACTTCTACAAAGGCTTTCCGGTGATGGCAAAGCCTACTCACAACAGGAGTACTTTACGTTAATAAAATGCTCTTAAGTAATAACAATGCTTAAATAAACTATAACAAGATTTAATAAAGGAGTATATGCTTACGTTAACTTTAGTGTGAGTCTGTACTCAACACTAAACTCTTCAATGCTCTATGAAAACACTGGTAGTCTAGTCCTACATCAAACAGATATGGAATCTTCTGGAAACGTCTGATGCTCTAAGATGCTCGTTAATATAGAACAGAAATAATGCAGAGGCAGGACACCAAAGCGTGTATCTTAAATACACCAATAAGTAGGATACATATATATAAAACAAGGGAGTGCAACAACTCTGTGACGGAACTAATAACAGCCACTCAAAACAGTACTTCCTTAGCCAAAGTAACAGCCATACTGGGTTGTGCGCCAAGCATCAGCCTAGGCTAAAATAATACGTGAATAATTCCTATAGCATACGCAGTTAAAGTTAATAAACACAATGCTGTCTTTATTACTAATAAAGTCTAGCAGCGGCAAAAAAGGTACCAGGAGGCTAGGCAGAGCGCAAGCATGCTCGTAGCCTACTGTCTCCCCTTGAACAGATTTCCCTTATGTTACGTTAAGTGACTCGGAGGCTCTCTTGGTAAGTCCAGATCTCAAGTATCTGGTCTTGCCCTGGCGCTCCACAAAGGTCAACAAAATGAGGTAGCGAGCATACAAGTAAGTGTAGGCAAAAGCGCTTCGCTTGTATACTGCTACACTCGCAAAGGAAAAATATGCACAAAGGTTACAGGCACCTAGCTCCGTCGAAGTCGTACAGGCTCTGACTTGCCATGTACATAACTCAGACAACGACTAAAGATACCCTCCACTGTCTAGCATTAAATAGTAACAAAGAACAACTCAACAATTAGAAGCACCCAATGATAATATGACTCCATGTGACTATGACTAATAATCCCTAAAGCTAGTGCAAAACATATATGTGAGAACTGGTGCTGGTAATACGACTGGCCGACTATGGAAGTCGTATGCAGAACCAGAAGGGATTAGTAATTGAATAAAGAGGAGAAGTAATGGAAAAGAAGAAGTTCAGAGAGAGAAACAGTAGTACAGGGGGTTAGATTGGGGACAGATTACAAGGGACGTCTAGGACCAAGCACACCATGCCAAGCTCTAAAGGAGACACGCGGCGGGAGCCCCCCCCAGCACCAACACTAGGACAGCGGCACCCAATCACAGACCACTACGTCATGAAATGCAAGCGTCCTAGGACGCGCCAGGCCCGCCAGCCAATCAAGAGCGTGGGAAAACCCGCCCGAGCGAGGGAGGCACACGTACATAATAATAATAATAATAATAATAATAGTTCTTAAAGCTAGCGCATGCTAAGCTAGCTAAGGATAGCTCAATAAGGCCGATTAGGCGTATTTCCATTGGGGTCCTGTACTACTACCCCATCCCTTTGCTCATGAGGGATGGTAACGACTCAGTGCTTGTGAAAAATCTTTAATGCGCCGAGCGTGGGCGCGAACCCGGGCCTTCTGGGTGGAAGTCCGAGACGCTAGTCACTACACCAAGCGAGCTCGCTGCCTACCTCGCTCTCTCTCTCTCCTTAACTTCACACTGCATATCTTTTACTCTATCACTGATATAAAATACTTCCATGTGTCACAGACAAGAATAAAGACCACAACTGATCTGGCTGTGACTACATGAATACTAAGAAAGAAAGAACATCGTTCTACGATTATTATTTCACTGCCCTGGCGAGAGCTAGCGAGTACGAGCACATTCTGGCAAGCTGGCCAGCGTAACACCCCGCCCAAGATGTGGGACGTTTTAACCTCAGGTAAACGCCACATCTGACCAGACAGAATGCTCATAAACCCCGCCTCACCCAGCTACTCCCCCAAGTTGTGAAAACAAGGCACAATCACAACATAAAACACTTCATTATATAAACAAAATCTACACAACACTTCCCCAAAAGAATAGTATCACTTAACAATATTACGCTCAACGAACAAGCTTCAACAAGCCTAGCCTACTAAGACAAAAACTCAGAATGTCTTAGATTCTTGCTGTAACATACTGCACTTATATACTATCAAAAGAAAGAGTTTTTATGTGAGGTTTTTGTATTATTTTTAATAGTGTTTTTGGCGGCTTTGCACTACAGGGGCAAACCTAATTTTTCTCCACTCTCAAACAAACACTGACTGAACGGCGAGGGTGCTCCTTAAGATATACCCTCCCGTGACAAACAATCAGCCAGAACATTATCAGTGCCCTTAACATGCCACACATTCAACTTGTGTTCCGGCAGCAAAACCACACCTGACACTGATAACCTGCCCAGTTCATCACAAGACTGGCACTTCTCTTCGCTCTCTCCGGCAACGGAGTCTGCCAATAACCTTTCACTATTTCTACCTTAGTGATAAACGAGGCAGCCCCGATGCGGTCTACGGGGTCGTCAACTCTAGATAAGGTATAGGCGTCTGTCAGGGATGATGCACCAACACTTGCAATCAACACACACACGGATCTTGCCACTTAACTCAGGTTGCAAAGTTACTGGCAACGACCACTCACGATATCCCTTATCCCTCAGACCCTTTTCCAACATGTAGTCCAGCTCTGCTTTCACAACAGGCTGTCGAGCAGGATTTATACGGTAGGGAGCCAACTTGAGCCTTGCACTGTCTCCAGCCTCCATGTCGGGTTCTACCCCGTACATCAGGCCTGGAGAATCAACAAACATACGGACGTACTGCCACAGCCTAGTAAACAACTTCTCTTGACGCTTAGGAACAAGAGGTTGCAACTTATCTCGAAGAACAACATGCTCATTGCCCTCCCACAACCCAGCCGAGACCGCAGTTTCTACACTATAGTCTCCCTCCTTCTCCACCTTTGTCCCTAGAACAGGCAGGTCACGAGGGTGCGGGCGTAGCCGGGCCCTCTCTCTATGTATCATCCTTCTCAACATCCAGAGGGGCTTTGCTGATATACAGGTGCAGAGGGGACCGGTAGTATACCAGGTCAACACTAAACAAGTATTGAGGGACCTCGTCACACAGAAATCACACACGAGTGAAATTTCTGTCACCATTCCTGCCTGGTCTATTTCATATATCGGGAAGACGCCGCGGCTTGGCAAGTACTCTGGCACAACCTCGCTATAACACCTATTGTGCTACACTCTAATTAGCTGCGGAGATGTAGAGACCAACCCCGGCCCTAGTTCAACGTTGAAGAAACCTCGCCACCAAACAAGTAAGGCAGACACCGACATTTCAACAGTCCCTAGCAGTAAAATTTGTTATAACAAACTGGGCCAGCAGGCACACAAGTCTCCCGTCATGCTCCAACTCACAACCAAGACCGCAGGGCATCTGCCAGCACAGTGCTAACACTCTACCTACTCAACATTACCCTCAACTGTATCATCACTACCACAGATATCGGTGACCCAAGTAACACAACATGCAACCAGAACACCCAAACAAGCAGGAAGCTCTAGCAAACACATCGACAATGAAGTAACAGCAATGAACAAGAAAGACAACAAGAGAAACCCCCCACCCCCCACAACACGACGCCGCTGCACAACAAATCAACCAAACCTACTACAACACAACCCAACACTATCGGCGACCCAGGTAGCTCAACATGCAACCAGAACAGCTAAAAAAGAAGGGATCAGTCGCAACATCAACAATAAAGCAGCAACAACGGCCAAGAACAAGGACATCAAACAACAAATACAGGTAGGGGTGGGAGGGGGGCAAGGGGGATGCCACAACCTGTCCCCATCTCACACGCTCACACACCATCAGCCGCTCACGGCGCACAGCTGATCACCACACCGCCAGACATACGATGAACAGTAACAGGAAAATATGTATAGTGTGCGATATTGGATTCAACAAAAGGAGTACAACGTCACAATGTAGTAGATGTAATGCAACAGTACACGATCGATGTACTCACGTTACTAGCAGAAAAGAAGTGGAATGCGATAAATGTAGGGAAGTAGCTATTAAAGGTCCTAAAATCATTTGTGAAATATGTGAATCACTCATAACAAGACAACAAAGGATCCTAAACTGTGTTAAGTGTAAAACTGTAGCTCACATGAAGTGCATCTCTAAGAAGACCAACAGTGAAGAACGGGAATTCCTATGCAACATATCATCATATGTGCCTTGCATTCATTACCGAATATTAATGTAAATGAACCAATTAGTATTAACAACTTAGAATCCAGCCAGGACACATTCAAATTCAAAGATGAATACAGAGTGTTCACCAACAAAGGACTCCATCTTATCCACATTAACGCCAGATCAATGTACCATAAATTGTCAGAAATAAACTTGTTAGCTAATAAGGCCAAAGCTTCAATAATTGCAATCACAGAAACCTGGCTGGATTAAAGTATAAACGATGGTGAAATAAACATTCAAGGTTTCAATATGGTTAGGAATGATCGCAATAGGCATGGGGGAGGAGTATGTCTGTATGTAAAAAACAACCTCACACACACAACTAGGACCGACCTACATGTAGAAAATCACGAAGCTCTGTGGATCGATCTACACCTGCCGAGAACAAGACCCATCACAATTGGGGTATGCTATAGGCCACCAGACGACACACAATTCTTGACCAAATTTGAACGAACTTTGTCATCGCTAGACCCTCGGAATGAATCCATCATACTAGGGGATTTTAACCTGTGTTACAAACAACGAAATAATAGGCTTGTACGAGAATATAGGCATATACTGACAATGCACAATCACAAACAACTCATCACAACCCCCACACGTATTTCTGAGAACACTGCCACAATAATAGACCACATAAACTGTAACAGAGAGGACAACATATCCCAATCAGGGGTTATACAGACTGGGATAAGTGATCACTTCGTCACATATTGCACACGAAAAACCACAAAAATTACCCTAGAGAATCACAAGGTTATCAAAACAAGGTCACTCAGAAACTACAATAGAGAAACATTTCTGGACATTTTATGGAATACAGACTGGTCTCCAGTGTTTGGAAGTACAAACGTTAATGACGCATGGGTTAGCTTCAGAACCATCATCACAAACATTCTAGACGAAATAGCTCCTCTGAAAGACATACGAATTAAAGCAAGGTCAGACCCATGGATCAACAATGACATACTACACCATCTGGAACACAGAGACAATCTGTTAAAAAGGCTAGCGAAACATAGACAGGATCAAGGTCTGAAACATGAGTTCAACAGGGCCAGGAATAAACTAAGTAGGAAAATAAAATCAGCGAAAACTAATTATTTTCACAATAAGGCAGAGGAATATCAGAATAACCCAAAGAAACTATGGAGGCACCTAAAAACAACAGGCTACAGCAACAAGACAAGGGATTCGTCTAACACTAATATTGCTCTCACCATTAATGATCAGGTTTGCCACGATAAACGACAAATTTCAACCTACTTCAACTCCTTCTTCACCTCCATAGCAAACACACTTGCACAGAACCAACCTCAACCTCTCAATAAATACACGACAACAACGGCCACCTTTCGAAATTTCTACAGAGATAAAGACATACACCCGAACACATTTGGATTGCAAAATGTTACACCAAAATACACTTTTGACGAGCTGTCTAACCTAAATGTACATAAAAGCACAGGACCAGACAAAATTCCTGCCAAATTTCTACGAGATGGAGCCATTGGTATAGCAGGCCCCCTAACCCACATCATCAACTTGTCAATTAACACCAACACTTTACCTGCTGAACTGAAGGAAGCTATTGTAACCCCTCTATTCAAGAAAGGAAATAAACTAGAAGTTGGTAACTACAGACCAGTTAGCATATTATGTATTGTATCTAAAATCCTTGAAAGAGCGGTATACACCCAAATTGAACACTACCTCAAAAAAAATGATCTATTCTATAAGTTTCAATCAGGTTTCAGATGCATGTACTCAACAGACTCCTATCTCATCCACTTAACGGATCACATTCGTAAAGAAACGTCTAAAGGTAACTACACCGGTATGGTTCTTCTTGATCTACAAAAAGCGTTTGACACAGTAGACCATGATATCCTATGTAATAAACTACAAGCAATGGGCATAGGGTCTGTGAACTGGTTTAAATCTTATCTTAGTGGTAGAACCCAAAGAGTCAAAATTGATGATAATATATCTGATCCTATGCCAATTAACTGTGGGGTCCCGCAGGGAAGCATCCTTGGTCCCTTACTCTTTCTCTGTTATGTAAACGACATGGAACTGAGCGTCTCATGTAAATTATTACTGTATGCAAACGACAGCGTGCTTCTGGTTTCAGGAAAAGACCCAATAAGTATTGCCGCTTCACTTTCCAAAGAACTAGAATCATGTAGTGAATGGCTAGTGGACAATAGACTATCTCTTCACCTGGGCAAGACGGAACCCATCTTATGTGGAACAAAACGCAAACTGAAAGACATTGTGGGCTTCTCGGTCAACTGTAATGATATTCGTATAACAACAGTGTCACAAGTTAAATATCTCGGACTAAAACTGGACGCGAGTTTGTCAGGTGAAACAATTTTGGAATCTATCCTGAGTAAGTGTAGAGCACGTATAAAATACCTGTATAGACAGGTGGGATGCTTGCCCGCGGCGACCAAAAAGACCCTCTGCCAAGCGCTTGTTCAATGTCATTTTGACTATTCTGTGTCATCCTGGTACTCTGCATCATCTAAGTCAGCACAGCACAAACTTCAGGTCACTCAAAATAAAATGGTTAGGTTCATGCTGAACCTAGGACCCAGATCACATGTTGGCCAGGAACAACTTCAGTCACTAGGTATGCTCAATGTCTCTGACAGGGCCAAACAAATCAGGCTCACTAATGCCTTCAAAATTTTCTATGACAGAGCTCCAGAGTATCTAAAGAATGATTTTGTTAAAGCAAATGAGAGGAGTGGACATAATACAAGAAACAGGATGTTTAATTTTAAGGTCCCGAGAATCCAAGGACAGGGTAAGCAAACATTCTTCTTCACCGCCATCAAAGACTGGAACGACCTACCCCAGTCAGTCCGTGAAAAGAGAACACTGTATTCCTTCAGACGTAACCTGAAGGAACACCTGAACCGGACAGCTGCGAGAAGGGAGCACCAAGCTTATGTCTACTACTAAATGCGACATAAGAGATAGACAAACCAAACTGAAATTATTACTGATTACGGATTACTGATATTTACTATAGGATGTAAGGTATCTTAAAATAACCCCCTAGAAATACTTTCTCTAAAGTATCTATTTCTTTATCCTCCCCATTTTCCCCAGCTAACCTAATCCCACAAGGACCCCAATGGAAATACGCCTAACGGCCTTATTGGGCTATCCTTAGTTGGAATTATGCAAGGCTGGTACATGTCATATTTGTAACATACTATGTGGTACCAACTCTGTAAATTGCTAACTGAATAAATATTATTATTATTATTATTATTACTCCCACAGTTCATAATTGCTAATTCTCCCCCGCCGATACCGTACATGCGCACCCCCGCATTCCTTGCAACTACATCTGCCTGCGCAGCATCACCGCCTTCAGCGACATGGCCAGATACAGTCGGTCTATGGTAGGGCTGTTTCATATTACTAGGGCAGCATTGGGAGGCTATGCGACGACCGGGCGCCTCCACTCCACAGCCAACCTCACCAATCTGCTCAATGTCCTGATTCTGACCACCACCCTTAGCAGCCATGGGTCGACCCTGACCTGACAACCATGCCAAAGCCTCGTCGCCCACCTTGAACCACTGAAACAACGAGGCCAACGGTTTACTCACACTCAAGTGACCTGTCAGCGGAACATCGTGCACCGCATGAGTTGTGAGGCCTGGATGCTCGGCACAAACAGTGGGGTATGAACCGAGCAGGGGCTGGAGCGCTGCACCCTGCTTCACAGGCAGGTGCTCAAGCGCTTCCACAGCCACCTGACCCGTGTCCCCCGCCCACTGCTCCGCCGAGACATGACAATCCCAACTTTCCTCCACCTGTGCCCCACTGCCCCCCTCTCCTTCTCCACCTTGGCCGCTGCAGACCAACACAGGGACAGTAGGCTGCTCAGGTGGTTGCCTCACAAACTCCTTTAACAGGTTCACATGACATGCTTCCCCGTCCTCGTCGAGTTCAATAACCCCGTTCCCACAACTCAAGACTAAGATCTTCTAATTGCACCTGGGAACTACTCTGTCGTGGAGTGCCATCACGCCCTACCATGTCACTAGGGGGGACAGGTTCTGGGGCCACTCCGGAGCTCACCTTTGGGTCAAGTACCGAGTCACCAAGGAGTGTCGCTGGGTCCAAACTCTCAACCCGACCAGCCTTGACTTACTCCTTCCGACCCTTCCTCCGCTGGTCTGAAACTTGGGTACTAGGCTGTGACACCTGAGCGGACTGAGATCTCTCGAGCCCCTCTTGCCCCTCCCTACTCGTGTCGGCCGCCCTCTCGGCAACGACTAAGGGTGGAACCTCGGAAGTGAGCACCGCAAAGTCGTTACCGAGAAGGAGGTCGACCCCCTCAACTGGCAATTTCTCCACAACACCCACATCCAACTCCCGTGTCACACCGTCCACCTCAAGCTCCACTCTGACCAGCGGGTAAGACCGTGTAGCATTGATACCTTGAACCACCACAACCCGAGCCGCGTTAATAGGCTTGCCAGTGAAGTTCTTAACCCTCTCGCATCCAGCAACTTAATTATCTAACTTATGGTAAGACCTTCTCTAACCCTCCCGCATCTATAGGACGCGATCGCGTCATAACGCCACCCCTCCAAGAGTGCTCGTATGACGCAATCGCGTCATAATGCCACCTGTAAGTTAGAAATATTCGCCAAAAATAAGTTTATGACTCGATTTTGACTCAATTTGGACTGGTAAGTTAGGCATCAGTAAGTTACAAAAGGAAATATCTAGCAACCCCATAGCGTCCCTCTCTGAGGAGCGCGGGCCTCTGTAAAGTCAGTAGTTTCCCGGCCCCCAGACTGTGAGGCAGGGTCCCGGCCCTTTAAATTCTGGGCTCCCTCCCTCTGGCCCACCATGCCTAGCTATAGGCAGGCAATTATGGATTATTTCATCTACCCAGTGAAAGTGTTTAGTGAATAATTCAAACTATATATGTATATACGATGTTACTTGTGACTTTTGGTGACTGAGGGGAGTGAATCTTGGTTAACCCCTTGAGTATTGATGCAGTTTTGTCTAGGTATCATTGATGACTTTACACTATTTTTTGCTTGAAAGACAAATATATTTATCAATCAATACTGCCTACGAAATAAATACATTATAATCACGAAGATGTCACAGGAATGCTTACAGGAAGTATGGTAAGTACTCTATGGAGTTTTAGTTATATTACAGTATATTATTATAATTATATATATATATTATATATAGCCTATATACAGTATATAACAGCCCCAAGGTCCTGAGCAAGCCCAAGGCCCATAATCGAGTATTTATATTATTATTATATTTTGTATTTTATTTAAATATTTATATATTTTATTTATTAGTTTTTATTTATTTTATTTTATTTATTTCATTTTATTTATGTTTATTTTATTTATTTTATATATATATACCGTATAATATAATAATAATAATAATACTTTATTTCAGACTCACACAGTACAGAGGGGACCATACTGGGGTCCATATATACCTTACAGTAACATAAATATATATAAATATATATAAGCTACTGTACATAGGCTACATAAAATAAAAAGAAATTAAATAATACCCAGCTTGCTATCATGTAGTTCACAGCACTGCCTCAACCAAAAACAGTGGTCATCAAACTACTGTGTTACCAAAACCACTGTCCTAATTGTGTACAGTACCATGCCTCACATCATTTAGCTTCCGGTACAGTATGTTGCTACAGTACAGTATAGGAATATCGGTACTGTACTGCACTATGAGGATCAGTACCGGTATGCTAATTCTGTAGAGTAGCAGACCTGAAATCATTACTTAAGGTTAAATATAGAGCAACTTCCTCCAGTGTGCCTGGATCCTGGAGGTGTACACTATGCTTGGAGTTTGTAGCATTTTAATGATCCTGTTCTCAGAAGTGTTAAGGCGCTGAATGAATTTATATGTTAGCTTTCTAATGAGTGATTTGTAACAGTGTAAGTTCATATAGGCACATAGCGTACTTGTACTCTCATATTTTGAGAGCCCCAGAAACATTTTCATGATATTGTGATATGAGATACTTAGTCTATTCACTGTAATTTTCTTATAGTTCCACCATAGTTGTGCTGTATACATTGGTGAGCAGTAGGAGTTGAACAATGTTATTTTTGTATCCCATGTGCACATATGAAATTTTCTTAATATTGAATTTCCCTGCATGTAAAGTTGCCTTCGCTGACGACCCATATCCTCATCATCTGAGCGATCACATGAAATATAGTGTCCTAGATACTTTACTTTACTTACTTCTTCTATAATTTCTTCATACAAATGGAATTTAGGTAGCTTTGATTTCAATAGAAGGTTAGATTTAAATATTATGATATTGCTCTTTATAGGATTAAATTTGACTGAATGTTCGATTCCAAATTTTTCACATACTCTTAATAATTTATCCAGTCCTGCTCCAGAGGGCGCGATTAAGGCTAGGTCATCAGCATACATGAGATGATTTACAATGGTGCTGCCAATACAGCACCCAGTGCGAGTCTTGTTCAGCTCCAGACTAAGATCATCCATGTAGACGTTGAAAAGATACGGAGACAATATCCCCCCCTGCCTAACACCATTGGTTACGGCGAAAGAGCCTGACAGGATGTTGCCCCATCTTACACACATTTTTTGATTAGCATACCAGAAAATAAGTATCCTAACAATATAGCTAGGCACTCCCCTGTTAACTAATTTTTCAAATAAGGTTTTGTGACACACCCTATCAAAAGCCTTACTTGCATCAAGAAAACAAGAAAAAATTGAGCTATTTAGTTTGTTGTATGTATCAATCACTTCTTTCAGCACATATATGCATTTGTTTTGTTATTCCTGTTCCCCAGGGTGTCTAGCAGATCAGCCCCAAGGTCCTGAGCAACCCCAAGGCCCATAATCGAGTATTTATATTATTATATTTTTTATTTTATTTATTTTATTTATTTTATTTATATATACAGTATATATATATATATATATATATATATATATATATATATATATATATATATATATATATATATATATATTATATTATATATATATATATATATACCCGGTATATATATATATATTTTTTTTTATCCCTCTTCCCCATGGTGTCTAGCGGATCAGCCCCAAGGTCCCGAGCAACCCCAAGGCCCATAATCGAGTATTTATATTATTTTTATATTTTTTATTTTATTTATTTTATTTATATATACAGTATAATATATATATATATATATATTTATATATATATATATATATATATATATATATATATATATACGTATATACCCGGTATATATATATATATATTTTTTTTCTTTATTATTCCTGTTCCCCAGGCTGTCTAGCGGATCAGCCCCAAGGTCCCGAGCAAGCCCAAGGCCCATAATCGAGTATTTATATTATTATTATATTTTTTATTTTATTTATTTTCTTTATTTTATTTATATATACAGTATATAATATATATATACTGTATATATATATTTTTTTTTTCTTTTTTATTCCTGTTCGCCAGGGTGTCTAGCGGATCAGCCCCAAGGTCCCGAGCAAGCCCAAGGCCCATAATCGAGTATTTATATTATTATTAAATTTTTATTTTATTTATATATTTATTTATTTGATTTGATTTATTTCATTTTATTTATATTTTTATTTCATTTATTTTATATATATATATATATATATATATATATATATATATATATATATATATTATATTTATATAAATGTTGTACATTGTGGCAAAGATATACAACTGTATAAACATTCTCATATATTTACATAACAATAACAATGTATGGAAACAATTGCGCATAGCTCGCGAACCAATAACGCTATATTATTTTTGTTTTCACCATTAGAAAGAGCATAATTTTCCGATGACGGTAATATAAACAGTTATATACGTATCCGAGCAAATAAACCAATGCCGAGGTGGGGAACAGCTGGGAACCCGGCTAGCATTGGCGGAAAAGAGACGGGTGAAGCGTAAATATTCGCATTTTGACTTCATTTCAAATATTCATAGCGCAAAAAGTATTTGTCCTAGGAACTTCTAGTTTGTTTTATACTCATCAGCATTATTTGCCGTATTCATACAGCCTAAATTTAAAACCATACACTTCGTAGCAACGAAATAAATCGAAAATGTTATAAACCATATCAATCATTTTTGTTTTCGGTCACTACTTGAGAACTATTGAAGATAAACAATTTCTGTTTTCAGATTTGGAAAGAGGAGAAAAAATACTATTATTTGAGCAAAAAAAAAAAAAAATATGGTCATCACTCACAATTTAGAGCTAGGAGGGTGTGAAGACAATTGCGTGGGAAATAATTGTATTCCGGACTCATTTACACTTTCATATTTCGATTTATTTACATTTTGTTTTGTTTTATCATGTGCTATAAATATTCCTCTTTCCATTGACATATGATACATCACAATAAACAGCATTCTGGTGGATGAAAATACAAAAAAACACAAGGCTTCGAAAACTCGCCCAGCCTGATATTTCATGGCAAATTAACTGGGTTTTAGTGCACTTCTACAAAGGCTTTCCGGTGACGGCAAAGCCTACTCACAACAGGAGTACTTTACGTTAATAAAATGCTCTTAAGTAATAACAATGCTTAAATAAACTATAACAAGATTTAATAAAGGAGTATATGCTTACGTTAACTTTAGTGTGAGTCTGTACTCAACACTAAACTCTTCAATGCTCTATGAAAACACTGGTAGTCTAGTCCTACAGCCAACAGATATGGGAGTCTTCTGGAAACGTCTGAGATGCTCTAAGATGCTCGTTATAGTATAGTGGGATTTCCTAAAAAAGGCCCTCTATAAGAATCAAGGAGCATTTTTTGGGTAAAAGTTGGGAACCAGACTTTTTAGCATAATTCAGGCATGCCGAATTCGATAAACCCGGTTCCCAAGCGAAATTTTGAGTTTTGACCGTCTAATTTGCATAAACAAAATGGCCGCCAAATTGGAATTTTTTTACACTTCTTGAACCATTTTCTCCAATATCTCTCTAACTAGGCAAGCAAATATCACAAGTGAAGCATCTATACCTATGTTTTGAGGGTCAGGGAATGTCACTGATATGAGGCATTTTTAAAGGAATCAGTAATAAGCCTAGACTTTAATATACATATTAGCGGCTGTCATTAGAGAAAAATCAATGGTTCCCAACTTTACCCCAAGATACTCCTTGATGCTTATGCAGGCAAAACAGGGCAATATCTGTCACTCACCTGAACTATTTATTGGAGTAGATCATGCAATACAAGGAGTTTGATCATCACTCTGTTGCTGACATGCACACATTGCTGTGCATCGTAACCCGGATTTGCGGCATTTGCACCGACGCGTCCTGCATTGTTTCTGGCAGGCACATGAAATAATTTCCAGGCAACTTTGTGGGATCGGACTCAATGACATCAGAATGGGTTGTAGTCCTGAATCGCCATGTTTCCATCCCATGTCTGTGGGTGCAGGAAGCTCAGGTACAGCACAGTGAGCATTTCTCCAAATCATTGCTTGATAGTGTACTCGCATCAAATGGAAGCGGAGAGCATCACGTGTTGGTGGCATTGCTTCTGGTTTGGCAGTCTTTGAGAACAGTATATGCCTTGCTGCATCAACAGAGTCTGTTTTGTGCACATCATATATTCTGCAGACAAACGTTTCTGAAGATCGAATGGTCTCCTCTGTGAGTTCACCGATTCCCAAGTTTATGAGCAATTGATGGTGCTGTTTGAAGACTTTCCATGATGACCTTTTGGTGTGCTTTGCGATGTAGGAGGTGGTGTCACACCCGGTTAATGCATGAAATGGTAAAAGAGTTGTTGAATCTCTTGGTAGGTTGTTGAAAACTGCATCAATGGGTATATATCGCCTTTTCTTGGTGGTACCAGACATCATCCAGAGGTGTTCACATTGTACACGTGGGAAGTGGGAAACCAAAAGCACGAGAACATCAGTGTCCCTTGATGACACAACAACTGTATTGAACTGGCTGTGCACAGCATGTAACACCAACCTAGTGTCAGCTTCTTCATGTGTGGCTCTCAGTTGAGTCAAATCAGTGATTGTCTTTGATGACCTAACCTCAATTTCTTCTCTGAATCCCCCGGCAACTACAATCTCCTTATCATCAGGTGCCTGAGAACACAGTTCCTCAGACAGGAAATTTGCAAGATCAGCTTTATTAGCAGGGAGCGACACAAAGTTAGTCCATTTTTTTGGAAGAGGCACATCACGTCCCTCAACAATTCGTCTGATTGGTCGATCTGCTTTCGTGCGTCGTGTCCTCGTACCACCCTTGATTGTCTCTTCTCTATATCTGTCGAACACAATGTCTACCCGTTGATAGTTAGAACCTGCCTTTAATACTGCTCTTACGTATGTGTCGGCTAAATCCCCAAAGGTCATTGCATTGTCAGGCTTTCCCAGAGCAACCACCAGTGCTTGTCCATCAATGATTAGGCAGGATGATGAGTCGTGAAGTTCAATAGCTTCAGGGCAGATTATGTCTTCCGTTAACTTATCTGCCAGTATGGACTTATTTCCAGTGCGGAGTGTACCATTCATTTCAGCGAGGGATACAGGAACTGGCAGAAGCTCGTGCTTTAGGACAGCTGGCAAGTCAACTGGACGACCTGCCTCATAGGCAGTAAGAAGGCGTTGAAGCACGTTTCTATCTGCCTTCAGGATAGTTCTCTTGTCTTTCTCTTTATTGTCTTTGACCACTTCATACAGAGATGCAAACGTTTTGGCATTACTCCTGTGTAGGGGTGCATGGATTCTGACATCTGGCTTGTCACCTTGCTCAGGTACAATCATCCTCTCCTCAACGAATGTATTCACTTTTTCTTGTCCGAGTTCTTTGGCACAAAGTAATGAGTTTTGGATTGCCTCTGTTGCTAGGTCTTTTGTGGCCAGATTCTGCAATGACGCTGGTGAAACCGATGCAAAAACCTTGAATCCCTGGAAGGCCGAGAGCAATGCCATCTCGTCATCGTTGTCCCGCTTTTGCCGTGATTTGGTAGCTTCATTGTGAACACGTGCACTACCAGGACAGTTGTTGTACATTGCATGCGTTTCAGCTGCAATGTGAGACCTCATATTATACGAAAGGGTCCATCTACAAAGCGCTGATGTTGTCTTTGTGATGCCAATGATTCCACCTGCTTTCTTTCCTGTACCATTTATCCACTCCATGGCTTGGTTTGGATCTACTTGGTTGAACTTTTGAACAGAACGTTTTACAACAAAGTTGCCCCTTTGAAACTCTGATAACACGGATTCTGGTAGTTGGTTCATCTCGGCTATATACACTGTACCCCATCTTGCATAGTTCAGGTGGTCATACCGCATGAAGTATGGCAACATCAGACTGAAGGAGTGGAGATGAAGGTCCCAGATTCCATCACGCTGAGCTCGAGTGAACTGCAACAGTATTGAGACCATGTCCATATAGTTCCACCAGAAGACAAAGTTCACATCATCAGATTTACTTGCTATGAAACCTTTCAGAAGATTGTGAAACCGTTCCTGCTTCAGACATCTTATCAGCTCTGGAATTCTTTCGGGATTGTCATCAGCAGCTATCGCAGAAACTTCATCATGGTATTCCTTGTCTGACTCTGCAGCAAACAGAAGAAATGTTGGCAACAAAAGCCGCCAAAGAGCTTGCAAAGTAAGTTTGTGAGCTCTCATAGCCTTATTGTACGCTTTTCCTGACAGGACAAGCTGCACAGCACCCTCCCCAAGCAGTCCACTCTCTAGCCACACTTCAGCTAAACCAGATCCAGCCATGTGATCTCCTATAGCCTTCAGGAAGTTCATCGCGGTATGAAGTCCACCAAGGCGAGGGATTAATTTATCCCGATATGCTTCCACAGACCACTTCAGTTCCATGAGTTTGCAGTATAAGGCTTGGTCCACTGTAAGGACTGTATGCTCCTGTCCGAAATGTGAAGATATCACCATGCACCTTTTCACAACTGTATTTAGCGTATCTAACTCGTGAGCAGGAGCAAGAATTATGGGCAAATACCCTACTGCTGTCTGCTCTGGTTCCTCTGTTGAGACTGACTGATTGAATACTGTCCAAGAAGGTTTTGTGGCAGAATCTTGACGTCGCAGGAAAAAAGTCATGTCCGTTGCTTGTGCTTGTTTTACACAATCACTGTCTCCTTCAGGTTTCATGAACCATACCTTGTCAACAGGGGCTGTGAATACTGGCTCACTTGTGGCAGGATTTATATTGACAGGATACAGGTTCTCTAGGACATCTGGCACGATCAGCGTATGTCTAGCAGATGGCTCTAACATCCGAAGTTCAGCATCGGCTTTCTGTCCCCGCTGCCATGTTGCCATTTGAGTTGCATGGAAAGTATTTTTTCCATCAAGTGTCTCATCAAGAATGTCAATGTTATCTGCAGTGTAGTGGATAAATTCATTGGCTACAATGTTTGGTGGAATAATGGCCCCGGTTGCTTGGTCCATAGATTTCAGGGTGCTCTCAGCTAAGGAAGTGTCTACTTGCAACACGTTCATAGCTCAAACAGTGGCCTGCCTTGTGGAACAACTCCACCAGATCTTTTGATAGTGTGGCTTGATGTAGTGTATTGGCAAGACCAATATGTTTGGGAGTCCATTTTCTGCTGCCGCTCATACAGTAAACTAGATCCTGTGTTACACTCAGAACTCTGCCTTGGACAAGATCTTCATTTTTTTCAGAACTATCATCTTCTAGCACCTCTTGACCACCAAAGATTAGTCTCAATAGCATATATAAACTATCTGGAATGCATTGAATCGCTTCATCTTCACTTACAGAGAAACCTTTGTGACCCAGAAATTCCATCATGTCTCCACGAATTCTCAGCGCTACATGTACAAGTGATAGGAAAATGTCATCCTGAGGCACATATTGAGGCAACATTTTCTCAGTCTCCTCAATTTCTGTCATTTCCAAAACTACAGATGTTCATTGCGAAGGCACGTGGAACCAGTAAACTGGAACTTATGCATTTTCTGTCAAACTTGTTTTGAAGGCACGGTTGATCTCAGTAATGACAAAACAAATGAGTGATCAGATAATTGAAGCTTCCCCTCTCGACTACAAAATTGGCCTTCGATTGGCTGGAGTGATTGACTTAATTGCAGCTGAAGCCAAATACCACTTGAAGTGTCTAAGAGCATTCACCAGATCTACCAATAAAGCAAAGCTGGACTCGGACAATACAGACCTTGCGATGGTATGGCTATGCAAAGAGTTGCAACAATCTGCAGACAGAGGGCACGTTATCCTGCTGAATGATGTCTGGGAACGGTATAAGGAGCTTGCTGAAGAATCGTCAACCATAATTCAACCGTCTTACTACAGTAGAAGGACAACCTTCAAGGAAAAGTTGCAGTCACTGCTGGGAGACATTTTCAACTTCTTCCAACCTCTTGACAGGAGCACATCCAAGAGAAAAACCATGCTGATACTTTGTGGGAATCAGCATGGTTTTTCTCTCGGATGTGCTCCTGTCAAGAGGTTGGAAGAAGTTGAAAATGTCTCCCAGCTGTGACTGTAACTTTTCCTTGAAGGTTGTCCTTCTACTGTAGTAAGACAGTTGAATTATGGTTGACGATTCTTCAGCAAGCTCCTTATACCGTTCCCAGACATCATTCAGCAGGATAACGTGCCCTCTGTCTGCAGATTGTTGCAACTCTTTGCATAGCCATACCATCGCAAGGTCTGTATTGTCCGAGTCCAGCTTGTTTTATTGGTCTGGTGAATGCTCTTAGACACTTCAAGTGGTATTTGGCTTCAGCTGCAATTAAGTCAATCACTCCAGCCAATCGAAGGCCAAATTTGTAGTCGAGAGGGGAAGCTTCAATTATCTGATCACTCATTTGTTTTGTCATTACTGAGATCAACCGTGCCTTCAAAACAACAGTTTGACAGAAAATGCATAAGTTCCAGTTTACTGGTTCCACGTGCCTTCGCAATGAACATCTGTTACCACTGCTGCTGCAACTTGCTTCTTGTTTTGAATCCACTGCCTGCATCTTCCGCAAACGTTCAAGTTTACTTTTGTCCGTGAAGTGGGCATAGCACATTTTGTGCCACACAAGAGTTTCGGCTTCAGCAGAATCCAAGACATTCTCAAGACGGTCAATCACATCGATATTCTTAGTGTCTCTAAGCTTTCTTCTGGTACTGGCAGCATCCCTGACTTTTGCGAGTCCATGGTCACTTGCATTACTAGGAATAACACTGGCTGTGTGAGTTTGGCAGAAGATGCACAAGCTGTAATCTACAGGTGAAGGCCTCTTCAAAGTAACTACTGGATCCATTGTAGTCTGCAAATAAAAGAAACAATTAGTAATAGTATTAGCATTAGATATTGGAGAATTTGATTTTTCTATAATTGCAGCCACTAATTTGCACATTTACGTGAAGGCTTATCACTAATCACTTTAAAGATGCCTTAATCACATTCTCTGACCCTCAAAACATAAGTATAGACACTTTATTTGTCATTTTTGCTTGCCTAGTTAGAGAGATATTGGAGAAAATGGTTCATGAAGTGTCAAAAATTTCCAATTTGGCGGCCATTTTGTTTATGCAAATTAGATGGTCAAAAACTCAAAATTTCGCTTGGGAACCGGGTTTATCGAATTCAGCATACCTGAAATATGCTAAAAAGTCTGGTTCCCAACTTTTACCTAAAAATGCTCCTAACATTCACATTTTTCAGAAACCCCACTACTCTATTAATATAGAACAGAAATAATGCAGGGGCAGGACACCAAAGCGTGTATCTTAAATACACCAATAAGTAGGATACATATATATAAAACAAGGGAGTGCAACAACTCTGTGACAGCACTAATAACAGCCATTCAAAACAGTACTTCCTTAGCCAAAGTAACAGCCATACTGGGTTGTGCGCCAAGCATCAACCTAGGCTAAAATAATACGTGAATAATTTCTATAGCATATGCAGTTAAAGTTAATAAACACAATGCTGTCTTTATTACTAATAAAGTCTAGCAGCGGCAAAAAAGGTACCAGGAGGCTAGGCAGCACAGGAAAAATATGCACAAAGGTTACAGGCACCTAGCTCCGTCGAAGTCGTACAGGCTCTGACTTGCCATGTACATAACTCAGACAATGACTAAGGATACCCTCCACTGTCTAGCATTAAATAGTAACAAAGAACAACTCAACAATTAGAAGCACCCAATGATAATATGACTCCATGTGACTATGACTAATAATCCCTAAAGCTAGTGCAAAACATATATGTGAGAACTGGTGCTGGTAATACGACTGGCCGACTATGGAAGTCGTATGCAGAACCAGAAGGGATAAGTAATTGAATAAAGAGGAGAAGTAATGGAAAAGAAGAAGTTCAGAGAGAGAAACAGTAGTACAGGGGGTTAGATTGGGGACAGATTGCAAGGGACGTCTAGGACCAAGCACACCATGCCAAGCTCTAAAGGAGACATGCGGCGGGAGCCCCCCAGCACCAACACTAGGACAGCGGCACCCAATCACAGACCACTACGTCATGAAATGCAAGCGTCCTAGGACGTGCCAGGCCCGCCAGCCAATCAAGAGCGTGGGAAAACCCGCCCGAGCAAGGGAGGCACACGTACATACACACGCACATAATACAACCTCGCTGCCTACCTCGCTCTCTCTCTCTCCTTAACTTCACACTGCATATCTTATACTCTATCACTGATATAAAATACTTCCATGTGTCACAGACAAGAATAAAGACCACCACTGATCTGGCTGTGACTACATGAATACTAAGAAAGAAATTACAATTATTATAGCCCATTTCACTGCCCTGGCAAGAGCTAGCGAGTACGAGCACATTCTGGCAAGCTGGCCAGCGTAACAATATATATATATATATATATAATATAATACTTAAGGTCAAGGTCAAAGAACAAAGGAAGAGTTAATAATTTTCTTTAAACTCTTCCTAGACTCTTTAACCCTTTGTGTACCGGTGACGTCTTTTTTATTGTATTCTAGTTATAATATGACGATTTTGTGGAGCTTATGAAGGATCTGTGGTAGTAAAAAGGGTTAATTAAGATAGTTGAAAGCCTGCTAATTTTATGGAGGCCCTTCATAAACTAAATCAAATCATCTTAATATCCAGTATGAAATGAAACCGACAGAACTGTACTGAACGGGTTACGTATCGTCATCAAATTTTGCTGGCAAATTCGGTTGGTCAATTCAACGCTTGTCCAAATGTTGTGTTTTTGTTATTCAAAGGTCAAGGTGAAGGTCACAGATTATGGTCACAATTTCTTTCTTACATATATTTTAAATGTGAATTACACCATATTCAAAATGCTACAAAATAGTGTTACGCTGACCTTATTATAGATACATATTCCAATGGTTAAGATTCAATGTGATCATAAATGCAATTATATATAATATTATATATATATATATATACTCCCAGGCGGACATAAACCACCAACAGTCAGGACGAGTGTCTATGCTTTAATACACTACACACAAGTATTCTCTATCATGATGTGGTAAAGTGGATTAAAGTATGGGCACTTGTTCTGACTGTGGTTCAAGTCCGGCTGTGAGTATAAACACATTTAACATATATACAGTATATATACTGTATATAACCCGATTTTGCCTAAGAGATTCAATACTACTTGCAGAATTCTAGGTCGCAGAGTTGCGTATGCATTTTTTTTTTTTTTTTTTTTTTTTTGGTAATGCGAAAACTGCACACCTACTTGATTGAATTACTGAGGTTAGAGGTTACGATTATTGACCTACTTATAATGAACTGGGTATAGTAAAATAATGTTATTTTCTCTGGTTCAAGTAACTTACACTGATAAAGTTTATATATATTTATTTGGCTAGATTACAGGGGTTCCACTGGGTAGCTGACTGCTCCTAGTTCCCCAGGCCTTGAGAAGTAAGGCTGTGATGGCCCCTAGCTGGTTCCATCGAATGAACGGACGAAAATGTTCTGGGAAAGGGGATGAGAGAGAGGTGGGTATAGAACAAGAGTAATAAGTGGCATTGAGATTTTGTAGTGGGAGAGATAGGTGACAAGGGTAAACTTGTCCGCTGGTTTGTTACTGGTAGTGACTGGTCTCGGTAAGGGCAGGTGGGAGGCTCCTCGCTACATCCGGTCTACATTTCATCTTGTGTTTATTTGGTGCAGATTTGTTTTTGTCATGAGCCATCAATGATGAGGCAAAGGAAGTGTAGTGTGTAGTATCCAGTGAATGCTTTCGTCTTTGGGGCAGCAAGGGTATACACATAGGGAGGTATGGCCAGTGAGATAGGCTGGTTTAGCACAGATTATGGCAGGTGACCATCCGTCCTATGGCTAATGACTCCTTAACCCCTTCAGCACCATTGCACCCCTTTACCTTTAAATTTGGCAAATATTAGGAGATTTTATGCACTTTAAGAAAGACCTGTTATTCAGAAGGTATATTGAGATCGTATTGACCCCTATGAGTCCTGGAGGTAGATTATACGCTAAAGAAAATCGTAACGGTAATCAGAATATAATGAAAATTACGTCATTGTGTTAGTGGGGTTACGTTTTATGGTGATCGTTTATTTTCTTTGTTTCTTTTCCATTCTCTTTCTAGTAAGTGGTACACTCACACAGTTGTTGCATGGTTAGAGGTGCTTTTTTGTGCAACAAGCCTTTCTGTGCGAGTCTATGATGGACATTCCGATGACTAAGAGTTCTCGCCTTTGTTCTTCAGTGTTTCTGAACAAGGACCTCTTTGACCTCAATACAGTAAGTTGAAGATGGAGGAGGAATACAATTACACTAATTCCCTCATGTGAGCTTCAGATGAGTGTCTCTTCCTCCTCTGGTCTTCTGGCCTTAAAATTCTAGGTGGCATTTGAGGGGGTAGCATGCCAAGGGCACTATCTGTTTTCTGTCCCCCTGTATCGCAAGGAAGTGGTATCCTTGGGGGTTGCCGATGGCTCCAGGTACAGTATTTTCAAGGCAAATCATGGCTTCAGCTTCCATGGTAAATACTGACATGGGGTATAATTGGATACCTCTCCGGCTGGTGAAGGGCCTGGTTATGGAATTCCCTCACCTAGTGGATTCTTAGAGGTGTTTCTGAGGTGCAATGTTGGGATTCTCCTTAGATTTATCCTCGGGCCAGGTATTTTTCAGCGACAGTTTGTGATGGACTTGATAGCCCAGGGCATTACGATGGAGGATATCTGTATTCGATTCCGGAGAAGAATTAGGGGTTTTCGGGCAGTTCAAAATCTATCTGCCCTGATTCCCTTTGTAGTCGAGACGAAGTTCACCATGTTGACCAGAGAGTCTGTGGATAAGTCCCTTGTAGGGGAGGTGTGGTGGAGTGGTCTTGCCACTGGCCTGGTAATCCAAAGGTCCCGGGTTCAAATCCCGATGTATCAATGGGAAGATATTATTGGGATGGAATTTGTGCTGTACCTAGTATCAGTGCACTACCACAAGCCCACCGAAACGTCAAATAAATACCCTCATTGTTCCCTGATTAAATAGCACTGTATGAATATTCCCATATTCAAAATATGCTATAGGGGTGCAATGCCTGGTGAGTTATCTGCTCAACAGGTGGCGTTGTGTAAGTGTGAGAGTCCGAGTGTAGGGGGTGAGACAGTGAAGCACAGGAACGAGGTGGCTTCAGAGATGGGGTCGTTTCGGGCCATGAGTGAGCACCGTGCCTCATGTGAAGGCAAGATGGCAGGTGCTCGTTGTACTCTACGTGCTTCACATGTCTCACTCCCTAGACTGGAACAAGACCTCACAGGCTTCACTGTTCATTGTAAAGCGGTGGATGTTAAGGCTCTCAGCCTATGCCCGAGAGGAAGTAAGTTGGAATATAGAAAAAGAAAAAAAAAAAAAAATCTGGGTGCGCGGCTAGCAATTATAGACTTGAAGGATGTATATTGGTATGTTATTGTTCACCCCTTCACGAAATTCCTTAATTATTAATCATGTGGGCTAGAGATTGTTAATGTTCTGTGTGATGCCTTTTGGAATAAACATTGTCCCTTGGGCATATGCTCCGTGGCGGCACGGACTGTGGTGAGGCTAGATGTGACCATAGTGTATTTGGATAACTGTTTGGTGGTGTTGCCCTTGGAGCAGGAGTTCTTGTGCCAGGTGAATCTCGCCTTGTGTATGATCCAAGAACTAATATATTTTATTTATGGCCCATAGTCTCCCCTGACCCCTTGCGAGTCTCTTTTGAGTTTCAAAAGCTTAGGTGGGACATGGTGAACAGCTCGATGTGTATCTTGGAGTATAATTGCCTGAAGGTAATAGGCCTCCTGAACTTTGTGACATACATGTTGATCCACAGCAGATTTTGGCTTTGTCGCCTCATCTTAGAAGAAAAAAGCTTCGTCCAGCCATGGGAAAGAGACCTATTGGCGGCTTTTCATTCTGCCTTGAGGGATTTGCTTTGTTAGTGGGTGGAGCCGGTGCAGCAACATACAAGTATGTCTCACCTCTGGGTTCTACTGATACTCTCTCGTTTGTGAGTAGTGACTGATGCTAGTGGGACAGTTTGGGGCTTCAGTCCCATCTTGGTCATCAAGGGGTATGACACTGGGATGCTCATTGAAGTTCTTGGTAGGTGAAACTGTTGATGTTGAAAGTGGTTGAAAGATGGTACTCATGTACGATGAGGTAATTTGTCCCTACCTTTTAATTACAACCCATTGATATTCAACTAGTTTTTCAGAACCTCCAACAAGCAAGCAATACAAAATTCATGTGATGATGCCATGGAACACTTATCTTCTGACCTTATATTTTTTTTCCTATGTGAATGAGGGAAACAAAAGGCATAACTGCCTGCAGCGAGTGCCTCCCCCAGAGTTCAAAGAGTGACAAAGCCAAAATCAATAGACGTTCGAGCTAAAATGCCTGGACACACAGAGTTTGAAGCAATTTAAATCATAGGAAGAGGGAAAGACTGATTCTGGGAGAGAGTTCCAGAGCTCAGCAGTTGAATAGAAGAAAGTCTGAGAATAGCATTTCACTCTTGGGTTGGAGAGTTGCACAGAGTAGGGGTGAGATTGTGTTGCAAGGCGGGTACTATGTACCCTACGTAGAGGAGGTGGTATAGGCTACACTGGGAAAGCTCCGAGGAACACTGATTATTGTAATAGTGATAGAATAGCGAGAGAGATGCAACATTGCGACGAAGAGAGAGAGATTGCAGAGAGTTGGTGAGTGGACGGGAGTTAATGATGCGAAAGTCTTTCCTTTCTACTTTGTCTAGGAGTGTGGTGTGAGAGGATCCTCCCCACACATGTGAACAATACTCAATACAAGGACGTACTGTGCCCCTGTACAGAGCAAGAAGCTGTGCAGGGGTAAGGAACCCCTTGAGGCAGTTGAGCATACCCAGCTTCTGGGAGGCTGCCTTAGCGAGACTGGTAATATGGTCCTTCCAAGTGAAAGCAGAAGAAAAAGAGACACCGAGAACATTGAGAGAAGATGAAGGGTTGATTTTTGTATTGTTGAAGAATAAGGGATAGTCCTCTGGAGGTTCCTGATGGGTAGTAAGATGGATAAATTGAGTCTTGGAAGCATTAAATGCAAGAAGGTTTTCTCTACCCCAATTGGAAATAGCAGCTAGATCACAAGATAAGTGTTTTATGACTTACATTACGTTTGCTTTTGAGGGACTGCTGGCTGGGGCGTTCTGGAAAACTAATTGAGTGGTGTAAGGTAGAGTCGCCTGCATATGAATGGATGGGACTGGATGTGCGTAGAGCATGTAGCACCTGTCTTGCAACACAATCCCACTCCTCTGTGCAACTCTCCAACCCAAGAGTGAAACTATATTCCCAATATTTCTTCTATTCAACAGCTGAGCTCTGGAACTCTCTCCCTGAATCCATCTTCCCCTCAACCTATGACTTAACCTGCTTCAAACTCTGTGTGTCCAATAATTTTGGCTCGAACGTTCCTTGATTTTGGCCCTGTTACTCTTTCTACTCTAGGGGAGGCACTCGTCACAGGCAGTTCTGCCGTTTGTCTCAATCATCCACATAGAAAAAAACAAAAAACAAAACACATTAGCCAATGCCAAGCTGGAAACCTCTTCCGTTAGGGCTTGCATGTAATTGTTTGGACGTGGATAGTCACTAGTACCACCTGGTTGTCCACGCGGAACAAGACCACCTCAATATGTATGTGCACCACTTCCATGAAGATTTATACCACTTCTAACTCGAACAGGTTCACCTATATAAGTTATGAGCCGAACATTATAACCACTGCATCACAGGTTAACCTGATATATAATCATCATATTATACCTTATAAGTGTGACTTTCATCTTGCCTGGAAATGAGACAAAATCCAGCTGTGTAGGCCTGTGAGGATGACACCAGTAGACACCATTAATATTCCCAAGATACTCAGAGTATCAGGCAGGTTTTTATAGAAGATTACTTGACAAATGAACGCAAAAACAACTTCTGTTTCTCTGCCGATGGATACTGATGCAGCCTTTTCCAGCTGCAGTGCCCTTGTGAGAAAATATTGATCACCAAAGCTGAAAATGCCCAACATCACTATTAAATACCGCTCTTTGCCACATTGAGGAAAACAAGCGGAGCTACTTATGAAGGTAACAAAGCTTCCAAGCATAACTAATGCAAGGCAAGAGCTAAACATAACTACAGCATAATCCACGTCTTTGAGCACCCTAATAAATATGTATATAAGACTACTTAAGCCTGTACTTATGACAGCGGCCACTAACCCCCACCAGTTCTCTGAAGTATACAAATTTGCCTGTAAGCCAAAGAAAACAGGCGGACGAGCAATAAAGATAATGCCGATTATAGTAAGTACAATGACGCCGCCGTGAAGACTCCCACATGGCTCCCCCAGAAACATCCTCGCGAACACAGTCACAAAAACTGGCACACTGAAAATTATAACTGAAGCGTCCGCCAGGGGCATGTGCTTGATGGCGTAGAACTGCATAAAGAGTGACCCTGTCCCCATCACTCCTCGCAGCACCAGCACCAGACGGCGGCCCTCGGGGAAGACCTGGCAACCTCGGAAAGTGACCAAGGGCAGGGTTACCAGGAAAATACTCACCAGTCGGAACAGTACCAATACTTCAGAATTAACGCCTCCCAGCTCCTGTCAAAATGTCATACTGGTATAAATAATATTTAATGATTCTGACATATTTATTTATTATTTTGAAACATTATCTATAGCTATACATACCCAGGTACAGTGTTTTCCCTCAATCATTGTTCACGGTTTCAAGCTTATCATAAACTATAATGTATTTATTATGACGAGTCAAGAAATTGTGACCCCCAAGTTTTATACAACTCGGGGAGGGCTGGGCCAAAATTGGTCACACCTGTGGAGGAGGAGGAGGATGTAGGCACTAGCCGATCATGACAGTACTGCCGGGAAGAGATTTAGGTGGAGTAGGATTGCTAGAAATCAAGTTTTACCACTTGGCTTCCTTTGCTGACTTTTTTTTCCTGTGCCTCAGTTTCATGAGCAATTCTAGCTTATTTTCAAGATGCACACACTATTGATTTTTTTACATAAAAACACATACAGTATGCAACATACCCTACATTAACTTAACTATATTCTTATTTCTTCTTATTTTGGTGCAGGGCGACCCCATCGCCCACCACTTTGGTGGTGCAGTCAGGCTCTGTAACAGTGAACCAGTGGTTTCCCTCTTTAGAACACTCCTTTACTAGGTTTGGTGCCGACCAGGGACCCCACAGGGTGGAAGTGTCGTCCAGGTGAGGGACTACTTTAATTAGGTCTCCTCCTTCAGTGCTAATGGTATTAGTCCACATAGTGGAAATATCATTGTGGAGGGGGTAGTGGGGGGCATGTCTGGGTAAAGAAGCGTGGAGGAAGTTTCTGTCACAGCCATCCCTATTGGAGAGCTTCCGGAGGAAGCAAAGCATTACACATTAATTTCTTAATTTATTAATTTATTGGTTTACTCTTCCAAGTGGTAGTAATATCAACTCAATTCCTCAAGTTCTTTCATGAGAGGATGGTGCCAGAATTTCTAGACTGGCCATAATGAATAAACTATATTGCACCAACGATTGTACAGCCAATGCAGTTATTTACTTGACCCTCATGGCGTTATATAGAAACACCGGAACAATACTCCTACAACATCAATCACAACGATCATTGTGAAAGCCATCTGACCCAGAACATAATGTTGTTGGCTGTACTATAAGTTTTTAATCTTTATGGGAAGATTTATATTTATGTATTTATTTATTTATATATTTATGATTTTTAAGTTTCCTCCATAGACTATCAAGTTTTAAAAAATACCCCTAAGGCACCCCTTCGAGATATATTTGCATTTTTCGGTAGAAAAATGGCCAAGCCAAAGACCGGTTCCTCCTAAATTGCAGGCTCGCTATTGCTCGCCAGGAAAAATAGACGCCTAGATGGCACGAAAGATTTAAAATCTTGATTACTCGGCTATTAAAAATAATTACGGCCAGATATGTTGTTAATTACGGAAACCTGGTAATGATATGATGCAGAGACATGGTAATTTCATATTTTTCCACAAGTCATCGAGAAATGAGCTGCCAAGAGAGTAAAATATCCGCCATGTTAAAAAACAAAATTGAGTATAGTGACCAACCTTAATAACGAGGCTGCACATGAAGTAGCAGAATGAGGACATGACTGCCAGCACAAGACCCAGGTGAGGTACAGTGGACGGCTTACACTCTTTACAGCCCGGGACACTCTGCAACGTCAAATTAATTTTGTGTACTATTTGGCGATTTTATTCAGCTTAACCCAGGGACTGTGACGGTCCTTCTGGAAACATGGTATTTAAACATGTTTAAAAACAACCCTTCATACACCATGCTAGTGAAGGCCGTCTATCAATTAAAAGGCCACAGACTGTCTTAATTAATCCTTTTTAGCTACCATATATCCTTTCTAAGCTTCATAAAATCGTCTCAATGTAGCTGAAATCAAGTAAACAAGACGTCACCGGTACTGAAAGGGTTAAGCAGTTCTAGGATTAAAAAAGAGCCTCGAGTCGCGTCCTAGAGTATACAGTTGCCCACATAAGTTCTGTTCCTTGTTGTGATCTTATGTAATGAAAGCAAAATCAATAAGAATGAATTGCGGGTGTGGTTTCTTTTAACCCGTTCAGTCCATGTTTCGTCCTTTGCATTTTATGCTAGCTACTATTAGACGATGTTATTCAGCTTTGGAAAGGCCTCCAGCAATGTACAGGCTTTAAACTATCTTAGTTAAGCCTTTTTACTACCATAGATCCTTCTTAAGCTGCAGAAAATTGTCTAAATATAGCTAGAATAAAGTAAACAGGACATCGCCGGTACAGAAATGGTTAATTACCCGTTGGCTAATCAGACGAGTTAACCACATGGCTTATCACACTTGCCATGTTAAAAAAAAAAATAAAAAAAAAAAAATAAGAAACTACATTCATAATTCAGTCAGGCGTATTTTATTTCCATGTATATGACCACAGAGAGGAACAGAACTCATGTGAGAAACTGTACATTCTACATGCATAAACTCACCAAGTGTTCAGTGATCATTAACCCCTTGTGGCTTATGAGACGGGTTTTGGCAGTTTATTAATCATTAGACGATTTTATGCAGCTTAGAAAGGATCTTTGGGAATTGAAAGGGTAAAGACTATCTCAATTAACCCTCTCACTTCCATACACCCTTCCTAATCTGAATAAAATTGTCTAATGATAGCCAGAATAAACTGTCTAGAGGCATCATAATCCACAAGGGGTTAAGGAGTCCAGCCAATATGTTGCACATCAACTTGTGCCAAATTATCATTCAACGACACAGGTTAATTTTTTTTTTCTTTAGTTTGCTCCCTAGACCTCTATCAATCTTAACCCAAGGAATATGGAAATGAGGTAGTGAAAAGTGTCCAGGAACCGTAATTTCTACCCTTCGATGCTGACAGAATTTGTTATATTTACCATATAAAACATTGTTTCTTCTCTATGTGCATTTATTTTACTTATATGATTAACATAATTATGAACATTGAAGAGCGATAAGAGAAGTGGGAACAGCAATTGGTTGGTGAAAAACTTATATTTTCGCCGCCCAGTCGTATTCTGGGCCGGCCGGCCGAGAACATACTCCCTCTCCAACGTCTCGCATAGAGCCCAGGGTCTCTAAATGACTCAATGCTGCCTCTGACCCTGCCTGAGAATAATTCGCATGGAAAATAACTGATAAATGAGGGAAATAATAGGAAAAATAACCGATAATTGAGGAGGGGGGAAAAACTGGGGGAAGGGGATGGTTGAGACACATGGCTTATCACACTTGCCATGTTAAAAAAATAAAAAATACAAAATAACCAAGAACACCCCCCCCTCCCCCTTTCGAGATAAATTTGTAAATTTATCGGTAGAAAAATATCCCAGCCTAAGGACAATCAATCAGTCAATTGGGGCATGAGCTGTGACAGCACGTAACCGCACTCACCCTCCGATTCCACTCCGGGAATCCTCCCAGGCGAGACTCCAGGAATCTGCCTGACCCACATCAAGTATCCTATTGCATCATTGGTCGACTAGCCTCAGCCATGAGTTCCATGGTCTTCCCCTAGGCCTCCTCCACTCAGGGTTGGCTTCTGTAGAGACCACCTGGTGAGCAGGGTCTGCTTCAAGGAGGCAAACCACATGCCCATATAGCCAAAGTTGGCATTCAAGGTCCTCACGGACCATGCAACTAATATATCTTGAATTAGTTTCATGGAGTAGTCACTGGTTTGAGACGTAATCATTCCAGTGATAGCCCATGATCCCGCGAAGACATTTAGTACCAAAAGATTTGATGCATATCTTCAACTCGCTATTAAGTGTCTATGATACACATCCATATAATAAGACATGGAGCACCAGCGACTTAATAATCCGCAGCTTCATCCTTCTGCACAGGTATCGACAATGCCATATAATTTTGTTGTGTGAATCCATAACTCCATATACTGAAACAAGGCGATGATTGACATCATAGCCCGACTCACCACTATTATGGATAACGCTACCAAGATAAGTAATTTTATCCAAGATCTCTAACTCCTCACCACATACATGAACAGGTTGCACTGCATCATCCAATAAGTCACAAAATGCTTTGCCTTTGGTCTTAGTCCAAGAGACCTTTAAACTCAATGGCTCCAACTCCTCGTGTAGTGCCTCAAGGGCCAATCTGACAACATCTAATATCTCCGCTAGGATTACTGCATCATCTGCAAAGTCAAGATCTGTGATCCTAAAATTGACGATGTCTGCTCCGCAGTGACTCCGCGACACCAGGTCAACAGTCGCCTGTAACAATAGACTGCAAGCAGTCCTTTTTTAAACTTAATTCGACGTTCCACGTGTACCCGGATTGCTAGAATCCGGTAAATTGTTGACTTCTTGGGTGTAAATCCAGATTGCTCAGGTCTCTGCTCCTTTAGCAGGTGGCATCGGATTCGCACCAGCAATATATGGGCGAAAACCTTGCCTGGCACACTGAGCAGTGTAATACCACTGTAGTTATTGCAGTCTTGTCGGTCCTCTTTCCCTATCCAGATAGGGGTGACTAGACTCTTTCTCCAGTCAAGAGAAATGGTACCGGTCTGCCATGCAGCAGTCAGGACCGCATGTAACCCATGGACCATGGACTCATCCCCAGCTTTCAGCAGTTCTCTAGGAATGCCACAAATACCAAGAGCCTTCCCACCCTTCAGCTTAGTTACGGCCTCCCTTACCTCGGCAAGGGAGGGAGGGTGGTGGCTCAGGCACTGGTGGTTGGACATCAACTGGAAGAACCTGTCTGTTGGGAGGACTGGCCATGTACAACTGCTTGAAGTACTCTGCCCAGTGGGTTCTGCACTCACCATCATTCGATGCGAGTTGGCCATCCGCTATCCGAACTGAACTAGCTTGGGGGGTAGGCTTGGAGCGGAGTCTCATCAGGGCTCGGTAAGCAGGCCGTAAGTAATTTGCAGAGATATGTCCCTCTACTGTACCTATACAGTGATTCCCCTGACATACCTCGCTTTGTCTCTCCTCAGGTAAGTTTTCGCTTTGCAAGACAGGGCCCTGTGCTCACCCAGATCTCCATTCAATCTGGCAGGACGACTCTCTTCTATTATGCCCAGTGTCTCACCCGATAGGAAGGTCTCCTTGACCCTGGTTTGACAACAATGCATTCATCAGCTGCTGACAGGGCTCCACGTTTAAGGTTTTCCCACAATTCTACAGGATCTTCTAGGGAGCCAAATGATTCAAACCGGTTTGAGACTGCCACTGCATACTCCCTTGCACACTTCTCATCCTTGAGCCTCTCAAGATGAAACCCTAGGGAATAACATTTTGAGATTTTTCTGGTTTCGATTCGTAGCTTCAGTGTAGCAAGAACAAGCCTGTGGTCGGTAGCAAAGACCTCAGCACTCCTAAAGACCCTGCAGTTATGGAGGGTCCTCCAACGAGTGCTTACGAGTATGTGGTCGATCTCCTTGGCCACACCACCCGCATTGGAGTACCAAGTCCAGCGGTGTAGATCTGGTCTCTGAAACCAGGACCCCGCAATCCTCAGCTTCCTGGACCTTACGAAGTTCAGGAAGAGAGAACTGTTGACATTCCTGGTGCCAGAGCCATGAGGACTAACACATACCTCCTAGCCATCCCTATCTGTGCCAGTCCCCAAGGACAACGAGTGTGTCCCGTGGATGGCACTGTTCAACGATAGAGTCGAGCTTATCGTAGAACAATTTTTTTTCTTCTAAATTACTCATCTCACTAGTAGCATACACAGGAACAAGATAAATTAAGCCCGTCGTGTGCTTCATCCTCACCAGCAGTAGACGCCTGTCAACAGGTATAACCCCGCCAACTGTGGGAACCAGGGCGAAAGAGATCGCAACAGCCATCCCCCTTTGGCGAGCACCATTAAAACAGCTAGACAGTAGTATGTGTAACCATTGCAACTGATCTCACCGTTGCCCGACCGCCTAACTTCAGAAAGGGCCACTATGTTGATCCCCAGCCGCTGCAGCTCCCCAGATAATGAAGGTAGTCAGTCATCATCTGAGAGGGAGGGTCAATATGTTCCAGACTCCAACCTGAAGACCCCTCCGAAAGTAAAGCCCTGGAGCTGGCTTTTGGGATCGTGATTCATTTGCGCTTCCACGACCACCCCGCATGTCAGGAGCTTGTGTGGGAGATTCGCCGCCCTTCAGACTGCTGTGGTCCCAAAGGCTTTGCCCTGCTGTCGTCACAGTTGACACCCCTGCTCAACTGGCAGGAGCAGTAGGACCGGTCCAGGCATGCCTGGCATTAAACCCTCCAAGATTTACTGGGCCGGGGTCGTGGGCACCCACCTGGTAGTGTTTACCATGATCCCCAGTCCTTATTCCTCAGTTGTGTGTGTTTTTTTTTTTTGTTTTTTTTTTTTGTGGGGTCAGGTCGCAGGCCCTACCCCAAACCAGCTGGCTCCTCCCCAAGGTTGCTGGAGTCCAGAAGGGGGGATTTGTTGTTCGGGGTTTTCCTTCCCCTAGTCGAGGTTGCCTGCCAATACTATCGAGTCCCGTCTACCCATCCCTTTTAGTCACCTCTTACGACACGCAGGGGTTATGGCAGAAGTATTCTTTTTCCACTGCAACCAGTGTAAGGGCCCCTATCCCCAGGGCCGAAGGTCGATTTCATCTAAAATTACAGACTCTCTCTCGCTTGCCAGGAAAAATTGGACACCTAAATGGCACTAAAGGTCTTAAAATTAACAAAGAAATAGAGGTCTTGGGTGAACGTCTTAAAATATCAAAACTAATGGGGCTAAACATGACCACGACTTAGTCGACTATACTCTGAACCAACCAAGCAAGTGTGCAGTGATCATTAAGGAGTCCAGCATTTCTGTTTAATAGCGATATTATAGCTCCAACCTCATTATATCCTGAAACTCGCAAATGAACATATGTTCTTATGTTCAATCTTAGCTCCGCACCTTAATGATAACTGAACACTTGTTGAGTTTACACTGGTTGAGAGTACCGTTGTGGTCATTTTTAACTCCATTAGTTTGGATATTTCAAGAAGTTTGCCCCATTAGTTTGGCGATTTTAACCCTTGCAGTGCAGGTGATGACATTATTCCTTATATTCTGCCTATTAAAAGACAATTTTATGTAGCTTAGGAAGGACGTCTAATAATCAGGGAGGTGTATTATATCACCATTAATTCGATGACTATCATAAATCGTTCCTAAGCAGAGTAAAATCATCTAATAATAACCAGAATATAAAGAAAAGTAACTTCACCCGTAGTCAAAGGGTTAAGACCTCTATTTCTTTGTCAATTTTAAGACCTATTGTGGTAGTTAGGTGTCAATTTTATCCTTGCGAGCGATAATAATAATAATAATAATAATAATAATAATAATAATAATAATAATAATAATGAGGAACCGGCCTAGACTATGACTAGGCTAGAGACTATGGCATTCGATTGTAGACTCAGATGTCATGCCTCTAGCCCACTTGTAATAATTCGTGGACCCCCTATGTTATTCTTTATGCAAATACTGTATAACTATCTGAATTGATTTGTCAAAATAACTTGCTTTTCAATAAATAGTATGTATAGTTTTGCAGTTGATGTATAGAAAATGAAGTAACTATATTCGTTTCCAGAGATATGCTTCCATATTTAAAAATAGGTGAAGTACATGAGTAGTTATGAGTGGGCTAGAGACTATGGCATTCGAGTGTACAATCAGCCAAACTGCTCGAAATAGAAATCTCGCTCAAGTCATAAGCGAGCAAGTAGAAGTTCGCAAGGTTAAGGTAAGTTTTTATTCTAGACCCTCTTCTCTCTCACGTTTAGCCCCATTATATTTTGAGATTTTAAGACGTTCACCCCATTAGTTTGGCGATTCTAAAACCTTTCGCCCCATTTCTTTGCCAATATTAGTATCTTTCGTGTCATTTAGGTGTCGATTTTATTTCCTGGCGAGCAATAGCGAACCTGTAATTTGAGGGTGATTTTTAAAGCTTGATAGTGGTCTCGGGAATAAACTACACCCCCTCCCCCCTCCATAAGGGAGCCCACCTCGCTTTTTTTTCTCTTTCTCTCTTTCTTTGGCTTGTATCCATTCGGCCCCATTCAACCTACTGTTTTAAGACGTTTACCCCCATCCAGGTGTCAATATTTTCCTGGCGAGCGGTAGCGAGCCAGCATATTTATATTTTTGTTTTGACAGCAAGCTAAATTTGCAAATTTTTCGATAGAAAAATGTCTCCAGAGAAGCCGGATTTCTCCATACAATGCTGGCTCTCTATCGCTCGCCAGGAAGATATCGACACCTGGATGGGGATAAACGTCTTAAAATAGTTGGCTGAATGGGGCCGAATGGATACAAGCCAGTAAAAGAGAGAACAGGAGAGAAAGATAAAAAAAGACAGTGAACCCCCTTAAGCGGGCATCACACTGGGCCAAATTCTCGTCATTCTCCAATCTCCAGTCTCCGTTTCCAGTCAGTAGCGCCGGCAAATTCTATCACACGCCAAGCGTCCTTGCTGCGTGAGTCTCCAACACAACAATAACAACGTCCGACCTTAGCCTATATTGGTCCGTTTCACCTATACTGTAATGTATAGTAATATGAATTTACATCTACAATTATAATGTAATATGACTCAATCTACACGTTAGTGTAATTTGTTTTTAAATTTGAAGCTTACATGTATATGAGGAAATTTATATTTTGAACTTTTTCGATTCATACCAATCGCCGTGGCGTAGGCTATAGAACAGTGGTTTCACTTAAACTGTAGAATAATATGGATTGATATTGACAAACTTTGTGTAATAGGACCCAATCTATACGTTAATGTTGCTATGTTTTGCGTGTGAAGCTTATATAAGTAGCTATGAGGAAGTTTTTCGCAAAATATAGGCTATAGCCTGACAGATCCCCTGTCGTTACCTCGGCACTAAACGATCGTTTATATTGTGCTGTTTCACCAATAATTTAGAGTAATATGGATTTATATCGACAATTATATTTCAATATGACTCAATCTACAAGTTTGCGTGATTATGTTTGTGACACCAACACCAACATGCCAGCTGACAATACACCAACAATCAAGGAATCAACTGGGGACACTGGCCTAGGCCAAGGCCTACTCAAAAGCCCAGAAGTAGCCGTAGGCAAGAGTGACAGCGACAGCCTCAATACCAGTACCACAACAAACAATGCTTTAGACCTAGATCTGGGGAGCACACCAGAAGATATTAGCCTCACAATGCTAGATGCCCATAGTCTCCCCCCCGCAACACTAGCAGACACGGCAGAGCCTCCTCAAAACGCAGCAAGACTGGTGAGGTCGGGGACCCCAACGAGCACACACCCCACATGCAACGGATGCAGACATAATGCCCCTACATACAGGACTCCAGCAGCAACTGAACCCACAACCACAAGAACAGGTGAGGCTAGTGCTGTAAATTCAAATCCATGGAGACCTAGGAGAGCTGAAAACAAGGGCACTTATATTATGAGGAAAAGCATGGAAGTATGCAATTTCTACCTAAGAAATGAATGCCGATATGGAGTAGTTGGCATGGGATGCAAACAAGACCATCCAAAAATATGTGCAAAATTCATGAAGCACGGGCAGGATGAAAGGATCGGTTGCAAGCATGGATGGAAGTGCATCGACTACCACCCATTTGTATGCAGAAACTCGCTTAACAAAAGGGCATGTGATATCAGAGACTGCAATCTTCCACACATCAAGGGAACGAAAAGACTGACTCCCAGAATCAATGTCAACAAACCAAGGGAACATGCTACAGGACACATCCAAAGGTAATTTGCCTACACACCAACACCCGAGGAAAAACTAGAAAGCCAACGCAATGCCCTCAGAAGCTGGCCAGCCATCCATCAAACTCAAAAGGACAGACCAACAGCGGTACACACGGCTATGCCCGACCAAAGTGCTTTTTTAGAGGTAATAATGGGACGTCTTCTGGAAGTGGAAAAACGGTCTCAAGCGATAATGGAGAGATTCCTAGCCCAAACCGAGGGGCCAGACATGAAACACAGAGGAAGGTGCAACTACCACTAAATAGTTTTTTTGTGGGCAACATCAGAGGACTCTACCCACAAAACAATCTATGTAAAGTCCCCATGTTGGAAGAAATTGCAGAGGAAGATAACTCAATTTTTCTAGCCCTCACAGAAACACACTTGAACGAAAACATTTTGGATGCAGAGATCAATATCCATAATTTCACACTATTCAGAGCCGACAGAGCGGACAGAAGCCACGGAGGAGTAGCACTCTACCTAAGGGAGGATATGGCTGCAAATACCGAAACTTTAGTTGCATTCTCAAACGGCACAACAGAGCTACTAGCAGTACACATAAGACAAACCGACATGCTCATCATAATTTTGTACCGACCTCCAAACACCACAGGGGAAATTTTCAAGGAGGTCACAGAGAAGATACAATCACTCCTACAAAATCTGCCAACTCCCGCTACAGATGTCATCATCACAGGAGATTTCAACCTGCCCATCATCAATTGGGCAACCATGAAAATAGACGGAGGATCCAGGGATGAAAAACAGCAAGCCAAGGAGCTAATGACTATCATGGACACTGCATACATGAAGCAATACATCGAGGAACCTACAAGAGGCAACAACACACTGGACTTACTATTTGGCAACAACTTCGACCTGGTACACTCGTACGAAACTGTAAAAACTATAATGTCCGACCACAGCCTCATCAAAGTTAGAACCCCCACACCAGCCACACCACCCAGAAGATGTCAACAGGAGTCAAGCCAAATCCCCTGCACCTCTCTGAAAGATCTCAACTTCTACAGCAAAGAAATAGACTGGGACAGACTGAGAGCAGAACTGGCAGTAACTGACTGGAGGGCACTATTCGAAGATAAAAACGTCGACGAAACTCTCAGTATCCTCCAGAGACAATGCCTGGAGACCTGTAAAAACACCATACCACCCAAATCAAGCAGGAAGCAGATAAAACAGATTCCCAGAGATAGAAAAATACTAATGAAGAAAAGGACGTACTTGAGAGCCAAGCAAAGGAAGACCAGCCATGCGCACACTATCACCAAACTACAAGAAGAGCTCGATGAAGTTGAACGAAAACTCATCCAGTCACACCAAGAGCAAAGAACACGTGAAGAACTCCAAGCAGTTGCAAACATACGAGTAAATAGCAAATTCTTCTATGCATATGCAAAAAGGAGACTCAGGAACACCTCAACAATAGGACCGCTTGCAAAACCTACGGGCGAACTTGAGAGTGACCCAACCGAAATGACCAAGATACTCAAACAGCAATACGAAAGTGTCTTCAGCCCGCCAAATGAAGACAAGAAAATCGATAATGCAACGACCTTCTTTGACAACGCTCCTGGGACACCACATCAACTCTCCTCGGTAACAGTATCAACAGAGGACATAATAGCAGCCATCGACAAGATTGGACCAAACTCTGCAGCAGGACCAGACGGCTTTCATGCCCAACTGCTAAAAAACTGCAAATATCAGCTAGCCTTGCCTCTAAAACTGCTGTGGAGCAAGTCCCTCCAAACTGGATATGTACCACAATCCCTAAAAGAAGGTACTGTCACACCAATACACAAAGGGGGTAGTAAAGGCATAGCCAAAAATTACAGACCAGTGGTGCTGACGTCACATCTTATTAAAATCATAGAAAGAACAATACAAGCTAAGATGGTCAGCTACCTGGAAGATAACGAGGCATTCAACGAGGGTCAACATGGCTTTAGACAAGGCCGCTCCTACCTTTCACAACTACTATCACACTACGACAAAATCCTACAGGATATTCAAGACGGAGAAAATATAGACGTCATATATCTAGATTTCGCCAAAGCTTTTGACAAGGTGGACCATGGGATCCTTCTACATAAACTCAAATCACTGGGAATAGGGGGAGACCTTGGAAGATGGCTCCACAGCTTCATCACCAACAGAAAACAAAGAGTCACGGTTCAAGGAAGCCTATCAGAAGCAATGCGGAGTACCACAAGGATCAGTACTGGGACCTCTCCTATTCCTCATCATGATAGGAGACATCGACAGGGACCTGGAACACTCAACAGCCTCATCGTTTGCAGACGACACCAGACTCATGAAGAAAATCACCTCACAACATGATGCACAGCTACTACAACAAGACTTGGACAAAATCCTGAAGTGGGCAGAAGAAAACAACATGGCCCTAAACGGAGACAAGTTCGAGCTTCTAAGGTATGGGAACAAGAGAGCACTACAAAACGCCACCAACTACAAAATTGGACAGCAAGAAATTACCGCCAAGGACACAGTGAAAGGACTTGGGAGTAAATATGAGCAGTGACACCACTTTTTCCCAGCATATTACCAAAGTCACAACAACAGCAAAACAAATAGCAGGCTGGATCCTGAGAACCTTCCACACAAGAAATGAGAGGTGTATGTTAACACTGTGGAAGTCACTTGTCCTACCACGACTGGAGTACTGCTCTCAGCTCTGGTCTCCCCAAAAAGTAGGAGAAATAACAGAAATTGAAGCCACCCAGAGGACATTCACCAGTAAAATCCATGGGTTTCAACACTTTAACTACTGGGAGAGACTCAAGGAGCTGCAGCTGTACTCACTTCAAAGACGTAGGGAGAGATACATCATCATCTACGTCTGGAAGATTTTGGAAAAAAAGGTACCAAATCCAAACATCCAAGAGACTCAACACCAAAGGCGAGGGAGGCTGTGCTATGTGAGGACTACGCCGGGATCAACACAAAAAATCAAATCCCTGATCCATCACAGCTTTGCATACAATGGAACCAGACTGTTCAACTGTATACCAGCCCCTCTCAGGAACATGACCGGGGTGTCTCCAGACACCTTCAAGAAACACTTGGACATGATTGTGGCTGGCCAAAATACCGGACCGGCCACCAACACCAGGATACCCCAGCACCAACTCCAACCGACTTCTGGAATGGAGAGTGGAAGAAAGGGAGCTGCCTGGTCGCAGTGGAGCCCCAGCTCAACTGTGTCACTAACGGACGGAATACAACTGAGTGTAACTAAGTGTAAGTGCAAGTGTAAGTCCACTAATATACTAGGTTAGGTTAGGCTAGGTTAAATATATTGTTCAATGATTCTTAGTAAATAGGCATCTGAAAAACAGTTCCTCCTGCTACACAACCGAATTTTTTCGTTTCATACCAATCGCCGTGGCGTAGGTATAGGAAGTGGTTATTTAGCTGCAAGTGGTGTAGCTATTTTAGCATTAATTCACTTAGTTTATGTCTATCCGCAGCCCTTCTCACAATCAAAACACACAATTATGTAGCAAAATATATATTTCGACGTCATATACTTGAGATATCAATGAGATTAAATGCGAGCTGTAAAGAGGCTGACAATCTACCTCCATCACAAAATGGAGCTTCCCACCCAGTGCGGGAAGCATCCTAGCTCCATCAAATGATGAGATTTGTGCTGGAGACTGGCAGTAGCTCCATTTTTTGCTGAAGAATGACGAGAATTGGCCCAGTGTGATACCCCCTTTAAGCAAAAACTGACTATCCGAGTGTTTAGGTGTTTAACCCTTTCTGTACCGGCAACATATTTTTATTTGTATTCTTGCTATACATATTTAGGCGATGTTGTGCAGTTTAAGAAGTATCTGAGGTCGTAAAAAGGGTTAAGTGAGATAGTTTGAAACCTGGTGATTGCTGGAGGCCCTTTTTAAGCTGAATATAATCGTTTAATAGTAGCCAACATAGAGTTAAAAGGACGGCACCAGTACTGAAAGGGCTAAAAAGGTATCCATGAAAACAAATATTGCTGATGACCATTTCACCTGACTTTACCTGGTCTTATATCTAACCTAGAACCCCTTGGAATGCCGTGCGGCCCGTACCTGATGGGCGTGTGGGCGTTGTGATGGTGATGTTGTGCGCGGCTCTGTACTCTCCACCAGGGGCTCCAGTTCCACCCCTGAGACAGACTCCTCTACTCGTGTGTAGGGCGTAGGTCGGCGGCGGTGGTGTTGGTGGTGGTGGGGGGGCCTTACTGGCATGGTGGATGTACGGAGGGTTTTGGTTGTCCTGGTGGATATATATGTATATATATTATATATTTGTTAATTTCATTAATCGAGTTTAGGAGTAAAGTTGGTTGGTGGAAAGAACATATATATATATATATATATATATATATATATATATATATATATATATATATTGAGTATATAATATCACAAATACACGTGAGCCACTAAATGTTTCTAATCTCACAGTCGGCGGTTTGAACCCCATTGAGAGATTAGAAACATTTAGTGGCTCACGTGTATTTGTGATATATACTCAATATTTGTAACTCTCATGCTTGGTGGGTTAGAATTAAATTAAATCAATTTCGGCCCGAGTTGCGTCGGGACACTCAAGAAATCCTTGTATGGTATTCTGGAATATGGATCCTACGACTAGGTATGAATTGAAAATATATTCGCCTAGTGGGTTTCCCTTCTCCCTAACTTAAATAGGATAGAGGGTTGAGTGTCTTTTAGACTGCCGTGGTGTAGTTGATTAAAGCGTCGGCTATCGTCCTGACGGTCGGCGGTTCGAACCCCACTGATAGATTTGAAACATATATATACCGGTATATATATATATATATATATATATATATATATATATATATATATATATAGTATATATATGGGGATAAATCACAAATGTGTGTGATCAAATTATGTGGTAAAAGTGTAAATATTATTAGGAAAAAACATTGGAACACCAAGCTTTCTTGTATTCTCTCAGGACATCTTCAGGGTAATACAAGATATGGATTCGCATTCTGAACATAAGTTTGTTTCGGCTATCTCAATAGAGAAGGATTGTAGTGTGGTCCTTTCCGAGACAAGCTGCTCAATTATCAGCTAGTGTTAGCCTACACGTTGTTCCACCAGTATATCTGTGTAAGTAATATGATTGGAACTCCTGCACCATCTTGGCCACCAATGGTCGCATGTGATCTCGTAGGTAAAGTAGAATAAGCATATTACTGTACCTAAGTTAAGAAAAACTATATATTTTCAGATTCAGGGCTACAAATGACAATAAACCAACATTATTTGTATTATTATTATTATTATTTTGATTATAAATATTATTTTTAATATAATAGTAATAGCCTAATTATTATTATTATTATTATTATTATTATCATCATTATTAATATTATCATTAATATACTGTAACTATTATTATTATTTTATTATTATTGTTATTGCTATTATTAGTATTATTTATTAGTATTATTATCATTATTATTGTTTTTGTTATTGATTGTCATTATTATGATGTTTTTATATTATTAATATATTAAAACCTTCAAGTCGTATATTCTCGTAACATCTGCAGAAGCCATTACCATTGGCAATTATATATACTTATTGGCCCATTTGCCCTTAACCCAGGAACTGCGGGAAGACTCTTAAGAGTTCCCCCGGCAGACTGCGGGAAGACTCTTAACCCTTTATTAGCGGGGTCGGACTTAAGTCCGGTACGAGATAATTGGACTAAATGGCGGGGTCGGACTTAAGTCCGTGGGTGTATTCCCACCCTAATTTAGGTGGAAAGCGGAACCTGGTGGTCAGGCGGTATACTACAAGGGCCCACCCACATATCCCCACTGCGTGACCGTGACTCAGTGACCCTCAAGCAGCCATAATGGAAGGTCAAGATTTGCCCGTGTTCGATTCGGTGGCCGCCATCCCTAGTGCGTCGCGCCACCCTACTAACCACGCCCGGCTTACCACCCAGGAACTAGATATCATGCTGAACTCTTCAGAACTTTCTAATAAGCTGTTGGATGAAACTGTCGAATGTCTGGGTGAGAGTTTTGGTAGTGTGGATGACTCGGAAGACGAAAATAACCCGATCATAGGCTTTCATCCCAAGCATAATTTGCGTGGGGTTGATGTTGAGGTTGATGTTGGACAGACCGTTGACCATATTGAAGACGTTCCTGACGAAGAACATACTGGTGTGGGTGTTGGTAAGTACAATTTATATTTTATAATTGCTTGAAAGTTTGATTGCAAGCATTTTATCACCTTACGAGCGGGTGGTGGAGTATATTTCCCTGTGCCGCCCAGCGGGGTTTTTTTTTTACCCTAAATGGGGTTGTTTCGTGCTCTTTTTCATGCATAAACAAGACCCAGAGCGTAATACAAGTATGTATCCCTGAAAGGGCGTAAATTGAGCTTTCCAATGACACCCGAACCATCCTTCTACGATCATTGGTTGTCTTTCAACGATCGTGCAACACGAGTGCAAAACCCTAAACTACGGTAATTTCCTTATATAATTCCCTGTAGTAGGTCCACGGCGGCTGTGACGAGCGGTCAGGAGGTACATTATGCTCTAATCACCGCTCCGCTCTCTCTCAGAGCACATTACGTCCTCAAAATTGCACTCTACAAGAAATGTCCTTTGCATTTTATAGCGTATTATTTGCAGGCGTTCGGTAAATTTCTCACGATAACCAGGGTATACGGTACATTTCTCACGATAATATAAGCAACAACGAAGCTTGGCGAAGATTGTGGTCTACAATATACCTTTTTATAATTGCATGTGACCTTGTAATTGCTTGAAAGTTTGATTGCAAGCATTTTATAGCGTATTATTTGCAGGCGTTCAGTACATTTCTTACGGTAATACAAACAACGAAAGATTGAATATTTGTGCTTGGCATTATATGATTGTGGGGAACAGATGTAGGCCTACCGTATATATTATTTTATCATAATATATGATACATATGTAACATTGTTATATTATCACGACACTCTCTCTCTCTCTCTCTGTCTCACTCTCTTTGTTTCTACACCTTTGTACTCCTTGGTACTCTCTTTCTCTGATGTAGGCCAGGGCACGCCCCTAACTAATCTTCTCTTCCCTCCCAGGGAAAAATCACACCTAGCAGATGTTCTTGACCTCTCTCTCTCTGTCTGTCTCTCTACCTATATATACATTTATAATTGCATGTGACATTGAAATTGCTTGAGAGTTTGATTGCAAGCATTTTATAGCGTATTATTTGCAGGCGTTCGGTAAATTTCTCACGATAACCAGGGTATACGGTAAATTGTTCACGATAATATAAGCAACAACGAAGCTTGGCGAAGATTGTGGTCTACAATATACCTTTTTATAATTGCATGTGACATTGAAATTGCTTGAGAGTTTGATTGCAAGCATTTTATAGCGTATTATTTGCAGGCGTTCAGTAAATTTCTTACGGTAATACAAACAACGAAAAATTTAATATTTGTGCTTGGCATTATATGATTGTGGGGAACAGATGTAGGCCTACCGTATATATTATGTTGTCATATATATGATACATATGTAACATTGTTATATTATCACAACACTCTCTCTCTGTCTGTCTAATCCTCTCTGGGTCTACCTATATATACTTGTATAATTGCATGTGACATTGAAAGTGCTTGAGAGTTTGATTGCAAGCATTGTATAGCGTATTATTTGCAGGCGTTCAGTAAATTTGATAAATATATCAAAATAAGTCCTGTGGGACTATGAAATAGCTATTATTGGACAAGGAAAATATTTTGTTCATCCCTCCACTGGAACATCAACAACAATGTCAACAACGTATCGCAGTCGGCAGTGTGCAGTACTGCCAATACGTATAGCGACTTCCGCTAGATCTAGAGACTTTACTTCGATCTAGCAGCAATGACTTACACTAGCGGTTTTGTTTTGAAATTTCAGAACAATTTCGAAGTGATATTATATGGATTTTGCCAATTCATATTTCTAGTGGTATTTATCATGTCTTACATCTAACAATATATGCTAGCGGATTTAACTTCAATTGGTAACCCTCCCGCTCCATTCGGCTCGAAGAAAATCGATAATGGTGGCACTTTAGTAAACAGGTGATAAACATAACCGCATGCGTATCGGTTTGGTGTATCGGTATTATGGTAAGTTGGCTACCTACTATTGTTTATACGATATAGTAAGTAATGATAAGTAAATTATTATATTATATATAAAACAAAAACAAAATTCCTGCAAAGCAAGCGAAACAGAGAGAGAGAGAGAGAGAGAGAGACAATGCAGAAACTGAACTGAAGAAAGAGTGAAAAAGATATAATAATACAGACATTTTTACAAGCAAATAAAGAAAGGGATTATAGAAAATAATAATGAGAATTACATATACGGATGAGGAAGAGAGAGAGAGAGAAAGAGAGAGAATACAGAAACTGAACTGAAGAAAGAGAGTGAAACAAATATAATAATACAGAAATATTACAAGCAAATAAATGAAATAGAGGGATTAGTTAGAGAAAATAATAATGAGAAATACATAATACGGATGAGGAAGAGGGAAAGCGAGCGAGCCAGAGAGAGAGAGAGAGACAGGAGGCGTGAGAGAGATTAGAGAAAATAGAGAGATTGCAAGCATTTTATAGCGTATTATTTGCAGGTGATCAGTAAATTTCTTACGGTAATACAAACAACGAAAGATTGAATATTTGTGCTTGGCATTATATGATTGTGGGGAACATATGTAGGCCTACCGTATATATAATTTTTTCATATATACGATACATATGTAACATTGTTATTATCACGACACTCTCTCTCGTCTCTTCCTCTCTGTGTCTACCTATACATATATAATTGCATGTGACCTTCAAATTGTTTGAAATTTTGATTGCAAGCATTTTTTAGCGTATTATTTGCAGGCGTTCAGTAAATTTCTTACGGTAAGGTAGGCAAAAGGCAGTTATGAAATTGAGGTAGGGAAAAGGCAGAACTGCCTATAGCGAGTGTATGAATGGGATTGAGGTAGACAAAAGGCAGAACTGCCTATAGCGAGTGTATGAATGTGATTGAGGTAGACAAAAGGCAGAACTGTCTATAGCGAGTGTATGAATGTATGTATGAATGAATGACATGGATGTATGAGGTGGACCAAGAACCAGATGGATGGATGAGATTCGAAACTTTGATAGACGTATATATCACGGTATACGGTAGAAGTAATTCCTTACAATGTACCGTACATCGTTATATATACGCCTATCAAATGATTGCCATCAATATACGGTATATATATATATATATATATATACACCGTGATATATACGCCTATCAAATGATTGCAATCAATATACACCAATATACAGTATATATATATATATATATATATATATATATATATATATATATATATATATATATATATATATATATATATATATATATATATATATATATATACATATATATATATATATATTTATATATATACCGTATATTGATTGCAATCATTTGATAGGCGTATATATCACGATGTACGGTACATTGTAAGGAATTACTTCTACCGTATACCGTGATATATACGTCTATCAAAGTTTCGAATTTCATCCATCCATCTGGTTCTTGGTCCACCTCATACATCCATGTCATTCATTCATACATACATTCATACACTCGCTATAGGCAGTTCTGCCTTTTGTCTACCTCAATCACATTCATACACTCGCTATAGGCAGTTCTGCCTTTTGTCTACCTCAATCCCATTCATACACTCGCTATAGGCAGTTCTGCCTTTTCCCTACCTCAATCACATAACTGCCTTTTGCCTACCTCAATCACATGTGGATAACACCTCCTGGGAACACCACAAACAAAAAATGAGTCGTCAACACTACCCCATAGGGTGATTTGGAAATGTGTTGTGAAATAATATTATATATAAAACAAAAACAAAAACCTGCAAAGCAAGCGAGAGAGAGAGAGAGAGAGAGAGAGAGAGAGAGAGAGAGAGAGAGAGAGAGAGAGAGAATGCAGAAACTGAACTGAAGAAAGAGTGAAAAAGATATAATACAGAAATATTACAAGCAAATAAATGAAATAGAGGGATTAGTTAGAGAAAATAATAATGAGAATTACATATACGGATGAGAAGAGAAAGAGAGAGAATACAGAAACTGAACTGAAGAAAGTGAAAAAGATATAATAATACAGAAATATTACAAGCAAATAAATGAAATAGAGGGATTAGTTAGAGAAAATGATAATGAGAATTACATATACGGATGAGAAGAGAAAGAGAGAATACAGAAACTGAACTGAAGAAAGAGTGAACAAGATATAATAATACAGAAATATTACAAGCAAATAAATGAAATAGAGGGATTAGTTAGAGAAAATAATAATGAGAATTACATATACGGATGAGGAAGAGAGAAAGGGAGCGCGAGAGAGGGAAAGCGAGCGAGCCAGAGAGAGAGAGAGACAGACAGACAGGAGTGAGAGAGAGAAAGAAAGAGAGAGAGAGAGAGAGAGAGAGAGAGATAATACAGAGAATACAGAAATAAGGAGAAATAAGAGAAAAATAAGACCGATTACCGAAGGAATAGTAGACGCGCGAGAGGCCGAAGTCAGGCCAAAGCGAACGCATCCGAACGCGCCCGGGAAATAGACCAAAAAGTACCTCCTCTTCCTCACCTCTTCCCACCCTCCACACTCATTCATAACATCCATTCATAGACTTATATGGGGAGACGAAGAGTTGCTCTTTCCAAAAATGATCGTTTCGTTCGCATTGGAGCCAGAGTAACAGCGCTAGGGCGAGTGAAATTGAGCGAATATTTCGGGATTATGCCCGCTGAGCGGTACAGTGTAAAATACCTTACCACCCGCTAAATAAGGGTTAAGAGTCAGAGAAAAAAAAAATCAATTTTAAACATCGATGTTTTGTTTTTGTTTTTTGCCCCTGGGCCATGCAAAATATCACTCCTCTACCTCCCCTCCTTCCCCACTTTCCTCCCCTCCTTCAGTTATCACCTATTTTCCCTGTTATTCCCTTATTCTGAGGTATATTTTCGTGCTAACATTAGTGAGTTGCAAGCAGGGCATTGTCATCACTGTTAGCAAGCGAGTGCAAGAGAGAGAGAGAGAGTATCGATCGACAGTGTCTCTCCAGCCTTGGGGGAAATTGGCGGGAAAGGAGGTTGCCTCACCCATACATTATGTAACTCCTGCCCTGTATCGCCGATTTTGACCATCCAAACGCTGTTTTCACTTGTTTTATTGTTGTAACAGGTTAATACCTTTATAATCAACCTATAATAGGCACATATGGATAAGTATTAATGCTATTTATGGTAAAATGAATATTTTAGTGATGGAAACAGCTCAAATACATGCGCACAGGCAGAGGTGTCTAATTACCCCCATGCGCACTTCAGAGGTTAATAAATGAACATGGAATTATTTTCTGTTGGTATAGCTCATAATTACCTCCACTTGGCCAGTTGCTGAATGTATATGAAGATGTTTGCCTATTATGGCAGATTTAAGGAAGATAAGTTTACTCTAGGCTACCTAAGACTGAAAAGGTCCACTCATATAATGTAAATAAATAATAATACCGGGAGTGTAACTCACTTATTAAAATCACCATAGAATACAGCTAGGCAAGGTGGAAATGCTGATGGAGGTGCTGATAGATGGTAGGCAAATGGGTGCTATTCGAACACCATTGGATGTTTACCTTAACCCTCTCCGACATATGACGCAATTTTGAGCCTATTAGGGATACTTTAAAGCCTTTATTACCATCAGGGTTTTTTACAAACCTTTATTTTAGTTACTTCAACCTCTGCAGTTGTCTTTGAGTTAGATGTGGGCAGAAAACTAATTTTGGAGAGGTAATTATAAGAGTGAGAGAACTCTATTTCTTATTGCTAATCTGGCAACCTCTGCGTCATATATGTCTGAAGGGGTTAAGGTGACCACGAGGATGCACCTGAACAATATTGAATAAATGAGGTTAAAGAAAGTTAAATCATGATAATAAGGCTTAGCTGTCAGTCGGTCTGTCTGTAGGATGTAGTTAAGTTAATGATGAGAGCTAGATGAAACCGGAACCAGGATCGCGGCGAACTAAAGAGTGGAGTTGTTGCTGGGATGAAGTATAAAAGTGCTCTGACGCGGTGCGCCACAATCCAAGACGTCATTGTCTTACGCTACGAATCTAGCGGCTACTGCTAAGTTAGTAGCGGATATCTAGCGGTAAATATCGCACCGCTTTCATAATATTACAGCATGGTTTATATGATGAATCATATATGCATTCCTAAAGACACTTAAATACTATACTTTCGTATAATAGGCCTTACCTAACTTATTAAGCTCACATACTGTACAAACTGTATCTAGGGTATGATACATAGAAAATGTAGGTTATACCACTGACTATCGTGAATCCACGATACACTCCCCCCCCCCCCCCCCAAACACAATACCTGAACCCCATCTTATATCTAGAGTTGCCCAGAAGCAATCTTGTGTCGCCACATATCAACGGCGCCACGAGCTGCGCGTCTGGGTCTAGTCCCGATCCGAGGCGGATCCCCAACAGGTTGTGGTGGATTGGCTAAGGCAGCCTCCTCGGATCCAGCATCATCAGGTGGAGCTTCTTCTTGTGTAGAAAAGCCAAGCTCCATAGCGTACAGTCGTGCGACCGGACGAACAGTAGTCCCAGTAGCTGTCTTGAGCAGCGCTACTCGCCCTACCGAGCCTTCGCCCTCGTACACCTTCACTACGCGGCCCAACTTCCAGTACAATCTAGGACTATTATCATGGATGAACACTATCTCGCCTACAGAGGGTGCTGATGGTTGACCAGCAGTCTTAGTTGCCCTCTCACGTAGTGCCAATAAGTAGTCATTCACCCATCTCTTTTTAAAATCACCTATAACCCTAGAAATATACTGGTAACGTCGTGACACCGCAGCCTCGGTGAACATCGAAGAGTCCTCTAACTCTGCCTGTGACTGCAGATCAGTAGGAAAGGCAGTCATTGGCTTGCCGTAGAGCAAATGCGCTGGTGTTAGTGGCAGTGGTTCTTGCAGGTCGGTATATACGTAAGTGAGAGGACGATCGTTAACAACCGCCTCGACTTTAGTGAGCACAGTTACTAGTTCGCTCCTTTTTAACAAGGCGCGTCCTGCAACCGCCCATAAGCCTGACTTCACGATGCCTACACACCGTTCCCACATTCCGCCAAACCACGGCGCTTTGACTGGTATAAACTTCCACTCGCACCTTCGCTCTCCCAAGTAAGCAACAACCATTGGATCGTCGCTCATATCTATCAAGTAGGCTACCTGGAAGCTTGAAGAAAAGTGGGAGCATTGTCGCTAAGAATCAAATGAGAGAAGGAACGACGTGCACAAAATCTCCTGATTGCCAGCATAAACTCTTCACAAGACATATTGTCACAGAGTTCTAAATGTATTGCACGTGAAGTGGCACAAGTAAATAGCAACACATAAACCTTGTCCAGTTCCCTAGTTCTCAGTGCGCCAGTATAGTCTAGTCCTGTAAATCTGAAGGGTTCTAGATGATTAACGCGACACTCTGGCAAGGGTGGAGCAGGTCCAGTCGTAAATGGTCTTCCTTTTAGTCTACGGCACACCACACAGCTTTTGACTACTCGTCGAACTACCTGTCGAACTCTGGGTATCCACCAGTTGAGACGCAATTTAGAAATAACGTGGTGGATCCCGTAGTGCATTACTTCCTTGTGTGTGCGTTGTACCAGTAGATCGGTGACATGGTGTGTTGCAGGCATCAGGATAGGATTGTTGGCACAGTCGTCTACACCTGACCACTTTAGACGTCCCTCACATCTAATTACGTCATTCTTCAGGTGTAGCCTTAGTTGACGCACAATGTTAGGCATTTTAATCTTACCAGAACTTCTTATGGATTCTAATTCCTGACTGAAGGATTCCCTTTGAATCCATCTAATTAGTGTTACCTCAGCTGCTTTTATTTCTACTGCATTTAAGCTTTGACCCAGATTGCAGAGTCGTCCTTGTAGCCTGGCCTTTATGTTGGTGATATAACGCAACACCCAAGCTACGACTCTGACTAATTTATTGTACCCACCGATCCTTACCCACTCTAACATAGGACTCGGTGTTAATGTCGGTTGAATGACAGCTGTCACCGTTTCTAATGGCAAAGCTAACTCAACCTCGGCATTCCATACAGCCCAATCCCCTTCGTGGAGCAGACATTTTGGGCCTTGCCACCACAGGTCGGACTTAATCAGTTTGGACGCCGTTACTCCCCTACTTATTAGGTCACTGGGGTTGTCTCTGGTTGGTACCTAATGATAGAAGGCGTTTGGTAGTAGGGATCGTATTTCATCCACCCTATTGCGCACATAGACAGGCAATGTCCTTTGACTATGCACCCAGCTTAGTGCAATTTGGCTATCGCACCATACGTGTACCGCCCTTAGTTGCAGTTCCTTATCGTATGAAATGCGTACATGATCAACCAAACGTCCCAATAGCAGCATGGCAGTTAGTTCCAATTTGGGAATCGTGACCCCCTTTACCGGTGCAACCTTAGCCCGGGCGGTGAGTAAATTAATCCCAAACGAGGTAACACAATAAATAGCTACTCCATATGCTGTGGCACTCGCATCACAGAATGCATGTAAAGACATGGGTCCAAATGCGACCACTTGGCGCGGTAACTCTAATGTACATAGGGTGTTATAATCTTCTAGTAAGGACCTACCCTGTTCAATAAGATCATCGGGTAAAATTTCGTCCCACCCCACGTTGCGTCTCCATATTTCCTGGATTAGAATCCTAGCTCTGATGGTAACAGGTAATACTAAACCTAAAGGATAAAAAAATTGCACGACCTTACTCAACAGACTACGTTTTGTGTGCGTCCCTGCCTGTTCAGTATAATCTTTGTTCCGGTACATCAGTATGTCTTTTCCTGGTTGCCATATCATCCCCAAGATTCTGGCATATTCTTGGTTATCAGAAGCTACCCCATCTGTTATGAGACCATCCCGAAGCAACACAGAATTCGAAACCCACTCGCGGAGAAACAGATGAGCCTCAGTGAACAACCTACTAGCCTGCCTATAGCTTGTGACTAGTTCCTTTTCACCATCACTAGACCCCTGTAAATTGTCTATATATAATCCGCGAGCGAGTTGTTACGACCGGGACTACGAATAAAACAAGGGCACTCAATGATTGGACTAGTAATAGGGCACTATGCAACAACGGTACGCTAGATCCAAACCCTCGAACTTATATGCCGGCGAACAAAACACCTATACCCTCCAGGGTTAATCTGCGATAGTGGGGTATCCTTAACTGGACATAAATGTACTCTACTTCAGGCTAACCGACACTGGTATAGCCTGATAACAAACAAGATGCAAGTTACATTAAAATGCATAAAAAGGAATCTATGGAAAGATCAATTAAATCACTGCAAGATTTAATACAATAAAAAGATGCTTCAATACAGTTACTCTAAACAACAATAAACTCTTCACTCCTATCTGAAAGAAAGTGAAGTATAGTCCTACAGCATAGACCTGGAAACTTTTGAAGAAAGTCTGATGCTCATAAGGTGCTCGTACTGATCTTGAACTATATAAAGGCAGGAGGCAGGACACCACATGTGTAAATTGAATACACAAAAAGATAGGACATATAATGTTAACTGACACGAGAATACTATAAATGCGCAACGGTAGCAATGCTCGACACTAAAAGAAGTACTTCCTCATCAACGAAACAGTCTGCTATGGTTGTGCGGCTCAACAACAACCTAGACTAATAAATGCTGTGAATAATAATGCGTACATATCAAAGAGCTTATATTAAATACTAACAAGTGTCTATTCGATTATTAATGTCTAGCTGGGATACTCTAGGTAAGGAACTGGGGTTGAGCAAGACAGGCTCGTAGCCTAGCGATGTCCTTAAGACTGCATCCTTTAAGTTACGTTTATTGACTAGGGTGCTCTCTCGATAGATCCAGATCACAAGTATCTGGTTCTATCCTGGCGACCCTATAAAGCCAAGCAAAGAGGCAGCAAAGTGTGGAACTGGTACAGGCCAAAACCCTCAGTCAACACAATGCTGCTCTTGCAAAGGACGCAACCGAAAAGACAACCCAGGCTACCACAGGACCGGTCGAAGTCGTGTAGGTATAAGCAAACCGTACACACATCGGAGACAATGACTACAGTTACCTTATCCCAGTCTAGCATTAAATAAAAGAGAAGAAACACTAAATCAATAATGGAGACACACAAAGTTCTTAACCTATACTAACTAAGAACCCTCAAACCTATTCTAAGTACATGTAAATATCTCTGAGGACGGCGCATGCAATACAATGGGCCGGCTATGAAAACCGTATGCAGAACCCAAGTGTTGTGCAGTTAATAAAGGTTAGAGTATGGAAAGAGAGAATCAAATGAGAGAAACAGTGATAAAGGTGGTGATCAGGAGAGAGTATGCAAAGGGATGTTAGAAGCACGTGCGCCAAGCCTGTCCTGACGAGGACAGCTCCTGTGGACCCTCATGGAGGAGATAAGTTACACAGGAGCCCGCAAAGGCGCGATGGTCGGCCAATCACGGGCCGAGACGTCACAAGACAGCAGGTGTCACGTGACACAGCAAGACACACCGTCCAATGGCGAGCGAGAGGCAGGAATGCACCCGCACCTACAGACACTCACTACCTTCTCACTCTGAAAGTCTTTCTCATTCACACGCTGGTACTATCATCACTACTGTTGATATAAAATATAACCCGTTGTCACAGACGAAAACAAAGACCACCACTGGACTGTCTGTGACAATGCGATTACTAGGAAAGAATGAACAACATTCTCTGATAACTGTAGCCCATTTCGATGTCCCTGGCGAGCGCTAGTTGCTAACGAGAGGCGATTCTGCCAACGCTGGTAGACGTCACACCCCGCCCAAGATATGGGACGCTCAACATTAGGCGAGCACCATATCTGACAAGGCAGAATGCCGACAAGACCCGCCACACCTAGCCACTCCACCAGAAATGAAATGCAAAGCTCAATCTTAAATAAAACAACATATTAGCATAAAGAAAATCTTACAACCCCTCCCCAACACAATAGTATAATTTAGCCTGCTATGCTCCCTGAGCGAGCTTCACAGAGCCCAGCCTACTAAGTGAAAGACAGGTTCAACTTAGGACTTTAGCTATAACATTGGCAACTTACAATTAACTATCAAAAAGAAATATTTTGTATGTGATTTTTGATTTAATTTTAATGTTGTTTTTTGACGGCTGCTCTACAGGGGCAAGCCTGGTTTTTCTCTACTCTCAAACACACACTGACTAAACGGCGAGGGTGCTCCTTGAAGCGTACCCTCCTGTGACAAACAATCAGCCACAACATTATCAGCGCCCTTAACATGCCACACATCCAACTTGTGTTCCGGCAGCAAAACAACACCTGGCACTGATAAACTGATAAGCAATGCAGCCCCGATGCGGTCTATGGAGTCGTCAACTCTAGGTAAGGTATAGGCGTCTGTCAGGGATAATGCACACACACTCTTGCAATCAACACACACACTGATCTTGCCACTTAACACAGGTTGCAAAGTTACAGGCAACGACCACTCACGATATCCCCTATCCCTCAGACCCTTCGTCAACATGTAGTCCAGCTCTGCTTTCGCAACAGGCTGTCGAGCAGGATTTATACGGTAGGGAGCCAACTTGAGGCTTGCACTGTCTCCAGCCTCCATGTCGGATTCTACCCCGTACATCAGGCCTGGAGAATCAACAAACATGCGGGTGTACTGCCACAGCCTAGTAAACAACTTCTCTTGGCGCTTAGGAACAAGAGGTTGCAACTTATCTCGAAAAACAACATACTCATTGCCCTCCCACAACCCAGCCGAGACCACAGTTTCTACACTATAGTCTCCCTCCTTCTCCACCTTTGTCCCTAGAACAGCCAGGTCATGAGAGTGACAATCTGTACCACCTGTGCAGTCACTCCCACAGTTCATAATTGCTAATGTTCCCCCGCCGATACCGTACATGCGCACCCCCGCATTCCTTGCAACTACATATGCCTGCGCAGCATCACCGCCTTCAGCAACATGGCCAGATACAGTTGTTCTATGGTAGGGCTGTTGCATAATACTAGAGCAGCATTGGGAGGCTATGCGACGACTGGGCACATCCACTCCACAGCCAACCTCACCAATCTGCTCAATGTCCTGATTCTGACCACTACCCTTAGCAGCCATGGGTCGACCCTGACCTGACAACCATGCCAAAGCCTCGTCGCCCACCTTGAACCACTGAAACAACGAGGCCAACGGTCTACTCACACTCAAGTGACCTGTCAGCGGAACCTCGTGCACCGTAAGAGTTGTGAGGCCTGGGTGCTCGGCACAAACAGTGGGGTATGAACCGAGCGGGTGCTGGAGCGCTGCACACTGCTGCTCAGGCAGGTGCTCTAGCGCTTCCACAGCCACCTGGCTCGTGTCCCCCGCCCACTGCTCCGCCGAGACATGACAATCCCAACTTTCCTCCACCTGTGCCCCACTGCCCCCCTCTCCTTCTCCACCTGGGCCACTGCAGACCAACATAGGGACAGTAGGCTGCTCAGGTGGTTGCCTCACAAACTCCTTTAACAGGTTCACATGACATGCTTCCTCGTCCTCGAGTTCAATCGCACCGTTACTACACTTCTGAAGCTCAGGATCATCTATCTGCAGCTGACAGATATCCGAAGGAGCCAATCTATCTAAGTGCTCCAGGAGCAACTTATGGCCTCCCCCGATACTGGACTGTTCGATCCTATCTTGCTTAAGTGTGTAACGTTGCTGTCTCGGAGTTTTCTCACGCCCTACCTCCTCACCAAGTGTGACAGGTTCTGGGGCCACTCCGGACCTAAACATTGGTGCTAATACTAAGTCGCCAAGAAGAGCCGCTGGATCAAAACTCACAAAACTTCTCCCAACTTTAGTTTTCTCCTTCCGACCATTCCTACGCTGGTCTAGAGACTGAGGAATAGGCTGTGACACCTTAGATGCACGAGATCGGGTGACAACACACACCATCTGCTGTAATTGACACCTCTCGACCAACTCCTGCCCCTCCCTACTCACGTCGGCCGCCCTCTCGGCAACGACTAAGGGTGGAACCTCAGAAGTAGGCACCGCAAAGTCGTTGCCGAGAAGAAGGTCGACGCCCTCTACTGGCAGTTTCTCTACGATTCCAACATCTATCTCTCGTGTCACACCATCAACCTCCAGCTCCACTCGAACCAACGGGTATGACCGTGTAGCATTGATACCCTGCACCACAACTACCCGTGCCACGTTTATAGGTTGGCCTGTAAAGTTTTTCATCAGAGTCTGGGATGCACCTGTATCACGCAACAACTCCAACCCATGCTTGCAACCAGCCCAACTCACGCAGCCACGCCCTCTATGGTCGCAAAAAGCATCGCGGACAGGTTTCGAGCCTTCCGGACACTCCTTCACTGGCTGTGCCCCCGCATCTGACATATCACCCCGGGTAAATGCAGAAGACCTCAGAGACACTCCAATGTTGCTAGCCAAAGACACAACTGCTGTAGGTTTGTTACTAGGGCAGGAACGTGCAAAATGCCCCTTTTTATGACACTTAAAACACTACTTCACCCTTGGACTTCCCCTGAGGTGGGGAATGGCCCTGACCTTTCTTAAACGGGACGGTTTTTGGTTTGTGATCAAAATTAGTATCATTGCTCTCACTTTTGTTATTAAATGTTGCATCACTGACTCGGGGGGGGTGGAGTGTTGCGCCCCTTATTAACTGCATCGGTTCGTTGTGCAGACCCGCACCCACGAATCAGCGATAATCTCAGGTCAGCCAACTCAGCTGCCTTTTATAGAGTTTTAGGTTGTTTCTCTTTGAGGTTCAAAGTCAGGTCGCCGCCTGTGCATTTAAAAAATTGCTCTAGAAGGAATAACTGCTCAAGCTCTTCGAACGTCGTCACCTTCTCTGACCTCAGCCAATTTCTCAAAGCATCAGACATTTCCCGGGCATGTTCTAGAAAAGTGCACTCACGACCCTTCGTAACACCCCGAAACTTCAACCTATATGTCTCTGGTTGTAACTCGTACGCCCGCAGAACAGCTTCCTTCAATACCTCATAATCGATGCAAGACTCCAAGGGCAACGCATCATATGCCTTGAGTCCTTTGCCAACCAACCTAGAGGAAACAAGGGCTGCCCACTTAACCTCGGGCCATTGGTGCTCCCGGCACTTCTTCTCAAAACGCAGGAAAAACTCGGTGACACCCGACTCGTCAAATGCAGGGACTAACTTACGAAGGTGCGATAAAGACTGATCAAGACCTCGATTCCCAGAACCGAGACGCTGCCCTGTCGACTCCACCCGAGACTTCTCAAGCTCTATGTCTGCACAGTACTTCGTAGCCTCAACCTGAAGTTCAGCCTCCCGCTGCTGCTGCTGCTGCCTGAGCTCAGCCTCACGTATGGCCTTTCTCTCCTCAGCCTGAATCCTAAGCTCAGATTCCCGCTGCTGCTGCTGAAGTTTGGCGAGTTCGAGCTGAAACAACATCTCGGCAGACAAACCCTGAGGAGGGGGTGCTACTATCGGGGACCCACCCCGTGAGCCACCTAAAGGCATACCCAACCGCCAGCGGGCATCGGCCTGCGGGAACATACCCGGTTCCGGAGCCCGAGGGGGCGCCATGATAGGAGTCGAGTGGAATGGGGGCTGGGCAGGTGCCCCAGCTCCCGCTCCACCCGAAGCCCCACGCACCCCACCGAGCACACAGGTAACCAGCTCACCTCTCGACAAACCGCTAGTACTGGGAAACCCTAAGACCGTGGTTACACACTGCAGTCTGTACCGGTCTAGCCCCGACACACGATCCGCTGACACAGGCTCCTCCAAAAATATCCGAGCATCCTCCTCATTGTTCACCACCCGAACGCCGCTTAACAACTCCACCTTCTCCACCTCCTCGCCTGCTTCCCGTACTGTGTCCTCACTGTGCACTGATCCGTCGTTCGACATAGTGTCCACCGGAAATCCTCAACGTTTATAAAAAAAAAAAGTACCTAAACTCTCATGTAGCACTATTCACTCAAAAAATGCTTGAAGACAACTCAAGTGCTATACTACGTTGCCAAAAAAATTCCAACGTGTCCAAAATATTCCTCAAAAAACAAATGTCCAAAATCCTGCAATTATTTCTTAGTTCACTAAATCCTAGACTAAGGTTGCCATTTGTTATGACGACTAAGATAAGATACTACGCAAGGTCACCATTTGTTACGACCGGGACTACGAATAAAACAAGGGCACTCAATGATTGGACTAGTAATAGGGCACTATGCAACAACGGTACGCTAGATCCAAACCCTCGAACTTATATGCCGGCGAACAAAACACCTATACCCTCCAGGGTTAATCTGCGATAGCGGGGTATCCTTAACTGGGCATAAATGTACTCTACTTCAGGCTATCCGACACTGGTATAGCTTGATAACAAACAAGGTGCAAGTTACGTTAAAATGCATAAAAAGGAATCTATGGAAAGATCAATTAAATCACTGCAAGATTTAATACAATAAAAAGATGCTTCAATACAGTTACTATAAACAACAATAAACTCTTCACTCCTATCTGAAAGAAAGTGAAGTATAGTCCTACAGCATAGACCTGGAAACTTCTGAAGAAAGTCTGATGCTCATAAGATGCTCGTACTGATCTTGAACTATATAAAGGCAGGAGGCAGGACACCACATGTGTAAATCGAATACACAAAAAGATAGGACATATAATGTTAACTGACATGAGAATACTATAAATGCGCAACGGTAGCAATGCTCGACACTAAAAGAAGTACTTCCTCATCAACGAAACAGTCTGCTATGGTTGTGCGGCTCAACAACAACCTAGACTAATAAATGCTGTGAATAATAATGCGTACATATCAAAGAGCTTATATTAAATACTAACAAGTGTCTACTCGATTATTAATGTCTAGCTGGGATACTCTAGGTAAGGAACTGGGGTTGAGCAAGACAGGCTCGTAGCCTAGCGATGTCCTTAAGACTGCATCCTTTAAGTTACGTTAATTGACTAGGGTGCTCTCTCGATAGATCCAGATCACAAGTATCTGGTTCTATCCTGGCGACCCTATAAAGCCAAGCAAAGAGGCAGCAAAGTGTGGAACTGGTACAGGCCAAAACCCTCAGTCAACACAATGCTGCACTTGCAAAGGACGCAACCGAAAAGACAACCCAGGCTACCACAGGACCGGTCGAAGTCGTGTAGGTATAAGCAAACCGTACACACATCGGAGACAACGACTACAGTTACCTTATCCCAGTCTAGCATTAAATAAAAGAGCAGAAACACTAAATCAATAACGGAGACACACAAAGTTCTTAACCTATACTAAGAACCCTCAAACCTATTCTAAGTACATGTAAATATCTCTGAGGACGGCGCATGCAATACAATGGGCCGGCTATGAAAACCGTATGCAGAACCCAAGGGGAGTGTTGTGCAGTTAATAAAGGTTAGAGTATGGAAAGAGAGAATCGAGTGAGAGAAACAGTGATAAAGGTGGTGATCGGGAGAGAGTATGCAAAGGGATGTTAGAAGCACGCGCGCCAAGCCTGTCCTGACGAGGACAGCTCCTGTGGACCCTCATGGAGGAGGTAAGTTACACAGGAGCCCGCAAAGGCGCGATGGTCGTCCAATCACGGGCCGAGACGTCACACGACAGCAGGTGTCACGCGACACAGCAAGACACGCCGTCCAATGGCGAGCGAGAGGCAGGAATGCACCAGCACCTACAGACACTCACTACCTTCTCGCTCTGAAAGTCTTTCTCATTCACACGCTGGTACTATCATCACTACTGTTGATATAAAATATAACCCATTGTCACAGACGAAAACAAAGACCACCACTGGACTGTCTGTGACAATGCGATTACTAGGAAAGAAAGAACAACATTCTCTGATAACTGTAGCCCATTTCGATGTCCCTCGCGAGCGCTAGTGGCTAACGAGAGGCGATTCTGCCAACACTGGTAGACGTCACAGAGTTCAGTCGTGTCTTCTCCAGAATCCTCCAGATGTTTTTTAATTAGTGGGTAAACTGATATTATCATGTTTCCAGGGTAGACAAACTTCGTATTGCTTTTCCGTGGTCAAGTAACGCACAGATTCCGAGAACTTCTCGATCGCGAAATTTGATTCCTGGTCGTTCTCCACAGGTTGAATTCCTATGTGGTCTAGTTTCCACAGTCTTTCTAGATTGAACTCGGCAGCTAACTTTGGGTCCTCAATGTGAGTATCATCTTCGGTGAACTCTTCTGCCGCGGTCGTGCTCATCCTCAACACGGATACCGTGTCAACCAGAACATTTGACTGGGTAGTTTGGACTGTACCGCTCATGCAGTAGCCAAACTTAGTGGGGATCAAGATCACTCCACTCTCTCTTTTAAAACCCGGGTGTACTACATCATAATAATAATCTGCTCCTAACAGTATGTGCACCTCCTTCAAGTCACCTACGGGATCAGACAGGTAAATACCTTTCCTACGAAGTGCATGCTCTACTTTGTTAATCCCTACAGATTGATAGTCTGGGAGTTCATCTACCACTACACACTGGAAGAAGTGTTTCTTCTTACGGTAGATGTAAGCAACTTCAACAACTTCGTATTCTCTACTGTCGGTCACTCCTGTAAAACCTTGCAACCTAAGGGTCTCACTACCTACTACACTGTATTTTAGACCGTCCAGCACCGATCTCTTTATAAAGGATCGTTGTGAGCCCTGGTCTAGGAGTAGCCGACAGACTTGTGTCCTGCCATAACCCTCTATAGGTATCTTGATTGTGGGTAAAATGGTGGTGTCCTTCCTACTGCCTAGCATTAATGTTGCAGTACCCCCTACTTTTTCCTCCTTGACTGGACTACCTGTGGGGCATAACTTGTCAAAGTGATGACCCAAAGTGATGACGCGTCAGACTGACGCGGTGCGCCACAATCCAAGACGTCATCGTCTTACGCTACGAATCTAGCGGCTACTGCTAAGTTAGTAGCGGATATCTAGCGGTAAATATCGCACCGCTTTCATAATATTACAGCATGGTTTATATGATAAATCATATATGCATTCCTAAAGACACTTAAATACTATACTTTCGTATAATAGGCCTTATCTAACTTATTAAGCTCACATACTGTACAAACTGTATCTAGGGTATGATACATAGAAAATGTAGGTTATACCACTGACTATCGTGAATCCACAATACCTATTTTGGTCTCTTTTGTCGCCAAATTACAGGAGGTGGATTCACTAACGGTCGTACGATCCGAAAACTCCCTTACCGTTCCCTTACGACTCAACGCTGGTATTCACGAAGCGTCGTAGCGGCCATATTTGATCGTAGGAAACCCCTTTCGCAAAGGGTGGTCCAGACCACCCTTACATGAATTTGACCCGGATATAGGTACACAAATATCGATAACACAACCCGCGACCATAACAAATTCGTCTGCAGTATAGCTGTTTATGACACACTAAGTCATTATTGAGGCAATAATAGCGCAATATGATTGTTAACTTGTGTTTACAACACCATTAAGGCATTTAATACAAAGTATGAATATATTTATATCCTTAATGTCTTATGACAGGCCGAATTAAGCTATGAATAGCCTACATATGCCAGCCTAGACCTAGTCAAGATTAATTGATGCACAAATTCATGTGCTGCGACAACACGTAGCCTACCATTAGTAGATTTTAACCCTCATTTATTGCGGAAATGTGTTATTCCAACTCTCCACCACCTCTGAGTTAGATTAGGGTAGCCTATTCCTCAACAAAAGTTGAAAGTATCATAGGATCAAAATGATGAAAAGAATTACCCTAGGCCTAGCCTAAAAAATAAACAAATAAATGGTGTTGCGAATAATTTTGTTTAGCCTAGCCTAGGCCTAGGCCTAGGTTTATTTTGAAAAAGTTAGGGCTATGTATGGTATTTTGGTTAGGCTAGCAATGCCTAGCTGGGTTAGATTAGGGTAGCCTATTTCCTCAACAAATTTGAAAGTAGCCTATCATAGGATACAAATTATGAAAAGAATTACCCTAGGCCTAGCCTAAAACAAAAAAAAGGAATTATTCTTTAATTGCACCTATACGAGCTAAACAAATTATTATTGTATTTAACAGCAAGGTACGACGAGGTATAAGTGATGTGGTATAGGTGGCAATATGTGGAAATGGATTATAAGGGCATTCCTCCCCTCTGACCCCCTTACGAAAATCTACGGTTACTCACTCCACCCCAACTGGATTTCTACCGTTTAACCAACCAGCGGGGGTGTGGGGGCGGCAGCCCCCATAAAACTAGGATAGGTTAGGTAAGGTTGTTAGGTTAGGCTAATGTCTCTGAACCATTGTAAAATCTGTGTCACATCTAGATTGATAGACTTTTGTCAGAGGGGGCAGAATGCCCTTATAATCTATTTCCGCATATTGCCACCTATACCACATCATTTACCTCGTCGTACCTTCCTGTTAAATAAAATAATATTTTTGTTAGCTCGTATAGGTGCAATTATAGAAATTTACCAAAAATATTAATAGGCTAGCCTATATGGTGTGAATATTTTTGTTTAGCCTAGCCTAGGCTATAACCTAGATTTATTTTGAAAAAGTTAGGGCTATTTAGGCTAGAAAAGTTAGGCCTATGTATGGTATTTTGGTTAGGCTAGCAGCACAGCTTCTAAAAACCTGCAAAGCTGAACTGGCGCTACCACTGCAACTAATCGCTGCCAAGTCCCTAGCTACCGGTACAGTTCCCTCATCCCTGAAGGAAGGGGTAGTGAAACCTATTCACAAAGGGGTTAGCAAAGGACTGGCCAAAAACTATCGGCCCGTAGTGCTAACCTCGCACATAACAAAGATAATTGAGCGGATCGTCAGAAAGAGAATAACGAAACACATGGAGGATCTCGACGCTTTCAACGGGGGGCAGCACGGGTTTACAAGGGCCGGTCCTGTCTGTCGCAGCTACTTGCCCACCATGAGGCTCTACTAGAAGACATCAGTAAAGGCAAAAACGTCGACGTGATATACCTGGATTTCGCCAAGGCATTTGATAAAGTAGATCACGGCCTCGTTTTTCACAAGTTGGAAAATCTAGGTATAGGAGGAAACCACGGCAAGTGGCTGCACAGCTTCCTAACCCATAGGGAACAGAGAGTATCGGTCCAAGGACACCTTTCAGACCCAAGCGAGGTAATAAGTGGCATTCCGCAGGGGTCTGTACTAGGACCACTTCTGTTCCTTATCATGATAGGGGATATTGGTCATGATCTCCAGCACTCCAAGGCCACCTCATTTGCAGATGACACAAGAGTAATGAGGGGGGTAGAGACAGTGGACGATGTGGCCCTGCTACAAGAAGATCTGAATCGCCTTCTGGACTGGGCAGATTCCAACAACATGAGGATGAACGGCGAGAAATTTGAATTGCTAAGGTACGGCTCTCTACAAACCATCAAAGAGGGCACCAGCTACCAGGCCAATCAAGAAACCATCACTCCAAAAGAACATGTGCGGGACCTGGGAGTAACAATGAGTACCGATGGAACTTTTTCTCGCCATATCAACCAAACCACCGAGACAGCTAGGAGACTCGCAGGATGGATCCTCAGGACCTTCCAAACTAGAGAGAGGGCCTGTATGCTGACACTCTGGAAGGCTCTGGTCCTCCCAAAGGTGGAATACTGCTGCCAGCTATGGGCTCCCCACAAGATAGGTGACATCAGCAAGCTGGAGTCTCTTCAGAGGACCTTCACCAGCAGGATCTGGGGTCTCCAACACATGAATTACTGGGAACGCCTGAAGGAGTTGCGACTCTACTCCCTTCAGAGACGACGAGAACGTTACCTAGTGATTTACGTGTGGAAGACCCTAGAAGGGCTGGTACCTGACGTGGGACTAGTCATCAACAACCACGTTAGAAAAGGGCGGCTGTGCTACATCAAGAGGACTGAGGCTACCTCTCAGAAAATAGCAACAGTCGCCCACAACAACTTCAGCAAAAATGGGGCTCGTCTCTTCAATACTGTACCAAAGGCCGTTCGGGAACTGACGGCCGGGAGTCACGACCGACTCCTTCAAGCGTCAGCTGGACCGATGGCTGGCCACAGTACCAGACGAGCCCCCAACACCAGGATATCCCAGCACCGCATCCAACTCGTTAGTAAATAGACGGAACGAGGGAGTTGCGGAGCTGCCTGGCTGCAGCGGAGGTCCACTTTAGCTGCGTCCACAGAGGACGGAATTCTACCAAGTAAGTATGACCAAGTAAGTATGCCTAGCTTGGTGTAGCCTAAGCAAGTAGAAGCCTAGAAGGTAAAGATGGTGTTTGCAGGCGTACCGTCCTCCTTGTTAACTAGCCTAGCTGTTATTAGTCCCATGCTGGTAATATATTTGATGATGGCAATAAGTCATGGGAGGTGAGGGGGACAAAGCCCCCCTCAACCTATCATTATATCCCATGGCCAACTGATGGGCAATAGGTTGAGGGGGGCTTTACCCCCCCTCATCCCCCATGACTTATTGTCATCACCATATATATTTCCAGCAGGGGGGTAAATAACAGCTGGCCGTGGGATAATTTTGTAATTAAATGCAGTCAAATTAGACACGAACATAACCGAGCCTGCAACTTCATCTAAACAAGGATAGAGTCTGGCATATATCTTTAATTTCTAAACTACCCTCCTTCGGTTTCTAGCCCTCCATCTGTGCCTTTGTCTCTAATTTCCTTTCCGGCCGTTCCATAGCTGCGGTTGTGGACGGCCATTGTTCTCTTCCTTACCCTATAAACTCCGGTGTTCCTCAGGGCTCTGTCCTATCTCCTATTCTCTTTCTAATTTTTATAAATGATCTCCTTAACTGTACCTTAATTCCCATCCATTCATACGCAGACGACTCAACCTTACACTACTCCATTAGTTTTTCAGAACGCCCCAGCCAGCAATCCCTCAACGACAAACGTAATGAAGCCATAGAACTCTTAAATTCTGATCTAAATACTATTTCCAATTGGGGCAGAGAAAACCTTGTTAACTTTAATGCTTCCAAAACCCAATTTCTCCATCTATCTACCCGTCAGGATCTCCCAGCGGACTATCCCTTATTCTTCAACAATACAAAAATTAACCCTTCATCTTCTCTCAATATTCTTGGTGTCTCTTTTTCTTCTGCTCTCATTTGGAAGGACCATATTACCAGTCTTGCTAAGGCAGCCTCCCAGAAGCTGGGTGTGCTCAACCGCCTTAGGGGGTTCTTTTCCCCTGCACAGCTTCTTGCTCTGTACAGGGGCATAGTGCGCCCTTGTATTGAGTATTGTTCACATGTGTGGGGAGGTTCCTCTCACACCGCTCTCCTAGACAAAGTTGAAAGGAAGGCCTTTCGTATCATTAACTCCCGTCCACTCACCAACTCTCTGCAATCTCTCTCTCTCCGCCGCAATGTTGCATCTCTCTCGCTATTCTATCGCTACTATAATAATCAGTGTTCCTCAGAGCTATCCCAGTGCATACCACCTCCTTTACGTAGGGCACGTGGTACCCGTCTTGCAACTCAATCCCACCCCTACTCTGTGCAACTCTCCAACCCAAGAGTGAAACGTTACTCTCAAACTTTCTTCTACTCAACATCTGAGCTCTGGAACTCTCTCCCAGAATCAGTCTTTCCCTCTTCCTATGACTTAAATTGCTTCAAACTCCGTGTGTCCAGGCATTTTGGCTCGAACGTCCCTTGATTTTGGCCCTGTCACTTTTCAACTATGCGGGAGGCACTCGCTATAGGCAGTTATGCCTTTTGCCTCCCTCAATCACATAGACAAAAAAAAAAAAAAAAAAAAAAAAAAAAAAAAAAAAAAAAAGAGGACAGCGGAAATCCTTTAACTTGGGCCACTAACAGGCTTCCCTGTAGCCTAGCTAGGCTAATTTCTTATCATCAATTCACAAAATACTCTATTCTTCTTCCTGTTGGCTGTGGTGGATCGAATTAGCCATGTTTAACAATGAAAAGCTCATAAATTAAATATTATATTAGGGTTTTCTTGGCGCTTCGGTCATGTGGGTGACATATTGTTTATTTACAAAGGCCAAGCGCCTGATTGGTCAAGAGAAGCCTCGGTGAAAATAACAGAAAGGGAGCCGTAAGGGAGCTCAACGATGCGTTCGTGAATACACCTTCCGCACTCCCTTAGGAACGATCGTAGGTTGCTGTACGAGTACGACATCGCACGCTACGACCGTTAGTGAATCCGGGTCCAGGAGCTTTAGGGGGAGGTTATTTTGTATATATAGCTTTATTTAATTTATCGTTTTTGTATCTATAGTGAACTCCCTAATTCTCCAACAAAAAAAAAAAAAAATTCTCACAGATCCCTCTTCGAGATAAATTTGTGCATTTTTCGGTAGAAAAGTGCCTCAGCCGAAGGGCGGTTCCTCCTACACACAAGCTTCTTGTGATGACCACCAGGTGGAGAAGGGTCGCTTTGGACATATAGGACCATAGGACAAGTGGTCATTTACTTGGCAACTCAACAATGTAACCAGCTTCGTTTAAAAGACACTCCGTTCACAAATGGTGTTTTTTGGTAGTAACATATATATTTATGCACTCACAATTAATATATGTATCAACTTTAACCCTAAAATCATTACACATGATGAAAAAAATACATTTATGAGAATCCATAAAATGCTTCCAAAGAGGAATGTTAAACACCAAATCCTTACAGAAATATTATATATAATAAGTACATGCTTTAGTGGAATTATTAACAGTATCTTATTACGATAATATATTTATAGGGGAGGTGTGGTGGATTGGTAATCCAATGGTACCAGGTTTGAATCCCGATGTATCAATGGGAAGATATTATTTGGATGGAACTTGTGCTGTACCTAGTAGTATCAGTGCATTACCATAAAGCCCACCGAAACGCCAAAAAAATACCCTCATTGTTTCCTGATTAAATATCACTGAATGAATATTCCCATATTCGAAATATGTTACAGGGGAGCAATGCCTAGTGAGTTGATTTCTCAATAGGTGGCGTTCTGAAAGTGAGGGTCCGAGTCTAGGGGTGAAACAGTGAAGCGCAAAGGCGGAGCAGCCTCAGAGATGGGGCTGCTTCGAGCCGTGAGTGGGCTACACATGTCTCACTCCCTAGACTGGAACGAGACCTCACAGGCTTCACCGTGTTGAGCTGTAGAATGTACAGGCTCTCAGCCTATGCCCGAGAGGGCATAGTTGGAATATAGAAAAAAACAAAAACTAAAAAAATAACATCAATTAATAGAGCATACTATTTAGATGAAAATATAATCATGCGTTTCATGATATAGTAATAAAGAGTAAGGGAATGGAGAAATCAGAGACAGCCGAATTAAGCAGTCTTGTTTACGTGTAGAAGTTTTCGTACCATAACGACAGCATAGGTAACGACTATCTTATTGTATGGACTATTATCATGTTCATATCTATGTGAGGTTTATACGCTATATATGTCAAACACGCCTTTTGAGCATAAATGTACACTTCAACGCCATAGTCACAAGGCCACTCATAAGAATGTTTGGACCCTTATGTTTTTCTTTATGCAATTATAACTGTCTGGATTGATTTTTGGATCGAACTTGCTTTTCAGTTAATGTATGTATGTATGTATGTATGTACAGTATATAGGCCTACCGGGTATGTATATACTCAGGCACACACCCCATAGCTGAGGGTGGCCGACTCAAGACAGAACCCGAGCAGAAACAACATTTACAGTAGGCCCGAATTCTAAAACAAGGCTTGAGACCGACTTGAAAATCGGTCTCAAGTCCGACTCAAGTCTGGATGTTCGACTTACTCAAGTCAGACTTACCAAGCATGACTTTGCCATATTCAAAGTCGTGGCTTAAGACACGACTCCAGTAAGTCGGGCTCAAGTTCGAATGATTATAACAAATGGCAATAAATAATAGCGCAGGAGCAAGGTTTTTTGCTGACGAGCGAATAGAGCCAGACAAACCTGCGTCTGTCAGATGTGATGTTGGAAAATGGTAGCGATGTTTGCCAAATTGTGAAAGTTGGTATTAATGTCTGCCAGATGTTGGCATGAGGTAATAATGTTTGCTCCATTTTGGAATAAGGTAGTAATCTGAAATATTTTGAATATGTTAGTAATGTCTGTCTGATGTTGGAATATAATTATGGTAGGGATGTCTGCCAGAAGTTGAACTATGGCAGTGATGTCTGCCAGTTGTTGGAATACGGTAACGGTCTGCCAGATGTTGGATTATGGTAGTGAGCAGCTACATGGTAGTGATGTCTTCCATATGTTATATTTTGGTAATGCTGTCTGTCAGATGTCTGCCAGGTTGACCAGATGTTGAATTATGGTAGTGACATCTGCCAGGTGTTAGAATATGATATTAATGTCTGCCTAATGTAAGAATTTGGTAGTGATGTATGCCAGATGTTGGAAGGTGGTAGTGATACATACCAGATGTTGGATTATGGTTGTGATGTCCGCCAGATGTTGGATTATGGTAATATTTGTCAGATGTTGAATTATGGTAAGCATGTCTGACAGATGTTAGATTATAGAAGTAATGTCTGTCAGACGTTGGATATTGTGATATTACACTAATGTCTGTCAGATGTTGAATAGCATAGTGATGTCTGGGAGAAGTCTCAATATTGCCATTTGAAATCACTCCAATATTGCAATATTTGGAAGACATTACTGCTATATGGCAACATCTGGAAGACAATGCTGCAATATTGCATTATCTGGAAGACATTACTATAATATTGCAATATCTTGAAGACATTACTGCAATATCTGGAAGACATTACTGCAATATTGCAATACCTAGAAGACATTACTGCAATATTGTAATACCTGGAAGACATTGCTGCAATATTGCAATATCTGGAAGACATTACTGCAATATCTGGAGGACATTGCTGCAATATCTGGAAGACATTACTGCAATATCTGGAGGACATTGCTGCAATATCTGGAAGACATTGCTGCAATATCTGGAAGACATTAATGCAATATCTGGAAAACATTACTGCAATATTACAATATCTGGAAGACATTACTGCAATATTGCAATATCTGGAAGACTACTGCAATATTGCAATATCTGGAAGACTTTGCTTCAATATTGCAATATCTGGAAGGCAATATTGCAATATCTGGAAGACATTACTGCAATATGGCAATATATGGAAGACATTACTACAATATACTGCAATATTGCAATATCTGGAAGACATTAATGCAATATCTGGAAGATATTATTGCAATATCTGGAAGACATTACTGCAATATTGCAATATCTGGAGGACATTACTGCAATATCTGGAAGATAATACTGCAATATTGCAATATCTGCAAGGCATTGCTGCATAATTGCATTATCTGGAAGACATTACTGCAATATCTGGAGGATATTTCTGCAATATATGGAAAACATTACTGCAATATTGCAATATTTGGAAGACATTGCTGCAATATTGCAATCTCTGGAAGATATTGCTGCAATGTTGCAATATCTGGACGAAATTGCTGCAATATTGCAATATCTAGAAGACCTTTCTACAATATTGCAATATATGGAGGATATTGCTGCAACACCTGGAATATATTACTGCAATATTGCAGCAATGTCCTCCAGATATTGCACTATTGCAGAAATGTCTTCCATATATTGCAATATTGCAGCAATATTTTCCAGATGTTGCAATATTGCAGCGATGTCTTCCATATATTGCAATATTGCAGTATTATCGTCCAGGCATTGTAATATTGCATTAATGTCTTCCATATATTGCAATAGTGCAGTAATGTATTCCAAATATTGCAATGTTGCATTAATATCGTCCAGGTATTGCAATATTGCAGTAATGTCTGCCAGGTATTGCAATATTGCAGTTGTCTTTCAGATATTGCAATGTTGCAGTAATATATTCCAGGTATTTCAATATTGCAGCTGTGTCTTCCAGATATTGCAATGTTGCAGTAATATCTTCCAGGTAGTGCAATATTGCAATTGTCTTCCAGATATTGCAATATTGTAGTAATGTATTCCATATATTGCAGTAGTGTCTTCTATTGCAATGTTACAGTAATCTATTCCAGATATTGCAATTTTGAAGTAATGTCTTCCAGATATTGCAATATTACAGTAATATATTCCAGGTATTGCAATATTGCAGTTGTGTCTTCCAGATATTGCAATATTGCAGTAATATATTCCAGGTATTGCAATATTGTAGCAATGTCGTCCAGATATTGCAATATTACAGTAATGTCTTCCAGATATTGCAATATTACAGTAATGTCTTCCAGATATTGCAATATTGCAGCAATGTCTTCCGGATATTGCAATATTACAGTAATGTCTTCCAGATATTGCAATATTACAGTAATGTCTTCCAGATATTGCAATATTACAGTAATGTCTTCCAGATATTGCAATATTGTAGTAATGTCTTCCAAATATTGCAGTAATGGAGTCCAGAAATGGCAAAACAGTATTCCAGATATTGCAACATTGCATCAATATCTTCTATGTATTGCAATAATATCATTCATATATTGCAATATTGAAATCATGTCTTCCATATATTGCATTATTAGAGTAATGTATTTTGGATATTGCAATATTTCAGTCATGTTTTTCAGGAAGACATTACTGCAATATTGCAATATCTGCAACATATCACTGCAAAATTGCAAGGTATGTCAGACATCACTACAATATTCAACGTCTGACAAACATTACCACATATTCCATCATCTGGCAGACATTATTACCACATTACATTTGTCAGACATTACAACTATATCATAACATCTGGCAAACATCACTACAATATCCAATATCTGACAGACATTACTACCACACTTCAACATCTGGTAGACACACTACAATATTCAACATCTGACACACATCACTAAATTTTCCAATATCTCACAAAAATTACTACAATATTTTCAACACCTGCCAGATATTACTACAATATTGTAACATCTGGCAGATATTTCTACAATGTTGCAACATCTGGCAGACATCGCTACTTTATTCAACATCTAAGACATTATCTTATATTAACATCTGGCAAATGTTACTACCATATTTACATGCCAGACATACAGTACCTTCAATATTACAACATCGGGCAGGCATTACTACAATACTGCAACATCTGGCACACATTACTACCATATGCCCACATCTGGAAGATATCAACACCCTAGTTCAGAATCTGGCAGGCATCACTGCCTTATTTCAACATCTTGTAGGCACAACTACAACATTCCATCATATGGCAGACATCACTACCAAATTCCAGCATCTGGCAGACATTATTACCATATGAGAACATCTGGCAGATATCACTATCACAATTCAGCATCTGAAAGAAATCACATCACTACCTACTGACGAAATCGTCGATCAACACGATCTCTGTCAAATGTCATCGTGCCACGCCCACTCTCAAGTCTGTCTCAAGCCTACTCGGAGGTGGCTTAGGCTCAGAGGCGTCGGCTCGGTCTTGAATAATTTCGAGTCTCGTTTTAGCATATCAGTTTTTTAAAAGCTCGGCTCAAGTCTGACTTGGGACCGACTTAGGACTCAAGTCGGTCTCAAGCCTTGTTCTAGAATTCGGGCCTTAAAGTCCCAATTCTCAGGGTCCAGGACCACTTTCGTGTTCCATCGCCCCTTTCTCTGTCTTGTCTAGTAGGTGAAATTTACAAGTGGAGGAGGAATCCTACCCCCTGCCCCCAGAAGGAAAAGTGGGACAGTAAAAGAGACGGACAGAAACGGTTAAGGTTGGGTAGATGATGCCAAACCTCACTCTGGATAGGACCACATTCATAAATTCATTTCCTCAGATATACTGTATTTCCATGATTATAAATTGGTTGAGTCCACTAATATTTAATGAGTGAGCTAGAGACTATGGAAACCGGGTGCATTTCACACTATACACGCATCCCTGCCAAGCCGAACTGAGCACTGGTGGTAAGGTTCGTGTCTCTGTACTTAGATAGTCTGATGTTGCAGTGGAGTAATGAGTATAGTGGTGTTGCTGTGATGTGTGTGTGAGGCTGACTGGTTAACTGGTTTACATATGTTGATTTAATAGTTGTGTGTGTGTGTGAGGGTGGGTGGGTGTGACTGGCTTACATGTATTGATATAAAAGTTGTGTGTGTGTGTGTGTGTGGCTTAAGGTCACCTTGAAAGCATTTGTCTGGCAACATTTCAGGAATATTTTGCACTCGTATCGGAAACTAGACTGATGATAGATAAATTTGGGTATCCTAAATATTAAATAAGTTGACCATATAAGTTGCCAGACCAGTGTTGAGGATAAATGTTGAGGGAAAAAGCGCTCGTGTGATACCGGCTTTAGACAGAGGGCTGAAAGCTGTTAGGACTAGTGGAGGTGTTCTCCCTATATGGGGAATACCCCCTGTTAATATCAATTTTGTTCCTGCTTTCATAATATATAATCTTCATTATTCAATAATTAACTAGTGGCTTGATAAGAAGTTTTCCTTTATCTATTATTATTTATGGTAAGGGTGGTGGCGGCAATTATCTATCAAATTTATCAAATATCTACCAGTCTACAAGACAATCTTCATGAATCAACCAGTCTAATCAACCAAGTACTACATCTACCATGAATGTGGAGGGAGCTGCACCAAGGGGCGGACCAAGAAAGACGTGGGATCCGACTTTCCGTTCTGATCTTAAATCAAAGCACCTGACAAGTGAGGCAGCTCTTAACAGGGTTGCCTGGAATGCCGCCATTAGGACGCGAGACGGGAACCGCGCTTCGTGTGGAGCACTCGGTCTTTAAATTTGTGTATGTATGTATGTATATATGATTGAAAACATATTTGTCAATGCAATTATATATATACATACAGTCTTCTATATAAGTTTTGTTCTTCCACATGATCTTATGTATGGAAGTAAAATTAGCGTGATTAAATGAACTCCTACTGTACCATTGCATATTTGATAAAATGTGCCCTCCAGTACCAGCCTTGTTTCCAAAAGCTACAAGACAACACCCTCTCAGCACAAGAGCTGGTGGGTGACTGACTCAGGTGGTCTGGATCAGCTGAGAGGGAGCATGAGAAGTGTTCCCAACCACTCACAGCAGTGCCTCCAAGTCGTGTTAGCAGCTCCTGCTCGATATTAGCAAGAACTAGGATCGTATATTACTGACGGACGAGAGCCATAGCTGGTACTGGCATGTACATTTTTTACTGACAGACATCAGCCGTTGCTGGTACTTGATGGGTTAAGAGTGTAGTTTGTTATAAACCAGTCGAGTAATCAGATGAATTACCAACTACACTCGTAAGGTGGCATATTTTTGGGGACCTTCTCCCTCATGTTTAGCCCCATTAGTTTGGAGCTTCAGAATCAATTTAGTTTAGGATAGCTTCGAAAACTTAAGGCAATGATTTATGTCTCAGAGTGTACGTAGCCAAACCCATAAGAGGACCAGGTACAGTTGTAAGTAACTGTACGGTGGCGCTAATAAGTCATGTTTCAGCTGTCATTACGTTTGCCTCGCTCTGTGCTGTATTACTGTCTGTCATATGTAGAATAGGGTGGATTAGTGTAGAATCATGTTTGGCTCGCTCTGTGGTGTATTAATGTCTGTCATATGTAGTAAGATAACACCATTAACGGAGACTCCCATAAACAGAAAGAGAAAAACCCCAGAAGAACAAGAAACAAAATATGAAGGAAAACGATACAGAGATACGAAAAGAGAAACTAAAATAAAACGGATAACGAAGACAGACCAAGGAAGCAAAGAAGAATCAACCACCAGATGCAACATTCCAGACCCCCAGACCACCACCAAGAAGACCGAAGATAAGAAGGAGGAAACTAAGAAGAAGATGGAGAAAGCAGTAACGATGGAAGATGTAAAGAGAAATAAACAACGAGAAAATAACAACGGACGAGAAAGACAAGATGGCTGCCGCCAAGGAGAACGACTTCCGGTACAGAATACAGGAGCAACTAAAGTGGAACAAAACATATTACCACAGACAAGAACAATATCTACAATGCCACGCATCCCGAAACTACCCCACATCAACAAGAAGCAGAATGAACAGAAGAATACCAAAGGCGAGACAACGGAAGAGAAAAAGAGAACATCGACAATGGAATGCACACGTGGAGGAATACCAAATTCCAAGAGTAATGCCCGACACTAATTTCATACGGATATTACTTACCCGCCCACCACGAACACCCGAAGAGATGCCCGGATTGCCACTATTTCATCAGAACGTCCAGTAACACCCGGGAAGAAGATTAATATACCTGCAACATCACAGGAAACTACAAGAAAACGAATAGTCTTCAGCCAGGGGAAGAAGGACCACCATCACCACCACCAGAGAAGACACTTACGCCCTACTTCCACTCAAAGGCCGAATCACCTGCCCACAAACTTTTAATGAGCCCTCCTAATCCCCTTAGATCCGTCTCTGACCAGACTTATGACCTTGTGACCCTCGCATACCTACCCCGGGACATCTCAGCTGAAGTCGTCACTATCCCAACAAAATTCTAGGGCTTCAAATACTACTGGCATACTAGTGATTTGAAAGTCCTAAAATTACCCTCCCATTCTCAAGGATTGAAGGCATGCCGAATATCCTTAAAAGTCTGTGGAGTAAAACATCCTATTGAGGAATTAATATTGTATACTTACCATGGTATTGATGTAATATTAAGATCTTCTTAGGCTGCACTTTTAATAACAGGAGTACACTGTTATGGACATGTCCATAGTTACTTCTCTTATTAACCCCTAAGTGTCGGCGCGCAACATAAGTCGAGTGTAATAAATCTGGACTATCTGGCGGCACGCGACATAGGTCGTGTGGCAATTTCAGCACGTAATGTTGCTGAGAGAGAGAGACAAGTGGTGGCAGGAGAGTAGCGAGCGTATGACTGCTCCAGACCACCGCGGCGAACCTACTGACATGAATCCCACCTCCTGCCTCCCTCTCTCACTCGCTACATACTGAATTGTATTGGGAAAGTACCGAATTACATGCTTTTTGCACTCGCGTTGTGCGGTTGTTGCAAGAAAACTAGCCGTCATAAAAGGATCGTTATGGTGTCATTGGAAAGCTCTGTTTATGCCCTTTCAGGGATAGATACTTGTTTTACGCTCTGGGTCTTATTTAGGCATGAAAATGATCACGTAAACAGCCCTATTTTGGCTAAAAACACCCCGCTGGGCGGTACATATAAATAAACCGCTAGCCCGCTAATCTAGTGTTAAATATGCACTCACAACTTTGTAAAGGATACTTGGCATACCAAGGTCATTTGCCTAGTTGCAGGGCTCTGCGATATGCACTCTGCATAAAGAAGTCCTTAGTACCTCTGTCCTACACCATGGTAGTGGACATTGGTATATAAAAGGTCTAAACTACCACCCCGAATTCTCTGAACCTCTTATAAAGGTCAGCGGCAGAGAGAAAGATAGCAATGGTCATGACCTTATTATTCTCTGGCGTTAGTCCGATATCTTGTCACTATGTCATGACATTGGAGACATGATATTATAGACCCCACACCTGAACAGAACTTCACCACCGCTTAATATAATGGTCAGGATAGTCGAGTATATCTAGCTCTGTGCTAAAACATACTCGCGTTCGTTCGATGAGGTGCCCAGTGTAATGACATTTAAGGAGCCTCATTTAAGACCCGAGACCAATTAAGCCAACTGTAACTTGAACAACTGCTCCACACAACAGGCCAACCTGGACGGCTCAACTGAGACTCAGACGACCCCAAGCTGCACCTCAACTTCTCCAGCTCCAAGTGTTAATTAGGAGCCTAGGATAGAAACCAGAAACAAGTCGATGCCAGCGACGAGGTATCTCAAAGTTAGAGTCCCAATATTTGACTCTGCCTAATTCTCACCAGTGCGAAGGTGCCTTTGCAAAGTTAGAGTCCCCATTTATTGACTCTGCCTAATTCTCACCAGTGCGAAGGTGCATGTAAAGTTAGAGTCCCCATATTGACTCTACCTAATTCTCACTAGGTGCCGGTGCATACCCAAAGTTCGAGTCCACTATAATTGACTAAGTATAAATCCCCGTCAATTGTACAAGTGCTTAGAATCTAATGTATAAATGTTGAATCAGCACACCTTGTTATCCGACTATTAAGTGTTTCTATATTATTGCATTTACTAAGAGGCAAGCTATAAACCTATTGTATACCTGAGCTCCATCTAGATCCTCGATCGCGCTAGGACAGTATTCTGTTGTATAAACCTATCATTTTTTACGTATAACTGTCAGTGACAAGTATAAGTAAGAGTTAAGATAAATCAAACTGTTCATCAACTCTGCGTAAGCAGAGTGGTATCGCCCCCCGTATAGTGGTACATGCCGGCTGAAATGTCTGTCTGTCTGTATGTCCGATAGCTCCTCCTAGACCGTTTGACGGATTTTCACCAAACTTCACACGAACATTCGGTGCGTGAATGCGACGGTAATTAACTAAAGAATTTTTGAATTTGTGCAATAGTTATGATTTTAGGTCCAAAATATGGTTTCGCCCCCCCCCCCCCCCCCCACCCTATACCTATTCCCAAGAAATTATGATGGCGTTCTGTGTGTGTGTGTGCCCCGTAGGGGCACACTCACACAGAACGCCATCGTTCAGAGGGCGAAAAAAAACTCGCCCGCATTTGTTAGTTTAGTTGACATTAGAGGGTGACAATTGTAGTGATGATGATAGTAGTAGTGATGATGGTGGTAATATTAGTGATGATGGTAGTATTAGTGATGATGGTGACAATTGTAGTGATGATGATAGTAGTAGTAATAATGGTGGTAATATTAGAGATGATGGTAATCCTTCGCAGAGTTGGGTATGCCATTTTGATTTTGGGCGTAACGGCACATCTACTTTATTAATATTATACTCAGTGTTATATGTATCCTCTATTTGACTTCTATGCATGTAGTGTATGATCTTGGAATTCCCCAGTCAGGTAGACCTCACCATAACTATTATACAACCCCGGTAAAAAGCTTGGTATAACATGTAGAATAGAGTGGATTAGTGTAGGATCATGTTTGTATATCTCACTCGAAACGAATAAATTAACTTTTAGATAGTACCGATACCAATTATTGATCAAAACATACTTGGTGCCGAGACATCACTTATTAGATCACTTATATAAATTCGTAGACACCCTATGTTTTTGGATAAAAAACACCATCTGAGGAAGAGCACTTTATTGACAACGTTTCGCAGATAGTTTCATCAGGTTACTGACCTGTGACCTGACCTGATGTGACCTGTCAGTGACCTGATGAAGCTATCTGCGAAACGTTGTCAATAAAGTGCTCTTCCTCAGATGGTGTTTTTTATCCATTCTGTCTACTTTTCAAGTACCACTCAACACCCTATGTTTTTCTTTATGTAATTATAACTATCTGAATTATTTTTTGGATAGAACTTACTTTTCAATAAATAGTATACAGTATATAGTTTTGTAGTTGATGCATAGATAAATATATTCATGAAATCGTTTCCAGAGATATACTTCCATAATTAGCGTCTTTCCTTCTTGCTGGAAGTTTGCTCTCATTCAACCTGTTCCAAAGAAGGGTGACCACTCTAAACCCTCCAACCATCGTCCAATTGCTCTCAACTCTTGTATCTCTAAAGTTTTTAAAACTATTCTTGCCTCAAAAATTCTTAAGCATTTATCTTCCCATAACTTACTCTCAGAAAGCCAATATGGCTTCCATAAGAGCCACTCTACTGGTGATCTTTTTTCTTATCTTACTAATTCTGGTCATCCTTCATTTGGGACTTCGGTGAGACTTTTTCTGTTGCGCTAGACATATCGAAGGCCTTCGATAGAGTCTGGCACAAATCCCTAATCCATACTACCCTCCTACGGTTTCTATCCCTCCATCTGTGCCTTTGTCTCTAATTTCCTTCCGGCCACTCCATAGTTGCGGTTGTGGACGGCCACCGCTCACTTCCTCAACCTATCAACTCCGGTGTTCCTCAGGGTTCTGTCCTATCTCCAATTCTCTTCCTATTATTTATTAACGACCTTCTCAACTACACCTCAAGCCCCATTCACTCATATGCTGACGACTCTACATTACACT